>JAHTLZ010000015.1:32722179-32735036 GCA_023846285.1 Phrynocephalus versicolor | reverse complement strand
TACATACATACATACATACATACATACATACATACATACATACATACTTATTTTACTTAGGTGGGCAAAAAGATGTGTCTTTAGATTTTACAAAGACATTTTATACAATGCCTTTGGAAGTGAGAAATGTGCAAAAATACTGCAAGCTTGGCAGTAGGGTTGAAATTGCAGAGCTATGTTATACCAGCCCAAAATGCGTAATTCACCTAAGGAGATCTTAGGTTCCCATGACTTATCACACAGTTTCGTAACTCACCTCTGTTTTAAAAGCACTGTACTGTATTCTGCTGTGCTACCTGATGTTCAAGAAATATAAGTGCAATTCTCCTTGAGTGTCCAGTGTATGTGAAGGGAACATTGTACTTTTATTGAAGAACTGCATCCTTTATCTTCTACTGAGATTGTAATCCAGGTTGACTATTCAGACCTCTATAAACTAGAGATAAAACCGGAAAAGGGGGAGTGGATAGAAACAAGGGAAGGGAAGGGAATCCAGAGATGGTCATTTTTTCCATGCCTGGTTCACTTATGACTTACTATCATCATTCGTAGAGGGACTAGTTCCATTTATTTCTTTATATGGAAATATGAATATGAATTTTCTGGAACACATTCAAATTAGCATTCTTAGGGTAGTTGACATTTTAAGCTAATAACACTTTAATGTATTACACTGTAACACAATTTCAAAATTAAAGGGTGAAAAAATTAAATGGCCATCTAAGCTGTTTAAGGATCAGATGAGTGAGAGGTATTGATGAGAAAGATTATGTCAAATACCCCTGTCTAGGAGACATCTGAGCAGTTTGGGAGCCTCTACTGAGAAACAGAAGGTGGATACCCAAATCAGGGCCTCTGATTTGGCAGGCTACAACGAGAGGAGTCCCCTTTATACCCTGGACTCAATAGAAACTATTCAGGGCTTTAGTGATTAAAACCAGCCATTTGAATTCAGCCTAGAAACAAGTTGGCAGCCACAGTAGCTCTTGATACTGTCATAATTCATTCTCTGTAGTTAATCCAGCTTCACGTTATACTTTTTGTAGCTTCTAAATGTTTGCTGAGGGAACTATATTGACTGCCTGTATGCTACAAACACACATTTAAGAGTTTGATGGTTGTGTACAAAGCTCTATAAACAATTCAGAGCCAGGGCATTTAAAAGACTGCCTTCCTCCCTACGTGTTTGTTTTGAAGCCATGTTATTCAAGGTTCAAAATAACACATTAGAAACTTTACCAATTAATGATTTAGAACAAGAACATTAATGTCACGGTGTCCCCTCCACCAGTTCTAGGCTGACAGATATGAACCTTTGGGATTTCAAATGTCTTCTCAGGAAGATGATGATTTTGTGTTTTTGTTTCTTTTATCATATGGTTTAATGTACAGTATATTTATTATGGTTTTATTATGTATGTCTGTATTGCTTAAAAATATGCCATATAGCACTTCCCATATTCTGGATACTTGGTGGCATTATGTATGTACTTACCTAAAAACATAAGGGCGAAAACTGAGCTTTGTGGAACTTGAGTGCCATGGCACAAAACTTCAATAACCCACAACTACATTTTGGAACTGTCTGCTCAGGTAGGAGCAGAAGTGCTGAGCCAGCACTTAAGTAGTTTGGTTCAGTTCAGGTGCTGTTTCCATCACATCCAGCAGGGTCACGCACAAACCTGTTGCTTTCCAAGTAGAGGCCATCCCACACAGTGGCCAAAATTGGGGCCAAGCGGTTTTCAATTGTAATCTACTGGTGTCTAGCTTAAGGTAATGGCCTTTATTACCTAAAGTGCCTTGGCCAAAGCAGGGGCGTGGTGGCTCAGTGGACTAAGGCCCCGAAAACTGTTGGCTGCAAAGTCAGCAGCTCAGTGGTTCAAATATTGAGTGCCACGCAGCAGAGTGAGCTTCCGCTGATAACCCCAGCTCCTGCCAACCCATCAGTTCAAAAACATGTAAAAAGCAGGACAGCAAAGCAGTGTTTCCTTGCAGCCATGCCGACCACGTAGCCATGGACTTGCACAACACTGGCTCTTTGGCTCGAATATGAAGATGAGTCAGACATGACTAGCACACATGTGCAGGAGGAACCTTTGCCCTTTTACATTACCTTGGCCAAGAAAGGGAGATTAGTCAATGGTCATTAATTAACAGCATCCTTTGTGTTCAGGGAGCACTCCTGTAAGGGAGTCTACATTACTGTTTATTTTGAAGTATAGGATAGTGTCTCTTTCAGAACCATTGCTCACCTTCTGGACTCACTTGGCTGCTTTTTGTCAGCTAGATATAATTGATCAGGATTGTGTATAGTACTAGGGGATTTTTTTCAGCATTTGTGACACATTTAAATTGGAGTTGAAGTTAGAGTGAATAAACTCTTTCATCTCAGAAGAATGAACTAGTGAGGTAGCCACTAGAGATAGGTGTTGCATTTCGCAACCAATCAGGTTCCAAAATGAAACACGTCAGCACAGGTGGCACTCAGAATCCAGTCCCACCCTCCGGAACAAAATCAATCACTATCTTACCTTGCTATAGTTGGCGCTGGGCAAAAATCCAACCAGGAAGCAGCCTCAAATTCATCTTCTTTCTCTCTCCCTGGCGCTGGCCAGTCAGGAGCTGTTTAATGACATGCATCATCCCGCCTCTCCATCTCATTTTCGTTCCAGAGGGTGGGACTGGGTTCTGAGCGCCAGGCGTGTTCCATTTCAGAAACCAGTCCCCTTCTGAAATGAAATGCCCATTCTAGTAGACAATATTTGAATCATTCTCAAGTTTTGTTGATGTACTGCCTGAAACTCCTTGAAAAATCAGCATTAGCAGCATTCTAGCCATCTCTGAAGTCCAGAGAGTAATGAAGTTGTTGATAGAAGTGCAGCCATATCAGCAGAAAATTTCCCCAGAGGGACTAAAAGTGAATAAAATCTGTCAACTGCCAAATTAAGTTGCTCTCCATCACTGCAGAATTTAGGAGCTACCCATGGCATACTTGAGAACTCACTATGGAATGTACATGCTGGCTGCAGCTCAGTGCTTTAAGTATCTGGTTGCAGACCCAGAGGTTGGGAGTTAGATTCCCCACTGGGCCTCCTGTGAGTACAGCTATCCTGTGTGACTTTGGACAAGCTGCACAGTACCGTAGTCCTCTCCCCCCCCGAAGATGCGAATGGTAAGCCACTTCTAAGTACAGTGGATCCTCGTATAGCAAATGGTTTGTATAACATAAATTCTGTACAACATAAAAATCTCCGGAGATAGGGGAAATTTGCTTAACAGATTTGTCTATGGGACAAATCCATACAACATAAAATGGTCGCGATTAGGGATTACTCTGTTTTCAATGCATTCCTATGGGAAATTTGTATAGAGGAAAATTTGCTTAACATAATTTCATTTGGAACTACAGTAATTAATTCCTTTATACAAGGTACCACTGTACTGTATTCTCTACCTGGAAAACCTGAGAAGGTTCACTATAAGACAGAATTGTCTTGATGGTACAAGATGATGATGGTGATTGATAATTTAGACAGTACCATAAGTGTAAAGATTATTCTGTCTTTAATGGTACAGTTTTAAATTTAGACTGTATCATCCTTCAAAGTGGTAATTGGGGTTGTCTGGTGTTAAATGCAAAATTTATAGCAAAGGCAGAAACTATGGCTATGTTTCCTGAGTACTATTTCTGAATTCTCTAGCTGACACATTTTCATCCTTGAAAATCTATGCTACAGCTTAGTGATCTTCAGACGTAGCAAATGCAACAACTCAGTGTTAAAAGATTTCACTTAGTGTATTTCCCTTTAACTAGTCCATTTTCTGTAACAAATGTATTTCTACTTCTTTTAAATTTCTCTCTGTATTTCAGTGTAACTGAGGACTTTTTAATTGTGGTTTATTAGTTAGTTTCTAATCCTTTATTTGAAATGTGGGGGATGTAAAGTATTATTTTTTATTTAATATATGCACAAGCTATGTCATACAAAATATCTGCAGGTAAAAGTTTATGCAAAAACATCAAAATATATTTTGGAGCATATGTTAGAAAGACAGCAGCTTCTTTGCTTCTGATGCCCAGATAAATGGGTGCATCATTCAACAATACTGGAATTAATTCAATTAGTGAGTTATTTGTCAAGATATAATACAGTATGTCTCCAGAGAAACCTATTTCTTATAATTTGGCTATACCTTGTTTTTCTTGAGATCTATATGGAATAGGCTTTTATAAGGAGCAAGTCTTTAGATTTGATCAATCCAGAGGTGGGTTAAATGGGGGATCATTTGTGATGTATTGCTACTCTTAGTGTAGAAATAATGACTATTTCCAACCAGCAGCCTTTTAAAAATTGATTGTATCATACTAAAGCAAAGCACTTAATTGCAAATAATAATGTTACTTTGTTTTCAGCTTCATGGTATTGTACTTGATGCCTCATCCTATCATTATGCAAATGTTTTCCCTCATTCACTCACTACAACCTGGTATAAAGCAGCATTCATTTCTAATAGCTCTTTCTGTTGTTTTTGTTTTGTGTTTAGTTTGTTACAATATCAGTATTGTTCTAGAATGGGTTTTCTGTGTCCCTCTCTCCTGATTTGCTCCCGGAATTAGTGAACAAAACAACCAACTTTACACTTGGGTCCAGCTGGCCAGAGTACAACTTTCAAACAAAAGGCTAAACTAGGCATGAGGCAACTGTATCCTCTGTTGGATTGCTTAGTTTTAAATATGTGACCTGAAGATATTTAATCCAGTTAGAACAGGAGCACAAAGAAGAAAACACTGATTTTTGCTAGCGTTTTTTTTTTAAGTTTCTTTTGAATTTGTATAGTTTTATAAAACAAGAATACAAACTAAATTGATTTTAGATATCTATATATTTTAATGGAGCAATTATTTTATTTTGCAGAAAATCAGGCAAAAGGTAAAGAAGCTGAGCTATCGGACACTCTGAGCCCAAGCAAAGAGAAAAGCAGTGACGATACTACAGGTATGTTTTGAACTGAAGTTTAAGCCAGCTCCTTTCATTTCGGTTATTAAGATGTTTTAAGTAGTTTGATAAGCAGTTAAAAACATAATATTTTTGTTGAGTCCGGTTTAAGGTCAGCTCTGTTTAAATGATACATTGCTCAGAATGCTAAGATAATCAACATTTCTTTTTTAGATGCTCAGATGGATGACCATGAACTGAATGAGCCTATTGCTAAAGTAGCCCTCCTAAAAGGTAAGGAGAGAGGAAGATACGTTTTTAAAAAAGATAATATTTGGTGGTTTTATGATTGGAGGATAGCTGAAAACATGATGGAGTGGGGGAAACAATTCCCCCACCAAGAAAATTCTGAAGAGTTATTAATTGCTGCGGTTAATTCCAGCATAGATATTATATATACTGTACACCCTATGGCCGAATCCAGCGCAGTAAAAGGTTCCTTTAAGTTTGCGACAGTTTGCTCTAGTGCAGTTTTTTTTTTACATAAAATTATACCCTTAATATTTTAATTATAAGCAGTATATTCAGCAAAGTGTTCAAAGGAAAACCCTTTTCTCCTCTAATTTATGTTACTATTAGCTAGATTTCTCCTAATGCCATTGTGAAGGAAACTAGGTAGCTTTATTTTGAATATTTTTTTCAGTCTAATGAAAACTCTTCAACTTGGATGTTATCATTTTTATATTTATACTTTTGCCAACAAAATTACTTATCAGAATAAACCTTCGGACACAATTATGAACTGCATTTTTGTCAATTTGAAATCAGATTAATTAAAAAAAAACTAGTTCAAATGTAACAGCCCTAGAATTTTTTGAAGAACAAAACATCTACCATGTACTTTCCCCTGTTTTTTTGTATTGGTTGCACTGGACCCAACTTCAGTTGAAATTAGTGTACTATGTGCAGTTATTACACTTGCAAGATTGCACATGCGTTCTACAAATGCGACAGAAGTGTGTCTGTATTTTGATAGACTGGATGGAATTTGTAGACCAAATTCCCAAAGGGAACTGAGAGCACAGAAGCCCCAGTCTGACCAACAGTACACTTGTACATATTTGTAATGTTTGTGAAAGGCTTCTTAGTGTTTAGAGTGGTCCAAATAAAATGTGGAAAATTCTTGACTATGTTTCCTAGCACCTTTGCTGGAAATGCAGGCTGAATCAGAGAGATTGTATCATAAATGTATTGTTATTGGAAAGGTAAACCTTCAGTTGACATCCCTGCTGTGATTATGATAGATTCAAGGATAATTTCCTCATCCTGATTTCCTCTCTCCTTCACATGCACACTGCTTTAAAAAGATCAAAGGAGATGGATAATGCATTATCCATGTCACATTTAGTTTGTTCCTGTGTGTCGAAGGAGACTCGTACAATTGGAGTGTTTACAACCCCCTACTGATTCATTGGGCTCCCTCTAACACAATTTATTGTGCTGAACAATGGGATTTTAGCCAGTGAATGCTAAACCCTAATTCCAGCTCGAGTAGAACTTTTGAATCACTGGGATTCAGATGTTGACTCAATAAGTCCCATTGGTTCGAAGTGTCTACTACTGTTTGGATTCAGCCTCAGGTTAAGTTTCACATTGGCCTCACAAGAAGCTAGTTTTCCCAAGATAAACTTGCTGACAGTAGACTGTCACAAAACTAAAAGTGCTTAAGGCAACTATGAAGAATCTTTACATGTCTTCTTCTATGTTCAGTGAAGATTTGTGAGAGATATATTAAAACTGTAGTGATCTTCTTGTAATTTAGAGAGAGAAATCCCAGAAGAAATCAAAAGGTCCCAAACTGTAATTTAAAGTTCTTTTTTGAAAGCAAAGCCCCTTGTTTCCTTCTGTGCTCTATTAAATTTTCATCTGATTACTGAATTAATTCACTTTAATGCAGATAATGCTTTTTAGTGAAGCATTTTACAATGCAATATTTTACAAATATTTTTGTTCTAATTTTTGCAATACCCATTCCTTTGGTTGCAGAATAAATCAGTCATTTCAGATTGAGTAATAAATTGCTATATCTTCTCTCAATGTTTCTCCCCTTGAAAAGTGGTATCCAGAGAATTCCCTCTCAAACATCCATTTGTTTTGTTTATTGATAATTGATTCTGTTAATGACAGTAACCAGATCGCTTAGCCATGGACTGTCTTGGCTTTTATTTTATTTTTTAAATTTGAATTATTATAATTATTTTATTTTATTTTATTTTATTTAGAGTAGCTCAGTGCTTTAGTAGTTATAATGTTGAACAAGATACTGTACTTTGATTGAAATGCTTCCTTGGCCATTAGGTGATTTTGGACCTGTCAGCCTCCTTCTCAGTCTAACCTACCTTAAAGGGTTGTTGCAAAGATGGAAATAGGAGAAAGAAATCCAAGTATGCCACTTTGAGATCATTGGAGGAGAGGTGGAATATAAATGCAACGAATGAACAGACAAATGAAACAATGAATGAATATTCTCATAGGATAGAACGCTTTGTAATAAATGCCCATAATGTATCTTTTAGGAGTTGCCATATGAGGATTGTAGTCCGTCCCCCCATTGTTCCCTTACACTGCAGCCTGATTACTTGGATCCACATGAATGAGGGCTGGGCAAAGAGGAATTAAAATGTATTGCAATGTGTCTTTGTACATAGTGGTTTCCTATTGAAATCCATGATGTCCATTCCTCCTGCAATGAACAATAAAGACATCTTTTCTGTCTATAAGATGCCTCCATTTATAATACGACCCCCATTTTTCAACCGAAAACTACAGTTTCACAACCCCTTGGTTCTCTCCTCGGCTTACTTCCATGTATAAGACGTCCCTCAATTTTTAGTCTAACAATTTTAGACACAAATATGGTCATATACATGGAAAATACTGTATGCTTTGGAAGTGCAGACTAAACCAGCCACTCATGTTTCTCTACACCAAATTTGACACTTTTTCACGTGAAAAATCTTAGAAGTTATTGACATCACCACAGTTCATGAATATGATTGGGCTGTTCATTTAATCTGGTAGTAAATAGGTGGAAAAAAAGACATGGAACGTTCATCCAAGAGATGGTCTTGCTGCTTCTGGCCAGAGTAGAAACAATTTCAAGGTGGACCAAGGACCCACTGCTTTCAAATGGGTTCCAAGTCTGATTTGGAAATGCACAAGGGATTGACATACATGGATCTAAGATATCCTTAGAGTTCATTGCATTAAATGTCTCATGACTGAAGACTCACATGTATGGAGGAGTTAAGAAAAAGTTGTTGTTCACTGCCTAGTAGAATAGAAGAGGTCCATGGAATGACCCTTAGGCTTTACTAGCCCATGCTTTGATTTCTACATGGGATCTCAGTTGTTGAGTTCCTCATTCTTTGATTGCTAACTATGAAAGGATAATAAAATTAGCATCCCAAGTTAAACATCAACTGCATACAGGTCCTATTTAGCATGTTGATGAAGAATTTCTCATAGGTGAAATCTTAGCCCTACATAATATGTTGTGATTAGATTTACAATCCTACTTTATAACTGCTCGTTCACTCTTACTCCCGCATGCAGGACTTGAGCGGATGATGGAATTTCTAACCATGTGTTATATCCTAACCTATATCTAATCCAACGCTAACTAATTCTGCATGACTTTTTAAGATGCTACTCTCCCTAGTTTGTAGAAATTAAGATATTGGAAAAAATGGATGCTTTAAAGAAAAATGTTCTTTTAGCAGATGAATTGCAGGGTGCACAATCAGAGACTAAACAAGAAATTCAACAGCTGCACAAGGAACTGGTTGAAGCCCAAGAGCTAGCTAGAACAAGTAAACAAAAATGCTTTGAACTGCAAGGTGAGATGAAGGTTCTTTCGAATCGGCAGAGTAACCAGGCAATCGTTTGCCAAAATTATTTAATGATTATAAAACTTATTTGGCTTGATCATTTTAAATCTCCTTTTATCTATTCATAATTTCAATGTAATGATGCAGAAAAGGCATCTAAGGCTGCACTCTTTTATCCATTTACATAGAAGCAAACCCCACTGAACTCAGGTGGACGTCTAAGTAAATATATACAGTGTTGCCTCGACTTACAAGTGGCTTGACAACTAGGCAATTCGACTTACGAGTGGAAATCATTGGCAATCATTGGAAATGGATTTTTCCAAACAAAATTGAGTTACAAATGGAAATCCATTTCCAATGATTTCCTTTCAGTATGGATCTCCACCTCTGGGGGGCCAGCAGCATATATAGTACAGTACTGCATACTGTACAGTACTGTATATCAAGGGCAGCCAAAGGCTACTCCACAGCCCCGACAAACAGTTGACATTGATATGTCGGACTGTCAAAATCGGCTGGGGGTGCGGAGAGCAGCCTTTGGCTGCCCTGGCTCCTTTTGAATTCCCCGCTGCACAAGTACCCTCACTGGTGCAGCGTCAAACTGCCTTCCAATCCTCCTGGGCTGGGCGAAGATCTGTTTGCTGTGGTGAGCAGGCCGTTTTCAAAGCGATCTAGCCCAGATGTCATGGGCTGGATCACTTTGAACCCACCCACTCCTACCCACTGCAGGGAGAGGGTCGCTGTGACGGGCAGCGGGGTTTCAAAGTGTCCAAGCCCATGACAGCTGGGCTATATTGCTTTGAAAACAGCCCACCAGCTGCAGCGCTGCTCACCCCTTCCACCTGCCCGAGCCGCCCAAACATGCACACGTCCCCGGATTGATGCATGTTTGCTTGGCTCTATCAGGTTGGGAGGGAGGCACGCCTCCCCCCAAGCCCCCTCAAACCGCCCAAACATTCACACATCACACAACCCCCTCAGAGTGGTGGGGGAGCGGGTTTCAAAGGGCTAGAGCTGAGCTGTCATCAGCTGTAGCCCTTTGAAACCCACCTGCTCGCCACTGCGAGAGGCTCCTCCTCCTCCTCCTCTTCACCCGAGTCTCCGGTTCGGAAAATGGCAGCGGTATATAAATGCGTCAAATAAATAAATAAATAAACAGAGACCTGTGCAAAGAGGAGGTGGCTGCCCACTCAATCAAGGCACAGCACAAGGCTGCTCTCTGCAGCTCCCCTGGAGAGCCAATTTTGTCTGGTCCAACCTGTCAAAGTCAGCTGTTTGGCAGGGCTGCCTTCAGCTATCCTTGATTGAGGGGGGTTGGGACAGCGTTCCCATAGGAGTGCATTGAAAACCTATTAACCTGTTCCCTCTCGAATGGATTAATTGATTTTCAATGCTTTCCTATGGGAAACCACTGCTCGACTTATGAGCAGATCGATTTATGAGTCTGAACAGATTAAACTCATAAGTCAAGGTACCACTGTATAGGATTGCACTGTAATTTAAATGTTTAATTAAAGATGTAGAAGTCAGATTAAAATCTTGCTCTAGTCAGTTTCATTTTGTTGCTAAGCAGAATGTTGTCACAGGTGAAGTGAAGAGAGTTTTAGAATTTTTAAGAGACTTAAAATGTATTAACAACTAGAAAAGTATTGAATTATTTTTGTATGTTAATTTACTTATCTTGTTCTAACAGAATTATTTGTAATATCTACTAAACTTCAAATAACTTGAAAGTCCTCCCCCATTGTAAATTTAAATCTATTCAAAAATAAAACACCCATTAAAACGTTATTTTACTCATAGCTCTGTTGGAAGAGGAGAGAAAAACCTATCGATTGCAAGCTGAAGAGTCAACCAAACAAATCCAAGTTCTTCAAGGTAAATATATATATTTGTTTCAGCTCTGTAAGCTGCCCAGAGTTCCCGTGGGAAGATGGGCGGGGTATAAATTCAAAAATAAATAAATAAATAAATAAATAAATACAGTACTGTAAGAGAAAAGATGCAGATGATGGAATTGAAAAAGATAAGGAATTGGCAACGTTGTTCATACAAAGTTATGAAAATATGTATGTCTGAGAGCGATGTGAATTACTGTTTCTTGCATTTCACTGGAAGACTTTTTATTTCCCAATGCCTTAAATAGCATAGTATGAGATCATCTGGATCATCTGGTTTTTAGATTTATGTCAGTGTCGGTTAAAATTGTTCACCTGTTTTATAGAATTCTCAAAGAGGGAAAAATGACACCACAACCACCTGCCATTTGATTGTTCAGGTCACCAGTTCCTTGCCATACCGGAGCATTCAGAGCATTGTACAGTACACATTCACAAAGCTAGTTTTAAAGCATACTGAACTGTTTATTTTAAGGACAAAGAACCATTTTTATTCTGAATTTTATTGCATAACTGTGATTCCAATATTCATTCATTCAAAGTCCAACATTCATTACCATGTACCACAATTTGATTTTGGATTTTTAGTTGATTTTTTAAAATTATTTGCTTTTTTTCTAATTGCCACAAACCCGACTTACTTAACATTCCTTTTAGACCATGTTCATTACTTATGTCATTGTCTATATGGATAATCCTTGCAGACCACTTTTTTGATCAGATAGTAATATTTGTATTGCCCTCATATTGCATGTTGCTGATAACCTCTCTGTTGCCAACCACCATGTGAATCTGTAAGTAATGTAGTTCATTAAATATCATCTTGGAGTACAAATTGAAAAAGGGTGGTGTGAGAATGGACCCTGATATGATCTTTAGCTTTCACCTCAGCTTTTCATTGTCAAAACTGGCTGCCAGTTTTACAAGTATCTCTTGAACCAAAAACTTTGTTTACCATCATTTCACCACCCTGGACTTCATAAAATATGTTCTTGTCTTCAGTAAAACAAGTATTCACACCATAGATGCCCTACCCAACTGAATATAGGCAGAATTGTTGTTCCATAGTTCCCAACTCTTCCTTGAATCCACGTTGTGTATTTTCTGCCCCTTCTTTATATTTATTTTAAATATTTTTTAGTAAGATTTATCTTAGCCAAATTTGGAGGATGATTCCTATTCCATAGATTTGATTGAAAGGGTTGGTGCACTGAAACATCAAGTCAACATATTTTTTTACACTTGAATGCTTGTGAGAAAGCATCAAAATCCTGGAACATTGCCATTTTTTGTTTCAGATTTCTGTTTTTTTTCCCCATCCAGTATCAACACTTAGGTACAACTGTATTGTTATCGTTGAGCAGTGTACTCACAATGTACTTTAGTGCTCTCACTTCACATTGTGTTTCTACCCTTGACATCAGGTATCAGAGAATCACTATTATCACTGATATCAGTAATGGGCCTTGCTTTTTTAAAAAATATACCTCTCTGAACCCTTTGTGGACAGTAAAGTTATCACTTTCATGCCCTACGTGTACCTGAGAAGTCTAATTCTGAGGAGGAAAGCCAGGACTGAACCTGGAAAGAAGGAGGACTCAAGATCTCAGGTGGCAGCCTCTTCCCAGAGGCCCAGGAGACTGAAGGAGAGCCTTCCCTTTTCAGAGAGACCCATGATTTCCAGGTAAAAAGGGAAGCCCTGAAGAGAAATGAACCCTGAACGCCAGTGACTCAAACTGGTGGACAAGACGGTACGGTGGAGACGAGGAACACTATCCAACTATAGCTAATAGGAGAACAGTTGCACCTGGAGAAGGGAGGCACCTATACCATATTGAGAAAAATGACAGTTCAACCCAGACCAAATGGGCTAAAACCAGCACCTTCTTTGTCAGTATTCCTTGCTTCTCTGTTTTATTGATCTCTACCCGACCTGACTTGGACTGTTTAGCAACCCTGCTTCTACTTACTCACTGTTTGAACCATGGCATGGACGTGTGATTTTTGGAACAGACACTTTCCTCATGTCAAAGACTATTCCCTCTTAGGCATCCCTGAATACTGGTAATATCCTTGAAACTGATTTTAGAATTCTTTCATGGAGCTTAGCTCCTGGCTTCTGTTCTAGA
>JAHTLZ010000015.1:32696520-32722139 GCA_023846285.1 Phrynocephalus versicolor | reverse complement strand
GTGTGGTTTGCTTGCTCTGTTGCTGATTGTAGGTTCGTTTGTTCTTTTGTGATCTGCTGTGTGGCTGAGGCGATCGTTAAGGGATTAACTGCTGGTGGGTTAGATGGCTGTTTAGAGACATCCTGTGTGGGTGAGGTGCTGGATGTGTGTCTATATGCCAGAAAATCTCATTTCATTTACATTTTCACAGCTCAGCTCCGTCGGCTACAGGAAGATATTGAACATGTTCGTGAGGAAAAAGAGAACGAGATTGCCAGCACTCGGAATGAACTGCTGAGTGCTCAGAGTGAGATCATATTACTGCAACAAGTGGCAGAAAAGGCTGCATCTGAAAGGGAAACAGATGTCATCGCTTTGCAAGAAGAGCTTAAGAAAGTGAGGGCTGAGCTTGATCGGTGGCGCAAAGAGGCTTCAGAATATGAAAAAGAGATTGTTAGTCTGCAAGCCAGTTTTCAGTTGCGATGTCAACAGTGCGAGGAGCAGCAGAAGGAAGAAGCCACACGTTTACAAGGTATAGCTGAGAAATCCCATAATTTATGATATGTACAAGGCAAAGGAGGGGAACCTTTTCCCCTCCCCTCCCCTGGTATCACGTATGGTGTTCACTATGTTTCTCTTGGAGCTTCTTTGCATCTCATAGTACAGATTGACAGTTGTATAGACTGAAATGAGAAAGAAGCAAAAAAATTGTGTGTTTTAAGTTCAGATTAGATCAAAGAGTACTTTGGCTTGGGGGCATCTTAATTTAGACACATTCTAACTAATGAGGAATATGATAAGAGCTTTATAACATTATTTATGGTGTGAAAAAAGATTCTGAGAGAATGTTCCTCTCTAGCTTTCATTATCCTACAACGCAGGGCATCGCCCAGAGAAAATTCATTGGCAGTAGATACATTGGACTCAAGAGAATACTTCTTCATTCACAGCATGATTATAGAAGCTTTGCGTCTCAGGGCGTCATGATAACCATTGTAGCCTGGATTCTTGTGGGGCACCTCACTCTGCAGCTTTTTTGCCAAAGTGGCCAAAAAGAGTGGGTGGTTTCATATATATATAAAATTTATTTTAGAGTATTTTTACCCTGCCTTTCTCCTTGGAAAAGGACTTATAGCACAACACTGAATTAGATATGTGGAGTAGGGTGGGGGAAGCAATGAAAGAAATGTGTTTCTTTTGTGCTCTGCTTCTGACATTCCCAGAAGCATTTGGATCACTGTAAACAGGGTATTGGATCAGATGGATTTCCCCTCTCACAGTTTGTCCTATATTCCTTTGACCTAGTAATACAGGGTAATGCGTTCAGGTACTTCTGACATTCACTGATGCCGCATCATATGTTGTGACTATGTGGTAACATGAAAAACTAACATCTCGCAACCTTTGGTGACGCAGCGGCCAGTAAGCTCTAGCAATGTAACCATGCCATACAGATACCTTAGCTGGAATCCTTGTGTTGTAGCTGTGGATTTGTTGACTCCCTTTTCTAGGAGCTGCCCCCACTCCTCCCTGAAAAGCCATATACTGTAGTGCTAAACAAGCTGCAAATAGTAAGCTGAATCATAGCATCTTAATTTAACTGTATATATCATAAGTGAAATATTCTGACTTTTAAATGTTATGGAGATTGACCCATTATAAGAATGAAAACTAATGCTGGAACTTATAATGCAACAGCTGGGGAAGATGCAACATGGCATCAATTTAATATAGCATCTGTATTACGATACTAATGTTGTATTAATAGTGTGGGTTTGCTTTGCATATATTTAAATTTACATGTAGAAACTCATTTAGTTTTGTGCTAATTACTTCTGAGATTTTTGAACTTTCATAGTCACATTCATTTGGTTTCTACAAGGGTTACATAATTTCATTCCCTGCTAATTGCACTGAGTGAGTCAGAGGTGACTTGATGGCACATAACTACAAAGTTCTCCCCCCAAAGTATATAGATTTCAAATGCACAGATTGACACCATCATACACATGGCACCTGTTCACTTAATGGCCTGCTTTTCTTGAAAATTTCTGCATAAAAATTATGCCATATAACAACCAAAAATTGTTTTTTATAGGAAAAGATGGAAATTATAAATTTAGAATGTTCTATGATCTTAAGATATTTCATTCTATGAAATAATTTATGAAATCCTAAGAAATGCTGCTTGTGTGTGTTATAAATTTTTACTAATAATTTATTTTCCATTTTCTGGCCCTTGGTTAACTCGATCCCCAACCCCATCCACAACTGGTATGATAGGCGTAATTACAATTTACAGTGGTATATAGCAGTCTCCCTTTTTTGTACAACAGTAAACATTTTTAGGATGTGACTGTTTCATTTTTATTTCAATCCCATATCACCTAAGTCTTGGTATGTCTGTTTTGCTCTTAGGTTAGTACTTAGAGGGCAATTTATAAAGAGCACAGTGCAGGAGAAACTGGTGCAGATGTGCTCCTTGACATATCTGTGCCAGAGCATAAAAAATTAAAAATAGTTCTGTTTCAGATTATTGTAGTATGTTGGGTGTAACTACAGTTTGTAAATTCATTCACATTAATTCCTAAAACTGTCTGAATGGTTTCAAAAAAATAGCATTGTGGTGATACTGAATACTCCCTGTAAAGAATTTTTATTGTAAAATAGACATGAGAATGAATGTGACAGATATAGTTTTACAAGATGCACTGTATGAGTTTTAGTAGCTAACATAGCCTTACTTCCCTGTAGGTGAACTTGAAAAACTGAGGAAAGAGTGGACTGCTCTGGAAGCTGAATGTCTTGCATTAAAGAAGGAAAACTCCTTGCTTGCATGTGAGCTTCAGCGACAAGAGAAGGAGCTTCATAAGTAAGTGCTGGTAAATCTGATGAGATGAATTCACAAGCTGCTGAACTAGTGAAGGAGTATCTTACCATGTCCGCTAAATCCTAGTGCTCTGGGGGGAAATACATTTTTTTAAAAATTAAAATTTTCTTTAGCTTTTTTTTAGCATATTGATTGTATTTGCTACTTGAAAATTTAACTAAAGCGCGCGCGCACACACACATACACATAATCCTTATTTGTTTGTTTATTTAATATGCCCACCATTCTCCCAATACAAAGATCCAAGGCAGCTTACTAACAAATACGGCTAAAAACATAAGTTTTAATATTCAGACTCAGTTAAATAACATCATTTAAAAAAAAATGAATTAAACTATTTTGAAACAATTTAAAAACAAATTCAAATGTAACAAGTGTAACTTCTTTATTAAAAGCCTACTCCTCAGTTGGCTAATTTAGTTATCAAAGTCGGCCTGTTTGTCTGCTGGCAGAAAAAAAGCTTCCATTCACCTCCTTGTAATAGGGCCATTATCTAAAATTTTAAGAATTTTTGTTGTTGTTGTCTGTCACTGGAAAATCTTTACTGCAGCTGTTTTGGGGCCTCCTGATTCGGGTTTGGAGCTCAGTTCTATCCATCAAAACCTTGACCCATAATCTGGGACAAATACTCCTCCTGAATGTCTGAAATGTTGACTGGCTTGCATGGGGATGTGAAAATAGCTGTACAGTGACCCCCCGCCATTTCGCGGTTCAGGTATTGCGGTCCCACTACATCACGGGACCACAGTACCTGCACCGTGGGGGAAGCGGTGTTGGCCAGGGTGCATGGGAGGGCGGCGGGGGGATCGGGTCGCTCCGCGCCACCCTCCCACGCACCCCCGAGAAGCCTCGGGGCCGGCTGGGCGGGCAGCGGCGGGCGATCCAGTCACTCAACGCGGCCCTCCCATGCACCCTGGAGAAGCCTCCGGGCCGCACGGGCGGGCAGCGGCGGCGGGAGGTAAGATCCCCCTGCTACCGCCGCGCGATGCACAATCACCTCCCGCCCCCACCCCACCCGCTTCTGCATATCACAAATTTTCATGCATCATGGGTGGGGTGGGTCCCTAACCCCCACGATCGGTGGGGGGTTACTGTAATTTGAAACTTGGAGAAATGGAAGACCACGCAGACAGGATTCACGGTGTCATACTGCAAACTGGGAACCTTTCTCATTTCTAGAAAATCTTGTTGTTTCCTTTTTGTTGTTGTTGTTGTTGTCTTCTCCTGTTTCTCCTTCTCCCTCCTTAAGTTGATGCTGTTGGCTGCTCAGTCCTGCCAGCTAAGGAATGTGAATCCTGAATGTGGCGTTGCCTTAGGATTGAGAGCTGGAGCTGTGTATTCATGTACCGGCAGCAACAAGGCCCCAACCTAGGCAAAGCAAATGAGAATAAGAAGGATCCCTCCAAAACCCATAGAAAGCAAAAGGGAAGCACAGGAGAAAGGCAGTTTTCCTTGTGCTTAAAACTGACTGAATCATAATCACTCAAAGCCGTGTTTGCACTTCCCAGCTTTTCCGTGTATTTTTTTTATCAAGCTTTAACCTGAAAGCTAGCTTTTTCCTGCCTAATCAAAGATGGTCACAGTTAACACCTTGAGCGTATCAGGGCTATTCTGTCTGGATCAACACTGTGTTTTGATGCAAAATTCAGCGTTTGGCTGAAGCCCGAAAATTCTGCTTCAAACGACAAATTAGATCAACATTGCTTGGAACATTGGGTGTTTTTTGTATGAAGTGTACAAATGTACAAATATAGCAGTAAAGGGGACATTTTAGGGGTGTGTGTCTTCATGTAAAAAACACCATGATTTTGAGGAGAGGAAGGTGCAAACTGATTAAAAGCATTTATTTCCATTCATGCCATATTCCTTTGTTTTCTAGCTCTCAGCAACAGAGTTTAGCTCTTACCAGTGACTTGAGTATTCTTGAACTGACACGAAAAGAGCTTGAAAATAAAATGGGTTCGTTGGAAGCAGAACATCAGCGAGATGCAGCTACTCTAAAAACTCTTCTTAGTGCGGCAGAAAACCAAGCCAAGGATGCTCAAAATGAGGTAGCTATCCAATAAATTTAATTTAAATGGATTTTAAAGATGAAGCTTTTTCTTAACTTTTAAGTAAATTAATTGAAAGAATGGAATTCCCCACATCAGTGGGATTGATATCCATGTTTTCATTTGTCTGTGGTTTGCCACAGCCCAATATGCAACATGCAAGGGCCCCTCTTGTGGCCTTTGTCCTACCTCCTTGTTCATTGTATATACTGTTCTAGGCTTTCTTCATATCCATGGTTTTAGGCATCCACAATAAATCATGGAACCAGTCACCCACAGATAAAAGTTCTTATTGTACATGTGAAAAACACTCCTGCTTTGTGATGAGATTATGCTTGGTCTTCTGTAATGCCTGTACTACAGCTAAAACTGTGCTCACGATCAGCCTTCCATCCTTCCAAGGCTGGTAAAATGGGGGGGGGAATGTGTAGCCTGCATAATTAAATTGTAAACCACCCAGAGAGTGCTTTAAGCACTATGGGACAGTATATAAGCAAAACACTTTTAGCTTTTGCCTTATTATATTGACACTCAATAAGTGTCAGCTTTCTTAGTGACTTTGCTAAGGCATTTACAGTGGAGAAGAGAATCAATGTATTTTTGGAGAGAAATTGAGTGATACAGAAGACGTGTAAAGAATGGGAAACTAGTCCTGAGGGGGAGGGTGTCACAGGGTTAAGATGGGTGGTTTTGTTCAATTATCTTTAACTTTAAGTTAATTTAATGTAATGTATTGTAAATTTGTGGGTTTTCTTCCCCCCCCATAAAATAATAACATTTATTTAAAATATATTGTCGTATTTTTCAAAAGTGATAAAATTACTTGAAGAGTAATGATATATTAGTGTTTTCATATCAACAAAGGGTGGAGATAATGGTTGTTACTATCACTACCCAAGTTCCATTTACAAAATAGCCTAACACAATTTATAAAACATTGCTTTATAAAATATCAGTTTTTGAGCTGCCGCAAGGAGACTTATGGGAAATCAGTACTTGCATTGTGGCCTTTCATAGCTTATTCTTTCCCCACAGCTGACATGTCTCAGAACAAAGTCTGGGCTGGTCACCTGGGTGACTGCTTGGAAGTTGGGTTCCCATATTGAAATGTGAACAACTACTGGGACATGTAGTTGACTGAGAAACTCAGCTGACTAAGTTGTTACATTGACTCTGGTTGGCTTTTGCCTTTGGGTAGGATGGAACAGTCAAGGGAAGAATGAAGCAGTTATTTGACCAGTATTCTGTTGAATAACTCCGCCTACATGACAAGAGTGACATCACAGGACACAGCAGACTGCCTTTACTTTTTTAAATCTCAGGATGCATTTCACTCATGTTTTGTGGTATAAGACCATGCATCCCAAATCAAAAAGGAAGTTTTTAATTAGTGGCAATCTGTCCCTGCTGGTAGAATAATTCCTATTGTACAAACAGAGCTACACAAAATACGGATTTTGGTTTTTATAATAGAGTGATGGAATATACCTTCAATTAATTCTGAACCTTTTCAGTAAGCTCAGAAGATTGATCGACAGGAAGAAAGATACTAGCTTTCCCATTGCAAGACTACCAATATTGTCTTAATGCAAGTGTATTGGGGATGACTATATTTCTATGTACAGTAACCTATCGCAGGGGTTAGGGACCCACCTGACCCGCGATGACTGAAAATCCGTGATATGTGGATGTGGGTTGGGTGGGGCCTGGGGGCGGTGGGCGATCAGATTCCCCTGCCGCCGCCCACCCGTGCCGCCCCAAGACTTCTCGGACCGGCGCACACCGGTGGCCTTGGGGGAATCTCACCTCTCGCCCCCACCCACCCGCGCTGCCCCAAGACTTCTCGGACCAGCGCGCCCCACGGGGTTGGGGGATCTTTCTCAGGAGGGGGGAAAAATTCCAATGGGGAAAAAATTCTGCATTGAAATACATTGAGCCAATACATTTCAATGGAGATTGTGTGGCAGCGCCCAATGCCGCCAGCCCACGCTCCTCCGAGAAGGCTCGGGCCCGCTTGGCCCCGAGGCTTCTTGGAGGAGCGCGGGCCGGCAGCAGTGGGGCGATGCGATTGCCCCCCCCTGTCGCCTGCCCGCGCTGCCCCGAGGCTTCTCGGAGGAGTGTGGGCTGGCAGCGATGGGGGGTCAGATCTGGGGCTTGGGGAAGGGGGGAGGAAAGGTTTTAAAAGCCTGGGCTTTAAAACCTCCCCCCCTTACCCACACCCCGGGCTCCAGCTCATTGGCACTGGGGTGGGGAAATAAAGGTTTTTCTCCCCCCCCCCACGCTAATCAGCTGGAGCTGGGGCAGGTACTGCGATCCCACGATATAGTGGGACCGCAGTACCTGAACTGTGAAATGGCAGGGGATTACTGTACTGCATTGGGTATATGATTTTCCCTTGGACAGTATTAGTGATAAAGTTTGTCTGAGATTTTTCCAAGGGTATCTTGGAACTAAAAGACATCTAGTTTTTGATCTGGGATAAAGTTATATTGCAATATCACTGAAGCCAGATTCCAAATGGGAACAATTGTGTGTCAAATAACAAGTTTTTGTATTTTCAGCAGGAAAGCTTCATATAGAGAGAGACTTTCTTTGAATATTGGCTTTTCTTTTGGAAATTGGAATAGTATAATTGCAGTGAACATCTTGTACAGATGTTTTCTTAATTAAAAACATGAAAGTTCCATGCTGACCAAAATCCTATTGATGATTTAAACCCATGTAAGTGAAATAGTGTAAGTCATAGCAACAAATTTCTGCTAATTAGCAAGAGCTGGTTGCATTCTGGTGTGTGCCCAGACATGCGATGGGCAAATAAGCAGGAATGCAGTTGCTATTTTGTTAATTATCAGCAGTTTGTTTAATGCAATTTCATTTACACATGTATAAATCTCCAATAGTATTCTAGCCATGAAGTATTTATTTATGTCATATAGAATAATCTGTAAAAAACTAAAATTTGAGACAAACATTTGTGTGCAACATTCTAAATCTTTAGTAGAAAGAAAACTATAACCTAGGTAGCTCATGTCACTGCTAGGATTCTTTAGAAGAACAAAGCTGGAATTGGATACTGTACCATAACAAAACCTATGCCCAGGAAATCCTGCTGCTCCTCTTCTCCATTAATCTTCTGTTGCCTTCTAGTAACGGCAAAAAAGAAAGTACAGTCACCCCCCCAACCATTTCGCGGTACCTGCACCTCGGAGCCGCACGACTCTGCGCCGCCCCCCGCGCTCCTCCGAGAAGCCTCGGGGCTGCACGGAGGGCAGCGGGGGGCGATCGGGTCGCTCTGTGCCACCGCCACGTGGGGGCGGTGGAGGGAGATCGGGGGGTGATCAGGTCGCTCTGTGCCGCCCCGCGTTCCTCCAAGAACCCGCAGGGGCGGTGGGGGCAATCGGGTTGCTCCAGGCTGCCCCCCACGCTCCTCCGCGAAGCCTCGGAACTGAATTGGGGCGGGGTCGACCGGGTTGCTCTGCTCCGCCCCCGTGCTTCTCCGCGAAGCCTCGGAGCTGCGGGGGGGCGGGGGTGATAGTTCCGCGCTGCCCCCCGCGCTCCTCCGAGAAGTCTCGGAGCCGCGGGGGCGATCGGGTCGCTCCGCACCCCCCCCCGCGCGTTCCTCTGAAAAGCCTTGGAACTGCGTGGGAGGGCGGCGGGGGGCGATCGGGTCGCTCCGCGCCACCCCCCGCGCTCCTCCGAGAAGCCTCGGAGCTGCGTGGGAGGGCGGCAGGGGGGGATCGGGGTCGCTCCACGCTGCTCCCCCGTACTCCTTCGAGAAACCTTGGACAGGTGCGCAATTGCCCTCCGCCCCCGCCCCACCCGCTTCCGCATATAGTGGATTTTCATGCATCGCGGGTGGGGTGGGTCCCTAACCCCCGCGATTAGCGGGGGGTGACTGTGTGATATCATTTCGTTACCTCTCACTAGTGAGGAGGCGAGAAGGAGATAGGAATTGAATAACAGTATAGGAGAAATTTTATTAGAGTCTTCTTTTTTTTCTTAGCATTTGTCCCACTTAGTGGGAGGTCCACTATTCTTGTTTTTGCCTTCCTTTTTATTCAAGTACTATTGGTAAATCATCCAGTCTTGTTTCCTACTCTTGTTTCTAAAAAAAAAAAATCAAACCACCCCAAATTGTTTTTCAAATATCTGTATTGAAACATAACATAACTCATATCATATGAGTTGCCGTGAGGCCACATAGGCAGGATATAGATGAATGAATGAATGAAAAACAAAATCTTTTGAAAAGCTTAGAAGTATATTCAGAAGTTGCTTTAACTACTTCTTGCTGGTTTAAATGGACCTGTGGATGCTGTGTTTCTTTGCCTTCAGTATGAAAAGACACAGACCATACTCTCAGAGTTGAAGCTGAAATTTGAAGTCACTGAGCAGGAAAAGCAATCAATTACAGATGAACTCAAGCAGTGTAAAGACAACCTGAAGCTACTACAAGAAAAAGGAAGCCATGTAAGTTGGTATAACGTGTGTGTCAATTTCTCATTGTTCCATTTCCACCATGTGAACATATTTATTAGGCGTACAGTATAAGGGTTTATGTTTTGTTGGGGAATATGTTTTGTTTGTCTGTTTCTTTTTTTATTTTTGCAAAGTTTCACAGGCTGCATGCAATCACTGGCATGGCAATGTATCAGGTGGTCCACATATTAATGGGCACAGATGGGAAAGGAAATTAATTTCGTAATAACTATAAAATTATCCAGGTAAGTCAATGAAAGAGGGCAGACAAAAAGCACTCTTCCTGCAACATTCCTTTCTCCCAACCATACGTTTAATGCAGTGAATCTGATGGGAGTAGATTTAATAGGGCTAAAAAAAAGCAGCTACCATTGCACAGAATGAGAACATTTAATAATATCAAGTGTAATATAAGGAAAGCCTCAAAATCATCTTCTGCCCCTTTGGCCCTTGTAACCCTTTTGAAAGTAAGACTCATAGCTTGATGATATTTAACAGAAAAGTGAAAAAAAAAACCTAGGGCCTAGGCCATTCAGACTTCTTGCTTCTGTTAGGGAGATGAGAGCTTGGATCTTCTAGGATCCTCATAAGGTTTCAGAATGTTCTCAAAATTTAAAAATTATCCAGTCACTATTCTGTAAGATCTTTTCATTCTAGTCATTTCTGAAGCCTGTTCATTCAATCCATAGAGTTGGAAGAGACCTCAAGGGCCACCCTGCCCAATCCCCTGCTATGCAGGAACTTCCATCAAATATTTATAATAATTGTAGAAGTGTACTAATTGTTATAGTTTGAGATGGATTTCTTTATTCATTAGAAACATTTATAGCCACTCTTATACTGCAAAATCTGAGGAGATGTTACAGAGCCATGTAAAACAATATAAAAATCGTAGTATATGGCCCTATAAGTTTGCATTTTAAGGATTTTTGATAGCAGTATTTTGACAGCTTTTCATATAGAATAATAAAACCATAGTTGAATGAGATCTCAAGGGCCATCCTGTCCAACCCCCTGTTATGCAGGAACCCCCATCAAAGTACAGTACTCCCCCATTTATCATGGAAGTTAGGTGCCTGACCCATCTGCGATAAAGAAAAATGCAGACGCCTCAGCAAACTGATCTAGGTGGCCATCCAGCATCTGATTATAAACCTCCAAAGAAGGAGGCTCCACCACTCTCTGTGACAGCATATTCCACTGCTGGACAGCTCTAATCATCAGGAAGCTCTTCTTAATGTTCAGATGGAATCTCTTTTCCTGTAGTTTGAAACCATTACTCCAAATCCTAGGGCCTTTTTACACGACCCCTAAGATCCGCTGGTCCCTTAAATTCGGACCAGAGATCTTGAGGGTTTGTCGCTCTCCCTGCGTTCCCACCCCCTCCGCACTTCCTTGTTCTGTCTGTGTGAGGGGAGGGAGAAAAAAAGGGAGAAAAGAATGCACTCTTACCTCCAGAGTGCTGGTGGAAGTTGCTCCGACCCCCCCGTCACTTCCTGGTTCCTCTTAAAGGGGCAGGAGGCAAAAAAACAACAACAAAAAGAAGCGAGGAGAGCCCGGCACTCTCTGCATCAAAATTTTTCACTCTCCCAGAGCAGGTACTTGAAAGGTGCGCTGGGTCGCGCTTAGGTGGGCGGGGTCGCACTTAATTTTCTGTTAGCTCCGGAGCTGGTGGGGAAACATTTTTAAGCTCTGGAGCTGGGAGCCATTTGCAGCGGAGCTTAGGGGTTGTGTATAAACGCCCTTAGTCTCTGAAGCCATGGAAAACAAACCCATCCCCTGTTTCATATGACATCCTTTCAGATATTTAAACATGGCTATCATATGCCCTCTCAGCCTTCTTTTAGTAAGGCTTAACATTCCCAGCTCCCTACGCCACTCTTCATAAGACATTTCTTCCAGATCTTTAACCATCCTGGTTGCCCTCCTCTGGACCCATTCAAGGTTGTCAACATCCTTTTTAAATTGAGGTGCACAGAACTAGACACAGTACTTTAGTAACAGAACACTAAAATAAATTCTTAAAGCAACTTGAAACGTGCTACAAGAGCTATATAGCATCATCATGAATTACATTGCAAATCCATAAAATGGAATTACTGCATCAAGAACTGAAAGCTACTGAAATATTATTCTGCTTTCTTCTAAAAGTCTGTTACAGTACTATAAACAGTCCACAGTGCTGCATGTAGTGAGATAAATGTGGAGAAGGTTGTTCTGTGTTGGAATGCAAAAATCAGTGTGTATTAATTCTCCTACGGACTCCTTGTAGATTTTGGTTTTCAACATTTATCTTGATCTGGTACTATCTAGAACATAGTGGTGACAACTCTTGATCATCCTTTCTGGAGGAGAAAAATCTCAGTGCTAAGCTTGGAACCGATCTGCGGTCCTCCTGTGGTCCTCCTGTATTTCTTGCCAGCTCGTTCCTGAATAATTAGAATATTAGGAATGAAAGATGAGGGAAATTGTTTATAGTGAAAATAAGATATGAAATCAATTGTAACAGATAATTTATTGGTTGACAAACTCTTAGCAAAGGTATGATAATGGAATAGAGAAAACTCAAGATGTTTACAATAAAACAGGTATTTTATTTTACTGGGAACTTTTAAGCCAAATCAACATTAGCTTTTTAAAATATATATATATAGAGAGAGCGAGCGAGCATTATTTACTTGTTTCTTTTATTCCATTTCGATGAAACCTTTCTTTTGGTGCAGGATACCAAGATTATTCTCAAAAGGATTGCAACCAGATTAAATATAAAGCTAAAAACATACCCAATATACAATTAAAAACACAAAGTTGTAATATTATAAAACATTAAGCATTACAAACATATTAAAATATTGCTTCTTTGAAAGCAATTTACAAACTGAAAACCACACACTTGGAAAGCGGTAAAAATGTGTGGCATCCCACAGTAATACTCAGTTTTCCAGTCTTGTTTTTTATAAGCCTACTTAGAAGGAAAAGTCTTTGCCTGCCATCTGTAGGACGGAGGGGATGAGGTCAGCTGGGCTTTCTGCGAGAGAGCATTCCAGAACCTGGGGAAAGCACCTGAAAAGGCCCCGTGTTACATCCTCACTTGAATGTGATTATGAGGGTGGGAGGGCCGGAGAAGGTCCTTCTCCAATGTGGCTCATGGGCATGGTGTGTGAGTATGTATGTAGATACAGTGGCACCTTGTATAAAGGAATTAATTCATTCCAAATGAAATTATGTTAAGCAAATTTTCCTTTATACAAATTCCCATAGGGATGCATTGAAAATGGAGTAATCCCATTTTTATGTTGTACGGATTTTCCCCATAGGCGATTATGTTAAGCAAATTTCCCCTATCTCCGGAATTTTTATGTTATACAAATTTTATGTTATACAAGCTGTTTGTTATACAAGGGTCCACTGTATCTGACTTAAATATTTAAAATATTTGTCTAGTAGGTAAGGGTAAAGAGGAAAGTCATGTCTGTGCTCCTTTGTTCTCTTTGGTATGTTGACACATTCATCCCTATCATGGTAGCCCAGTCAACTGTATTTGTGTAATATGAATAATAGATTCCATTAGATCAGGCATGCCCAGACTTCGGCCCTGCAGATGTTTTGGACCACAACTCCCACAGTCCTTTGCCACTGGAAATAAAGGCTTGGAATTCTGGAAGTTGTGGTCCAAAACATCTGCAGGGCCGAAGTTTGGGTATGCCTGCATTAGATGCTCATGTGTTTGAAATAGTAGGAAATGCCCCTTCCCTCTTTTTCCACCAGAATGTGAAAATCTCTCTATTTAGAGAGGTGTTGTGGAGTCAGCAGGTGACTGAAGTGGGGATGTTTAGTGGATTTTAAAAATTTGTTTTATACTTTTTACATAATGGTTTTAAAACAGTCTGTGATACTTTTAAAATTTTCATTAGCATGTTCTAAAACACAACACCCTACCCTGCAATAGGGGGATTTGTTTTTCCACCACTCCACTCCATTCTT
Source organism: Phrynocephalus versicolor (assembly GCA_023846285.1). Lineage (NCBI taxonomy): Eukaryota > Metazoa > Chordata > Lepidosauria > Squamata > Agamidae > Phrynocephalus > Phrynocephalus versicolor. The sequence goes on along the minus strand of JAHTLZ010000015.1, from coordinate 32,708,756 downwards.
TCTTCCACAGTTTTTGGGATGGGGGAGTCTTCTCAACTATCAGGTTTCTACAGCATTCTCAGCCTTTAGTGGTCAGCCTTTGGTTTCCTTTCCTTTTTAAAATGTTTTCCTTGCTTTAGAGTTGCTTTGTCCTTCTGCAAACTTTGAGAGTCCCCTGCATCAGCCAGTAACTCTGTTCTTTCTGTGGACACTGCCATTTCAGCCGCAGAAGTGATAGCTCTCAGAGAACTGAGTGGAAATCTGAATACCTTGTCCAGTCTGTCTCAAATTATGAAATTATGCAAAATTAGGATAGGTAATTTCCAAGTTCTAGATTTTTAAAGCAATGACTTTTTGATCATTTGGCTGTTTACTTTCTTGGCAACTTTATTTTTCTTAATGGTTATCCTGCCTTCTGTTCTTGTGGATCTTGAAAGCACATGAATTCATTACCCATTATTTCTATTTACCATGTTTGGTGGTCTGATTAGAAATCGGAAGACAAATCCTGTTAAGAGACTATATACATAGGACTGCTATTGTAGGAACAGATAAGCATGTATTTACCAAGTGGGATTGCCTTTATATGTCCTGTCTCTTTAATTTCTAGATGCATTACTCACCCTATAGTGAATAGCTAGCTCTTAATGCAAGGTATAATAATAATACCATAAGTCAAAAGCATCAGTAAGTTTAAAACAGCAGAGCCAACAACAGGTATCACAAGACATTCTTAAAGTACAAATGAGATAAAACTATTTAAAATGTAATGGAGCAGAAATAAAGAGATTAGAAGGACTAAAACCCTGTTTAATGATGCTTTAAATGTGGATAATGCACACATATTAAGTGGAGCACATTTAGCCCTCATCCTCTCCATTTTTGCTTGTGTGCATGCATGCGTGCGTGCGTGCAGCCTGCCTATTCAAGCCAGAACCCAAATAAATGGGAGGGTCTATTTAGACATTTCACCCTTCCCCTCTTCAAATTGTTACTTCTCTGTGGGGGCAGGGCCAGTGCCTCCCTTTCAACCTGTACAGATTACACTTGGTTACAGCATAACTGAATAACACTGCTTTGGGCCCCTCTCTGGGAGGAAGACAAAACAGAAAGTACTGGATATACTCAAATATAAGCCGACCAGAATATAAGCCAAGGACATTTTTTTACCGTAAGAAACTGGTAAAATTTATTCACTCGAGTATAAGATAAGGGTTTGTATTCAAGTATATACGGGATGTGTTCCAGCTTGTGGCCAAATGCTGGGAGGTGGTGGGATGGGCAGGACTGGCCCCTTGCTACCTTCCACAAGCTGGCTGAGCGCCCGGGAGGTGGTAGAACAGGTAGGACTAGCACTCCACTGCCGTCACTCGAATATAAGCCAAGACCGTTTTTTAAAGGCAAAAATAAGGACTGAGAAACTCAGCTTATATTTGAGTATATACTGTAAATAAATAATGGTTGGTGTCTTGTTAGTGTGATTTACACTAGGTAAGGCTGATAATGTCATCAGCAGCAGAAGCAGCAATTTTTGGAAAATTAAACATTTCCAGCTTCTCGAAAGTGCTGAGGCATTAATGTAACCCATTTCATCAATGTGAAGCCATGAGGACTGTAGAGAGAAGGGAAGTCCAATTATTAAAAATGCTACCACTGGAATTACTTTACATTGCCTTATGCAACATAGCAGACACCAACAAGATTTCAGCCAGTAAATGCTAGGTGGGTGTATGCTATTTAAAAAAGCATGCTTTCTGTTAGGTCATCACAGTCTGAACCCAGTTTCCAACTAGATATTTAGCACTACCCTTGAGAACAGGAACCTGAAATGTTATGAGCCTCTATCTTGTCCAGTTCTTTCACACCAGAGTTGAGTGTTCATTCATGAAACTGTAGTCAATGTCCTCTGTTCTTTGCCCTTTAGACTTCCCATTCTCTTCTAAAAAAAATTATGATTAGGCTTACAGAGGATTTGTAGATGGCAGTAAAAAGCACAGGCCCATTCAGAGTTTATGACAGATGGCTGAATCACAGTAGTCACCCAGTGGACAGAGTGACAGACTGGGTTCAGGAGACCAGGGTTGAAACCACTGGTTGGCCATGGAATCTCATGGGGTGCGGTGGAACTGGGAGAGCCTCTTCTTACATGCCTCAGTTACTTTGAAAGCCCTATTAGGGTAACTTGTAAATCTAGCTCCACAGTGGAGAACACATAACATGCAAGCAACACTAGTCAAGCTTTTGAGGGATGTGACTGCTTGACTCTTGACCACATTCCCAGATCTCCTGGACTCTGTAAGTTCTGTTTTGGCCTCAGGTTAATGCATGCTAATAGAACCTGGGCAACATACACAGAGCAGAATAACAGAAGCAGCTGTGCTTTGTGACTTACTTGTGCTAGACCAGAAAGAAATGAAAGTTGTTCTTTTGTCAGCTGAATAATGTTTTATGGCATTGTCAAAATAGTGATTATACCAAGAGACCCTCTCATTTGTTGAGACTAAAGGTAGGCAAGCAGTTTTCAGTACCTGTATGTGTTCTGCACAATCATGCTGTTCACCTTTGGGTGTACATCTTTTTTCCACTTGAAAATTACACTTCTAGGAGGAGCTCTGCGGCAAGTTAGCCCCAATTAAAACATTGAGTAGACACTTGAGTATTATCCTATAATTATAAAAGGGAGAAAGGGACAATTACTTGACGAAGAGAATTTTTTTTTAAAAAAAATCCTGATTGTCATTGGAATTTCTGAGTTGAGTGTCGATGGGTTGAAATACTAGAATTTGTTGTACATACAGAAGTGAAATTTGGGAGTCTTTCTCAAATACAAGACGGGTTTCAGCCTCATTTTGCTTTAAAATACTAAATTGAACATAATAAGGACTGACTCTGGAGGGTAAAATGTGTTATTTTTCAATATCCATGTTTACTTTGTGTAATGGTGTACTAACTTTTGTATACCAGAGTAGCTGTGTCTTGTTAGATGTCTTTAATGTTTCAATTGAAACAAAACTTGATCTTTGAACTCTCCCCCTACCTTAAATCATCTTTACCTAATTGATTTTTGTAGCACAAAATGATTTTAATATCCCTTCCCTTCCCTTTAGCCTTCCATATTACCACCTGTCCCAGCCGTATTCATCGGCCTAATCCTGGCTTTCCTGTTTTGGTGTTACAGCCCATTGTGGTAGAGAAAGGTACTATAAGCACTATTCAGTCCATGTATATATGTCCCTGTCACCTGTTTGTGCCATTTTTTGTTAACGCCGTGCATGGTGAAAAGCAGGTACTCATTCACCTGATCCCAACCCTTCATTTAATAAGCCATTATGTGTGTGATGCTGGCAAACCCAACAAACTAATCATTTAACATCTGTCTGGTTTCCGTGTGCTGGTGCTAACAGTGTCCGATTGTAATCTCATTGTTTCTGACTGTTTCTCTTCTAACACCTTTGTCTTGCAGAGTTAGGGTCCGGGGGTGGTGGTGGTGGAACCTAACTATTTAAACTTAACAAAATGAAGAGTTTGCACATTTGAATTTGGTCCCTGGTTTCCTTTTTACCCTCAACTAATTCAGTCATTTCTCTCTGGATTTGAATGATTTTTGTTGTTCTTACTATTGTGTTTAAAAAGGTGGGGGGGGGGAAGCATGAGGACAACTGGTGAGTGAGTTTGCATTTGCAGTTTAAGCTTGCCGAGAGTCTAGTAATTCCAGGATGCTTTTTGTAAGACTACAGTCCCCAATATGGAATGAGTGAATGACTGAAATAAAGGTGGGATGGAGAATGTCTAAGAAGAGTTTGTCACTTAATGTGGTCTGTATCTAAGCTTTACTTGGACACAAATGACAAATGTTGTTAGTGAATTGGAATTGGAATTGGAATTAGGGCATTCTTAGTTAGATAATATCCAGTTACTAAGCTAATAATGGCACATCAAAGGGGCTTGAGTCCGTTGGAACTCTTTCATTTACCTGAACATTTTTTGGATGCCCAATGAAAACATTTCTTAGCCGATATCAATTGGAAAACATCTTAGGGACTGCCAGAAACTTGAGCAGTTAACCAAATTGTGTCTGCTAAATGGAAATAGATGCTGATTTATTTATTTATTTATTTGTTTTGTTTTGTTTTGTTTTGTTTTCCATACAGAGACAATGGCCTTGGATGCCTGTGATCGCAGCTTTGGTAGCTGTGACAGCCATGGTGCTGTACCCAGGGCTAACCAGAGCTTCTCCGTGAGAACCGTTGTTGCATCCACACACTGCCCTCCTTTTAGAAGCTGGCGTCATTCATCTACTGGGGGAAAGATCATCCTGTTCCTTTTCTTACCTCTTAGTACCGCAGAGTTTGGCTTCAGAACAGCAGTAGGGTCATTGCTTTAAAATGTACAAAATGTATCTGTCTACATAAAGAGGGAATAAAACTATTATTTCATTCTATCGTGAGCAATATAGTTGCTTACAATTTCATGTAATTCTTAAGATAGTATGTTGAAGTTCTAAATACTGTTATGGTGGCCTAAAGTAGGCTTCTTGGTACCAAATTATTTATGATGGTTAGGTGTGTGGATATTTTACTTAAAAATCTGACTGCCAGATTGAAAGCAATGCATTTTCCCCCTTGATCTGGACACCCATGCCAAATATCCTTTAAATACTTGGAAGCAGGTGCAGCGTGCTCAGTGCCTTTCAGTTTGACTTTATTTGTACATTAACATACCATTATTATTTTAAAATTACTGTGAGTCACTGAGCTATTGGGAACAATTTCTCCCCCAAGTCTTCTGATGGAAACAAATATTTTTTTTTTCTTCAGCAAAGGTTCTATTTTGTTGATGACTTGGGAATTGGTATAATTCATCGTCGGCCTTAAAGAGCTCTAGAAGAAACTGAGTGGAAATCATCAGTCTAGACTGTTTTCACATGCATGTGTGTGCCTGAATGAACTAAGGTTTTCCTGGGAGCAAAATCTCGATTTACTGAAGGACATAGTGCAGTGATTCAACTTTTAGTTTGAATGTAATTTATTAAATCTTATGTATATAGACACTATGAAACCCAACATATTTTCTCACATATCACTTTATAGAACTGATTTTTCCAGTCACTTATTATCAAAGCCAAACTGGGGAAGTGATATTTGTCTCTTGTACTGTGCTTTCATTTGCATAGTTTTGTTATGTTAAGTGCTTAAGTGCTTCTGTTCTTCAGGAAAGGAACACTTAAAATGGGCAAGACTTCAGAAGTTTAAAAATATCTAATTGGTCCTCTATGCAACAATTAAGCTGAAAGAATGTGCTGCCAATGATTTGGAGCTTTGCGTCACAATCTATATGGCCTTAATATGAATGTCACCAGATAAGTGTTGATTTTTGAATAGGGGCATCTGTAATTGAAACCTGAATAAAGTGCTGGCTTGCACTGGATAACAGCTCTATTCAATAAGGTCTATAATTTTATTAAAAGAATTGTAAATTCAAGTAATTCAGCTGATGAAAAATTCATAGGAAGACTATTTCAGCAGTTGGTTTCAAGGATTTATGGCAATCAATGGAGTTACTTAAATATTTAAATAAGAGTTTTTAGTTAATAATTTGCCTTTGTGGTTTTGAGGGTCATTTTACTTTAAAAGTTCTGTCTTAAACTGTTTGGGATATGTTAATGGGAGGATCATTTAGATTCAAGGGAATGTTAGTACACAGGTGTAGAAATGTCATTTTTGTTCATTTCATCTTTTCAGTTGTGGGAAGCTATAACACACAAACACACACAAACACACAAACACACACACACCAGTGGTACTCAGTACCTCTTGTATATAGGTTATTGCAAATATTATTCTGAAAATGCTTAACTTCAGAATTACATTTTTAAAAGTAAATAATTGTTTTAAATCTATTTTGTAAAGATATAAAAAACAATAGAATTTCTGGAGTATAGATTGAACTATTTGCACTAACACACGTGATGTGCATGATTTAATAAAATAACTTTACTCTCCCTATGAATGTTTGAGTTGAATTTCATTTGATAACCACATATTTTCTGTTAAGGTGTTGTACTCCAGAGGATGATGAAGAAGTCACATTAGAAGCCATGTTCACATTATGACTAACAAATGGAAACTATTTTCTCCCTTGCACACACTGTCAGCTTTAGTCAACAATGTAGAGGAAAGATAAGATCACAATACTTGCATGTTAGCCTCAACATTTGTTTAAATACCCCCTTTTTATGTAATCTTCTGTCCAAAAACAGTAATGACAAAAGTTGAAGAAAATCCTGGAATCTTAATGTCCAAAACAGGAAGTCCGCTTCCATCAGCATAGCCGGTGAAGCACAGTGGCATCTAGAGTGTAACAACATGTGAAGAGCTGTACGTTGGCCATCTCAGCATGTGTTCTATAAGCCAAACTGCAAATCAATATACACAGTACTGAACTGGAAAGGTCAATGGACTGACTTTGTATAAAGCTAGGAGCACAGAGAGAACTCCTAGTTCCCTGAGCTCTTTGCCCTCTGAAGTAGACATGGGCATAACTCGGCAAAATTTTCGTTTCCGTTTCCATTTTTCGTTTCCGTTACGTAACGGAAACGGTAACGATAATTAAGCCGTCAGAACTCGAAGTCGAACCGAAAAAAGAAAAAATTGGTTGGGTTTTTCGTTTTCGTTTGTGGCATCACGGCAATCACGCAATGTGAAGCACAGAAAAAGTTTTTAAAAGTTTTTTTTTAAAAAAACCCGACTCCCGGCCAAAAAAGCAGGCGAAAATATGCCTGCCTGAGGCTTTGCCACCTACCAGAGGGGTGGTTTCTGGGGGGTCCCCGGCCTTTCCCCCCCTCTTCTCCTGTCCTGGGCTGCTTGCACCAGGCTGGGGGGGGTGGTCATCCTCGTTGTCTCGCCATGCCATACAGTGGGGGGAGATCCAAAATGGTGACCGCAATTTTTCTTTTGAAATCATGGTCAAAAAACACACCAAATCACCACAGAAACATGTGAAATTTATTTATTTTAAATGCCTGAATTTTAATAGCAGCAGTGGTTTTTTTATAGCAATAAAACGTCGTATTTATTTTATTTTATTTTATTTTATTTTTTATTTTTTAGACCTGCCCATGTGGGCTGGACATGGGATGGGACCATGCAAATTTTCTGAACCATTCCACCAATGGCATCGCCAGGTTTTTGACTGACACTTCTGGATGTCTCGGAGGGCATAAAAAGCCGAGGCACCTTCCAGAAATCGCACTCGGGTGTATGGATGTGGTTGAGGGAGGAGGGCTGGCTGCTGGTGCTGGTGTGATCCGATCGAGATTGAGGAGGGAGGCTGGAGGCTTTAGGATTTAAGTTAGGCAGGCAGGGAGGTAATTGAATTTAGAAAATAATTTCTTTGATTCCCTGCAGCTTTGTCTGCTGAATGGAATAGCAGTTTATTCTTTATTTCTTCTCTGGCAGTTTGTGAGGATTTTTTTCTGATATTGGATAAAGGGGGAGGTTCGACTGGGAGTGGGAGTTGTGGATTTATTTTAAATATATATTATATACTACCATTTTTTCTATTTTCCCAACTTCAATTTGCTTGCACACACACACATTTGGGGTGCAAGCCAAGAACAGAACCTCTATCCTAAGTGATATCCTAACTGCCCACTCGCCCGCCCGCCCGCGCCGCCACCCGCCTGCGGCCCGTGCCTCCCCCCTGCCGCTGTCGCCACCCGCCCATGGCCCCCCACCACCGCTGCCCGCCCGCACCTCCCCCCGCCGCCCGCCCCGCCCGCCGCCTAGGGCGCAAAAACACCTAGCACTGGCCCTGATTGCGGGATGCCCTTATGCTCTGGGAAGTCAAATCGCGCTAAATAGCGGTGGAAACGACAAACAAAACGACGAAACGACCAAATTTTTGAAAAATTTTGCGACAAATGGAAACAACCCGAAACGGACCCGTTCTGACAAACGAAAACTCGAAATGTCATTTTTTCTGGTCGTGCCCATGTCTACTCTGAAGATGCCAGCCACAGAGTCTGGCGAAAGGTCAGGAAGAAAAACCTACAGAACACGGTCAAACAGCCTGAAAAACTCACTACAACAATCCTTTTTATATGTTTCTGAAATTAGATTTTAAACATATTTCCTGTATTTTTGCTTGCAAGTATGAATAAGGAAAAGGCTGTTATTTCCCGTATGCCATCTGGCATGTGAACACTAAAGCTGTCCTGAGTTGCATTGTCCTGTGTTGTTGGGCCAGAATGTTTGAATAGCTGTGGATTGAGTTTTTTGCTGTGCTATTCTATTTGCTACAGATAGACTAATACCCTCCCAGCTGCATACCTCTGTTTAATCAGGGTTTCTTATATAATTCAACCAAAAGACTGCTGCTGGCTGGAGAATTGATTCATCAGCATATAGGTGAAAGAGGTCTCATAAATAACTAGGACTGTAGTACATCTGTCTTGTTTGTTTTTCCAACATTGTGTCTGGACTAATGTGTGTCTTTATTACTCCCTAAGATAACATGGCTCTATTTTAATCTCCACTGAGATATGTCTGTGAAGATTTTCAGTCACCCAGGTGAGGTTATCTGGAAGTTGAGTGATGGTAACTGGACTTATTTTTTTTTTTTTTTGAGAAATCAAAATGTTTTGCTGCTCATCCAAGGAGCAGATTGTGCCTGAGCCCCCCACCTCTGTTGAGAGAGGGGTTTTCATTACACACATGAATGGCTTCCCTGTCCCCTCTCTCAAACCACCTGTCTTTGTCTAATATGTGTACATCTTCATCTTTGAATGGGTGTCCTCTGGCCTTCAAGTGAAAGTACACTGCCAATTCTGGTCTTGAGCTGTTGCCCCTCCTGTGTTGGGCCATTCTTCAGTTTAACAGCTGTTTAGTTTCTGCACTGTAGAGGTCTGCACGCTGCTCACTGCACTGGACTGCATATAATAAGTTTGCTGCTTATCAAGCTGCTCTTTCAACCATTCCCAAACAAATCAGAAGCACTTCACACCTCCCCCAGCAGGGCAACAGCTAACAACCCATACTTAATGGGTGTTGGGAAGAGTTGCATAGGTGGGGTTTTCATGCACCCCAGGCCAATGTATATCTAACGAGCCTATTCCGGCCATTGTCTACCTAATGACCCTATTCAGGCCATTGTCCACCTAATGAGCCTATTCAGACCAGAGTGACTGATATCGAGGTGAACTCTGAATTGGAGATCTTGCCACTAACTTCACTCAGACTGACAAGGCTGCTTGGATGAGCAGTGAAATGTTTCAATCTTTCAAGAAAAAAAGTCCAATTGCCATGGACTCAGCTTCCAGATCTCCACTGAGATTTGTTTATATTTATGGAATCCTAGCTTCCATTCTGCCTAATTCTGAAAACAAAATTGAAACACCACACATACTAAGGTTACTTAACAAGATTGCAACAGTGGGATGCACTGTTACCTTCTGCCTTATAGAGCATATATGAATCATATGGGAGACAGTCACAAACACTGGGGGAAGCTGCCATCTGAACACTGAGTGACACCAATAGGAAACCTAATGGAAAGAGAAAAGCACGATGAATTTGTGAAACCAAGGATTCAGCAGAAATTCTTTTTCCCTTCCTTTATCTCAAAGCTTACTGGTTATTGGCTGCCTATACTGAACTTTATTGTCAATGTGCCAAGAAGTTGCCTCTGACTTATGGTGACCCCATGAATGAGTGATCTCCAAAGTGTCTTGTTCTCTGCTTAGAACTTGCAAACTCAAGCCTGCGGCTTTCTTCATCATATTTGGCATTTTTCTTTTCCTGCTACCTTCACCCTTTCCCAACATTATTGTCTGTTCCAGAGAACCCTGCCTTCTCATGAGGTGCCCAAGGTAGGACAGCCTCAGCATCAACATTTTTTGCCTCCAGAGATACTTAATTTGATCTAGGATGGACTTATTTGTCTTTCTTGCCCAGAGGATCTGCAGAGCTCTCCTCCAGCACCTTTTTCCCTGTCAGCTTTCTTAATTGTCCAGCTTTCACATCCATATGTGGTGACTGGGAATACAAGAGTGTGCACTGTATTTAAATGGACCCCTTAAATGAGAACATTAGGAAGGAGATTGTTTATATGTATGTGTTGCAGCTTGATCCAAAAGCTGTGCACCTGCAAAGAAATTACTTTTGAGAACTGCAGTTTGCTGAATCCGTTAGTGGGATTCTAGGAACCGGAATCAAATGGGAGAAAAATATACATTGGTACCCCGACTTAAGAGCAATTCGACTTAAGAGCGGAAAACTGTTGACATTTTAACTGCCGCCTTACAAACTTTAGATATGGTCTGCTCAACTTACAAATATTTTTTCCATTTTTAAAATTTTTTTAACTTATTTTTCCATTTTTTTAGATAGGTAGAGAGTAGTTTGACTTAAGAGTAATTTCACTTAAGAGCATGCATTCGGAACAGATTAAATTCGTAAGTTGAGGTACCACTGTATTCAAAAGACAAGTAGTAAGGATTGATGGGACTAAGTTGGTTAAATATAGTTTGTTATAACCTAAGATTCCCCAAGTACAAGTATTTAAAAGCAAAACAAGGTGTTCTGCTTACACTGTATACTGCCCCATTCCACTTCAAGTAGTCTCTGGGCGATTTACTGTTTTTAATTACAGTATGCAGGCTACACAAGATCCCCTTGCATGCCCATTGTTTTCTTGTAAACTTCTAGTGGCAACACTCCTAATGGATGAACAGCAAATTGGTAAGGTGGCAGCCCACCTCCTTTATGAGTCCTAAGAACAAGAAAGAGGCAGACCAGCTGCTATCCCCAGAAGAACCCATGCTGCTCTATGCTACCTCCTTAGCCCAGCCACATAGGTTTTTTAAAATTAAATTTCCCACAGTTCCTTTACAACCCCACCCCTTTGAAGACTTCGTTCAAAGCTGGGGGCACAACATGGAGGATGAAGGACCCTGTCAACAGATAGTATATAGTAGTACCATGGTTTACGAGCATAATCCATTCCAGAAACATGCTTGTAAACAAAAACACTCATATTTCCCCTTAAGAAAAAAATGAAACTCTGATTATTCGTTCTGGGGTCCCATAGACCACACACAAAAGAAGTTGGTGTAGAAGTCCACATCGACACCATGGTTTAGGCACTTGGGTGCAGAATCTGCTCTTTTTGGGACTAACAACTGGATTTTACTCTGTATTTTAATGTTACAATTATAAAGTGCAATTTGTAGCCTGCTACATTCTTGACTAGCTGCCCCTTGACTAGAAAAGGTTTAAAAAAATAAGAAAATGTTGAAAACAAATTAAAGAAAAATATAAATATAAAGAAAAATAAAACCCTAACCTGCACTCCGCTTTGAAAATGTTCCTGGCTGGTGCAAGGGAAACCTCTATTCCTCTCCCTCTGCTTTAAAGGCTGCCTGAGGCAGAACATTCCAGACAATCATCCACAATCCAGCAGGAGGAGGGAGGGAGAGCCACCATTGGCTCACTTGTGATCATGTGACCTGTTCCAATACTCGTATTTCAAGACATTACTTGTTGATCAAGGCAAAATTTAGAATAAATGTTTGGTCTTGCAAAATGCTCTTAAACCAAGTTATTACTGTATTACTGCCCCATAGAAGTCTGCCTCTTATGACAATTTTCCTCAGCAGGGCTCATGACAGGAATGGCTGGCCATAATGTACAGTGACAATGAGTGGTGTATGAAATAAAGGGCTTTGTGTGGCCATACCCAAAATAAGTCTAAACTGTGAGACTGAACCAAGGCAACTGTCTCGAAGGCAGTTCCACCTACCTTTATGTGAGAGGAATCATATAAAGGTAGGTAGAATCAATTTAGTCCACAATTTTGTTCACCCTGTGCCCAACTTGTTGTCTGTGGAAAGGCTGGGCATGTTGGGAGAGGCCACCTCCCAATGTAGCCTGTATCAGCCACAAGAATAGGGGAAAATAATACATTCATGACTGGATGTTACTAAAAGACGATCACCACTTTCACTCTTGTACGGGTTGGTTGTTTTTGCAGGCTGGACATGCCTGCACTTCATTGTATTAAGCCACCGTTCCTAAACGCTACAAGCAGTAGCAGTAGAAATACAAAAATGGAACAAGTGATACTTTTAGGCTACTATCAAAATAACAAAACATTGCTAATATTTTGGGGGCAAAACACTCTTCCTCAGAGCAGTACCAATAGGTAATAACATGGCAAAAGATGGATTTGCCAGGAGTTATTTCTTAGATGTAAGGTCC
>JAHTLZ010000015.1:32626673-32679128 GCA_023846285.1 Phrynocephalus versicolor | reverse complement strand
TTCTTCTTCTTCTTCTTCTTCTTCTTCTTCTTCTTCTTCTTCTTCTTGCCCCACCTTTTTAAACTGCCATACCCAGATGGCTCACAAGCTACTAAAAATGAAGCATGAACTTTTCCTTGCTTGTTGAATTTTTCAGGGAGGTCTTTAAAAAAAATGAAGAAGAAGAAAACAAAGCTTGCCATCTCTGTTTTAGAAATTATGTCTTCTATTTAAACAAATGTATGTTTTCATAGCATGATGCCTTCTTAGAATGTAATTCTTCACTCCTCCTCAGTAAATGAAGATTTTTTTTAGTGTGTTACATCCCTTGCTGTTACAGTACATGACAAAACATAGTGAAGATAGCACAATAGATTTTTTTTTTCCGGGGGGGGGGGATTCTTTTTTGTTGTTTCACTAGAAAGACGAAGACCAACATACTCCTGTAACAAAGCTTTCAAGTTGTGACATTATCATTTTAAGTGTTGCTTTATCTCCTAAGATCATGCCAAGTTGCTGCTACAGAACGTAGGATGTTTGGTGTTTGAAAACCTGTCCCAGGTGCTCCATGCCCGAAGGCTGTTCTGCAGAGAGTCTGTAATAGGGAGAAATGCAGGAATATATAATCAACAAGAGATTATGATAAAGCTTGGTTAGCATGAAGCAAACCTCATGCTGCATAAATCAGCCACAATCATGTGCTCTTGTTTTACTGGCCTCAGTGGAAAGCCGACAATAGCTGTCTGTCCCACGCCCTTCTTCCGTTGGAAGCAGGAATGAGAAACCACTCCTTCATTAAATAATAGGAAAGAAATTGTTCTTATTCTCTCTTATCCCCAGGAAGAAGTAAACATCAGTCTCTGGGATAAAATACTTGCTTGTTGGGTTCTAACCACAACATTTTGTGCTTTAAGATGCAAACCTTTTAATTTTGTAGGAAAACAACTGTTGGACTATTTGTGGTGGGGCTGAGCTTACAAACAGTAAGTTACTCCAAAAACTTTTCAGTTCCTCTTTTAACATGCACAATCAAGTGAAAAGCAAAATAAGGGAGATTGAAGAATAGGGAAACGGCCTATACTGGATGGGATTACCCTCCCTCTGAAAGGACAAGTGTGCATTGTGTGTGTGTGTGTGTGTATTTCTGGATCTATCCTTGAGCCTGGATGCCCAGGCAGTCTCAGCAGTGGCTGGGAGTGCCGTTAAATCAGGCATGTCCAAACTTTGGCCCTCCTGATGTTTTGGACCACAACTCCCAGAATTCTAAGCTTAGGTTGCCAATGGCAAAGGACTGTGGGAGTTTTGGTCCAAAACATCTGGAGGGCCAAATTTTGGTCGTGCCTGTGTTAAATGATTAAAATATGCCAGCTACATCCATTTCTGAAGAGATCAGATCTGGCTACACATGCCCTAGTTACTTCCTGGCTGGTTTACTACAAATAATGTGCTGTATATGGGGCTACCAAGTAAACTGTCAGGAAAGTTTTGCAGGTTCAAAATGCAGATATCTGACTGGGCTCACCCCCCCCCCAAAAAAAACCCATTAAAAAAGAACTTGTTTCAGCAGCTCCACTGGCTGCTGATCAGTTTCTGGGTACAATTCAAAGTGCTAGTTTTAACTTAAGACTTATCTCTTCAAGGCAAGCTTTCCCTCAGTGACTGACCACGTGGCTGGCTATATGAGTAACTTTTAAATAGACTGTTAGGTATTATTGCTCTGACTGGGTCTTTAGTACTACTTGTGTTCACCATCTCTCAGGGTTGTATGTTCCTTTTTTAGTATTTGCATACTTACCATGTCACCTTTAATCCTTTCATTTAATGTCATAAGCCAACTCTTTATACTTATGGTTCTTATCTTTAAATGTTGCATTTTAATTATGTAAACCACTGTTGTATACTCATTGTTTGCAGATTTAAGTATTATGTTTCAAGGATTTAAACTGTCTCGGGTCCATTTTAAGGAGAAAGGTGGGATAAAAATATTTTAAATTAATAAAATAAATGTCTATCAGATGTGCGTGACAAGGTGCTTAATATCATCATAAGCATACATTTTACATGTAAATATCAATAAACGGTCCCCATGTTATTTCCAGCTCCGTTTGAGAAGCTGAGTTTCTTTAATTACTTTCTTGCATTTTGTATCTATTTGGGACCCAAAGCAGTGCTGGAAGCAAAAATTGACATTCTCTCAAAGTGCAGTTAGACAAGGGCATTTCTTGAAGCTGGTGAAAAGCAACAAAGATGCTGTCTGCTATGTGTAACACTATCCACTTCATGGCAGCTACAGCAGACAAATATACATGATATCAAATCTCGTGCTGTAAATGTTTGGAGACAATCAGGGATGGAAACGAGTGTTTCCATTCAAGGAACAAGCACAGGGCTGCCACACAGGCCAGGAGTCTGTAAACAGTAACTTTTCCTGTGACTTCCAGGTCATGACTAGGAGATAAAAATGACTGACACCAGGGCCTCATGTGGAAGTGAGGAAAACCAAGGAGCTATTGCAAGCATCTGGCACTTAGCATCAACACAGTGAATATTCCACAGATGGGAACCGTCATCTTTCCCTACTTCTGGCAGGTTTTGTTTCTTTCCCTTGGTTTTTTAAAAGTCACATTTATTTATTTATTTATTTATTTATTTATTTATTTATTTATTTATTTATTTATTTATATACCGCACCAATTTCCCAGAGGGAACTCTGGGCGGTTCACATAAAAACACAAGAAATCCACAAGATAATAATAGTAATTGAGAAGACAATAATAATAAAATAAAGGGGAAAATACCCACATGTAGAAAATGCAGGTGAGGGTAGAAAGCAGGGTAAGACTGATTAGTTTCAGGGCTCAGACTGAATTGCTCTGGTTCTTTAGACCTCCAGGCAGGGAGATTCATCTCTGGGCAATGATACTGGAAGAAGTCTGATTTCTGCATGTGAACCGGATTCAGCACCAAAGCAGACATCTCCACTCATTCGCCGTTCATATCAGGGATCACCGGCGACAATGTTGGTGTATCAAAAAGCTAGGAATGAGGGGAAGGGGTTGGGAAACAGGATGGATAAAAATCCATGCTGTTTTAGGAATCAAATGGATTTAAATCACAATACAAATTTTTAAAAGCTAATTGTTTTATTTAAATCAAGTGGATTTAAATCAGATTCACCCTGCTGGAAATGAGCTGTGGGGGAGCATGAATGTGGACCCACTGCACCATTTGGAGGAAGTGGAGCACCTGCATTGCAACTCCCAACCCTTCCCATAGGCTGGCATCTGTGTTCCAGGGCCAGAAAAAAGGCTACCATGGGCTGGCGGCGAGCTTTCTGCAGGAAAAGCATAGAATGTGAGGCTCAGCAAGAACAGTGCTTTCACTGCAGCTGCTGGCTGCCTTTGCCCAACTAGCTGGTGGCCAGAAAATAGGTGCCCCCCCTCCAAGCTCTACATTCCTATTTTACTTGGGTGACTGGGCTTTATCTGGATTTGGGGATCATTTAACCAGATTCTGCTTGAGCCCATTGCTCTCATCAGTTGGACAGAGGAGATTCTATATAAGAACACCTGCCAGTGACATCCCAAAGTAGCACAATGAGCAAGTGTGAATGGCAGTGCCTCCCTTTCCCCCCCTCTGGACACCTGGAGGCACTGTATTGCCTACAGATAAAGAAATGATATTCCACTGCAAATCTTATCAGTTCTGGCCATGAAATGTCTTCAGGCAAACACCCTACTGTCCTTCACTTGAGGCTGCAAAGTGTCAAGGATCTGGTGGAACATTGAGAATGGTAGCCATTTTACTGGCTGAAGTCCTGTTATTTTTGCATTATATGGCAATTCCTCCATAGGATCTGTTGATTCAAATGGGCTTTATGCAGTTCTGACTTACTTTAACATAGTAAGTCACAACTGGAGTAGGTCCATTTGAATCCACAGAACTTGTGGAGGAGATGACTTACCAAATAAGTCATAACTTACCACTGCAGGCCTACCCTACAGTGCTAAGCAATAGCGTTTCAGCCAGTGAGTTAGTAAATTGGCTGGATTTTGAAATTTCACTTGAGCAGAACCAGTTCTACCAGTGGACAGAGTGAAACAGCCACTTTAGCTATTAGATTTAGGGTGGCATAAATGGGCAGTAACATGTTATTGAACCTGTTATGGCTATATATTTTTAATTGCCAGAGATAGGAAGAGAAATGAGGGACTTTTTAAGATTCAGTCATCAATATAATGCCTATCCTTGTGAATTTTACATTTCAACTTGAATGGTTATGGCAAGTAGTTTTCTCTTTTGCCTCAGGAGGTGAAATGTCTTGGGCACCATTATAAAAACTTGGTCATGGGAACAGAGTCATCTCTGCTGTTTGCCTCACTTTTGATTGTAAGGAAGAACAGGCTTCAGCTTCAGCAAAAATGGCAGTTCTTTTAATTTTATTTTGAGAAAAATGTGAAGATGCAAAGGGATACTTGGATGGCAGCAGCAGCAACAGCAAAAGATAAACAGGTATAAAGTATGATTCTCCTCTTTGGGGGTGCTTCAAGGAGAGACTGGGTAAACATCTACCAGTAGGAAGGTTTATTGAAAATGATCTCAATGTGAGGTGATGAATACAACCATGCAACATTGGAGGTCTCTTCCTCCCGGGCTTATTATTCTATAAATGAATGCCAGCAACCCAGCAGGACATATTAAGAGCTTTGATCTGGGATGTTCTAAACAGTTCTTTGACAGTCAAACAATAGGGCTATTTAGGAGATTTATTAATAATAAGACATCATATTCCTGTGCTTATCTTTTGATAGGAAAGGTGTATTTACTTAGTCAAGTAAAATAACTCTCTGTCCTTATTTCAGGGAAAAAATGAAAAAAAAAAGATCATGAGGAAACATTCCTTTTCAATGTTTGCTGCGGAAATCAAACAAAAATGATGCTGAGTCTTGAAACACATGTGTGTGCAATGTACACACATACACAAACACTTGCTCTTTAAATATACAGCAAAAGTATTTCTCTATTGGCTTGTTCACTTGTAATAACATACAGCACCAGGAAGATTTTCCAATAGCTTTGGATGCATGCTTCCAACTTAGATTTCCTTCCAGTGTCTCCTGATGAAAAGATAACTACGGACGTACATTGATTGCTAATAAGAATTCAGAGTCCATTTATAAGCAAATGTTAGTGATGTTCATAGCCAGCCTGTGGGCCAAAGGATAAACACATAACACTTGCAGCTGAACATCATAGGTCCATGTCAGCATTATACGAACAGCAGTAATTTCACTTCCCCACCCTTCCCTCTCTATAGAGCAGTCTCAAAAAATAAAAGTCAGCCACAAAGCCCTTCTGACTTTACAGCTGCTACATCAGATGTATATCTAAGTATTAACTGGAAGTCCAAAACATCTCACAAAATGGTAGGGACCAAGAGCTGCCACCTACATTGCTATAGCTCTAATTTTGATCTGAAGAAAGGGTATATCCACAGGGGGGATAGTGTCCCTTGATGGACTTAAATATACACCTAGATCCTTGTACAAAATGTGTGCATTCACGAACATAACAAATGCATGAGCATCATGACCACAGAGTTGTTATTTTGATGGAGCAACATGAAATAAGTATGAACAATGAGCCATTTTATGAGGGGAAAAGATTAACCACCATCTCATGGTGATGTCTTAAATGCAAACTGAGAAAAGGAAGCTTTTGGTGGCTTGTGGAGTTGGATTCCTAACTGTGCCCCCTGAGAGAAAAGCCAGTGCTACACAGTCCCTGAACCCCCCCCCCCAAAAGAAAGAAACAGTAAACTAGTTCTGAGTGCTCTATACCTATAAAGCCCTGGGAACGGTCACCAGAACTCAGAAGTGACTCGTAGGCTGCATACTTATACACTTGGCAGGAAGCCTCACTGAATACAGCAAGAACTCTTTCCAAGTAAAAATTAATAAGAATGTGTTACTAGTTACAAACAAATGCAATTAGCTGTAGATGGAGCTGCCCTGACAATTATTCATATGCTGCAGTGAGTTATAAACGTGCTAGGCAGATTATATTGACTGTTACTAGCTGTCTGGAACCCATCTCAGCAGTGTACCTATAACGTAAGCCAGTGGCAAGCTTAAATAAAAACATGCCACTGACTCTCAGTGCATTTCAAGAGACAATTTAAGGCTCTATTTCCCGCCTCCATAGAATCAGAGACGTGAAAGTGTGATCTTCCAAGCCATCTAGTAGAATTCCTTGTACCGTGCAGAAAATGCAGAAAGGGGGGCTTCCCAGTACATGCCTGTCCACTGTTTGCCTGAATATCAGAAGGACAGTTGTAAATTTTGTTAATGTACATGCCAACCTATAAATAATTAAACAGAAGCACCGGATATCATGGCATACACAGGCAGGCTGTGACCCCATGACCTTTGAACCTGTTCAGCCTGTTGTCCAACAGCTAACTGTGAATGAGAGCTTGCAAGGCCTCTTGTGTTATTTTATATAATTAAGTTGGATTTCAACCAGATAGCCATTCAAAGCGAGGATGCCTCCAAAGAGAGGACCGCCCTCAGGGAATGCAGAAAACATTTCTATAAAATAGGACATACAATATCAGTAAAAAAAAATAGTGTCCCCATGAGCACAGTGGGGCTAGGGGGAAAAAACTTTTCCCAAAGATCTTAGAACCTGGGGAGGCTGGTGTGGAGGAATAGTCTGGACCCAAGTCATTTAGGGCTTTATATGTTCCCAGTATGGCATACTGGACAGAGTGATGGACTACGAGAACAAGGTTCCAATCCCCACTTCGTCATGGATTTTTACTGGATGAATGGGTCAGGCAAAACCACTCCTTAAATATCTCCCTTACCTTGAAAACCTTTTTAGAGTCACTCTGTGGCAGTTGCAACTTGATGGTGTAGAACACACACACACACACACACACACACAGAGAGAGAGAGAGAGAGAGAGAGAGAGAGAGGTTAACACCAGAATTCTGAAGTCTGCCCAGCAGCTGGCTGATTTCCGTTCTCCCTCTAAGGCAGCACCAGTCAGAGGTTTAGCCACGGCATCCTAGACTTGCTGAAGCTTCTGATCACTTTCCAAAGGCAGCAGTTGAGCATGTTGCAGTAATCTAAGAAGGATGCAACTAAGGCATCCCTACCTATCTACTCCTGCTTCAGTACACCTTAATGTTTTACTGGCTAAAGTTACTAGTCCATACCAGAATCCACCCCCCCCCCAACAACAGAATAGTTCTTTTCCTTTTCTGAGGTTGAACTGGAAAAATGGTGAAGAAAACATAGAAGGCACTCACACAACCCTGAACTGCAGCTGGAAAGTACAGTGGTCCCCTACCATTTCACAGTTCATGTACTGCAGTCCCGGTATATCACGGGACTGCAGTATATGAAAGGCAAGCCCCCCTGGGTTAAGCTGCTTGGGCCTGTTTGAAGCCTCCTGCACTTATCCCAGGCCTGATGCTGCCCCAAACGGGTCTCTGACGGGCTTCCCGGGATAGTTGGAGGCTCCAGAAATGGTTTCCAGCAAAGTGGAAGTGACTTCCAGAAAACCAGAAGTGACTTCTGGATCACCAGAAACCATTTCTGGGGCCTCTGACAGGCCCGGGAAGCCCGTCAGACATCTGTTTGGGGCAGTGACAGGCCTCAGGTAAGTGTAGGAGGCCTCAGAGAAGCCCCCCCCCCGTCCTGACCGAACCCAGCATCTGCATATCACAGATTTTGAATTATTACGGGTTGGGTTGAGTCCCTAACCCCTGCAATAGGCGGGGGATTACTGCAGCTACATATGCATTATAGGCCCCAAAGCATGGGCATATGTCCAGCTTCCCCATTCTATGGCTAGCTGTGGGCTATTCTAAAACATATTAACAAAATGACAAGAGTAAAAATAAAGTTTGATTTTGCAAAGACAAAGATATGCATATTCCTAAGAAGGAATGAGATGACATCTAGTGTGGTGTGGTGGGCTGAGTGATGGATTTAAGAGACTCAAGAGCACTGGGGTTGAATCCCTGCTCATCCACGGAAGTTCACTGGTGGTGCTGGTAAAACCACTCTTTAAATATTTCACTTACCTTGAAAGTTCTATTAGGGTTGCCATGAATTATCTCCAACTTGACAGCACAAGGCAACAATAAGGAGTGAATGTTGGGCGTGGGAAGAGAAGGGAACTAAAATTAAAACACATTGAACAAATTATGCATTCTGATTTGAACGACTATAGCAAGGGGAGAAAATCAAGATAAGTGTTGCAAAACATGCTATGTTACGAAACTCACAATTGCCTTGTTCTACTGAGCTGTACAGAAAATTTGAAGGTTGCAACTGTGCACACATTTTAATGAGGTTGCGCTCTAATGAATTCAGTATGTCATGTACAGAACTGCACTTGTAGGTGAAACCTTATACCTGTGTACTCAGAACAATCCTTAATGAATTAAATGAGACTTACACTTATAGGCAAGTAGTAGGTACACATGTAATTGCAGCCTGATGACGACTGCCAGTTCAGCAAGAAGCTATTTAGAGATATCAGGACCAACACATGAGTCCAGAAAGCAGGTACTTAGGACATCAAAGGGAAGTAATGTGATGGGTTTTTGATGTCATGGAGATGGGGCAGGCAAAGGTTGAAAAAGAGAACCAAATTCAGTCTAACACTTAGGGCGCTTTTACACAACCCCTAAAATCCGATGCAAAGGGCTCCAAGATGCAGAGCTTAAAATTGTTTTCCCACCAGCTCCAGACTAAAAAAAATATTAAGTACTACCACGCCCACCTAAGCGCGTCCCAGTGCATTTTCAAAGTACCTGGTCTCCGAAGGTTACAAAGTTCTGATGCGGATTGCAAAGCAGTGAGTGCCGGGCTCTCCTCAACTTGTTTTTTTTTTGCCCCCCGCCCCTTTAAGAGACTGGAATGCTTCCCAGAGCAGCTCCGGACTGCAGAGCAGAGGTGAGCCTGCATTCTTTTCTCCCTTTTTTCTCCCTCCCCTCACGGAGCAATGGCGTGCGGAGTGGTGGGAACACAGCAAGAGGAGCAAACCCCCAAGATCTCTGGTCTGAATTTAAGTTGCCAGCGGATCTTAGGGGTTGTGTAAAAGTGCCCTTAGACAAAAAGCTTCACATTGAACAAATGCCCTTCCAGCTCCAGCTGGGAATCCATAGAGATGAGCACCAAGACTCTGAAGCTGCTTCACATGCAAAACTCAAGCCCTTTCAGACTCCAGGCCCGCTCACCCTAACATTAGTCTCCATGTTTGACAACCCTTGGAAACATAAATGTTCTTCAGCCCTAAGACTGGGCTATTCTAAGTCTAAATCTAGAGTAATGTATGATGGAGCTTTTGACACTCTCATATACCCTTGGGATAGCTCTTACTATATGAAAACTGGCAGTAAATGCTGTTAAAATAAGTCTACATAATCAGAGTATAATGGAAATCCAAAGGCAAACAATAAAAGACAAACAGAAATACAATCCAATCTCACATTCTTCTCATAGGAATAATAGCAATCTTGAATGCACCGATACTGGTTAACAGTGGAATGAGGGCATTACAGCCTAATATGATTGTCATTTGGCACTAACTTGATTGGTCATGTGCATTTGCCATTGGAGGCAAGCCCCACCCCTCTTCCAGTTTTGTTTTTGCTTCCATTGTTCTGTTGATAGTCCCTCTTCTTCCTCCGAACACCCTCCAAGCAGCAAATATACTGGGTTTCCCGCATGCTGGAAACTTCATTTCTGCCATAACTACAGAATATTTTTTCTACTTCATTTGATTTGATAGTGATTTTTACCACCCTAAGTCCAATGTGCAAACTGGGAGAATATTGTTTAATGAGACTGGGATGATGTTTCTTTCTTTTTCTGACTTATAGCCTGTTAACTAAAAGGAATAGTCAATTTCCTAGACATTCCTAGAATTCACTGTAGATTAGGGGGAAAAAAGATAACTATGGCATTGATTCATAATTACAAAACAGCACGTTATTTTGTTTCTGTTCTTGTGCTTATTAAATTTTATAAGCTTCTTTTCCATCTTATACATGGAACCCATGTGGCCTCTACCAAATAAAAATGGCTGATTGTGGCACAAGACTGTTGTAAGGGCTCTGCCAAGTTGAAACAGCCACTGAGCCCCCTGTGAGAATTTTTCCTTTGTGGACGTTGTTGACTCGGAGCGTATTAAGTGCCAGTGGACTAAAAATAAAGCATCCTAGCCCAAGGGCCTGGCCAGGACGTAGAACCCTAACCCTAACCCTAACCCAGAACTTCAGAGTTGAAGGAGATCTCAACTATCACATATGAAGCAGGAGCCAGAGGCCAGGACTGTGATAAACCCCCACCCCACCCCACCCCACCTCCAGGGAGGAAAGGTTAGCCTGTGCCCTGGGCAAGTTCTGCAGTCCCAAAAGAAGGGATGGGAAGCCACGTCTGAATATTCTCCTACCAGGAAAACCCTGAAAAGGGGTTGCCATAAGTGAGAATTGACTGGACTGCATATTATTTTTATTATAAAGTGTTCAAGGTAAGTTTGATACAGTGATACCCCCACTTAAGTTGAGCAGCTCAACTTAAGAACAATTCGACTTAAGAGCGGAAAACTGTTGGTGTTTTAACTGCTGCCTTACAAATTTTAGATATGGTCTGCTTGACTTACAATTTTTTCCATTGTTTTCAATTTTTAACTTATTTTTTTCAATTTTTTAGATAGGAACCCTGACTTAAGAGTAGTTCGACCTAAGAGCATGCATTTGGAACAGATTAAATCCATAAGTCGAGGTGCCACTGTATTTGAGGACCACTTTTGTCAGTGTCACTACCCCAGTAAGATTCAATGATTTGAACCCAGCCCTCTGGAGTTGCTACACTAGATCAGACTGGATATAGACTGTTCAAGGTAGCCTATTCCATTGTCAAAGGCTCTTAGCATCAGAACGTTTTTTCTTATTGTCAAGGCAGAATTTCCTTTCGTAGGGCTGGAATCTACTCATACAGGTTTTACCACTGGCAGCAGGAACATTTTGCTGGAACGTGAAAGGATGTCTTCAGTCTCCTACTCTAAGGTGAGTATTACCCAAAGCCACCTTTGGCACCAGAGGGCAGAATATCCTACAAACATTCCTCCCTGTTCTTGGCACTAAAAATGCAATCATCACAAGGTAAAGAATTAACAATTTCCTGCCTATTCATGATACCCCAATGTGCTGCCCATGATAAGAGACTCACTGTCTAATAATGGGTGGGGGTTGGGGTGGGGTGCCTGCCAGGTTTCTTAATCCCAACATCACAGAACAGTTTTCTGGTTACGGAATGGCTGGCTTGAGCTTTTCTGCTGCTAAAGTGTCAACTCTCTCTCTCTCTCTCTCTCTGTGTGTGTGTGTGTGTGTGTGTGTGTGTGTGTGTGTGTGTTCCTGAAGTACTGAAAGAATAAAAGGTCAAACTAAAACAGATGCCAAGCTTGCTTTTCAAAGCTGATAGCAATGGGATTTCTTAGAGTGTCGCAGAGCTGCAGAGCTGAGCGCTCAGAGCCACAAATTAAAACCATGTTTACATCTTGGTGGCCAGTCACAGAAGGAAGGAAGCTAATTGCAGGATGCACAGACATGAGAAAAGCCTGCATTCCCACTGAAGGAGGTGATCACAATGGGAAAAGTCTCTATAACCTGATTTCTTTTTATTCCACAGGCTTGCAGCTGGGACTCCTCCCCTTTCTGGAACCTCTTGACGAAACAAATCAGTGCTCCTCCACCAACTTATGGTACTTATTTGCAACATCTGCAGTGGTGACATGTACCTTTCTAGTAAGCACCACTTCCCACACAGCTACTGCTCACTTACACTGTAGTCGTTTACTGTGCAAAGACTGTTTTGTTATTTCAATGCTGTGCATACCCAGATGTTTATTTGCATTGCCATAATCTGGTAATTTCAAGCAGCTATAGCTAGCCAACTAAGGTCCAGCTAGTCAAAGCTATGGCTTTTCTGAAATGATGTATGGAAGTGAGAGCTGGACTATAAAGAAGGCTGATCGCCACAGAATCCATGCTTTTGAGCTGTTGTGCTGGGGGAGAGTCTTGAGAGTCCCCTAGACTGCACGGAGATCAAACCTATCCATCCTGAAAGAAATCAACCCCAAATGTTCAGTGGAAGGACAGATTTTGAAGCTGAGGCTCCAATACTTTAGCCACCTCATGAGGAGAGAGGAGGAGTTCTTGGAAAAGTCACTGATGTTGGGAAAGATGGAAGGCAAAAGGAAAAGAGGACGACAGAGAATGAGATGGTTGGACAGTGTCATCGATGCAGCAAATATGGATTTGACCAACGTTCAGGAGGCAGTAGAAGATAGGGAAGCCTGGCAAGCTCTGGTCCATGGGGGCACGAAGAGTCGGACACGACTGAGAGACTGAACAACAACAACAAAATAGCTAGCCATAATTTCCTTGAATGTCCTTTGGAAAATGGCACCCAAGAGCCAACGGTTCACAGCCTTCCACTGCTTGTTTCTGGCAGTGACCTGAGGCACTTGGTGGCCATGGTTGGTGGGTCCACGTTTTCACCTCCACCAAGTCCTTGGACTTGGCAAGGAACCAGAGGGCACTTTGCAGGCATTGCCCTTCATGGCATTTGAATGGCTGGCTCGGGAAATATGATGATCTCTTCCTCCCTCACAGGATGACAGGAAAAGAATTATCCAACTATGACATATTCTCTTTAGGTTCAGGGAAGGGCTTCCAGGAGTGTTCCAGAAAAACCAAAGAGAGAGAGAGAGAGAGAGAGAGAGAGAGAGAGAGAGAGAGAAATAAAGGCTGGAGCTCTTTCAACTAGACATCAATGCTTCCTTGTGGGACCTAAACTAACATGTCTGGAAACTGCATACTTAAAGCACATTCAGTCACCAGGCATATCATATGCTACCCCTTACCATGGGGTGTGTGTGACCGTTATAGCCACAGCAGATGGTGGCCGCACAAAAGATGGAGCAAGTCCTTGAGTGACAAACCCAGCATCACTCAGGAAGCGTCGGACTAAAACAAGGACTCTGGTTCAAGCTTTTACAGTCTGGTCGCTTTTACCAACTGCAGAAATAAGCTGCAAATCTTTCTCAGAAAAGATCAGGCTCATAGCCAGAATTTTTGTGGCGAGAGGCCCAAGGGGCAAGAAATAACTGCAGAATGGACAGAACATAAATACTAGTAGCCTGATATATTTGAATGTGAGTCTTTGGGCAGAAACTTCCTGCAGTTCATATATTTCTGCAAGTTTAAAAAAAGGCCCGAAGCTCCCTGTTTTGAACAAAAGCTGTGCCTTTACAGAACATGGAACTATATCACTACTGTAATTATTTTTAAAATGTAACTTGTCCTACAGCAGCATCTAGGAAAATTCCACATATGCAGATGATCACCACAGAAGTAATCACTGACCTAACTATCAAGATCCTCCCAAGGAGACCTTTATTCATGTTTCATCTTTAGGAGGCACATCTTAGAATGCACAAAATGAGGCCTTTCTTTCTTTCTTTCTCTTTCTTTCTTTCTTTCTTTCTTTCTTTTGTGGTATTTCTCTTTCCTGAAGGAGATAAGCCTGGCACCAACACAGTATTCCAGTCAATACCGCATTATACTCTTGCCTTATCTCTGGGCATTTCCAGCTGTTAATGTTTTCTGCTTATTGATTAGTTATTCATCTCAGTTTGACTGCACTGCTATTTAATGTTTGATGTCATTCCTAACCATATACAGTACTAGATTTCTGACATTTATACACATTTATACCTGACTATAATAAGACAAAATTTCCAAATGTTGTTTGGGCATTCTTAATACAGTACAACTCAATAAATAATAAAAAGGAGCAGGATTAATTCCAAGTCTACTGAAGCACGGAAGACTATCCACATTAGCTGTTTCTCCATAAACATTTACTGTTCTTTGGTGCGCATTCACACAACCATGAATCTGACATACACTTTCTTGAGATTCTTCAGGTATGACTCCTGTCTAGTGTCAAGCTGCTTCAGTGCAGTGAAGCTCTTAAAGCCATAACACTGTGCCTTGTCTCTCTGTAGGTCATGTGGAGAGTTTTTATACTGTCCCACTTCTAAATACAGTATTTCTGGAGGAATGTTTAGCTGTTTGAGAATACTCCACCACCACCATCCCACAATATACAAATATGCTTTAGACACCATAGTGCCAGTCAGGTAACACCAGCTCTTAATTATATCAACATTACCTGCACTTATGTCTAATTTAGGACCACCTGAGATCCATCACCTGAGGCCAGACAGGTAACAGCACTTAAAGAAGCCAGAAAAGTTTTGTTTCAGTACCAAAATGGAATAAAGCTCGTGCTATTCTTCCACATAAAAGTCCACCTCTGGTTGTTTCCAAAAGTACAGTGGTACCTTGTATAAAGGAATTAATTCGTTCCAAATGAAATTATGTTAAGCAAAATTTCCTTTATACACATTCCCATAGGAATGCATTGAAAACAGTGTGATCCCATTTTTATGTTGTACGGATTTTCCCCATAGGCAATTATGTTAAGCAAATTTCCCCTATCTCCGGAATTTTTTATGTTGTACAAATTTTATGTTATACAAGCTGTTTGTTATACAAGGGTCCACTGTACTGTATAACCAACAGTATGATAAGTTATTTTGCTGGGACATTGTTTTAAAAGAGAGGCATGCATGTGTGCATGACAGAGAAAGAGAGGGAAAAATTCCTTGCTGTTTTATAGCAGAACACCCCAAACTTATCTTCTATTTCCTCTGTTTTCTAGACTGCTCTTCTGATGAAATTAATCTTAAGACAATTTACATTAAAATGTAAAGGTGAAAGTGAAGAGGAATACTTCAACTGCTGAAATTCACTTTGTCTCGAAGCTCTCTACCCAGGGTAGTGTGGTGGATCGAGCGTTGGACTAAGACTCAGCAGGTCTGAGTTCAAATCCCCCACCTAGTCATAGAAACACCCTAGAAGTGTGGAACTGCTAAACTCACCCCTTCAAAATACCTCACTTACCTCAAAAGCCTTACTAGGGTTGCAATAAGTCAGTTTTGACTTGATAGCACATAACAAGAGAGCTCCTCAGGTTCAGAGCTCTTACTGGAGAAAGAAGAAATTGTAGCCAACAGGTGAATCCATTGCAGACCTGCATTTAATGAGGAGGCAAATGTAGGGGGCTTGCTCCTCCTTCTCATTCTTGTCATTGCATATTGCCTTTGAGAGGACAACTGGATACATCAACAGACAGCACTCCTATTTTCTGCTATCTAGTTTTAAAGAACCAACAAGAGATAGCAAGGAAGGGAACTAAACGTTTTGGAGAAGTCACGTGCTTCTCACAGTGTTGTTACTGCTGCAGTTTTAAGCAGATGGAGGGTAACCCCCCCTCCCATGACAGGCCGCCCTTAGGGAAAGATGCTTAGAGGGGTATCATTGGCCAGTTGGTCATAGCAAAAGTGGTAAGAAGCTGTCAAGGACCAAGTTTATATCATAATACGTATTATGTTTGCTAGGTTTTAACATGCTGGTAGAGGTGCAGAGTTAGATTCTGCATGGGAATAGGGCCAGTCTGTGGAACCTTGAGAAAGCTTTTATACTATCAGAATGCTGCTAGAAGAAAGGAATGGTAAGCCACTTCTGTATGCATTGTACCCAGAATTATAGGCAAAAACAAAATATAAAAAGAGAAAGAGAGAGAGAAGAGAGAGAGAGAATATAGTGGCACCTTAAAGACTATTGTTTTAATGTGAGCTTTCAGGGAGAAGTCCAATTCACCAAATATCCTGAATGCTCACATTAAAAAAGTTAGTCTTTAAAGTGCCACTATATTTGTTTTCACCTTTAATGCTTGCACAGATTAACACAGCTACCCTTTCTACAACTTTCTTCCCACAAATCAAGACTGACTTAATAGCATGTTATTGTCACTTCATGTAAGCACAAATACTATTTTATATGTGGCTATCTGAAAGGAAAAAAAAGAAGAGACCTGTGCAGCAGAGGCAGCCTACTATTCAGTGGAGTAAAGCAGAGATGTCCCAGGCAGCATTTTATTTGCATAATGAAATGTGTTTTGTTTCTTGGATTGGCATCCCTTCTTTTTCCCAAAAGGAACTCGGGGTAGCTCCAGGACTACTAAATTAAAAAAATATATATCACAAAATAACACAAAATACTGTAGTTGGTGAAATGTGAAGACAAAAATAATTTTTTTAAAATATGTTGAAAAGTGTTTTTAAAAAATAGAGTTTAAAACACATTCCTATAGAAAATAGGATCCAGTGAAAACGAGTACAGTGCTAAGTGTATAGTTCTTAGTGGCTTAAAGCCTACCTGAAGACCACAAGGAAGAGAGAGGCCTCGCCTACCAAGGAGCTCGGTACATTGGGGCGATCACTCCCTGAGCCCTTTCTGCATTGACCCTGGAAGTGCCTGAAAACCTTCACAGTGTGGAGGCGAAATAACATTTTATTACCCTGGATTTATTTTCGGATTATGAGGTTTCTGCCTCACGTTCGAAATTAACGTCAACCCAAAATATGAGGAGGCAACCATGGCTGTGGCGTTTTCAAGACTAAACTGCGATATTTTGAAGGGAGCTCTCGTGGACAAGTCCACGTCTTCAGACACCAAAATAAGTCTCCTCGCCGCTGATTGACTTGGGATGAGAACACGCGGTGCCTTGCCAGAAAAGGCAGCAAACACGGCTGGATCAACTGGAAGATGCACACTGTGGTTATCAATAAGCCTTATTGACGTTCTGATAGATAGATAGAGGGTGCAGTGGAGGCCGAGCGCACCCGCGCGTTCCACCCGGTGCCTCCGATAGGGGGCAGTGGTTTCCCTTTCCCCTCCCCGCCTTCGGCCCCGCCCATTTTCTGGCGAGAGTCCAATCACCTTCTCGGATGGGGGGGTATTTAACCTGCCCTGGGAAAAGGGGCGCGTAATAACCCGCGCTAGTGGGAGCTCGGTGTCAGCGAGCACGTGTGGATGCGGTGGTGGGGAAAAAAAAAAGAATTAGTTGGAGCCTGACTCGAGTGGAGCTGCTTCGCTAACGGTGCGGTTCTTTCCCCCCCGGGGAGGGGGTAGGTTTCGCCTCTTGCGGTGTGTTGCCCTCCAGCAGCAGCAGCAGCAGCAGCAGCAGCAGCGGGAGGGAGTCCGCCGACTATAAGTAACTGAGGCGGGCGAGCGGGTTGGCTGGTTGGTGTGCCCGCCTGCCGGGAGGGGAAGGCGGCGGCGAGGGCGGCGAGGGCGGGGCGGCCTCGGCATGAACACGCAGGCGCGGGGCCAGGCGGCTCTCAGTGACTGCAGCGGCGGCGGTGGTGAGCAAAGCTCCGTCCGGCAGCTTCGGTGGCAGAAGGAGCCCCACGCCTCCTCCCCCTTGGCCCGTGGCGGCGGCGACGACGACGACGACCTCGAGGCGGACGACGGCTCAGCCATGCCGGTGACCGAGAAGGACCTGGCGGAGGACGCGCCGTGGAAGCGGATCCAGCAGAACACCTTCACCCGCTGGTGCAACGAGCACCTCCGCTGCGTGAACAAGCGCATCGGCAACCTGCAGTTCGACCTGAGCGACGGGCTCCGCCTCATCGCCCTGCTGGAGGTGCTCAGCCAGAAGCGCATGTACCGCAAGTACCACCAGCGACCCACCTTCCGGCAGATGCAGCTCGAGAACGTCTCGGTGGCGCTCGAGTTCCTCGAGCGGGAGAACATCAAGCTGGTCTCCATCGGTGAGGAGGAGGAGGAGGAGGGCGCGCGGGTGTGTGTGTGTGTGTGCGCGCGTGTACGCGCGCCCGTGCCGGCCCTGATGCGGGTCGTCGGGGCTCCGTCCGTGGCTGCCAGGGCATCTCCCTGGTCCCGGCGGCAGCTGGTGCCCACTCCACCTTTGGCAGTATTACTTCTTGGACTATGACTCCCAGAATCCCCAAACAGCACATTAGAGGTTTTGGGTTGTATGGGGGGCCATACGGAGAGTCGTAGTGAAAAAAAACCACACATTTGGAAACTCAGGTTCCCTCCCACCGCCTGGACACGCGGGGGGCCCCTCGTCTGTTTATTTAATTTATTTGCTTTTTATGCCGCCCGTTTGGCTACCGAAGCCTCTCGGTTGGGACGAACGTGGGAGTTTCTGCCTCTCGGGCGCTTCTTTCGTGCCCAGGTTGGCCGTCGGGGCGTTGCCTTGCCTCGCCTCGCCCCGCCCACCGGCGCAGGGCAGTCCTGGGCTGGGGGGGGGTGACCCTCACCTGGCGACCTGGCCAGCGCCCCGGAACCCGCGGGTGCCCGACGGGCAAGGAACACGGGGGGAGGGGACGTGGGGGTGAGAAGAGGGCGTGGCCGCCCGAGGGTCCCTCTCGCCCAGCCGGGAACCCGCGCGGAGGGGG
This sequence comes from Phrynocephalus versicolor, assembly GCA_023846285.1. Classification (NCBI taxonomy): domain Eukaryota; kingdom Metazoa; phylum Chordata; class Lepidosauria; order Squamata; family Agamidae; genus Phrynocephalus; species Phrynocephalus versicolor. The sequence goes on along the minus strand of JAHTLZ010000015.1, from coordinate 32,660,729 downwards.
AGGGTTGGATGGGGCGGGGAGGAGCCGCCCAGATGGTCCCTCTGGGGGTGCGGTGGGGTGGGACGGGGTAATACCTGCCAGAGCCGCCAAAGACTCCTACCAAAGAGGGCAGGTACCCTAAGCCGGGTCGAGCCCTCGATGCTTCTCTTGGTAGCAAGCAGCCCACGCGGGCAAGAAGAGTGTGCCGGTTCCTACAACCCTCTAAAAAGGAAGGGCATTTGGGGCCTGGCTCTGCTTGCTCCGGCTCCCTTCATGGTGTCCTCCTGGCCATGAGCTGAAGTTGGGCCCAAAACCTAAATCCTGGGAAAGTGAAGAAATGGCTGGCCCTGCTCAGACAGGATTTCCTGAGGTGCCTCCCTCCCTCCCTCCCTGCAGGTAGAGCCACTTCCTTTTGGCCGCAGGACTTTGGTTTCTAGGTTGGAGGCTTATGAAGGGTTGGCTCTGTTAAAAACCCAGCCTCTGACTCCAGCCTTTTTAAAGGGTTCTCTGCTTTTCCAGGAAGATGTATCAGGCTAATCTTTTTGCCAATTTTCTGTTTATATATATTAGAACACACACACACACAGAGTTTATTTTATTTTATTTTAGAGTATTTTTACTTTCCTTTCTCCTTGGAAAAGGAGTTGTGAGTTGTAGGTAGTATTTTACCTCTCAAAAGGCATTGTCCGAACATAGCCTGTTGCTTCCCCACTTTCTACTCAGAATAATGCACGGACCCGCAAAAATAAACCACAAGGGTGTGTACAAGTTCTGCAGAGGAGGCATAGATGAGGAACATGGTTAACTTGCTGCAGAATTGTTTTTGCACTGGTAGCAAATTTTCTTCAAATGTATACCAAGTAATAAAGATGGCAGACTAATAACAGTGTGGCACGGACAGAGCCTGCATTTGGTTTGCAGCATTTGAGGTTTACTTGGTGGCTTACTGTCAGTAGGTATTTTTGCATTTTCTCACTAAAGGGAACCTGCTTGTCCCTGAGTTTTTCCTGGAGTAGTGGACATGGGCAAACTTCAACCTTGGATGTAAAGCCAGGCCCAGTGAGACTTTAGATTCCCTTTTGGCTTTCAATCCTAAGGTCTGACAAGTGTGGAATAGTGGAACAGGCAAAGGCATATGCTGATCATTAAGGGATGTAGTGACCCTGAGCAGGTCACCCTAGTAATTTGTGTGAACAGGGTCATGGCTGAGGTCACCATAAAGTTTTTCATGCACAGATCCACTCTCTTGGTTGTCTTCTTTTTAAGTTGGCCTTGTGGGAGGTTGGGGAAGCTTTAATTGTTGCTGCTATTAAGGCAGCTGGGAGTGAAATCCTTGCCAGCCTACAGTTATCAGTGGATCTGGATTCAGTTTCTGCACACGGCTGTGCTAGTCAGCTCATGGTAGGTGAACGTGATTATCTGGGATAGTTCTTGCAGTTTCTACTTCTAAATCTGTATAATTAGATCAAACTCTAAAGTATTTGTCTGTTTGGAGGCAGCTCAAGATAGCTGAGTTTGCATTGAAAGACACCCTGTCCTACTGTGCCTTTAAGACTCGTAACTGTAGCATACTCTTCTGTAGACTGGGATTCATTTCACCAGATTCATGGGGAGCCCAGTTACCTATGTCCTATTCCATACCAGTATATATATATTTTTTCTAAAAAGTATGCAGTAAACAGTTGTTAAGTTTGTTAAGGGTGGCGTGGTGGCTCAGTGGACTAAGGCTTCCGAAAACTGTCAGCTGCAAAGTCGGCAGCTTGGCGGTTTGAATCCCAGGTGCCGCACAGCGGAGTGAGCTCTCACTGATAACTCCAGCTCCTGCCAACCTAGCAGTGTGAAAGCTTTTAAATGCAAGTAGATAAATTGGTACTGCTGTAAAAAGTGGGAAGGTAAAAACAGTGTTTCCTTGCAGCCATGCTGGCCACATGGCCATGGATTTGCACAACACTGGCTCTTTGGTTTGAATGTGGAGATTAGCACCGCCCCCTAGAGTCGGACATGAGTATCACACATGTGCGGGGTGAACCTTTACCTTTAAGGAGACTCAAGACCCACTTTCTCCATGTGAAGCTGTATTTTTCAAATGTATATGCATTGGGTGGTGGCAGGGTTAGAGAATGGGGTAAGCTTAAAACTGCTGGCAGTATGGTGCAGCAATTAAAAACCTGCTAGTGTCATAAATATGTGACTGACATGCATTTCTCAAATGCAAGTCAGTTATGATGTGTAGCTACAGCCTAGTTTATGCATATGGCTAACTGTCCAGGATAAAAAAGCAGCAGCTGACCTTAGTGTGAGTCCTATTGCTTTGAGGACTTTTCAGTATTCTGGGAAAATGCCTGTTGTTGCAAAATGAGGTACTGTGTTGCTTTGACTATTAAAGCAATTAATGAATGAGTTATGTCAGAAAGCAGTAAGAGGGGGTTTAATCTCGTAGGAATAGGGGTCAAGCTAACTACTTGAGGCTGAACCTTCTAGACGTGGAGAAAGCAAGGTCATAATAAGTCTAACATCACTGATATCACTGGGATGTTCTTAGGTAACCATGCAGAGGGTTGTCATTCGGGAAGATGTGCACATGTGCTGTAGCAAAAGGAGTCAAGTTTGATAGATGAGCCTCTGTGCTGTAAAGGAAGGAACTTTTCCTTCCTGCCTTGGCAGTACCTCGTGACCGTTGTTATGGACTCACATGATGTTACTATAGTTATGGGCTAAAAACAGCTAAAGTGTATGGAAATGGGAACACTTCTCAGTAGGATTGGAGTTGGAGCCTGGTAGCATTGTACTACTTGATGAACCACAGATACTGAGACAGAGCATCATCAAAAGGTACTTGTAGACCCATTCTTGAATGACTATTGATTCTGCTTTCTTATGTGCATAGAAGAATGCAGCTCTCTTCGGGCATCTCTGGACATTTTGAGAAGTGTATTTGAACTAATAGTGCACTGAGTGACCAATCTTAATATTTTTTTTCTTCCAATATAAAAAGCTGTAGGAAGTATCTTCGCCAGTTGTTGATTTTTCTGGGCAGAGACTTCACAGTTCTATATAAAAAGAACTCCTGTGGGTGCCAAACAACTAACCATTATTCTTTGGGTGTTTGATGCTGTAAAGGTTTTTTTGTTACAAAGGTGATTGGGGCCTGAAAAATAGTTGAAGGGAACACAATGTTAGGGCCAAGCAAGACTCATCCCTAACTGTTCTTTTGAGGTCTAAATGCCACTACTTGGAGCTTCCCAATCAAAGAAGACAGACAGAAGAATATGGCATGGTTTGAAAATGAAGTCAGGCCTTAAACTTTTAAGACATTAATGGCATGTCCCCTTGTAACAAAACCTTGTTGTGTTTTCAAAATCTTTAGCCAAGTAGTAGCATAGAAGCAGTGTGTGTTAACAAGTACGAGCAAATAAAACCCATACCTGCCTCTGGGAGCTGAAACATAACTTTCCAACAATTGTTACCCTGTTTGGTGGAAGCTGGACTGAATTTTAACTCGGGAAGTAACTTGCGTCTTTCTCCTGTCTCTGGAGTATAAAACTATGCCATTAAGAGAAAAAACGTGACCTTGAATTACAGACCTGGAGCATGACTTCAGAGACGTTGTCTCTGTAAAAATAGACTTCAGGCTTTGAGGAATAGTGCAGGAGAAGGAATGTTGGTTCTCTATATGTAACCCATATGTTTTGAGGCAGGAGAACCTTGCTGATCTCTGAATCAGTCTCCTTGTGGGAAAATACTTCTGACAGCTGCTGTGAACTTGTGTTTCCAGGAATTACTTCACTCTACTTTCTCTCAGTTTAAATATTAACACCAGACTATATTGTGTAAAATAGCAACTGAAGAAACAATCGGAATCATGTGTACTTCTGTATTATTCATTCTGGGTGTTGTTCGTATGTAACTAGCAGAAAGTTGACAGAATTGTTGGGGTGAGGGGACAGACATCTTCCTCTAAACAAAATTGGACCCCGTCTATATTGTTCATAAGAATGCTGCTGACCTCTTATAAAAGGGCCCTAGGACTGATACTGAGGGAAATTAGTCCTGGGCAAGTAAGACTCTGTGTGTAGCAGCCATTTTCTCTGTGACTCTGTCTCTCTCAGACCAGTTACAACTATTAACAAAAAGTCTTAACAGCCTTGTATAGTCTTAGAAGAATTTGACTCTTCAACCGGCTTTACATTGATAGCTTGTGGCATCAAGTAGCTCACCATAGGGAAGTATGACCTTATTTGGGGGTTAGGAGATCAAACTGTTATGATTCTCTTATGCCAGGGGTGTCCAAACTTCAGCCCTCCAGATGTTTTGGACCGCAACTCCCAGAACTCCAAGCCTGTATAGTCAGTGACAAAGGACTGTGGGAGTTGTGGTCCAAAGCATCTGGAGGGCCGAAGTTTGGATACCACTGTCTTAGGCACTATGCCATTTATTACAGGCTGAGGGTGTCATAGGGCCTTCATTTTCTTGACATCATCCTTACTTTCTTGTAGGACCTTCACTGAGCCACATGAATGAAAGCAGATGGACTTGCGTGGTTATCATTCTTTTCTCAGGCAGGGTCTTCCAGTCCTGGCCTAAGTTTTCTGATTAGTGTGGGGAGCTGAGCCACCATATAGCTTGAGAACCTAAGGGGATGGCAGCTGGTTGACTCTTCCTGCCAACAAAGCTACTCCTGTAAGTGGAATAGAGAGGGGGAGAGGATTACTTCTGCTATCAACATCTGCTTATGAGAGTGGGATGATCCTCCAGAGCAAATTTTGGTGAGTGCAGGGTTGGAGAGGCAAGGGACATCTTGCTGCATACAGAATTTTGTACAGTATTTCATTTGAAGAATGTAAATTCGGTGCCTTCTTACAAATAATTCATTTCAAACTTCTGGCAGTGTAAAGCAAAAAGCAAAGTGTTTTGCTTATATGCTACCCCACAGCACTTAAAGCACTCTCAGGGTGGTTTACAAGTTATTATGCAGGCTACACATCCCCTCCCCCCCGGCCGCAAGCTGGGTATTCATTTTACTGACCTTAGAAGGATGGGAGTCTGAGTGAACCTTGAGCTGGCTACCTGGGATTGAACTCTGGGGTGTGAGCACAGTTACAGTTGCAGTAGAGCGTTTTAACCACTGCGCCACAAGCCTCCATGTACTCACATGTCTTTGAACAGATGAGTGTCCCTCAGATCCACTAAGATTCAGAGTCCTTCAGCAGAATATGATCATCGGGCTGTTGGCAAGTGTGAATATATTTGACTGCATCTCCCCAGGCCTGGCTCACCTGCACTGGTTATGCTTATAAAGCATTTCAGTTTGGGACCCCATTACTTGTTGGAGCATCTTTTCCCAAGATCATCCTCTGGCACCACCAGATCCTCCCAAGGCAATACTTCTCTGGATGGCTATACTGAAGGAGGCCAGAAAATATTCAGCAAGAACTCAGGCCTTCTTGGTAGTGGCACCATCTCTCTGAAACCAGCTTCCGGTTGAATCGTGCCTGTCCCCCTCCTTCCCCCCCTTTTAAAGAGGCTGCTGAAGACCCATCTCTTTTGAGAGGCCTTCAGAGGCAGTCTCTCTTGCCTTTTGGCCTCCTGGCCTGCTGGTGTAATGGAAACATTTCATTCTTGGGGCTTATTTGCCATTTTATTATGCCAGTTTGTTTATCTTATGTTTAGATTTATTGTACCCTATATAATTTTATAGGTGAACCACCCATAATAGTGCTGCACACTGGGGCAATCAATCAGTCAGTCAGTCAAACAATGAAAGCTGCAATAAGAATTGAGTTGAAAATTACTTCATTCAGCAAAAGGAATATTATCAATTCTTTTGTTTTGTTTTGTTTGGAAAATACATAGTTAAGCACCTGTGTGTTTTGGCAGTTATGTGCAACTTAATGACTAGCTATCAAATTTAATAACTTATATTTTACTAAGCCATTCTGCTTCACTTGCCTCAAGCAAGTTACAATGTAACTTTTTGTGCAGTCCTTGGACTCAGTGACAAATAGAAGTATAGCGGCTGCTAGAGATGTGAGAGTTTGACCAAATTAAGGGTGCCACTCCCAAAGTACAGATTACAGGGTGCTTTTTTCAGTGTATGCTGCCAGGTTTTTATGTGGGAACTGTTTTGTTCAGTAAACCTGGCAGCTCTTTCATGTACAATAAAATGCTAGTTACTCTTCATTGGCAGCACTAAAATTCTGGAAATATAACTCATGCAAAGAATCGTGTTCCTTTCAGTGAACCCACCTTTCTTTGGTCATTTAAAGAGAAACTACTATCCTAATGCAGCAGTCTGTCAATAGGAGTTTAGGACAGTTTGCGTTAAACAACAAAGGTGCAGCTGAAACATAGAATCGGAGTCCATAGCACAAAATGAAACCATCCATCACTCTAAATTGATTTAATTTCCTGTGCACAAGAGTGTAATTTGTGGTATGGGAAGCTGCCCTTGGTGTCGAAGGGTAGATTCCTTTTTCAAGGAAAAAAAAGCACCCTGTTCCACCCTTAGTGAGTAAAGACTGACTCAGTTTAACAAACACACTGATAAGCAGCGATCAGAGGGTGACAGTGTATGGTATCATGCCAAGTTCAATGCCTGCTAGGTCTTGAGTACATCATTTGCTGAACATTTGTGCTATTATCGGTAACTCACTAGGGTGTGTGGTTGGGTGTGTTCATTGAGTTGCAATTAGTAATGAGTTTGAAGCAACTTCCAGTTGCATGTTGGAAGTTCAAGAGACCAGCTTGTTCTCTCCTTGGATTTTAGGGTGGAGTAGTTCATCTGAAATGTTTGATTTATGGTTTCCTTTGTATGCCCTTTCCTTGGTGAATAGAAGCAGTAGTTTTTAAATAGGGAAAGTGTTGTCGTTGCTGCCTCCTAATGCCCATACCCTGTGTATATGTGCTGAAAATCCCTAGGGAGCAACTAAAATATGTATTATTGTGCAAGTGAGCAACTGTCTGATTAGAGTGAGTGTGCTGAAATTGAATTGGTCTTGTTGTGTAGTGGTGGCACAGGTGGAGCATACCCCCTATTTATGTGGCTTCCTCCTTATATGTTTTAATGCTGCAATTTTTGTGGGCAATAAGCAGAATAATGAAACATTTGCCTATCATCCTTTTGTTATTGCCCGCGCCTACCCATGTATCCCCTGCAGGCCGGAGGAAGACTATGCATAACACTTGGTTAACTGTTTCAAACAGGGCATTGTCACTTTCACTTTGGAAACTTATAGGCAGTGTGAGAAGGCTAAAGGAGGTGTTAGAAGAATTAGCTCTGCGGCTTGTCCCAAGTTGGCTCGCAAGGCCATCTAGCCCAGTATTTCCTATTTTGATTGGAAGTAGTTCTTCAAGGTCCTGGTCAGAGAGAGGTCTTTCTGAGTGCTGCAGTCTGAAATCACTTACCTATCTATGGCTTGTGCCTGTTCTTGGTGAGTCAAAAGGCATGGCAGCTATTGGTGGTCAGAACCAGGGTTGGTAGGTCAAAGCAGGGGGGAAAGTGGGAACGTGGGCATACACAAGATATTTAACCAAGCATTCACACAGGAGGAGTCAGCCAGAATTGAAAATGCATTTGCCCAGCCAATCCAGTAAGGGAGCAGGATAGAGTGTTGACTAGATATGCAAAATTTTCTGAAATTTTGAACCTCGGAAAAATACTCAATTTTTTTCAATATTTCTTTTAAAAACAATGGAAAATTTCAGAAAAATTGAAAAAAAGTGCTACATTAGCACTCCCCCCTTTACAGGTTAAAAGTCATTATGCTACTATAGGAACATAAAATATGACTATGGACAATTTGACTTGGCATAAAATTATCACAACTAGCATATTAAAATATGGTGTTTCCAAACAATTATTAGAAACAGTATTGACTTTTTCAATAAGATTTATTTGTAACAATCTCCTGTACTGTTTACTAGTTTATGCGGAACAAAAAAAACCCTCTACAAAATAATGTTTAAAAATCCAGAATTAACAATTATTCATATTTCATCGCTACAGTATTAAATAAAAATAAAATAAAAACCTAATGCTCATAAAAATTGAAGAGGGGAGAAATAAATAAAAGGGAGTGGGACTAAGTTTCAATGGTATTTTTTAGAAATGATTTGGAAAACCCTGTCTTAAATATTTTATTTATCATGTTAAAACATTCCATTTTTTCTTTTTCTTTTTTTTAATTTTTTGGAAAGAAAACTTTTTTTCTGAATTTTTCCGTTCCCCCGCCCCCAGCCTTCACATCTCTAGTGTTGACAATCATTTAAGCCTGAGTAGGCAGTACAGGATTTGTACCAACAATCAATCCAGCCTCTGCTCCGCTTTAATTAGAGATAATGCTAATCAAATTTGTATTATGATTAATGAATATCATTTGCATGGCACAGTTGTGAGGCCTCTTTCCTTTTTTGGAAGCTGAAGCAGAGCTAATTATTTTTTTCTCCCGCGCCCCCGCCTTCCAAGCCGGGGGCGATACAGAACATTCCCTTATGTTCTTCAAATGCTGGGCTTTTTGTCCTAGGCAGTTTTTTTTTAGAATAAGGCACAAATGCTAGTGTGCTACCTTATTTTGGCTGTGAAAGGGAGAAGCATAAATTCTTTGCTACTGAGGCAAAGGTTACAAGCTGGCTTCCCTGAACAGGCTAGTTCTTATTCTTTCAAGCAAGAATAGAACATTGTGTGCCCAGATGACTTGTTATGTTGTGGTGCTATCAAGTTGGAACCAACTTGTAGTGAACAGGGCTTTCATGGTCAAGTATTTAAGAAGTGGTTTTACCTGCTCTAACCCCTCCCAAGTTTCCATGGATGATCAGAGATTTGAACCCAGGTCTTTAAGTTCTAGTTCATCACTGTGTGACACAAGATGATCTAGACCAGCCACATGGTCCATTGGGTCCCCCTAACACATTTTGGGGGGCCCTAACCCATTTGAAGGATGCCATAGACTGGAATCAGTTCTTCACAAACCACTTTATAACAGTTGTTATGAGATTTACACTATCTTGACTTGACCTATATTTCTTTCAAATTGTGTTCATGGCAATTGCCAAAAAAAAAAAAAGGTTGTGAATGGCTGATCTAGACAATAGCTGCTTGTAGGACACCTAAAAACTACATTGCATAAGAAAATCTTACCTAGCAATTTTGGAAGGCTGACATTGCTGTGTGATCTATTGTGTTGGTTTTTATGTTGTTACCAAAGGTCCTGTATGACAGCTTGTGAGAAATGGGTAGCTGTGGCCCATCAAGTTATCAGTACTAATATTCAAAGGGAAACATTTGGAGGGGTGATAGGCAAGTTCTGGGCCCATCATTCTGCCTCCGGTGTCCAGTAGGGGCTATGCTGCTCTTGAGAAAATCCCCCACCCCAAAGAAAAACAAAAACTGAAAGTTACTAAAATTACACTTTGCAGTTTTGTTTTCCAAAAGACAAAATGAAGACAGTGCCTCCCCCCCCAAAAAAAGCTGGTGCTGAACCCACCAATTGAGGGGAAAATATTGGGGTTTTGGGATAATGGAATCTGTCTAGAGATGCATTCCCTTCCCCTGACTCACCAGTTAGATCCCCCACTCGCCACCTGGAATGTGCTCTTCTTTTCTTCCTCTTCATTTGTTCAGCCAGTCTCTGTCTGGACCATGGGCTTCCCTGCCCTGCCTCCTTTGCTGATTGCTGACTCTGACAAGGAGATGGGACATGCATGCCTGTCCTTAGGGGACTGGTTGAACAGCCAGAGAGGAGGAGGGGAGTGCAGTCTAACTGGTGAGTGGGTCATTGGCCAGGGAGGCAAGGAAATGAAATGTGCGACATCTGTAGCGCTACGTGTGCAAACTAGCATAAACCTCTGAACTGAAGTTCACACTTGTCTTTAAAGCTGACTGAGCTGATAACATGCTTGTCAGTTGGGGTCTTCATTTATCATATGCAAATCATATGTGATTGAAATAGTTCATATTTTATTTTGTGTTAGAACATTTATGAAGTGTTTTAAAAATAATCACAGGGCCGTTCACGGTGGTTCACTTAAAATGTGTTGAGGGATAAAGATGTAATTTAACCAATATATTGGTTAACAATATCTGGTTATTGTTGCTGGCTGTAGTTTTACGGGTGCAGAATGGATCCTGTTTTGTGAGGTACTTTCATGGTTCAGTTGTTAAGTTGGGAAAGCCCACAGTCCTTGATCACTCTTGTACGAAACTGTGTGTTAGTGCAAGTTAAAAATATTTTGTCAGTTTTTTTAAATGCTGTAATTACTGCTGCTTTAGATTGCTGCTGTGCTTAAATTAGAAGTGGATATGTGAGACATTCAAAATGATTTGCATAGGATAGGCTTTGCTGATTTGACTTCAGAGAGACTGTTGTGGCTGCATCAACGGCTGCTCTTGAGGCTATAAGTTCTGATCGTGTAGTACACTGGTTCTCATCCTGTGGGTCCCCAGATGTTTCTAGACTGCTACTCCCAGAAATCCTGGCCAGCTCAACTAGTGATGAAGACTGGGAGTTGCAGTCCAGGAACATCTGGGGACCCACTGGCTGAGAACCACTGGTGTAGTGCATCTTATTCTTGACTGTTGAAAGGAACATTGGCCGTTTTTCTTCTTATTTCCCTCCTTTATCTTACAAGATCTTAGAAGATGGAGCTTGTGACAAGCAAGTGCACAGAGATTATCATAATAGAAATGGGCTGTTAAGGCACCAAGGGATGTGAGTGGCAATAATGTGGCCCTCCTGATACTGTATTTTAGAAGTGTGACTTGCATCACAGCTCCCCCTTGGCTGTGCCAGTTAGCAATCCGGGTAGTTTCAGAGCAACAGTAACACAGTCCTGTACTAAACCAGTGATTGATGATACTGCAAAACTCGGAGTGGAAGCATCAGGTTTCAGTTATTGATTTCAACCTGATGATTCATTCTCTGTCCAAACCTTAGTTGAATCCCTTATGTCTTAACTCATGAAACTAAATTTCTTACTATTCAACTTGATTCCATTTGTTTTCAGCCTGTATTTCTTTTATTGCATGTATACTTTCCTTCAGGCAAACTTTGATCCGTATTATATATATACTGTACATTATATGATTTTAACAGAAGGTGGTATAAAGTCAAGAGCAAATAAGATGGCCATCAAAAGCTGCTATTGTCCAGACTGTAACTCTGGTACCTGAGACACTGACTCTAAAACAAGAGTCTTACTGTTTGAGGTTGATTCAATCACAGGTATCTTGCTAGAGAGACAGTGGGGTGTCGTGATGAGAGCAATGGATTCAGGAGGTCCAGGCTTAAATTCTTATTCGGCTGTGAAACTCACTGGGTAATCCCAAAATCGCTGCCTATCAGAGTAGGTGACCTCACGTAATGTATATGTAGAAAACAGTTAAATAATTAAAAAAAATTAAGTAAATACAGTGGTACCTTGTATAAAGGAAATAATTCATTCCAAATGAAATTATGTTAAGCAAATTTTCCTTTATAAAAAATTCCCATAGGAGTGCATTGAAAACAGAGTAATCCCTCATCACGACCATTTTTATGTTGTACGGATTTGCCCCATAGACGACTCTGTTAAGCAAATTTCCCCTATCTCCAGAATTTTTTATGTTGTACAGATTTTATGTTATACAAACTGTTTGTTATACGAGGTTCCACTGTATTTGAAGGGGGGGGGGAAATGGAATATAAACTTAACATATTCTGTCCATAAAATTCTTCAGATGAGGACAGCAAAGAGCTTCTGTTTACATGGGCTACTTTCTAGATGAGACATTTTGCTGTGGGCTTCTCCTTTAAGGAGACACATGTGCCTTTTACAGACCCAACAACTTAATTCTGTGGGCCTGCCAACATGTTAAAGAAAAAAAAAGATAAGAATCTGACTCATTCTCAGCAGCACAACCTTGTCACATAAATACAAACCATCTGTGTTGAATGGCATTGTTAATCTGAAAATGGGTATTGGCAAGGCTGTATTTAATTTGTCATTAAGTTAAATATGATTTTGTAGAGTTTTGTAAGAAAGGAAACTACATATAGAATAACCCCTTGGGACCGTTGAGCTTTCACAGAGGAAGTAAAATGTATGGTATATAAAATATTTGTAATCCATCTTTCTCTTTCAAAAGGGCTCAAGGTTAGAGATGTAAAATTTCTGGAAACTTTGAAGCTCGGGGGAAAAAACCCATTTTCCCCAGTTTTTTTTCCTGGAAAAAAATGGAAATTTTTGGAAAAATTGAAAACCCTGTCTTAAAATATTTTATTCACCATGTTAAAACATTCCATAATCATTTTTTTTTTCATTTTTTCAATTTTTCCAATTTCTCAGGAAAAAAAAACACCCAAAAGGGTTCCGGAAAAAATATATGAAAAACACACATTTCCCCCAATTTTTTCTGTTTTTTCCCGTGCCTTCGCATCTCTACTCAAGGTGACTTTCAACAAAAGATGTTATTTAAGTTAGTAAAAAATGAATGTACAATACTAAAATAATCAATGAATACATTATCAAAAAACAGTCAATGCAGTGAAGTACAACAGTCTGTTTTAAAGACCCCACTCAATAGCCATTCACTTAGGGAAAATATGTCTGAAGAGAATTGTCTTTGCCACCTTGCAGAAGGTCTGCAAAGATGCCCTAATCTCCTGTGGGAGGGGGTTCCAGAGTCTTGGAGCAGCAGCAGCAGAGGAAGCTGTCCCATGTCCCCACCAAATGCACCTGCGAACCCCCCTCCCCATGACCAGTGTGCATTTATTTTTGAGTTTTGGAAAGCTAGATGCACGGTGTGCTTTTATTGAAGATATATTGGCTGGGAAAGCTGTCGTTCCTTCATGTCTCAGATTTTTTTTTTTGCAAGGGTAGCTGAAGATGCAGTACAGTGGGTATGCAAAGTCAATGCACGGTACATTGTAGAAGTGTGAAACCTAAGCTGTTAATGCCTCATAAAAGAGAGTAGCCATCCATGGAGTCAGGGTTTTGGGAACATTTTGTGCAGCGGTATGCTCTGCTTTTGAAACAGCTCAAGAGTGTGGACAACCAACCAACACAGTTTATTGGGCCTTTACTCCACTGTTCTTAAGCTTGATCTTAGAAACATAGTGGTATAAACCTGGTCATCCCCTGTACTGTGCTTGCTGATTTCATTTCTTCATATATGATGCCAACATGGATAAAGAGGTCAAAACGAAACCTAACATGTATTTACTTCTCTGTGGATGACTTGTAAAATGGCCTCTTGTGGTTAGTAGCACTTTGGCACAATCCAAAAATGTTTCTTTGAGTTCTAAAGGAGGAGATGGAAGGACATTTTGAGTGTTATGTTTAGGCTGTGGGAAGAGAACGTGAAGGCAAAAGCACCCAACAAAGGTTTCCATTGAGAATGACGGAAGTTAAAGGATGCCCGCTTGACCAGCAGTGGCTACCTCTGCAGCCTCTGCCTCCACCAAAACTTAAGTAGCTTGGGGAAAATTGTTCCCATAACTCACTAAGAGAAGAGTGCAGGTTGTACTAGACCTGAAATCGATAGCCGGAGATGCTTGTTCTGTGGCAGTAGGGCTGCCTGTATGTAGTAAGCCCAGAAATTGGCCAGCCCAGAAATTGGGTATCCTGACCCAAGGCTGTTGATGACCAAGCCTGCCAGCTGTTAAGGGAAACAGCTGGGTTTCCTCTAATTCTCTGTGATAAGGCAGCTGAAAAACAGGAAGGTGATGATGCTAAGAGTGTGTAAATACCGGTTGCTGTGAGTTGTAGCGTAGTGCAGGGTGGAAATGGCAGCCTTTTCCTCTTGATGTGAACTGACTCGTATAGTGGGAGTCCTAATTCCAAACATTTGGGTGATGCCAGACTGGATAGGGCTGTCTCAGGAGCAGAGCAAGGGGAAATTTTGTTTCAAAAAGGGACCTTTTGGTTTAAAATATACAACAAAGGATGAGTCATTGATATTCTTTCACTCTTTCCTTTTGCCCGTAGCTTAATGCAGCAGTCCTGTCGGAATGGTACAAGTGAAACACACAATCGGTGGCTTACATTGGCCATTTAACATGGGAGTAGTTTGGGGATTTACTTTGCGTGTTCGCGACTGCCACCACAATCTTGATGGATGAATACTGGAGATGAGCACGAAGCAACGTAAGCACTTCGTGCCCATCTCTAATTAATATGCTTTAAAACATAGTAGTAGAGGAAACAAGTCATTGCACCAGATTTTAAAGGGGTCTAATAGGCTGTGAAGGTCTAAATTGTTCCCTTTAACTTAGACCAATTGATTTTTTTTCTGAATGCTGGCTGTTAGTGAAGTCTGGCTGAACTGCATGAATGGGATTTCCTTTTGCAGTTCTCTTAACTGTGGTGACTCTGGATGGTTTCAGATGGAAAAAGTGAATCAAAGTGTACATTGTAGTCAAGGATTTCCCCAAACAGTAATCAGTTCTGATTACTTCCAATGTGTTGGTTTTGGCTTTATCGACTCTGTTCGCTGTGGCTGTAGCCCTTGGCGTGTGCTGCGAAGATACTTGGCTGAACCATATCTGAATGGCTTCACTTATCGGTGCAGTCTTCTGCTGTGGCTGCTGCCTGGAAGCATCTTGACCCATACCCAGTGTGCGTAAACATGATTTGTAATTCAGAAGATGCTAATCTTGGATGTGTTCTAGACCTTGTCACTAACATGGAGCCTCTTAAGAGTGTGTGGTCCAAGGCAAGCTTTTGTAAAGGAGTAACTGGAATCTTTCAAAACCCACTGAGAAGAGCTGACAGCAGACAAGCTCTAGGATAGATGCGTTATGTAGATCACAATGTCTGCAGTCCTGCATAGCAGTAAATAAGGACTGAAGCCAGTAGAATGTTGGATGGAACTGTTAACATTTCCCCTAATCCTTTGTCACCACAGCTGTCTCCACTGTGATAACAAAAACAACAGAGTGGATTTGATTTACCCTAAGTCAAATGAATTTAAGTAATGATTTGAATTTTTAAAATCTGATTTTTCTGGCAATTTAAATAACATTTTTTAAAAAAAAATTAAATTTAAATTAATTTGACTTTAAAAACCATTAATTTTTATCCATCCTGGACAAACCAGGTGCTACGGGTAACAAAATGTTATTCTAGCAGAGATGGATTCTCTAGAACTGCAGCGTTTGCACTGTCGGGTATACATCAAACCTTTTATTTACTTCCTAGCGACGAGTCACTGGCCAAACACAAGCAACTTGTGAAATACCAACAATGCAACAAAAATATAGAAACAGGTTGCAGGTACACAATCAGGGGAACACTCATCAGAATAGAAATGTTTTCTGTGGCTGACAAAATACACTTAGAGAAGAGAAACCTCTTTTAATGAGAAAAGGTGTTTCACAATAGTGATGCAACCTCTGTGACAGTCCCAGCTTCTTGTACAGTACTTCTATCCTAGATGGGATGCTGAAAATTTTTCATTTTTTGAATTCGAAGCAACCAAGTAGGTTCCCAATGCAAATGTTGCACACTGGTTGTTACCAGATACTATAGGTCTGTGCCCAATAACATCTTCGGTTGTTCATTCTGGACCAACTGGAGTTTCTGCGGCCTCATTAAAAGTGGCTCTTCACATCTCTTTTCTCCTTGCAGAGCACCTCAGCCAAATGTGGGGGAACTCACTGAGTATTTCCAGAAAGGGGGGGGATGTAGCAGGCAGTAACAGCGCCAAGGCATTGGACAGGTCATTCGCCTTGAGAAAGCTCCCCCCCCCATGCATGCACGTACACAGCAAGTCAGAGCGCAGGAGGGGGACTGGGATAGCCCCCCCACTAAGATCTGGAAGCCCCTCCATGGGGGGGGGCAGGACGCCTACCACCTCCTTGACAGCGCCCTTCTCCCATGGCTGGCACCTATCCATGCCAGGTAGGGGCTCGGCGCTCCATGTGACTTGGCATTCCTCCTGGTCCAGGTGGGCAGAAGGTGTCAGAGGGGGGGCTTGCGTGTCAAGAAGGCTTCCCCTGCCCCCTCATGAGACTGGCCTCTTGGGCGCCCACATGGAACTGCCCTGCCCCACGCACAACCCTCCAGGAAATAGGGGTGATGGGGGTCCATGGGACAGTCAGTGGGGTGTAGTTGTGCCCAGCTCCCTCTCTGCAACCTCTTTCCCTAAGGACAGCCTCTTGCGTGTCCCTGCCCCACCATTCCCAGGAACCTCCCGCCCCACGTCTTTTCTGCCAGGCCGACTTACCCAGTGAGAGGAGGTGGCTGAGCAGTGCCGACAGGAGAGGGTCTTCTCGAACCAGCCGTTTGTGCCTTTTTCTTCACTGGCTTGGCAACCCCTGTGAAAGGGTCGTTTGACCCCCCAAAGGGGTCGCGACCCCCAGGTTGAGAACTGCTGAATTAGAGTGACTATTGGTCAAGATACAAACTGCACCCTATTACTGTGCATATCTGAGGCGAGGCAAGAAGTGCCTCTTCACCTTCTTAGAAATAAACATAGTGCAATATTAGCTTGTCCTTTTTAGAATATGAAATATAATCATACAAAACTAAAACTAATGCACATATACAATGTGCTCTCCCTCTTCCTATCACCTAAAATTACTCATGTGTGGTTAGTCTCTCACTTAGACAGATGCACAGGGCTGGAGACTTGGGACTTGCTGTTTATTTATTTATTTATTTTTGTACTTACTGACCGCCCAATTTTCCCGTAGAGAACTCTGGGTGGTGTACAGCACATCACCAAAAGAGATTACCCAACAATAAACCCCAATACATAAACAAACACAAAACATCATGAAAAATAAACAACATAGTAAAATACACCCTAAAATGGGAGTACTATAGATAGATAGATAGATAGATAGATAGATAGATAGATAGATAGATAGATAGATAGATGATAGATAGATAGATAGATAGATAGATAGATAGATAGATAGATAGATAGATAGATAGATATAGATATATATAGTGTATAGGATGTAGTTATGATTTGCACATGCAAGTACAGACAGCAGCAGCTCTCTGCACGGACCTTGCATTCACAAAAATAACTGCGTTGCTTAATGAGAGAGCACTATGATTGGAAAATTAAAAGCTGATCTCAAGCAGGCCTAATTTGTGCTCCATGATTGCCCATGGATTCAGAGCTCGATATGTCATTAAAACAAATGCAGGGTTCAATGGGAGTTTGTTGTCTGCAATTGCTGAATTGGAAAAGTGACATCGGCGGTCCTGTTGGAGAACCTTTGTCCGAGAAGAATGTTTACTTGCTGTAGAAAAGTATGCATTGAAAAATAGCATGTGCCAGTGCAGACCATGTGGGTAGCTCAGCCCACAGAACCAGCATTCTTCTGCCTGGTCTTTCTGGAAGGCTTGTTTTTCTGGCATTGCCTCTCTAATGTCAAATCAACAAAACTGGGCCTGCCTTCAGGAGAGCAAAGCATGTGGCTCGTGGAAGAGACATTTAATTGGGAACACAAAACTGCACATTCAAGCAGAATGATGGGCTAAACCATTCCAACGTTTTCCCTGTTGTATGTTCAGTCTTCTGGGTCAGCTAGTTTCTGCCATTTTTGGCTGGCCTTTCTGGCCAACCCAAATTTTTTACTTGCCCTCTCCCTTCCCTGTTCGGTATTCCCCCGCCCAGAAGAGTAGGTGAAGCCAATTGTGCGAGGCTTCACTACTTTTTTGCACCCATCTCCATTAGGTTATGTTTCTATTTTAGCCCTTTCCCAAGGGAAAGTAAGTAACTGGGGGGGGGGGGAGTACCTTCCCATGTAACTCTTGTTCTGGGATGGGAGTACCCAGGATGGACATGCCCATGGTCTTGGATTTTCATGCACAATGTGTCCCTTGCCTTGGCTGTACAGAGGCCAGTGCTTAGCCTTTCTCCCAGGTTTGGTTTTGCAAATCGTTAATGGCTTGGATTTTGGAATAAGGACTGAAGATGTAGAAATACATAGTACTAGAGGCATCATGCCACTTCTGCTGAACATTCCCCCCCCCCATTTCTGTTTGTAGTACTTCTACAGCTAGTACTTCTGCTGTGACAAGAACCTCTGGGGAAAACATAAGGATCTGCCACTTAATCTAAGATTTTTCTTTCTTCCCTTGACTGTTGATTTGTCACTGTAACACAGTTTCTTCTTTCCCTCCTGTTATAATACTAGAGTTCATTGTACTGTTTTGTTACTACAACATATTACTGTACACAGTTCTAGTACATGCACAATGATCGCTAGAATTCACTCATCAGTGTGCACACTGTTATTTCTCAAGAATAGGATGGGGCAAGTAGACTTGCAGATAAGTAATCCCAACCACGTTGCTGAGTGGCAGATTTGAAAGGACTGTCCCACCAATGCTAATCCCAGTCTGTTCCCAGTGATAACGCTAATCATGAAAGTTCCTACAGTAATTCCTTGAATTATGAATGTCATGAACAACGAAGAACTTGAATTACGAAAGGAGATCTGCAGGTATAGGAAAATTTTGAATTATGAAAATTTAACTCTGTTTTGTTTGACTTATGAAAAGTTTCCCAATACTGCCATATAGTGGTAACCCCCCACTACAGTACTGCAAGTACGAAGTAGGAAGCATTTTATAGTTGGATGCAGAGAACAGGAACTGCCTGCTAAGGAGCCGTTCTGAAAATATTTGACACCATTTTAGGGACTTTTTGCAACTTTTAGGTGGATTTCACAAGCAGTTGAAAGGTAGGGAGCTGAACTTTTGTCGTTTGCCTGCCTGTTACTATGCTTTTTTCATTCGGGGCAGGGTTGATTTCTCTCTTGGAATGAATTAATCCATTTCCAATGCATTCCAATGGGGAATCGTGATTTGAGATACAAACATTTTGAGTTAAGAAAATCCAATTTGAACGGATTAATTCCTAATTCAAGGCATTACTGTATATGACTTGCAGATGACAGCTGGCAATGCTCGCATTGGAGGGTCCATTCTTTGACTGTCAGAGCTTGTAAGATCAGTTGCAGCAGCTGTATTTTTTAAAATATTTACTTCCTAAGCATCCTTTTAACAAGAACATCCCCATCTTGGGTTCTGTTCAGGCATTTGATTGGCTTGCCCTTAGGGTGTTTTTTTTAAAACATTTATTTAGATGATTAAATCTCTCCCAGATGACCTTTTGGGGGAGCAGCTTGTCATTGACTTTTTCTGGTGTAGGAATTCTTATATGTATATTTTGAGATCCTGAATTTAGGTTGTGCCTTGAAAGTTAGGCAGGTAGTGAAAAGAGACTGCATTGAAATAAATAGCAGCATTGAGTTCTGTATTATTACATGTATGGGTTAGGATGACTGCCAAGAAAATCTCCCTGGAATACTTGGATTGATGTTTAGATGCCTCACAAAGCAACATTTCAGTCAAGGGAATAACAAAGCAAACTGATCTCATCTGCAGCTTCTGGGGGCTTTTCATATAAGTGGGGAACAAGAGGTGAGCTCATTGAAGAGGAATGTGCTTTGCTAACACTAAGTGTGTGTGTGTGTGTGTGTGTGTGTGTGTGTTTGTGTGTGTGTGTGTGTGTGTGTGTGTCCTACTCCCCTGGGTCTTATTGTCAGCACAAGTTTGTCAATGATGTCATTTACCCAAAGCGTGCTGCTGCAGGCTTTAAGGACACAGGAAGGGCTTAGGAAGTTGAAATTTCTGTTTTGGTAATAAATGGGAGCCAAGTTCTGCTGGTTTGCTGTAGGTTTTTTTTTAATTGAATTGAAATGGGAAGCATTACCAGGTGCTGACTCCTGCTCAGCTAATATTGCTAGCCCTTAATAACTACATCTCTCATGCTAAATCTCTCATGCTACATCTCTCATGGTGGGAAAGATGAAGTGATAAGAACTGGTGCACAGCAAAGGAAGTGGAACATTTGCCCTTATTAGTATCTGATAATTCTTCCTTGAAACAAATGCCATTTCCAACTGAGAAGAACTGCAGGGCCCATCCCAGTCAGTGTAGAAGTCTTTCCTTCTGCCTTGTTGTGGTTGTGCATCCACAGATGTGCAGCAAGGAGTGTTAGAATATTGGAGACTTTGGCAGGAGGATTGGCGCTACAGCCAGAAAACTGGTATGTTTGCCCCACCGTCCTGCCTCGCAAACTCAACCTGTGGCATATAGAGTGAGAATTTGCTTGCTATCTGCTTACAAACTACCTCAGCCCAGCATAACAAGCCCTGTTTTACTCAACCCACAAGTGGGTTTGCACTCTGACCAAAGTAAATTGGTGGGCGTTTTTGGGGCTGCTTAAACGTGCCAAGGCCATATCCTGCAGGTCAGTAAGGAGAGCAGGTCATGAGTGCTATCTGTGAATGTATTGGAACACTTTCTGTATCGCCTGCATAGATGCTGCCTTACAATAAGTGTGAGAGTTCAAACATGTAAAATGTCAGCCTCCAATATTGTGTAAAAAATTGAAAGTATTTGCACATTTTGGCTGTCGAGGACTAACAGCTGTGGCTGTATCCTGTGGTTGTGCACTAATCAAGTGACACTTGTGACTTCAAAAGCTATGCAAATAAGTAGCAGCGTGGAATGGGCATGGTGGGTTGGTTTTCTTTTTTTGCTCTTGCGGGTACTGAGTGTGTGAAGGCTTTCTCAAATTGTGCCGTAGCTAGCTCACGGGCAGCTACAGGCTCTTAACAGATGTCCCTACCGAGAAACATTCCCCACAGTCTTCTCCATTTTGATGCATCTTACACAGTGATGTGCAGATACTGTACTTGCATAGCTTGGTGCCACCTGTAAAGACAGATTTTCAGTGAGTTGGTGTGCTCCAGCAAAAACAAAAATCACATGGAGCCCGAGAAATGAACAGGTTTTATAAATGAAACAAGCTTGCATGGTCAGTTCTAGTCCACAAAATGAGTGAGATTTCAAGGTGTCTCGACACTGCCTACGGTTAGATCTATAAATGATTCTTCAAATCACCATTTTGATTGAGACATATATGTTCTGTGCTCCAGAATTCATCAACATCATTCCCTTTGATAGTTTTTAGGATTGTTGTTGTTATGGACACATGCAAAGCTTTGAGTTAGCTCAGAAGCCATAATAAATAGTGGTTCAGCATGAGGAGAATGAGTGGCATGAGGGGGAATTTGTAAGCTTTAATCTATCCAGATAATCTATATTTTCCATCTCTGACAAATTATGGTGAATCCAAGCTATACCTTGCTTCAGACTGATTTTCAAACTTTGGATCATGAAGCTTAACTAGAGTTTGTCAGACTTGGCTGAAACTGCAAATTGTGGTTTATCAGAAATAAAAAGTGGTTTGCTGTTGTCTGTGCTGGTGAAGAAGGTCGGGGGTTTGTGATTCAAAGTCCCTGGAATCAAGTCTTGTAATGTTAAATCATGGTTTACTTTATACAGATAAACACCTACGAACAGGACATGCATTTGTGCATAGATTATCCTTACTGTGGCAGCTGCTTACATTGGTTCACTTTAAAATCGTAGTCTTTGCAAGAATGTTGTCCATTCTTTGGCTTGGAATCACTCTGTAGTACATCCCAGTCAGGGCTTCTTCTACTTTACAAAATATTTCTGATGACAAGGATTTCCTTTGGTAATCTTGTAAGTGAATTTCTGTAATATGTGGGGTGGGAATAAGAATGGAAATAACTCTTAGGCTCGCGGATGACTCAGGGGAATCATCCTGTGTTTCTCGACAAATGTGAGAAGCAGTTCCCAGTGTATCTTATTTCACAAAAGGAGAAGCTTAGGGGATGTGTGTTTTGCAAAGTCCTTTAGTATGCTCCATGAGAGTTTAATAAATCCAGTTCTCATTGCCAAGTGGAATCTCTTCCTCATGTGCCAGGTTTTGGAGGTGGCTCCAATATGTAGAATTTGACATTCCCTTGGGTCTTGGATGCACTTAGATGGGAGAGCCACTTTACAATGAGGTGCACAGTATGGAAGAGCGGCAAGAATCTGCACTACTTTGGAAGACCTTTTAAACCTGGCACAAGTAGAGGGAATGCATGGCAGTCTGGAGAAGAGGGGCATTGCCCACTCTTCGTGTCCTTTACTTTAGAGATCCTTTGAAAGTACAGAGGGTGTTTTTAAAAATCACTTGCAGCTTGACACAGCCCAAAACGTACCTCCCCAGCACAAGTCCCGTCTGAATGCCAGAAGATTAAGGGAGAGGTTGCAAAACAGTAACAGTGGCTTACAACACCTAATGTACACTTGAGGACTTAATGATTTTGCAAGAACATTTCTTGACGGGTTCTTGGTTGGGTGACTGCAATACTTCCGTGATGGGAACTAGATGGGGAAAAGGTGTCTTTCTTGAAATACCAGTGAGTACTATATACAAAGATATGCAGTGTGATTGTCATGGATAACGTGATGGACAATGTCTGAGGAGGCATGGGTTCAAATCCTCTCTTAGCCATGGAGAGATATCTAAGTCTGGACAGATATCTAGTCTTGTGCACTCCCGGACACATCTGGTGGGGCCACTGTGAGATACAGGAAGCTGGACTAGGTGGGCCTTTGGCCTGATCCAGCATGGCTCTTCTTATGTTCTTATGAGACTCACTGGGAGGGTGATACAATACTAGTTAAAACTCTCTTTAAATGTCTCACCTTGAAAGCCCTATTAGGGTTGCTATAAGTGAGGTCCAACAATTATCCAGTATAGGAATCCAAATAGCAGAGCATTACTCTTGAAGGAGGTGACTATACATTGGTCCCTTGTATAAAGGGATTAATTCATTCAAATGAAAGTGTGGTAAACAAATTTCCCATAGGAATGCATTGAAAACAGTGGAATCCCTAATGGCGACCATTTTTATGTTGTACGGATTTACCCCATAGTCGATTTCTGTTAAGCAAATTTTCCCTATCTCCAGATTTTTTTATGTTCCACAGATTTTGTGTTATACAAACCTTTTGTTATACAAGGGTTCACTGTACATCTGTTTTGTTTTGGGTGTTCCTGTGAAATACACCTTTTAAAAGTACTCAAATGAAGTGGTTGGGGCATATTCTGCCAAATGAATTTGAATAGGCTTTCAAATTTTTGTTACAAGCTAGTATCTTGTTTGGTAAAGGCTGTTACTTCTACTAAGATGGTTCAAATAATTTTCATTAATAGAGGTGGATGATTATAGAAGCTTGTTTGGGGTTGGTTAAGACACCAACAACCAAAACTTACTATATCTTCTATGGCATGTACTATAGTTAGCAGTGAAGTGGGAAGTGGGGAAATTGATCTTCTGAACTGTAGCTTGCTGCAGCTGAGTGAAACTTTGATAGCGTGTATTCAGAAAGAAATGCTGCGTAAAACAGTTCCATCAAACCATACTAAGCATAATTATCTGTTTCTTGATCATAAGCAGTTTCCTAGTTCAGTAAGCCTAGATATGCAATCTAGATGTAGGCATTCTTTTTCTGCAGAAAGATGTAGGCATTCTTTTTCTGCAGAAAGATGATCTAACCCCCCTCCAACTGGTTTGAAGATAGTTTTCCCATGGAGGAGATGAATAATAGCTCTAACAGCAGGGGTGGCAGGGCACACATGTGACCGTACACAGTTGCTGAATAGGATGGTTGTTAATTGGTATGACACAGAATCTCTTCTATAGAATACGAGTGTATAATCTCAAATCAAGGCTAGACAAGATAACTTACTTATTTAATGGTTAAGTCTTAACTGCTGCCCTTACTGAAACAGTTAAATAAAAGTAGGTTTCACCCACTGCATCTATAGGTTATAGAGAAATTGTGCTGCAGACTTATGCAGGTGAATGGCAGGAGATAACTGCCAAAACATGGATGTAAACATGAGGGCTTTCTTGACCTATTATTTGCTAACAATTTAGAAAAAACAACAACCCAGAATTTGACAGTTTCTATGACAGCAATGAGCATTACTTTGCATTTTACTGGTGTCTGCTGTAAAAAAGCCAGATCCAATAGCTAGTCTCTGTTTGAGTATGCCCATTGAGTCAAGGACAAACAGTTGTATTAGGCCACCCTTTTAAAATTAAAGAATTCAGAGTCCAGCAATTTGTTTTATCTACCTGTATTCAAGAACCACCCACCACTAACCCAAGCGTTCTTTATTATGTCAGTATAACATATGATTTCATAGATGACTGATGTTCAAGATCCATTTCAGTTTCTTTTCATGCTGAGGAATGGGACTGAAAAATTTGGTTGCTTTGATGGACCACCTGTTTTGTGCACTGGATAGGAGGAGCATGTTCTTATTAGTTCCGCTAGACCCCTCAGTGGCCTTTAATAACATTGACCACAGTATCCATCTGAGTTGTCTTTCTGAGATGGGACTTTTACACATATTGTCTGGTGTGGTCCTTCCTGAAGGTGTGAGCTCAGAAGGGTGTGTTGGTGCCATTTTCTGGCCAATGGTATTCAGTTTGTGTTAATCAGCAGGATAGTAGCATTGTACTCCAAATCAACACTGTTTTCTGAAGTTGGGATTACAATGCTACCATTTTGCTGATGACATCCAACTTTGTCTTGCCTTTCCAGCTAAAACCCGGGTGGGGGGGTCATTCTAAAGTATTGTTTGGTGTAAGCTGGGTGAGGGTGAAAAAGTGGAGCTTAATGCGGACAGGGAGATGGTGTGTCTGGTCATTTGAGCAACAGATCACAAAACTGGAAATCAGATGGAGCCATGCTTCCACTGAAAACTCAGGTTAATAGCCAGCAGATACTTCTAGGCTCAGCCTAGACAACATTGGTAGTGGCCAGAAGTGTGTTGTGTTGTGTCGTCACAGTCGTGACCGACTCTTCGTGACCCCATGGCCATGGAGTTTTCTTGGCAGGAATACTGGAGTGGTTTGCCAGTTCCTACTCCAGGCGGAGTGCATCTGTGCAGTTAAAACTAGTCTACAACATTCCTGGATGTGTCTGATTTCACCACAATGACACATATCATTATTGTATCTTGCTTGGATTACTTGGAGAGCAATATTCTGAAGTGTATTGCTTTTAATTTTGTTTCAATGCTATAATGGATGTAATTATGTTTTAATATTTGCAACTTACTATGTTTCAGTGATAGTGCTCTTAACTTAATTGAATACTGCATCAGATCTCAGTCCTGAGAATAAAGTACCATGTTAAATACATAAATAGGCCAATGGCTAGGTTGAAAAAAAGGGAGGGGTGTGTATAGAGAGCCCTGTCTTCTGTTGTACCGACTGCTTGCTTTCACAAATCCAGGCTTAGAAGTATTTTCCTGCAGTCGTGTGTTTTTGAGATAGCAAAACAGAAAAAAAAACACTTGATGATGATGCCAAGGCTTATACATCACAGCTATATGCCGTTCTGGTCATGTACGGACATGCTTGATGTCCCGATAAGGTGTTAACACAGTGCCAGTTCTAGTTTGTTAGGGCTATTCCTTCCTCTTCTACCCATCTCTTTCCTGCCCATGTTGGTAAGAAACACATCTCTTCTGTGTACTCTGGTTACCAAGGCGACTGACTACAGTAGCTTATCATGTTTCCGCTAATTGTCTAACAGTAAATTCCTTGTCCTGCAGCAGGCCGAAGTTCAGAAAAAAAAAAAAGTATCTTTCTGAGTTCTTGTGCTAAGAGTTTTTAATCTGCGGGACCCAATTGAAATAAGTATGTGACTAAGCAGGCCTGTAAGATGGACTATGAATGCTACCCTAGTCCCATTTAAGCAGTGAGTGTGCCGTGCTAGATACTTGGTGAAATTTTAAGGGATGTTTGTACTATAGCATGGATGAATTCTTATAAAAAAGTAAACAAACAAACAAATCACAGGGTAACACCCTTGGGTGTGTTTAAAGCAGTACTCTGGGTTGTAACCTAGAGCTGGAAGTTAACTTGCCCATTAAGCAAACATCAGTAATACATTGAAGCAACTCTTTGGCAAGGCTTAGTAAATATTTAACACTGGTCTCCAGGATCTGACTAATACCTAGAGATGCAAGCGCATGCTTTGGAAGTGGCTCAGCCTCAGTTATCGATCCGTCTTGGTGGGCTGTGAGTGAGTAGGGCAGAGTGCTTAGCATGAGTCAGAGCAGATGTTAACAAATGTGAATTCCGTACTTCTGTTGCACCAGCATTTGAAAAAGGAAAGGGAGACAGTGATTACTCAAGCAGATATTTGAACTGTTCATTCGATATACTAGTGCAAACCATTGATGTAAACCAAAATGTTGTCTTTGAAATTAAGTCCATTCCAGATACTATACAGAGAGTCATGTGTCCGATTTCATAGCGGTCCCGCTGTTGTATCTGCTGGATGTCGTGACACCGGCCAATTCAAACTCTATCGATCGGGAATCTTTGTCCTTCTCTTTTAAAATTTGGTTTGCAATCACTAGCCAAATGAAGATGGCTGGTGACTGCCAGTCAAGCATGTCACTTTGATGATCGCCAGCCACTCTGAAATAACATTTAATAATTATATTAAACAAAAAAGAAGTTACAGTGGTACCCTGGATAATGAATTTAATTCATTCTCTGAGGCAATTTGTTGTCCGAAAAAAATCATTATCTGAAACACGGTTTCCCATAGGAATGAATTGGAAGCCAATTAATCCGTTCCAGAGCCTAGGAAAAAGACACAGACACCTGTTTGGTTTTTTTTTGTTTTTGTTTTGCTCAAAACTCTTTATGAAGTTTATTATAAAGGTACAGATGCGATGCAGCCGGGATAACTCCTTTTTACCAATGCATACAAACTCCTTTTTACCAAATTCATTATCCGAGGCAGCCCATGGGGAAAATTCGTTATCCGAGAGAGCCCATAGAGAAATTTTGTTATCTGAGGCAGCCCTATACCAGGAAATTGCAATTCGTTATCAGAAAAAATAATTATCAGGGGCATTCATTATCCGAGGTATTACTGTATAGGGAATCCTGCAGGGTGCTGTGGCAGTTGCCTGCAGATGTACAGGTGGTCATGCTTGCTTGCTTGTGAAGGGGTGTATTTTCACAAGGAGGAGGATGGAAAATTAAAATCTCAAGTGACCATGCAAATCTTATAGGGAGAGATACCGAGGGGAGACAGCAGCTACATAATAATATAGGAAGGGAGGGCCACAGGATACTGATACTCCTTAAGCTGTACCTCAATCTTTGGAAACTCATGTGTAGGTGGGGTAGAACCACTCATAAATGCCTCACCTTGAAATCCCTATTAGAGCTGGTTCTAGTTAACAGCACAGACCTCTCCCCCCCCCCACACCCATGGGACAGAATAGGGATTCTGTTGGTGTATTGCCCACCCCAATACATGATAGTATCCCTGCCTGAGCCAAACAAGCTAGTTTCAGGGATCTCCCCAGTAGGTGGTGCTGGGAGATTTCATCCTCATTATGGAAGACAGCTTTGCCAAGAGTTGTTATTACGTCCTTCATGATAACAACAGGTCTGTTCCCAATGGTTATGTGGTCCCACTGATGGAAGTGGAGTTCACTTCTCCATGCTATATCTATCCATACTAGGTCCCCTGGGCTTTAAGATCTTTGTGTGTGTGTGTGTGTGGGGGGGCTTCCTTTCTCTCAACCACACTGTGCTCACAGGGATGCTTGGGGCAGACATTAGAGGGGCTTTTTGGGTGGTTGCTCCCGGGTAATGGAACTTGATCCCTGGGAAATCATGCTGCCCCCTCTCTTTTGTCCTTCTGCAGACAGGCTAAGGTCTCTCTTTCCAGACAGGCTTTTAATAAGTTTGTACACTGTATTTAAGAGGAGAATTTTCTCTTTTTTTAAAAAAATATGGGTTTTAGCTGGATCTTTTCTTCTGCCAGTTCAATAAATATTGACTAATATCCAATTGCTCAATGTAGTGAGTCACAAGTAGAGTAGACATATTAAACCATTAGGGATTTAAATCAACTCCTCCATAATTTCCCATTGATTCAGTGGGCCTAGTCTAGATGTAGCTTACTAAATAAGCAACAGGATTCATTTCAAAAGTTTGTTTTGAAGTGCTGTGATTTTTATATTTTGTGATTCTTTTAATATATATGTTTTTAAAATCAGCTTTGAGGGCTGCAGGGAGGAAGGGAGGGAAGAAATAAATAAATGTAAAGTAACCAGTCTAAATATCTGAGTCCACAGTACCTGCCTTTTTCCAAATGGAAAAAGATCCCAGTAAGGTGGCTTTCTGCAGCTGACTTATTATTATTATTATTATTATTATTATTATTATTATTATTATTATTATTATTATTATTATTATTATTATTATTATTATTATTATTTTATTTTATTTTATTTTATTTCTATACCACACCATCTGGCACCATCACCACTCTGGGCAGTTTACAAAATACATCATAAAAATGAAACAATATACAATGTACAAATAGCAAGTGAAAAAAGTAGACATGACTAAATCTGCATTAAAATAGTAAGCACATATTCAAAAACCAAAGATTTTATTTAATTTGGAGGGTTTTATGAGTGAATTTAAAGGTACAGTAGGGCTGATTATGGAGCACCTTATTACTGTCAAAGAAAAGAATTCCTGGGAATCTATGACTATGACATTATGATGGTCAGGCAATTTTCTTCTCTCCTAATGTGAAATGAGTTTATACACCAGTTAGTTTACAGCAGGGTCGATAAAAAGCAATGATTTTTTTTTTAAATCCTGATGTACAGATAACCTTTCATCAAGCTTCATTGTTTTGGAAATTCAGTTTGTTCTGTTGGAAGAAAAACAACAATAAATTACTTTATCTTACAAAGATACTGTGGCTGTGTTCCAAACTGGGCAATACTCTTTGCAGTCTGGTAAGTTTAAGACTTTGTGTGTCAAGGGCTAAATGACAGCCATGAAGCCAACATAGACAATAGCCAAGCCTCTGCCCTGTAAGGCTATTTCCTATGTCTCCTACTTTAACACTGTAATTTAGTTGAATGTTATTCCCCAGGCCATGTCTCTTAATAACCTCAGAGTGAAGCTTCATTACTTAAGCAGTTTAAGACTGTAATTAGCAAACTGCACTGGCTAGATGTAAATTATGCTGTTATCGGTGCGCACAGCCAAACCATCCATAGTAAAACTTGGCAGTGGAAGGATAGTTCAGTGACCTATGTAGCTGGCTGTGGAGCCAGAGGTCACAAGTTCAATTCCCCACTGGGCTTCCAAGGAAAGACCAGTCTTTGTAATCTTGGGCAAGCTGCACAGTCCCAGGGCACCCACAGAAGAAGGAAATGGTAAACTATCTCTGTGTAATCAGGGTTCCCAGAAATCAGAATTGACGTGATGGTACACAACTGTTATAATAATAGAAGAGGGAGTACTGTATAGGTAGAATCATGGCCATGTAAGAAGCGCTCACTCCAAAATAATGTGAAGGTCCGACTTTTAGTCTGTGAAGCCTGGCAGTAATTTAAAACAAAAAACCACAGTTTTTTTACAGTTAATGGTTGAGGAAGAACCATTTTTCCATCAGTCTATGCCTTTGAACGTCTATGGTCTAATTTTGATTTGCCTTCTGACAGAACATGGTTCCACTGTGAAACTGCATAATAAAACTTCTAGTTACAAATAGAAGCTCTACCATTTTCCATAAAACCCTTCTTTTCTATAATGGTTTGGCATAGCATGTCAGTGGTGTTTGAGAGTGAGGACACATTTAGGATGTAACCATATCTGCAGCTGACCTTGATAGTGAATACAGTAATTTTCAAAATCCAACCTGTCAGCATGCTGTCATTTTAAGAAGATATTTCTTTTCTTTTCTGTTTCACTAGCAGTGAAGTGTCCAAGGCAAACTTTTTTTATATGGCAGTGTGGAATTTCTAGCTTGAAGGATTGTTAACAGCTTAGTGATAAAAGAGGAGGAAGACTTGGAATAGTAACTCAAGTTTTCTTGTAGATAGAATAATGAGGAAGATAAACAGCTGGGGACAAAGGCTGCTTTTCATCTGTCGGGCATAATGACTGAATGCAGAGTGGATCAATCTTGTTTGCTTATATACTTCTCTTCTCCTTGTGTGATTCTGTTCTTTGGAATATAGGGTTCTTACCTCACTGTTGAAGCATGTTCTTTGCTATGAATGGTCCTGGGTTCAGTCCCTGACATTTCATAGTAGATTTTTTTTTTGTATTGAACTCTGGAGAAGTATAGCTATCATCAGTGTAACTCATTCTGGGCTTAAAAATCTAATTATTCTGTTGTTGTTTAAGTATGCTAAATGGCAGCAATTTTTGAAACATGCTAAATTTTTGTTGACAGTTTTATACTGGGATTTCCTTGGAATCTGTTGAGTGAAATTTCTTATTTTGTGGCAGAACTCACGTGTAGTTTTGTAGGCACAGATTCTAAGTTCAATTTACCACATGGGGACCTTTCAGAGTTGAGCCCCTTCCCTCTACTATTTTGGTGGGAACCCTACCTTGCATGTATGGAATGGCCTAGCCGACTGCCCTCAGCTCCCCCACCCCAACCAAGCTGGTCACATCTTAGAACATTCATTTAGCTACTGTAGAGCCTTGTGGCACAATGGTTAAACAGCTGTACTGCAGCTAAAACTGTGCTCACAACCTGGGGTTCAATCCCAGGTGGCCGGCTCATGGTTGACTCAACCTTCTATTTATTTATTTTATTTTTGAGTGTTTTTACCCTGTCTTTCTCCTTGGAAAAGGACCCAAAGCAGCTTACAGTAAGGAAAGACATAATACAATCCATTACAATTAAGATATGTTCAGTTTGAGAAACAGGGAATTGAGGGGTATCTTTCAGCACTAGATGGCAACATTAATAATTGATGACATAATATCAATGCAATCACACAAGGAGAGATAAACACAAAGTTATAAGTGGTTATAAACACAAAGTCTGTGTAGCTATGTATGGTTGATTCATATAAAGACACAGTAGGTAGTCCATCATTCAGGGAAAGCTTGCCTGAAGAGAAAGGTCTTTGCCTGTTTCCATAAAGACATCATAGATGGAGCAGTCCTGGCCTCCAGTGGGAGGGAGTTCCAGAATCTGGGTGCAGCAACCGAGAAGGCCCTTTCATGGGCTCCCACAAAACATACCTGTGAGGGTGGTGGGATGGAGAGAAAGGCCTCTCCTGATGACCTTAGCATCTGAGCCGGTTCATATCGTGAGAGTTGATCTTTGAGGTAATTAGGTCCCTGGTGGATTAGTGCTTTGTAGGTTAAGGTTGGCACTTTGAATTGTGCCCGATAGCTGATTGGCAGCCAGTGGAGCTGTTTTAATAGGGGTGCAACTATCCTTCTGAGGACAGTAAAATGAGTACCCAGCTTGCTGGGACTGGGGCAATGTGTAACCTGCATAAAATTAATTGTAAACCACCCAAATAGTGCTTTAAGCAATATGGGGCGGTATATAAGCAGAACACTTTGCTTTGCTTTTACTGTCCAAATATTTCCACCTTTCTTTCTCTGTCCTTCCTCTGTTACCCCCCTCACATTTCACTTGTATTTCTCCCTTTTCTCCTGGTTGGTTCACCCAGTGTGTTCCTCCTTTTTGTTCTTCCCTGCTTATCTAGTGTGTGTTTTTTCCTCCCCATCCCACAGTGGGCCTTGCTTGACTGCATGGCTGCTAAAGCCCTCTTCAAAGAGTGTCATCATGCCACCTCACCCACCCTTATATCAACCAGCAGCAAATGGGATTTTCTGCTGGCTTTCCCATCTTAGCCACCTGGCTTCTGAGCAACTAATCACGAGTCACTGAATTGCCCATCAGTCTGTTGCCTGTGGAGGTTATGAAAACCAAGAAAAGTCAGAGAAACTGGTGATGCCTGAGAAACACCCCAAGTGCAGGCAGCCATCACCAGTTGTCCTGCCATTGGCTCTGAAGGTCGAGGCCTCTCATTGCAGATAGGAGCGTTGATCCGACTCACAACCTTACCCACTTGCACAACCAACCATGAAGCAATGAAAAACAACTGTTATATATGGAGAAAGAGAACAAAAGAGTGTGTATCTTTCAGTGTGCGTTAACAAAATCTGCAGAATAAGAATAAAAATCTGAACCTAGTGTGGTGTAGCAAATAGATTTACAGGACTAGGACTAAGGAGAGCCATAGAAACTCACTGGGGTGTGGGCTTGAAGAACTGGTCAAACCATTCCTTAAATGTCTGTCATGTCTTGAAAGCCTTAATGAGGACTTGACTGAATGTAACTTGAGCAAAAGGAAGCTGCCAGGCACCACTTGTTGTAGCAGAATAATTAATCTGCACAGACTCTTGTTTTATCTTCTCTAGGAACTATTGGTGGATTGAATGCTAATCAGCCTTTGTCATTCAGTTCAGTTCTTAGTGTGGTCTTAGTATCTGACAATAGATGGTTTGACTTTAGTAGAAACTGGACAGAAGTTGCATCAGTGATGAACTGAGTACAGTTTTTGGGCTTCCTTTATTTCCCCACTAGAACCCTGAGATTTCCCGACTTGAGGCTATTGCAAAATAATCTAAAAGGAAAACATTGGTAGAAAAAAGTGACTCTAGAGCACATGTTCCATCAAGGAATGATTCTTTTTCAACATCAGAACCGGCGCCTATACACAAATAATGTCCTTCGTCCTTCTCGCCCTCTTTTTGTTCGCAATAGCCAGATTCAAGTACAAAACAAGGACTTTTGTTTCTGTTTAGTTCTTGGAACATAGAAGGCTGTGTTACGCTAGTTAGGTATTTGCTCATCTAAGCCAGCACAGTGGTACCTCGGTTAAAGAAAAACTCAGTTTCAGAAAATAAATTATTAGAATTGGGGATGTCTTGGTTTAAGAAAAATTTCTAATGGCATGCCTTGGTTTAAACGCCCCTCCCCCAACATTAAAAGTTGATGTGTGATGTTCATATGATGAAAAGAATGGGGATGCCGTGGTTAAAAGGAAGCAGGTGTCACTGTGTAAAATCTACCGTGTCGGTCCACGTTACTTGTCAGAGTATCTTTCCTTAATGGCATCTGCCTGACCTGCAGGATCTTCCCAGTCAAGGCTCTCCCAGGTGGTCACCCTGAGAAAAGCCTGCAAATCTGCAAGAAGTAGGGCATTCTTCTCATTGACACCTACCCTATGGAACCAGCTCTTGAAGGAGCACCAGCTGGCCCCTCCTCCCTGTTTACATACTAGAGGCAGCTTAAAAACAAACCTTTATTTCATTCCTCATCCGATCTGGTTTTCGTTATATGATTTTTAAAAAATACTTCTGCTTGCACCATCTGGTTCTATTGCCATTGTAGTGATTCAAAGAGATGAACTCTTACTAATATGTTGTAAAATTGCCTAGTAAATCCCGGTCTATAATTAGTATGGGGTTATGCCATGAAAACTTAACTCACCCTGCCATTACTTTCCCTAACTCCATCTGGGGTTACCTGTGTGAATATTTTATATGAGTCATGATAATAGCCAACTTGGGAGTTCAACATAGCAGGCATCTCTATGCTGACTTAATGTTAAGACATCTTTTGGCAGGATAAGCATGATTTTTAATTGCAGCTCAACTAGAAATTGTTGTCCCTCCCCCCTCTTGTATTTTCAGATAGTAAAGCTATTGTCGATGGGAACTTAAAGCTAATTCTAGGATTAATATGGACCCTCATCCTCCATTATTCAATCTCTATGCCAGTATGGGAAGATGAAGGAGATGATGATGCCAAGAAACAGACTCCAAAACAGAGACTTTTGGGATGGATTCAGAATAAAATCCCATATTTGCCAATAACAAATTTTAACCAAAACTGGCAGGATGGGAAAGCCCTTGGTGCTCTCGTCGACAGTTGTGCTCCAGGTAAGTTTCTTGTAATGTGTCTCTTTCTTTAACTCCATGATAGCAACTGATGGCTTACCTTATTGATACAAAGAAGATTTGTTTGCTAGGAAAAGGCCTGTGCTGATTTAAGAAGCTATACTGTGAAATGCTTTGTAATGGACTAGAACCCTTAGTTGATGATTCAAACCGAGGGAATCTACAGCGTGTAGGCATTGCTGAAGGCCTTGTAGGTTTCAGAGTATATAAACATTCTTTATGTACATAACACATTTCTAAATGCACACTTGCTCAATGAAAGTTTTGTGTGGATTCTGAAAGTATTTCTGAATTTATTATTATTATTATTATTATTATTATTATTATTATTATTATTATTATT
>JAHTLZ010000015.1:32577275-32626663 GCA_023846285.1 Phrynocephalus versicolor | reverse complement strand
TTATTATTATTATTATTATTATTATTATTATTATTATTATTATTATTTCAGGAGGAGTACATCTAACACTAAAATGGTTAGACCACTTTAGAGGCTAGTGTTATTCTTCCCAGCTTCCTAATACGATAAGGGGCTTATTTTAGAGGTTTTTTTTGTTAGAAAGATTATTTGAGGAAGAATGAAAAATATGCTGCCTACCCTTGGTATTGGACTGCACCAATTCTTCAACTTTGGACTAGGGGTTAGTCTAACTGTAACCTGGAAAGCTACACATTTTACATTTATATATGAAGTCAGCTTGTTTCTTGTAAAGCTACTAAAGCTTCTGGGAAGACTGAAATTTAGGAACAATTTGACATTTCCCCCCTGTAGTTTAGTTTCATGTTTAATTTTGTTAAATGTTAAGTTTAAGTTTGATTGAATAAATAATAATGCTGTCTTTGGGACTGTAAGGAACAAGGAGCTAATTCAATTTCTAATCCGGTCTTGGGTAGACCAACTGAATCAATGTGAGAACATAAATGCTGATTTAGTCTAGTTCTGTGATTAACAGTTTGGTTTAGCCCCAGGACCTCCAATCACAATGAAGTTGTTTAGCTAGGAATAGTGCTGGCATTTCTTATACTTGACTTCACAAATGTTCTCTATGATGATCATAGGCGTTAGCATAATTCTGTGGCATATTCTGGTTTGGGAAACCCTCATTGCTTCTGTCAGGTTGGTGCTTTAATTTTTATAATCCACCTTTTAGGTCTCTGCCCAGACTGGGAAACCTGGGACCCTAAAAAACCTGTCGATAATGCCCGGGAAGCCATGCAACAAGCAGATGACTGGCTGGGTGTACCTCAGGTATGAAAATGAGGGATGCTTGAGTCTAAAAAAGTGGCAGAACAGTCAGTGTTGCCTGGTAGTAGTTGATAGATTCAGTCCCATATATTCAGTGTAAATAATATATGCTATAGTAGCTAATGTCACTAGCTCAAAGTACAAAGTAACATGGGTTCTTTGTTGGTACAGTAAAACACTTGCTGTATTTGTACACCTCATTCTGCTGCTATATGTCTGAAGTGGACGTGTCCACAAAACGTTACATTAAAATATGAAAGTTAATCTTTAAGGTGCCACATGTTTTGTGTCTTTTGTTTTGTTTTTCTTTGATTTTTGCCAAAATTTCTTGAAAAGATTAACACAGCTACCCTCTCTGAAACTTCTGCATAACTCAGTGCATGTCTGGTGATTTAAAACCTTTCTTTTAGAAAATGTGATTCCTCTCTTTCACTTACATGAGAATCCTACTTTCTTCCTATCTTCTTTTGGTTTATTGCATTCCATCCCCAAATTGCTCCAGGTTATGTCTATGTAACGATCATAGCTTTTAGTGACAATGAAAAATTGATTACGCCCATATATATTCCCCTAAGAAAATAGTTATGCAATACTACATTGGTGCAATAATACCAAGACAAACAAATGTGTGTGTTGATTTCTAATGTTGTTTAACTTTTTCCTTAATTGTTTCTTTAAAACCAGGTCATCACTCCTGAAGAGATCATACATCCTAACGTGGATGAACATTCTGTAATGACCTACCTGTCACAGTTCCCCAAAGCCAAGCTGAAGCCTGGTGCTCCTTTGAAACCTAAACTTAATCCAAAGAAGGCAAGAGCATATGGCAGAGGTAAGATCTAAAATGCTTTCCTTGCCAATTAGCAGTTGAGTATACTTACAAGCATGTTTTTTTTTTAAAAAAAACCACTGGTTCATGGTATATTCAGATCTTGTTTGTAGAGATGTTTTCAAGCCCCACCATATTTATTTGCTGTAGATACAGAAGTCTTTATTTGCTGTAGACAGTGAGACACAGAAATGAGGAAGTACCTGAGAAGCCACTCCTATATTCCCATAAATTCTCAGACCTTGAGAACCTGTTCAGCAAGGCTTCTCTCTTGTATCTTGAATGAATTACTGTGCTGTATTGTTGAATGATCTCATTATCAAAACTCATTTTTCAACATGTAAACATAAACTTCAGTGTTTCTGTCATTGGCAGGTGGGATGTGAAGGTGGTTTCAATACTGTGAATGGGAAGCAGGAAAGTTGATGTTAATATTGATTAGTATTTATGAATGTATGGACTCAATGGCCTTATAGACTACCTTCGACTTCATTATTTTATCATTCTGTGTTTCAAGGAATTTGCTGGCTCTTTTGAGAGTGAGGAGAGCTGAAATTTGATGTTGATAGTGCCTCATAATGGAGTGACTTTCTTATGCTCCCAGACATTGCTTTTATGTTTTTTTTCCTCCAGGGATTGAGCCTCATGGGAACATGGTTAAGCAGCCTGCCAACTTCACAGTAGACACTATCAGTGCTGGCCAGGGCGAAGTCATGGTTTTTGTAGAAGATCCAGAAGGAAACAGAGAAGAGGTGTGCATGTTGAGAGATCCTGGGGAAGACAGAAAACCATTTGGTCTTCTCTTCCACTGGGAAAGGGGCTTGCTTAAGTCTAGGGGTATGAATCCTAGTTGGGGCACCTGGATAAACTCTGAGGATTAGTTCTGGTAACTACAGTTGAAATGGTTCTGTAGTAGGCGAGGTAGAGGCAAGAATCTGTGCTGGAGCTCTTGCTCTTTTTTTGCCAACTATTTTGCATGATCTTGAGTATTTGAAGAGAGGGCGCTTTTACATGACCCCTAAAATCCGAGGCAAAGGGCTCCCAGATCCGGAGCTTAAAAATGTTTTCCCACCAGCTCTGGACTTAAAAAAAATTAAGTACGACCACGCCCACCTAAGTGCGTCCCAGCGCACTTTTCAAGTACCTGGCCTCCAGGAGGTAAAAAATCTTCCAATGCGCATTGTAAAGCTGTGAATGCTGGGTTCCCTTGCCTTCTGTTTGTTTTATGTCCCCGCCGCCCCTTTAAGAGACAGGAATCACAACGACGGGGTGGCTGGGGCGGCTTCGACCGGCAGACGGAGGTGAATCTGCATTTTTCTCTCCCTTCTTTTCTCCCTCCCCTCACGCAGGAAGAGGTGGATTTTAGAGGTCGTGTAAAAGCGCTCCAAGAGATAATTTTTGCTCAAGAACTGTACTAGTGCTTTTTTTAACTGAAGTAACATTAACAGGAAGCCACAACCTTGAATTTGCAAGAGCTTGATTAGGGTTGTTAATGACACAACATTTTGGAGGTTGCCCATCATAGAGTTGCTGGAAGTCAGAGGCAACTAGACAGCAGCAGCATTAACTGAAGCCTGAACTGGGAATGAGAACAATGGCAGGTTAGGCTGCTTATAAGCTCCTGAGCATCCTACGTCATATTGTACTAGACATTAGGGATCTGATTAATCAATTGGTTGAGCCATTGCTCTTGCTGTTAAATGTGGCAAGTCTATTCGGCTGTGGAGGGCTATTTTTCAAAACCCCGCTTGTAAATAGAAAGCCAAGCTATATTGACATGAGCTGTTAGAAATGCTGTCCGGGAAGATTTTCTAACCCCATCCTCCTTGTTTAGGCTAAAGTGACCCCCGATAATGACAAGAACAAGACCTATGCTGTTGAGTATGTGCCAAAGGTTATGGGACCTCATAAGGTAAGAAGACGAGAAGAGTCTGCATCAAGCAAACTGAAATGTCACTTTCATTTATCCCTGGCGCTGTTAGTACAGCTTCCCTGACCGGAACAGTGTGAGCATGTTTTCTTGGAAATGCTGTTTGGCTGGTCTAACTGCTCAGATAAGCATGTGGGGGAGGCAGAACCCAGTAGCTACACTAAGCCAAAAAGTTGCTAAATTATCTTTTAACAGATACATACTCTTTTGGCTTCTCCCTTGCTGAAAGTTTGCTACCCTGTCAGTTTCTTTTAAATAAAATGCAAAGGGTTTTCTTGTCGTGTGCATTCTAGCCTTCCTGCATGGTTCGGCTGCACATTTGAGGTCACAACTGTGATAAGTCTCTAGAGAGGTCGCCATCTAAAAGTGTGCTTCACTATGTTAGAACGGTGGAAAGGGCAAGTGGTGGTGGAAGGAAGGAAATAGTGTTGTACTTTACATACCAACAGATTTGTTTCCACGTGTGCTTTTGTGGATCAAAATACTGTTCAGACAGATAGCGTACTTATACGGTACCATCTGTATTTAGTCCTATTCGTACAAACACAGGACTTATTGAAATGACTTAAAATGGCCACCATAACTGTGGTGCTAGATTTAAAAAAAATGGCCATTATTTAAAAAATGAGGAATTACAAAGAGAGAGAACTAAGGGAGCAGCTGAAGTAAGGTACATAAAGAGATCCCAGTGTCCTTCCAAGATCTTAAATAAAGATCAAGGTTTCTTAGCACACTGCATATATTAATATCCCCCCTCTGTTTAAATAATGCCTTACATGTATATAATTGTCTCCCCTGACACGTTGCTGCTGTAGAAATAAAAGAACATTTAAGTCCACTGACGCATGGCCTCTTCTGTCCCACGTCTTCAGCAAGAGCCAGAGACTTTGCAGCTGACTGACCATTATTAGCTGTTGCAGTTCATACCATGATAGAAAGGCAGGCATGGGATGTGGGGGCAAAAGAGAGAGTTGAAGTTGTACGCTTCAGCGGCATCATTCTTCCAGCTGTGCTAGTAAACCAAGAGAGATTGGTTCACGGTTTGTGTCTCTAGCTATCTTATTTGACCACTGTTACTCCATTTCCCAGGTTATAGTCCTGTTTGCTGGTCAGCACATCTCAAAGAGCCCATTTGACGTTAATGTTGAAAAGGCCCAGGGAGATGCAAGCAAAGTAACGGCAAAGGGGCCAGGCCTAGAAGGAACAGGGAACATCGCCAATAAACCCACTTACTTCGACATTTTTACAGCAGGTAAGATGAGCAAACAAGATGGATGCATGTCTGTGAAGATTCTCAGTCATCCATGTGAGGTTATCTGGAAGTTGAGTCATGGCAACTGGACTTATTTTCCTGCAACTAGCTTTCCTCAGACTGATGAAGCTGTTTGGGTGTCCAGTTGCCATGACTCAGCTTCCAGATAAGATGGATGCATCTTTCTCACTGTCTAACTTGCGAATGGTGAAGCTGTAGCTGTAATCTTCTCTAACAGCCGTTGTGCCTCTAGAATTCTTCTGCAAATGGTTTAAATAGCACCCACATCGAGGTTAGGAATAATGCTTTGTAGGTGATGCTTGATGATGATGGTCACTCAGTGTCCACTCAATACTTAAGGCATTGACTTAAAATTCATCACCATCAGTATCTTCATTTAGATCACATGGCACATATTTTGATTTAGTCAAAGATCAACATGTTTTATAGCAAAAGTCCTGTTACCGTAACTTATTCTGTGTTAAACTGGTGATGTCATCAGCATCTATGTTTCCCCCCCAGAAACATTTGCCAGTCCTACCCCCTCCCCACCCTAGAAGGGGTCATGGCTCCTGTTATGGTCTGTATCATCACTGGGATGATCATGGGGAGCACAGACTGGAGGGAGAAGCCTTCCATTACCATAGATTGCAGCTGCTGAAATGACTTTGCTCGTGGCCATGAATTTTGAAAATTAAAAACTTTTCCTATCCCGTGTGTCTCAAAGCTTCATAAAGAGG
Organism: Phrynocephalus versicolor; assembly: GCA_023846285.1. Classification (NCBI taxonomy): domain Eukaryota; kingdom Metazoa; phylum Chordata; class Lepidosauria; order Squamata; family Agamidae; genus Phrynocephalus; species Phrynocephalus versicolor. The sequence goes on along the minus strand of JAHTLZ010000015.1, from coordinate 32,621,066 downwards.
AAAAGGATTATGAGAGAGTCTGGGAACCTTCACAAAGAAAGTTGGAAAAGTTTTACTTTGGAAAAAAAATGCCATTGTTGATGACATCATTAGCTATATGTGGTATAAGTTACAGTAAGAAAGTTTCAGCCAAACATCCCCCAGTGTGTTACACAGAAGTCCTGAGTCCAGCATTTTTACTTCCCACTGTAAAACAAGCAGGCAGTCAATTGAATTCACAGGAGTCTGCTGGCTAGATGTGGCCATTGCCCTGGGTTGCCTTGGAAACCAAGTCAAGATGCCATTTTAAAGCCTCGCCCAGTATGTGTGTATTTCAGCCAGTCCCTTATAAAGAAATATATTATTATTAAAACTGAAAAGCACATTCAAAATTCAGAGAAGACAAATAGGAAAAAAGTGACATAATTTATCAAAATCATTTGATTACATTGCTGCTCTGGTTTTAAAAGCATCTCCACAGACATCCAAGAGTGCAGCAGGGGATCCATATACCGGAACACTATATTTTATGAACTGAATAAAAGATGGACAGATTGTCATAAATTTATCCATTTGTTCAAAGCCTTTTGTCTTCTGAGTTTGTATAATAAGCTTTTTCTGTCAGGGTGGTGTTCCTGACTCTGCTTAACCACGTGTCAATACTAACCCCATCCAGAGCATTTTCCCTCTATGCTATCTCCTATTTTGCTGATGCCTCAAGCAGAGAGATAAGATCCTTGTAGAGTAAATATCGGTAATCCTCAGTAAAGGCTGACAAGACTAGCAGAGCATTTATGTTCTTCATAGTTTGTTTTGTAATCCTGGAAATTAGATCAGTTATTTTGTCCTGAACAACGTGGTCTAAGATTTGGTCCTCAGGTTAGATTTGTGTACTGTACTAATCTAGAACTCACTGAGGAGTGAATCTATACGCCTACTGGAGATATTAGAGACTTGAAATTTTGCATTCCTGGTTGACGTCACACAGAGATGTTCAAAGTCAGTAAAGGGTTTTAGATTTTTCAAAAACAAAAGAAGTTAATAATTGTTTTAGAACCAATTGTTTTGAATCTCTTGGAATTTTGCTAGTAGCTGGTCCTCACTAAGAGATTTTCCTGGATTAAAAAAGGTTCTGACATGCAAGATGCCCTCTGCTTTATAGTTTCTAATCAGGTGGATGTTATCGATAGAATAAAAGTCAGGCATAAGCAAGGAATGGCGAGGTGGCATAAGGGAGAATTGAAAGTCATCATATAGAGCACTCAGGTTTTTTTTTTGGATCAACCAAAGTAGAGAAGCAGCTCATAAGGGATTGTAAGTGTTTGTTCCATTTGAGTCCATGCTGCTAAGTCATAATCTCAAGTTTTCAGGACTCCTTCCCTAATATGGAAAGAATAATGGTATATAATGCCATGCTAGGAACTGTCATACTGTCTTGTGGTGCAAGATGGTGTTGTGTGTTATTTGTCACTCATGGCTTCCCCCCTATGTATAAAAAAAGGTTTATAATCTTTTGCCATTTATTGAATCTCCTCAGAGTGCTAGGGGCTGGATGAACTGAGAAAAATACCTTTGGGACTAGCAAACATTTTCCCCATGGCTGTTCTGCCTAACAGTGTGAATTGCAGCTCCTCTCGTTCTTTAAGTTTTTACACCAGGATAGCTACATCAATAAAATAATTTTAAACCTGTTGTCAGTGCCCAGTTATCTAAAACTTTAATCATACCTCAAATCCTCCTGCCCCATTGTTTTTGTATAAGCTGAGGTGTGTTAGGCATAGGCGCCTAGAATAATTTACTTCCAACCTTATGCAATTTTTGCTTCAAGACAACCCCTTAAGTATCTAACACTGAGTGACCACAGGATTGCAAACAATTCATTTTATTCCAACATTCCTTTTCATTGACCCTCATGTGTAAAGAGGGTCGAACAATATCTGTCCCACAATATATCCCAAATAGAGTCAAGGTTTCTTGGAATAGTTCTTCCCTGTGGTGTCATATGTAGCTACAGGGTATACAGTGGCCCTTGGATGCTTTGTACTGCTGGAGCCTTTCACTCATTCCATGTACCTCAGTGGAATAAATATAACCCTGCTTCTAATGATTATTCAGGAAGAAAGGCTGATTGTTCTCATGGACCATGTGTTGTGGCTGCCATACATGTATACCAGATCCGTACAGATTATCTTACTCATCATTTGGAGAGGTTCTTTCTCTTTTTAATCACAACTCCACTGCTGTTTACTTTTACAGTTGGGCAAGAACTACCATTAAGGAGTGTTTGCACGGCAATCATCATGTGTTTGCTGGAGGGTTTTTCAGAGCTTGGGAAAATGCATTTTGCCCTACAGTTTATGGCGTCCCATAAGCATTCTGTCTATGGGCTTTTTCTAACCCTGTTCCTCTTTATGGTTATTAATCTTGTTCTAGATATCCAATCATCTGTCTTCTTACTGAGCAATCACTTAAGAATGGTGCTTGCTTATAATTACTAGTTGTGAAGGTTTTCATTGCAATTTGGCATTGCACAGAATTGTAATTTGCAATCACCTTTGTTTGCTAAACATTACTAGGAATTTCCTAACAGGGGGGATGGAAGTCTTATTTGACTGAATTGCAAAACCCAAAATTGCTTAAATACATTTGGGTAGGAAAGCCAGTAAACCACAGCCTAAATGAGTCTAGGAGTGTTTCTTGAAAAACTGCCAAGACCTTGCTAAATGAAAGGAAAATCCTAGCTTTTGTGGCCTAAAATATCAGGTGTGCATTTCGTGTGATGTCCACAAATGGCTGGCTGGATAACTCAGGGCGTTAGGTATCTGGCTGCAGAGCCAGAAGTTGGTAGTTTGACTAGTCCCCACTGTTCATCCCACAAGCACCAGCTTGTGTGTCCTTGGGCAAGTTGCACGGTCCCAGGATTTCCCCAGAATAAAAAGCAAAAAGTGTTCTGCTTATATACCACCCTATACCACTTCAAGTAGTCTCTGGGCGGTTAACAGTATTTAATTACAGTATGCAGGCTACACATTGCCCCCCCCCAGCAAGCTGGGTGCTCATTTTACCGACCTTGGAAGGATGGAAGGCTGAGACAACCATGAGCCTGCTCCCTGGGATTGAACCCCAGGTCGTGAGCACAGTTTTACCTGCAGTACAGGCATTTAACCACACCAGGCTCAATAAGGCAATGGTAAACCACTTCTGAGTACAGTGGACCCTTGTATAACAAACAGTTTGTATAACATAAAATCTGTACAACATAAGAAATTCCAGAGATAGGGGAAATTTGCTTAACAGAATCACCTATGGGGAGAATCCTCACAACATAAAAATTTGATTACTCCATTTTCAATGTATTCCTATGGAAATTTGTATAAAGGAAAATTTGTTTAACATAATTTCATTTGGAACTAATTAATTCCTTCATACAAGGTACCACTGTACTCTGTTCACAGAAGACCCTGAAAAAGGTCTCCGAAAGTGAGAATTGGCTTGATGACATACAGTTATTATATTATTAATTCTGCTGTTGCTTAGTGTAGCGAGTTGCAGTACAGCAGGCCCAGTGAGTCAACATTTCTGTAAGCCCCATTGAATCAAGCTGGCCTGCTCTTAAGTTGAGTTTGCACTAAGCGCAGGATATCAATCTGTTTTATCAGCTGACACACATACATTGCTGTTTACAACTACAGTGGCACCTTGTATAAAGGAATTAATCCGTTCCAAATGAAATTCTGTTAAGCAAATTTTCCTTTATACAAATTTCCCATAGGAATGCATTGAAAACAGACTAACCCCTAATTGCTACCATTTTTATGTTGTACAGATTCGCCGCATAGGCGATTCTGTTAAGCAGATTTCCCCTATCTCTGGAATTTTTTATGTTGTACAGATTTTATGTTATACAAACCGTTTGTTATACAAGGGTCCACTGTACTTGCTGAGATAAATAAGGCAGGCAGATGAAGGCAAGGTGGTACTTTATTGCAAGAATGAGCTTCTATATCCTCTCCCCTTTCCTGAAACCTTGGCATCTTTCAACCATGTGCTTCCCGTGTCCCTATTGGATTTGGATGGCTTCTGGCAGGTAACTGGTAGAAACCAAATAGCAAGCTTATCTTTGCTGCTTCACAGGAGCGGGCGTTGGTGATATTGGTGTAGATGTTGAAGATCCTCAGGGGAGGAGCATCGCTGAAGTGGCAGTAGAAGACAAAGGAAATCAAGTGTACCGTTGTGTATATAAGCCTCTTCAGCCCGGTCCTCATACCATTAGAGTGGCGTTTGCTGGCGAGCACGTTCCCAAAAGCCCTTGGAGTATTCTTGTTGGTGAAGGTATGTACAAAGAGAAAATATATGCCTGCTTGTTGTTTTACATATTTCAAGAACATTTTTTAAAAAAAAAAATGAATTAGACATCCGGCTTCATATAAGGCAGTTATATTACTTTTTGCTTGGAAGGACTTCCAGAAAAAAATGAATTGTAAGTATTGATATCTTAGAGTAACTTACTGGCTTCCATTTCCCATCCTAAAATGGCCATGTTGCTCTTTACTTTGACATGTCTAGAACGGAGCCCTTCTTTCCTGTATTTCTTAAACCAACTGTGTTCACTTTACTTTTATGTCACAACTCTTTCTCCCCCACCAACTGCCTCCCCTTCTGAACTGACACTTGGCTTTCGATTCCATCCTTGCCTGCTCCTGTGCTTTCAGAACTCTGTTCACCTTTCCTGAGCTACTCTCAGTTTGTGAGATGTTGGACTACACTGCTATGGGCTTCATAACTGAGCAAGCTCTATCGGTAAGAGGGCATGCAGAGTGATCATGTGTTGGCTGCTGCTGCTGGTGGGGGTGGAGGAGGAGGGGGTGGGATTTCTCTTGAAGCAAAAGCCGCCTGCATTGTCCAAAAAAAAATGTGGCAAGCAACTTTGTCACGTTCACAGGTTGCCTGAAAGGAGTATTGCAAGAAATCGTATTGCTTAAGCACAAACTGCCGAATGGGTTTGCAAGAGACTTGAATCTGGACTTTGACTTGCTGATGTACCGTGTTTTCCCCAAAATAAGACACTGTCTTATATTTATTTTTTCTCAAGAAGACACACTAGGGCTTATTTTCAGGGGATGTCTTATTTTATTAAGTATAATATGCTTGAATGTCAGCCCTGCACACAACCATAGCCACCCCCATCACTAGGTCTTATTATCAGGGTAGGGCTTATATTTAACAAATGTATAGAAATCCTGCTAGGGCTTATTTTTTGGGGAGGTCTTATTTTCAGGGAAACAGGGTATTCTGTTTGCTGAGCAGATGAATGCGGAGCATGTAGTAAATGTGAACTGGTTGGGGGAAGAGAATTGCCCTTCATGCTTGGAGGAAGACCCTTGTCAGGCAGATCATTTTTTCTTTGAGGAAATGTTATGGGAGTGGTTGCTGGATCCAGGCAGATGCCCTTGGAGCTGAGCTATCGAGAGAGCCAACAAGTTGCGTCCAGCAAGCTTTCAAGGTTTAGGCTAGGCATGTCCAAACTTCGGCCCTCCTGATGTTTTGGACCACACCTCCCAGAATTCTAAGCTTAGGTTGCCAATGACAAAGGACTGTGGTAGTTGTGGTTCAAAAACATCTGGAGGGTCAAAGTTTGGACATGCCTGGTTTAGGCCCATTACAGTGTGTTATGCTTGTTAGACAAGTAGTGAGATGCGGACTGTCAGAATGAGTTATTGTGCCGAGTCTGTCTCCCATAGTCTTTTACTTTGTGGGTCAAAACAGATGGTGCACTGCTGATGCAGATGCCAGCTGTTGTCACCTCTCTAGAGCAGGCCTTGGAAAGTTACTTTAAGGAGGATGACTGTAATGCGATGTTGAAGTCATCTATAAGTGAGAGTGGTAGAATAATGACCTGCCTGCCAGAGCGCCCTCCAATAATTCCTAAGCTGATGGGTGCCTCTGCATGTTATTCATACTCAAATGACTTTTCAAGCTCGGTAAGGAGCTCATTTGGATTGTAGGAGTAGGATTCTGTCGTCCACATTCTTAACCAGGCCATTATCTCTGCTGTGTGTATTGCTAAATTGTAAACTATAAAAAACAGTAGGAAAAGGCTTGACTTGCCCCAGACCCAGCCTGGTTTGGGACCCATACACTTACAGTACTATTAGTTGGGATGGGGGGGGTGGGATACTGAGCTGTTAGGGTTTTGTCTGCTTTGGCTCTAAGTTGTTTGCTTCTTATTATAATCTGGCACTTCTGTTCCATGCATACAGATGAGCTTCCCCGTAGGAGTTGGTGTTCAGTAAAGCATGTTTCCACTGGTTTCTCATTGTGTGGATAGGGGTAATGCACATGGTTATCAGTTTCCTTTCATGCCCCCCCCGAATTTTTTTGTTCATTGTGAGCACATCTGCTGGGGGCTTTTCTGGGGCTCTGATATACAGATTTAGCATCCCTGGTTGCCACATTCTTAAACCTGCCGGGGTCACTTACTGCTTTGCATGGCACATGGGGGGGAAGTAGCAGAATCAGCTCAGCAGTGCCCAGCGATCCACAGTGCAGTTTAGTGCACCTATATTAAATGTCCCCCTCCAACCTCTGCATCATCTAGTCATGCCCCAAACCACGGATTTACTGTCAAAGTCTGGTTCAGATTATAGGGCCTCCCTTGCATGCATGCTAAAGGGCACCAGTCTTCCGAAGAAGCAGTAAAAAGCCCTCTAATTCTGAAGCCCAATAAATTACGTGAGCTGCTTTTTATTGTTGTCAAACTGAGAGCTTCTTTAAGCTACAGAAACTAACAAGTATCAGATTTTTAGAGATGTACTGGCATTTAGTCTATTGAAATGGGATTTGCATGTGTACAAAGTAAAGGACTTCAGTCCTCTAAAGGGCAATTCTTCGTTTTATGTTTGTATAATATGCCTTGACAGCTGGAGCCTTGCTCCCTTGCATGACGGAATGGCCTTCAGGTTTTCTTTTCATAAAGCAGAATCGCATCCATCTTAAAGCAATCTGAGAGAAGCTGTTCCAGGCCGGCTTGGGTTAGGTTAAATATCTCTAGGAATCAAAGGCCGCATTGATGTCTGTCTGCAATTTGCTTGCAGCCTGCAATCCAAATGCCTGCCGTGCCAGTGGCAGAGGCCTCCAGCCCAAAGGAGTTCGCATCAGAGAAACCGCAGACTTCAAGGTTGACACAAAAGCCGCAGGGAGTGGAGATATCCATGTGGCAATAAAAGGGCCAAGTAAGTATTCGGCTCCTCTGCATGGCTTTTGGGATTTCGGGCGTGGTTGGAGGAGTTTGCAAAAGGCTTAAAGTATATCAGTCAGCCTTCTGGCATTGCTCTCTGCGTGTTGACTTTGCCCCCTGGGGAACTCCAGAAGTGAAATAGAGCTCCTCTTCCCCGTAGAGTATTTAGTTGCACAAAAACAAAGTAGGAATCTGGCGTAGAAAATGAAGTGACCAGCTTATATTTTTATTATTATTATTGCAATTACGGTTTATTTACCCGTTTTTACAAAAGTCCCTCTTAACTCTTTTAATTGGTTGTGACAGCTTTTGTAGTCCTGAACCTAGGCTTTTAGGAGCATATGTTTAGTTAAGCTTTTGGCAAGAAAGGTATAGATGTCTGTGTAAGGCCTTTGTGCACACACACTGGGGTTCTATGTACAGTAGACCTCTCTTCGTTGTAAACACTAAACAGCAAATGTGAAGTTGACACTGGCAAACAGGAAGAAGCTTGGAGTCAAAATAGGCAGGATGGCACTTGGCCCATGCATTTCAAAGTGATCTTCCTATATTCAAAATGAAGAAGCGAATGGATGCGTCACACTGTCAGAAGGGGAGGGGAGCTGCAGGCAAGGAGCTTTCCTCCATTTCCAAAGGGGCTTACCAGGATGAAAGAGAGTTAGGTGTTTCCCTGGGAGCTCAAAGCCAAAAGCTTCTTGGATGAAGAAAACTTGTGGTTTGTGCTTCAAGCTGCTGTACACTGAACTTTGGTCAGAAAGTTTTCATTTACTTTGGTGTGTAGCTGGGCTGATACCTGAAGGAGGATTCAGTCTATGTTGGCCAAGCAGTGCTATCATGAAAAAGATTTCATTGTTTTAAAGAGCTTCCACTGTCCTGCTGTATTTTTTTTTACCCGGCCTGTCTTCTTGGAAAGGACCCAAGGCAGCTTACAAGATTAAAGGACAGTAGGCAAAGTTGGAGAAAACGAGTGTACAACAGTTGCCAAGCAATATTAAAGATAATTCTCAGAACTAAGAATGAACAATGAGCGTGAAGAGACTTCTTACATCATTAAAAAGGCAATATTAAAGCTAAGAACAATTAGTGAGAAAGAGAAAAGCCATTCTGAGAGATGGAAAACTAAAAATGGATAAACATAAATACTACTACAAATTCAGACCAGGCAGTAATGCATAAGATTATTTGTTGTCCTCTAAATATGAAGATCAAAAACTAATGGGTGAATTTTAAGCAATGTCTTCAAGTGCCCAATAAATAATTTTAATAAGGTGTGCCCTTTAATGCGATTGATGCAAATATTTTGGTATTTCAAACAGTGATGCTTTCTCCTGACCTGGATAAGCGAATGAAACCTAGAAGTGCAGGATGTGGGATCTTACACTTCCAAAGAATATATTATATCTATGCATGGTCGTAATGAACAGGAGCTTGCTAATTGGCCTGCTCACCCATATGGCAGCCACTTTTTTATATTCTCATATACATTTTCCAAATGTTGTGTTATTACCTGAACCACATTGCTCTCATGAATAACAAGTTAGCAACATAGTGCAAAATGACAACTACCAATGTTTTTGTAGGGTCACAGTAACTTGGAAGTGACACTGGCACACAACGGTACAAACATTTTGTGTGTGTAACAAGTAATGATTACAGTACTCGTGATTTCAAAATGTTATTTGGGGTTTAATTTGGGATAGTTGTATTTTTTGGCTGTTTAAAAGCAAAGTAACAGGTTAGTGAAGAGTAATGTAACCAGTAACTACTTAGTAGCACATTATTTTCTAAGAAAAGCTATTCTAACGCGTAGGTTTTATGTAGTACAGTTCCCTGCTGTGCTGTTAGGGGTCAGGTCTTGAAATAATACCGTCTTGGTGCTGTCTGGGTCCAAACTTAAACAAGAGGCAATCCATTTCAGTGTCTTACAAATTGATAGGAACCATGGAAATCTTGTTGCAAAATGTAAAATAATGTTTACAAGATGGTCCTTGAGCATTGGCTATGAGGGGTTGCCAACTCTGTGTTACAGACAATGGGCCTATATCATCACACTTCAGTGTATTTAGACTGTCTCAAGAAAGCTAAATCAAAGAGGCATTCCCCAAATACTTGTGGTCATGAGGTCTGAGAAAGCTTAAGCTTTTCTTGTTTTTACATATGATATGCATAATGTTACAGACTAAGGGATAACATAAACAAATGGATTAAACGTGCTAGTATAATACATTCTAGCATGAATGTGTTTATGTCGCCTTTCTTACACGACCAGAGGTAGTTCCTTCTTACAGGCTATTTCTGGTTAAGAAAAAAGAATGTCATCATTCTTGGCAATTCATCTTACAATACTAGACGGCACAAAAATAACCGAAAGCTAGAGAGTTTAGATTAGAACTACTGTACTGAAGTCTAATGCTAAATTGATCTGTATTTTTACAGAGGGGTTGGAGGAGCTTGTAAAACAAAATGAATTTGTGGATGGTGTATATTCCTTTGAATATTACCCCTTGACTCCAGGAAAATACTTGGTTACAATATTATGGGGAGCCTACAACATCCCCAAAAGGTAAGCTGAAAATTTTCAAATACGTGTGTATATATTAGTGGATTCTCAGTTAAAGGTACTGCTACAGCTTCTTGAAGCAAAACAGTTTGCCAGTATCACCTTGCATGGAACGAAAGACTCTAGGAATAAGCTCATCACAAAGTGGAGTTCCTGGTACAGTATTCATAGGTGGGGCTTTGTTCTGACATTACCACCATCTGTCTACCCATAAATTTTATTGGGGTTTTAATCTACCTAAAGCTGACTCTGTTGCAATGTGTCTTTAACTTTCCATGTCTTCTGTACCTAGTCTAAGGTGGGCATAACTGGCAGCATAATTAAATATTGTGGGTACTGTTCTAGTCTTGAACCCCAGTTTTTGTTGAATATATTGATACACCATGCCATTGCTAATGACATGATTTTAGCAGAAGTGCTGGGAACAGGTGAAGCGTAATACGGATAGGAGCCATGAGTTATGTACACTGGGGAACTGGGGAGTCATAGAGGACGGTGTCGTATTTTCTCTTTTTTGGTAGCCTCACCTGAGCCTGTTTATCTGTCTTAACCTTGCCTTTTTTGCTTTTCCCTCATAGTCCCTTTGAAGTTCAAGTAGGTCCTGAAGCAGGTCCTCAGAAAGTCAGAGCTTGGGGGCCAGGTCTTCATGAAGGTGTTGTTGGTAAATCTGCTGACTTTGTGGTAGAATCCATTGGTCCAGAGGTTGGATCCCTGGGTAAGGATTTAGCCAATTGCACTGCCTACTTTGATAAATGCATTCTGGGTGTCTTCTAATTATGTCCTATTGCAAATGTCATGCCATTAGAAACGGGATAAAACACATTCCAAAGAAGTAGCCGTGTTAGTATGTCCCATTACGTTGGCAGAATTAAAAAAGAAGGAAAAGAAAGAATGGGGGTGGGGAATATATTTACAAAAAAATAAAACCAGAAGACGAGCAGATTTATTTTTCATGAGCTTTTGTGATTAAAGTCCGTTTCTTCAGACACAAGGATTACCGGTAAGGACACAGTTAACAGGCAGTGTGTTCATCAGCACAGGACTTGGATTGTGAAACTGTTAATTCCTGGAGGCTGTAGCCAGGATTTTAAACTGTATGCCTGATAGTCTTGCTTTGGCTTGTGTAGAAGCAATGGCAGTTCCATATCCATGTCCCAAGCTGGATAAAACTAATAGTAAAGGATGCCTGGCTCATTTTGATGCATTATTATTATTATTTATTATTATTTGTTATATTTATATCCCGCTTATCTACAGGTACTCTAAGCGGCTAACAAAAAGGCTATAAAGCCAACAAAATACAATAAATAAACAGACAGACATACCTAAAAACACCCTAGACCCTGTTAAAATCAAGTGAAACCTCGAGTAAAACACAAATTACGATGGCGGGGGGAAAAAAAAGAAAAAAAATAAAATAAAAATTAACTGTCGCCAAAGGCCTCGCGAAAAAGGAAGGTTTTCAGCGCCTTTCGGAAGGCCAGCAGGGACTCTGCAGAGCGCACTTCAATGGGGATGGCATTCCAGAGGCTGGGGGCCGCCACCGAGAAAGCCCGGGTCCGAGTGCTCGTCCTCCAGGCTTCCCGAGGCGTGGCGACCCGGAGCAAGTGCGCTCGCGCCTGCCGAACGGGACGGGCCGAAGTTGACCGCTGAGCGATACGCTCTGCCAGGTAGTCCGGTCCCAAGCCATGGAGGGTTTTATAAACTAAAACCAAGACCTTGAATCTAATCCGGGCTGCAACGGGCAACCAGTGCAGGCGGGCCAGGACTGGGGTGATGTGGTCATAACGACGCACACCAACCACCAGCCTGGCCGCCGCGTTCTGGACCTGCTGCAAGCGCCGGAGAAGATTCAAGGGCAACCCCATGTAGAGCGCGTTACAGTAGTCCAGCCTCGAGATCACCAGAGCTTGGACCACTGTTCTCAAGGAGTTCGCGTCGAGGTATGGGCGGATCTGGGCGATCCGACGGAGATGGAAATAGGCGGACCTGGTCACCGACGCCACCTGGTACTCCATGGCAAGCGCCGGGTCCAGGAACACACCCAGATTCCGCACCCTCTCCGCAAGCTGGAGGGGGACACCCCCCAGACAGGGAAGAGGGCCACCGTACCCCGACGGTGAGCTCCCGAAGAACATAACCTCCGTCTTCTCGGGGTTGAGCTTAAGCCTGTTCGCCCCGGTCCAGGCCAGTATGGCCTCCAGGCACCCGTCGAGAACTTCCACAGCTTCCACAGCAGAGGTGTTAAAGGAGAGATAGAGCTGCGTGTCATCAGCGTACTGATGACAGCAGACTCCAAAACTCCTGATGACCCCTGCCAATGGCCTTACGTAGATGTTAAACAGCATGGGGGACAGAGACGACCCCTGTGGAACCCCACAAGGGAGGATCCAAGGAGCCGATAACTCCCCCCCATGCTGTACGTACTGTGGCCGGCCCTCCAGGAAGGAACGGAGCCAACTGCGAGCAGTGCCTCCGATTCCAACCTCAGAGAGCCGGTCCAACAGGATACCGTGGTCGACGGTATCAAAGGCCGCTGACAGATCCAGGAGGACCAGCAGGGATGAGCAACCCCTGTCGGCCGCCCTGAGAAGGTCATCTTGCAGGGCGACCAAAGCTGTTTCGGTACCCCGGCGGGGCCTGAACCCGGACTGGCAAGGATCGAGGCACTGCCGATCCTCCAAGTATGACTGCAGCCGGACCGCCGCCACCCTCTCGATCACCTTGCCCATAAACGGGACATTGGCGATAGGACGATAGTTTGTCAGATCATCCACCGCCAGGCCAGGTTTTTTCAGGGTGGGCTTTACCACCGTCTCCTTCAGACGAGAGGGAAAAACCCCCTCGCTGAACGAGGCGGTGGCGATGGCAGACGCCCATTCGGCCATGGTCCCTCTGGCAGCTCTAATTAGCCAGGCAGGGCAAGGGTCGAAAGGAGTGGAGGCAGGCCGGCAATGCACCATAGCCTTGGAGACCTCGACAGCAGAAACAGGCCCAAGCGCATCCAACCGAGGCGACGAAGGCGGACCAGCAACTGGGGATGGCGGGGCAGGACCACTGCAACCGGAGTCAAAGCCAGCACGGATGGCCTCAATCTTAGTTCGAAAACAGGCTGCGAATTGCTCGCTACTGAACTCAGTAGGAGGAGGCCTAGCCAGACTAGGATTGCTGAGGTCCCGAACCACCCGGAAGAGCTCCGCCTGGCGGTTCGAGGCCTCAGCAATTCTCAGGGAGGTGAAAGATGTTCTAGCCTCCCTTATCGCTCATAATCTCATGCTGAGCCCTGCATTTCAAATAGGCATTAATGCTGTAATGCAAAGGCAAGCCCTTATCTGCAAAATAAAAAATATATATTATGCTCCTGGGATTCAGTTACTACTCTGTTTAGTGAACCGGAGTACCTGGAATAGAATATTTCTGTTGTGTTGGATGCAAACAGGGATGAGTCATCTCAGAGGAAATGGGCCAGTGTTATGATACTGTAATTTGTTTGCTTCTTCCATTTAGGCTTTGCCATTGAAGGCCCGTCTCAAGCAAAAATAGAGTGTGATGACCAGAACGATGGCTCATGTGACGTCAAGTATTGGCCCAAGGAGCCTGGGGAATACGCCGTTCACATCATGTGTGATGACGAAGACATCAAGGGCAGCCCCTTCATGGCTTTCATCCAGCCAGCTTCCCAGGACTTTGATCCTGATAAGGCAAGACTCTGAAAAGCTGCCTCGTAGGGAAGAGGAATTCGGCCCAACTTTTTGGATGAGTTATAAATTACTGAATGTTTTTGGAATCTTTGCAAGATAAGAACTTAGCAACAGTTGTACAAAGTTCACATTAGAGGCCAAATGCTGGAAAGAGTTGTTACAAGGTTCCCTTTTTTCATGTTGCTGGCTTGTAAAGGCAATGTCAATAGCAGTTGATTGTAGGTCTGGAATTAGGGTCCTTATTGAGCAGACTCCCTCTAGGGAGGATTGCTCCAAGATACAGTCATTTGGGCTCCCTTCGTATCATGAGATGTGCCCAAGAGAATCTCATAGAAAACTGCTTTGTTTGGTGGAGCCTTGTAAGTTTCATTCCGTTGAAGAGGCAGTGGGCCCGTAGATGAAGTGGTTTAGTGCTTTGAAAGCATCTTAGCCTATTTTCCAATTGTTTTGGTCTTTTTTTTTGTTCTTTCCTAGGTAAAAGCCTTTGGTCCAGGGCTGGAGAAAACTGGCTGCATTGTCAACAATCCTGCTGAGTTTACCATTGACACCAAAGAAGCTGGGAATGCGCCTTTGAAGATATATGCTCAGGTAAAGACAAATAGGCAAAGAGAACAAAATGCTTCCCCACCTCTCCTCCAAAATCCCAGTTCTTTTGCATTTCTGAAGCTTTCTATTGTAAACCCACAAAATAAGAAAAGGAAAGAAACAGCCCCTTTTGTAGTAACCCCAAAGCCCATTTCTACCCATGATTGCAGGCCACCCTCATTCTGTTGGAAATTCTTCCCATCGGGCAGATGGTGGTTAGTAGCTCTTGATGTCGTAAGATGGTTTGATAGTGGAAGATATTTCTGTTAGAGCCAGATGTTTGGATGTTCTATAAAAGAAGTATAAAAACTGAACCTGAAGCTTATATTTTAACATCATTTCTCATCCAAAGTTCTCCAACTGGGAGTTATAGCGCCATGCACCCTGATGGCTCCCCATTAAAAGATCCCTCGTTGAGCAACATGGCTGTTGTGATTAAGTTGTCGTGTTAAGGATCCGAAGCTGTTTGCTTGTATCTAGTATATTAGGTGAGTCTGCACTTTCTCTTTTATTTTCAGGATGGAGATGGGAATCCTATTGATATCCAAATGAAGGGCAAGCCAGAGGGTGTCTATGCCTGCTCATACATCCCAACAAAACCCATCAAGCACACTGTTGCTGTTACCTGGGGAGGAGCTAACGTACCCAATAGCCCTTACAGGGTAGGTATGGATTGTGGCTGCAGTGCCTGTTCTGCCTTCAGTTTCAGCTCGCCTCATCGATTAACCTTTCCTTATAGTAACCGGTATGTGGTAGTGCTACTTTAAGCAGAGGCTGAGTCCTGCTGTTAGTGAAATGAAGCTCAAAAGCGTCGGAACCATAGAAAGCTAAATGCAGTTATCAGTATCCCTGAATGAATGATCCTTTTGTCCAACTAACTTTTAAAATGCATGTTCCACCTAGGTCCACATTGGACAAGGCAGTCATCCCCAGAAGGTGACCGTCACTGGTCCAGGAGTGGAGAGAACGGGCCTGAAAGCCAATGAACCTACTCACTTCACCGTAGACTGTACGGAAGCAGGAGAAGGTAAAATTTGTTCAGCGTAGTAATGTTGGCTTCTGACAAAACATTAGGAGACCAAGTCCTACTTGCTGTTGAAGGGGAAGCACTTGACCTCCAGCAGTAGACCTGCTTTTCTAGAAGGTTGTGATTTCTAACAGAAGCAGTTGGCAAAACTATCGTCTGTCTGGTGCATAAATGTTTAAGGGGAAAGGGTGACTTAAGGCAATTGGAAATTGTGGCTTACTGCATTACTGCTTTTCCTCTCCTCTAATAGGTAACATCTAAGGCAGCTTACATTCATCATAATAGAGCAAAAGAAAAATAATAAAAATAGTTTCAGCTATAGAATAGCCGAAATCTTATTGCATAATATTTATCGCAGAAATGGAATAATGTCTCTCACAGAGGAAGAGCTTGGGTAATTTAAGACTTCTCCTTCTCTCCTATGCCTTGCCAGTCTCATCATTAAACCATTTCATTGTGTGGAAGAAGCAAGTCCATAATTACTGATAATTTCCCTACCAGAATGTCAACTAACTGTCAAGATTTTCAGAAATGAAAGACTCACTCCCCGAGTCCCATAGCTTCCATGTAAGAAAATGGATTGCTTGCAGTGCAGAAAACCCCCAATATAAAGTAACCTAGGAAATGTGGAAAATTTTCCCTGCTGGTGGTATCATCTATCAACTAGGTATAGTTTGTGCAGCATGATTTTT
Organism: Phrynocephalus versicolor; assembly: GCA_023846285.1. Classification (NCBI taxonomy): domain Eukaryota; kingdom Metazoa; phylum Chordata; class Lepidosauria; order Squamata; family Agamidae; genus Phrynocephalus; species Phrynocephalus versicolor. The sequence continues at coordinate 32,605,285 of JAHTLZ010000015.1, read as the reverse complement.
TAACTAATGAGTGAAAAAACCAAAATAACAACCCAAAAATAAGTGTGTGCACACGCACCATTCCACCCATCCACCAGTTGTCTTTTCAAAGAGTTGAAATCATCATAATGCATTAAACAGGATTATAAACTAGTTTGAAAATATTCCTCTTCACATATTTCCTAAAAGTAGCTAAGAGTAGTTAAAAGTAGTTCAGGTATTTCATAACATTGAGTGGGAAGAAGAATATTTCACAACTCTGGGAGCCGTGCAGGAGAAGTAAAAACAAGCCTTTGTTCTTTCTTTAAAGGTGACGTCAGTGTTGGCATCAAATGTGATGCTCATGTAGTAAGTGAAGAAGAGCAAGACATAGACTTTGGCATCATACATAATGCTAATGATACATTCACAGTGAAATATACACCGCCTGCTGCTGGACGCTACACTGTCAAAGTGTTGTTTGCTGGAGAGGTAAGTAGTTAGTGGGAGAAGGGTTGAGGAGTCATGGATCCTACCATATTGTAACTATGGGGGTTGCTTAAGGATTCCTGCATGTGCTGGCTTTATTTCATGATTTATTTTGAGATTCACTCAGGGTGGCTGACCACAAGGAAAAATAGCACATATATATTATGCTGTTATATATTAAAGTCAAGTACAAGTTGCTGAGAAGCAGTTTTTGAATACTGGATCCTCCACACACACACACACACACACCCTGTGTGTGTGTGTGTGTGTGTGTGTGTGTGTGTGTGTGTGTGTGTGTGTGTGTGTGTGTGTGTGTGTGTGTGTGTGTGTGTGAGTAAAATGAAATATAATGTCTTACTCTTAGTTAAAAAAAACTTACAGCAGTAAAATTACTTGAACTAAAAGAAAAGGTTTATATTTTTAAAGGAAATCCCCGCCAGCCCTTTCAGAGTGAAAGTGGAACCCTCACACGATGCAAGCAAGGTGAAAGCTGAAGGGCCAGGCCTAAGTAGAACTGGTAAGATTTCTCCTACGTAGATATTGTTGTTATCATTTTTTAGTTTGATATTTGTTTTGTTTAAAATGGGGGTTTAGTTTAGGTTGTTGTATTTGTTATTTGCTGTACATTGCCCAGAGTTCCCGAGGGGAAATCGGGCGGTTAACTAGTACAAATGTAAAAAATAAAATAAAATATGCAGAAATGAAAAGCTATCCAGCTCTTTCTTCTTCTTCAAGTGCCATGTCCTTGTAGAACTTTGCCAATCAGTAGCATAATCTGTTTTTATCTAAAGCTATTCTAAATAGTGCAGCTATACTCACTGTGAACCATCGGCTTAAATTCTGATACCAGAATACAGTATTCTTCTACACCCCAGGCCATGCTTCTCATCTATTTTTCCTTGAAGGATAACGTGCAGCGGATGGCATTTGTTTTTGCATATTATGTGACTGAAATATTGTAATTTTCTAGCTTCATATTCATGCGCTGTAATACAGCCACATTAGTGACTCTGGCTGTCCAAGGTATCTTGAGCTGTTTGTTGATCTCAGTTGTTTGAATGGATTCTGTGCTGGGGATGTATCAGCAGTAGTAGTCAGGGTGGATTTGATTTGAACCATGATTTAAATCACTTTTTTAGCATTTTAAAATTGGAGTCCTTGGATGATTTACATTTTAAAAATGATTTAAAGCTGTTCCCAAGTGTCTGCTGAGATGTTACAGCATGAAGGATTAGGAGACGGACCTTTGGCTGTAAAATAAAATTGATTGATTTAAATCAAATTGATTTTTATCCACCCAGCCAATAGTAGAAGACTAAATCTGGGGCATGAAAAGTTGAGTCTGTTGCTTGTTTGCTTGTGCATCTTTCCTCTCAACTAACCTCAGGGTGATAGTGATGAATTCTACCCTCCTCCTCCTCCTCCATAGGTGTGGAAAATGGGAAGCCCACCCACTTCACGGTGTTCACAAAAGGTGCTGGGAAAGCTCCTCTTGATGTCCAGTTCAGTGGGCCAATGGCGGGAGATGCTGTCAAAGATTTGGACATCATTGACAACTATGATTACTCCCACACTGTAAGATATACTCCAGTACAGCAGGTAAGCTCTTTGGGGTAGCGCTTACACTGGAGCTTGTCCTTGATTTGCAGGAACAAGGACAACACAAAGCACGTCGGGGCTGTTGGGGCAAATGAAATAGTTCTCAATTCTGCAGGACGTGCTGATAACAGGAATGTTTCTCGAAAACGTTGCGGAGAGCAAGTGCACTGGCTGAGTGAAATGTTTGGATTGGACATGTCCCCAACACTTTTGTTGTCGCTGTCCAATATCCCAGATTTGGACAGTAGTTGCTGCTGGGAGGTAATGCCCAGTTGCTGATGGCTGTGTATTTGCTGAATGGTGTTGCTGTTGGCCCTCAGATGTATCTTTCACACAAATAGTAAAGTGAAGATCAACAAGCCATTTCAGATCAGATTCCAAACATCCTCATTTAACTCTTCTAATCTTCAGGCTTCTCTGCTGAGGCTCTGTGTGACTGATGGTCCTCTGTTGTCAGAGGTGGTCTCATGCCTTAACATTTGTATGCTTCTACGATGGTTGAGCCAGCCAGTATCTGGCTGCCTCAAGCAAATTTTGGATGTTCAAATTTTAGAGTAAAAAGTGAAGCATTCTGCTTAACTCTGGCTTCTGTAGATGGATTTGCTTTAGTTGGATCTTGGTAGCAGAAGTTATAATGTTGGTTTTTCACTTGGCATGCTGCTTGGGAATACTGGCTGGTCTACGTGGAAAGGAACTTCTAAAACAGTGGTGCTGTGTACTGTACTCCAGCAGCTTTGCAAGTGTGGGCTGGTTCTTGAAGAATTGACTTATTATTTAATTTAATTCAATTATATTTTTATCCCACCCCACTGGCCACAACATCTCAATCACATAAATTAAAATTAAACACAATAGAGTGGTATCTTGTATAAAGGAATTAATTTGTTCCAAATGAAATTATGTTAAACAAATTTTCCTTTGTACAGATTTCCCATAGGAATGCATTGGAAACCGATTAATCCCTAATTGCGACCATTTTTCTGTTGTACGGATTTGCCCCATAGGCGATTCTGTAAAGCGATTTTCCCCGTCTCTGGAATTTTTTTCCTATAAGCAGATTTTCAGTTAAACAAACTGCTTGTTATATGAGGGTCCACTTGTACATAGGAAATATAACATCAAAATCAAACAGTTATAATTTGAAAAGATATAAAAGAAGTCATCTTAATATTCAACATTAAAGTTAACATTAGATGGCGTGGCTGTTATCTTGATATTCAACATTAAAGTTAACATGGGCTGTTAGGATGGTGGTGGCCTTGGAAAGGTCTGCCTACAGAGCCATGGTTTTAATGACCTTTTAAAGGAGCCTCATGAGGGAGCGAGTCCCTCATTGGAGGCAGGGTTCACTGTTGCCAAATATGTCCTTTTGGAGGCCCATTTGGCCTCCAAAATACCAATTTCACAAGGTATTAATATTTTCCCCCTAAGACAGGGGTGCCAAAATGTTTTGCAAGGAGGTCCAGATTTGGTGAGGTGAAAATGTGTGTGTGTGTGTGTGGGAACCGACCATTCAGCCTGAAGGGGGGAGGGGAGAACAGGCATGGCTTGTGCCCATCTGCAACAGCCGCAAATGCTCCGGTTTCAAGGCACCCAAGGGTCTGACGGCTGTTGCATGGCCTAGGGGCGCACCAGGATGCACCGCTTCTCGCGTAAGCTGCCCTCCCTTGCAAGTAGGGGGATACTGTAGCAACGGAGCCAGGGTGGGTATGCAGGGCGGGTGGTCAAGGGGAGGGATAGAGGCAGGGAGGGCAGACAAACCATAAAACTGCAAGCTGACCTATCCAGCTGACATGGGGAGGGGCCAGCCAGCGGGGATTAGTGACAGGCTGAGCTGGCAGGGAGAAGAGGCTGAGGACTGCTTGAAATTTTAAAACGGGCCGCATTTGGTCCCTGGGCCAGACCTTGGACATGCCTGCCTTAAGATAATCAACAGGGTATTTACCAATGACAATTGCACCATCTTCCATATTTTGCAATCATAGCTGGTAACAATGCAGCTGAAGCCTTGTTTCTTTCCCACAGAAAAAGCTCCCTGCCATCTCATAAGCCAGCATATCTGGTAGGAGGCTACAGTAGAGCTTCCTCCCTGATATACAGTGGTACCTTGTATAACGGAATTAATTCGTTCCAAATGAAATTATGTTAAGCAAATTTTCCTTTATACAAATTCCCATAGGAATGCATTGAAAGCAGAGTAATCCCATTTTTATGTTGTACGGATTTTCCCCATAGGCAATTATGTTAAGCAAATTTCCCCTATCTCTGGAATTTTTTATGTTGTACAAATTTTCTGTTATACAAGCTGTCTGTTATACAAGGTACCACTGTACTAACTAGCACCACACAGGCACTGTCTTCTATGTTGGTGATGTCAACAAATGTAAACCCCCTGAAGCCTGGAGAGATAGGATCCCTTAGTACAACCACTGGTTTTTGTGTACGTTCCTTGGCTTTCGGATTCTCTTTTCGGGAAAAGGCAGTGGAGATAAACACAGGAAACAGCGATGGCAACCTGCCAAGGCGTAAACGTTTATAGTAGGTGGTGGCACTGTTCAGAGATGTTGCTTTGTTTGAAGAGTGAACCATGCGTATGGCTTAATTTCTTTTAACGTTAATTTGATGGGATCTGAAGGGAAGCTGGAATGAACAAGTTAAACTGAATAAGGGGTGGAGTAAGCAAACACTGTAGGCAGCTCTTGGGTTTGCCAGATCTGTAAATATAACAGTGACAAATACTAGCTATCAAACAGCAAACTGATTCTAGCCCAGTTGGTCCGGAGGGGGGAGGGGAGGGGGAACATTAAGTTCCATACTCAAGTGCTTATCCAAAGGATTAAGTCATTGAACTGTCATGATACGCACCTTAGTCACAGGGAGTTAACATGTTACGCTGTTTTGGCTGTTACCCAAGTAGCTGCTTAGCTGACAAAAATAAAATCTGAATTTCAAAGGATCTCTTTTCTATAGCCAGGCCTGATCCCTTCAAAATTATGAGTGTTCCATGGAAAAAGAACAAAAGAAAGCCAAGGATTCTGGAGGCATTTTTCTTGTACCCATTTGGGAGCACTGGAGACGGTTGCATGGCAGTTCCTAGGCAGTAAACGCTTCTCATTTCTTGGCACCTAATTAATCGGCTATACAGAAGCAAGCAAAAGTGAGGTGATCCATCTGTCTCAAGTGGGCCTAATAGATGCCATTCGAAGTGCAGGAGGCAAAATGAGGGGGTGAACGAGAACCAAGAAAAAAGTTGTAGACAGGCTGTGTTGTAGAGGAGAGGGGAAGACCTTTGGCAGCTTGAAAGGTGAGGTGGAAAGAAGCTTAAACAGGATGTGGAGGTGTTTTGTTTCTCTCAGGTTTCAGCTCTTTGGGCTTTTGTGTCAATGACAATTTTTATTTATAAATTTCAGTTTAAACTCCCAAGCAATTGAATTCCACTTTGTTTCTTTAGAACTCTCTTTCTTCATTTTGTAATGGTACTTTTGAAATCTAGAACCGTACTTGGAGGTTTTGAATTTTTTTTTTAAACTGGAGTATATTTTACTAAATCCAGTGATACGGGGCACAAAAATTTCCACAGCTTGAAAAGTCCCCATCTCACCCCAAACATGGAAGAGTTGTCATTTCTTGAAAAATAAATCATTGGGCAAAATTCTGTTGGCACAGTTTGACCACCAGTTCCCAGGATAAAAGGGAGCCATAGCAGAGTGGAGATAGGAAACTTGACACAAATTACTTTCAGGGCCTAGATTGGGTTTACACTGCACAAAGTTGGACAAGAGGATTTTACCCGAAGTTTCATAGTAACAATCAATGGATGTCAAAAAGCCCTCAGAGCTAAGTTGAACCGATGAGTCCTGAGTGGCAGAAGAACTGGAAGCATCAGAATGACTTCCGTGGAGGAGAGATTAACAGCACTGGAATTAAATGAGGAAATAAGATGCAGAGTTCTTAAGGTTTCCTAAAATTAGATTGTCAATAGTTGATATTGCCTTTCCCCCCAAAACCAGGAAAAATGTCAAGGAAGTATATGTTGTAGTAAGTTCTTTTTTTAAAGTATACTAATGAATATAATTCTAAAATCTAAATAATTTAGATTTGTTAGAATGTAAAATCTGAAAGCATGTTAAATGCACCCCAGCTTTTCCTCATGAATATATTTGTTTAAATATATGTTGCTGCATCACTAAAAGGTTTTAATCAGAAAATTTAGGGAGAATGAATGGGCTAATTCAAGTAATGCTCAGTTAATGGCATTAGAAAAACTTTCTGGAAAAATAATCAATTATAAATTTGGAAAGTTAAGAAGGAATTTTTTTCAGAGGGGTGTGTGTATGTGTTTAGTTTAGGATACGGAGAGTGGTTTGGTGGGAGATGCTTAATATTTGAGATATAATAATATATAGAATGTGGTAATACTCTTAGATGAAAGTAAGAAGAGTCTGCAGCTCTATATGGGAATTCACATACTAAGGTGGGTTCAGATTGCACTCTCCATTGACTCCAGGGAAAAAGGAACCAAACAAACAAACCACTCCTACCCCATTCAAAAATAAATGCAGCTGGTTGCTTGGCACTGTCCCCACCCTTTGGTGAAATGCACAGGATATTTGATAGTAAGAAAGAAGTAGAAGAAAAATCAATGTTTAAATTAACGAATGTGGAAGTAACTTTTAATTATGCGCTAGTATAAAGGCAACGAGCTGCCTGGATGCCCTAAGCACATCCGATCTCGCTTGATTTCGGAAGCCAAGCAGGGTCAGCCCTGGTTAGTACTTGGATGGGAGACCACCAGGAAATACCAGGTGCTGTAGGTGCCTGGAGTAGGAACTGGCAAACCACTCCAGTATTCCTGCCAAGAAAACTCCATGGACATGGATTAATGAAGAGTCGGTCACGACTGTAACGACACAACACACACATAAAGGCAACAAATGTTAAGTTGGATACCTTTACTTGGTTTTATTTGATTTCTGGAGAATATTAAAGACTCTTTGGGGTTATACACACAGAAAATGGTCTTTTCTCCACAGTAGAGTCATGCAGCTGTTGAACAGCCAAATTTATTACCTCCTATATCATATTCTCAAACATGAGAGTATCTATCAAGCATGTGTGAAATTGTATAGAGGACCTCAGCAGCCTATTTTACACAACTGAAAAATGATAAAATGACCAATAGTAAGATTTAATGCTTAGTTATTGTTTTAATCTGTGCTGTGTACCATCATGCCAATTATGACTTACAGGGACCCTTTTGAGGTAGGTAAAGGTAAAGGTTGCCCCTGCACACGTGTGCTAGTCGTGTCCAACTCTAGGCGCAGTGCTCATTTCCGTATTCAAGCTGAAGAGCCAGTGTTGTGAAGTCCATGGCCATGTGGCTGGCATGGCTGGAAGGAAACACTGTTTTACCTTCCTGCTTTTTACAGTGGTACCTGTTTATCTGCTTGCCATTTACATGCTTTCGAACTGCTAGGCTGGCAGGAGCTGGGGTTAACAGATGGAGCTCGCTCTGCTGCGTGGCACCCGGGATTCGAACCGCTGAGCTGCTGACTTTGCATTATTCTGTATGCTACAATACCTGGTTTGTTGGTGAAATCCACTTGAGTTTAATTAGGAAGCAGAGTACAGTATTTAAAACACTGTTGCTTAGAATGAAGCTGATACAGAAAAGCATGGTATGGGTTTTGACCTTCAGCAAAGTTGCAAGGCCACAACCTACTAGTACTTTTCCCAAGAATGGGATGTTAGATACCGGTCGGTAATTGTTCAGTATTGTTGGATCTAAAGAGGTCTTTTTAAACAGTGGTTTGCGATTCATCCAGACCTGCCTTTCACATGATGTGCTCTGCATATACAGTAAGTTAAATAGGCAAGGTGACAGTATATAGCCTTGTTGTACTACTTTCCCAATTTTAAACCAGTCAGTTGTTCCATATCCAGTTCTGATGGTTGCTGCTTGTCCCACATATAGATTTCTTCGGAGACAGATAAGGTGGTCAGGCATTCCCATTCCTTTAAGGACTTGCCATAGTTTGTTGTGGACCACACAGTCAAAGGCTTTGGCATAGTAGATGAAGCAGAAGTAGATATTTTTTCTGGAACTCTCTGGCTTTCTCCATAATCCAGCACATGTTGGCAATTTGATCTCTAGTTCCTGGGCACAACAAGAAAACACAAGGCATTATGATGTTTTGTGTTTAAATTGCAGTTTCTAAAAGCTGCTTTTGCTTTTTGGATTTTATCAATTGTTTCTGTAGTTGCGTTCACATGAATTGTAAGGCAAGTGGGGATTCTAGATCTTGGGAAACAGACATAAAAATTTCAAGAGATAAATGAAATCCCAACAGCGGAATGCTGTGCCTGTTGGCTTGCTTCGGGTGTTGAAATATGAAATAGATGAAAACCAATGCTCAACTTTTTTTTTAGGGCAACATGAACATTCTGGTGAAATATGGTGGGGATCCAATTCCAAGAAGTCCTTTCACTGTAGGTGTCGCTGCTCCACTTGACCTGAGCAAAATTAAACTTAATGGCCTGGAAAACAGTAAGTAACTCTTTTCACTTCACTGCACTGCACATTAGGCAACAGATAAGAAACTAAATACATATGGAAAATAAATCTACTCCAGCAAGGTGATTGAAAGTGACAATAGGCCCTTTGAATAGCTGCAATAAATTTTATGAGTTTGCCTGGCATTTCTAGCCCTGCTAAACAGATTTTGATTGAAGAATGGGAATCTTTGGGCTGCTCTCTCAAATGGAGTTGGGAAGCCTTTGCTACGGCCAGTCTTTTTTGGATGAGAAGCCTCTACATCGGTGGTTCTCAACCTGTGGGTCCCCAGATATTCCTGGACTGCAACTCCCAGAAGTCTTCATCACTAGCTGAGCTGACCAGGATTTCTGGGAGTTGTAGTGCAGGAACATCTGGGGACCCACAGGTTGAGAACCACTGTTCTACGTGTTCTAGTAGTGATATGCAAGTTGTTGCCTTAAGGCGTGAAATTTTTCCTGAGCCACATGCATTAACTACTGGGAAGTCCATGCAGGCTAAGCTATGGGTCAAAAACCATATCCGCTCAAAGCTCTGTTGAGTCTTCTTTTTCTAGAAACATATGGTGGGATCCAAAAGGACATAGCACAGAATGCACCTGCATGTCTGTCTGTCTTGTGCACAGTTTTCGCCAGCTTCATTCTGTCTGCTGCATTACATTCTGCATTCATTTCTCAAGAGTCCCTTTTGAGGGAGGTGTTTATTTCCTCATTTGTAATTTATGCAACAACAATAACAATATTGTGCATCATAAGTCAATTCTGACCTTTGGCAACCCCTTTCCGGGGTTTTCTAGCTAAAGAATACACAGAAGAAGTTTAGCATTCTCTCCTTATGGGAGCATCCTGGAACTGTGCAGCTGGCCCAAGGCTACACAGGCTGGCTCCGGAGAAGCACGGTGGGGAATTGAACTCCCAAGCTTTGGCTCTACAGCCAGAGAGCTCGCTAGACCCCTGAGCTATCCAAGCAGCTACTTTAATAAGTGTTATTTGTTTAATTATGCTATGAGACAGTAGCCCTGAGAGGCAGCATACAAATAAATGGTGATGAGAGTTGAAGACCATTCGTTTAAAAGTTAGCTTGTGGATTGAATTTATGACAAACTTTAAAAAAAGTGGGGCTTGCTAGGATATAGGCAGGATTCTTGAATTTAGATTCAAAACCTTGTGTAGATTTCTTAGATGCCAGCCTAGGAATCTAGATTCTAGTAGTTATAACTGAACCAAGGCTGTGCAGACAGTAGCAAACAGATTAGAAAACTAATTTTACGGTAGCAAACCTGAGGAAATACTGATTTTATTTGCCATTTGTTAGTATATGAAAACCTGGTGTAAATATGGGGCAATTTAAAATAACATACTCAAAAGTGTCTTTAAAATAGGCTTTGCTCCTGTTATACGTGACTGTTGGCCATAATGTGATTTATTTAACCAAACTGCACTTTACTTTAACTGGCATAACGTAAAACCCACACTTTGTTTCAAATTAAAATGTTAAAATGAGCCATGGCACAGATGTTTGTATTACCTGGTTAAAATATTTCCCCGGTGCTTAACCTGAAAAATGATGGCTTGGAATAAACTATTGGTCATTGATGTTTCTGCAAGGGCAGTTGTACAAGCTGCGGCGTCAAACGGCTGCTGTTGAATTGATTCGTTTGAACTGTGGTGCCCTGGAGAGCTTTGCGGCTTCCCTGGATTGAAGACAAACCAATGGGTCATAGATCAAAACACGCCTGAGCTATCTCTGGAGGCGTGTTGAGGCCGAGGTTGTCCTAAGTTGGGTACATCATGGGAAGGCAGGATTCTCTGGGAAAGGCCATATAATGCTGGGAAAGGTGGGAGGAAGCAGTAAAGGAGGAAGGCCCAATACGAGATGGACTGACTCCTGAAAAGAGCCCACGGGCTTGAGCCTGCAGGAGCTGAGCATGCCGTCTGAGGACAGGACATTGTGGAGAGCTCTCCTTCAGAGGCTCTCCATGACTTGGAGGCAACATGACAGCACATGTAACAACAAACGAAGCTTCACTTGTCTCCTTTGCCATACGCCTAGTCACACAATGGCCGCTCCGCTCGGGACCTGTTTTCGGGCAGGGCTCCTTTGCCACCTGACTGAAGAGGCGCCAAAGTCTGTGCGCCCGTGATGGTGGCTGTGTCAGCAGGGAGCGCGCCTATTGAAGGCAGCACCAGCACGCCCCCTGCCTCTTGCCTTTGCAGACCTCTTGCCCCCACCCTCCCACCCTATATTGTGGATGGTGAAGCTTAGCTGGTCACTTCGGGGCCGGATGGGAATTTTTGGTTGTCACTCAGATTGGCTCCGAGAGACAACGAGTCCATCCCATCCATCCTCAATGTGCGGCTGGGCATTGTAATCCCTTCCTTTAAAGGTCACAATTAGCGGGTAGCATAAGTGGTACATTAATTCAGGGAGGCCCGTCCGTTATATTGCACCTTTAAGGTGCTTGGCAGCCCTCATATAAAATTAAATCACAACAGCTATTAGAAATAGGCATAGGTTAGACTATAATGTTCAGTCAGGTAAATGAGGGTTGACATTGGGATAAGGAGATTCAGTAAGGGAAGGGTGCTTAAGTAGTTTGGCTGCATCTTTCCCTATGCATTTCAAATCTCTTAAAACAGGGAGGGGCTGTTGGTTTATCGCACCTACAAAGGTTTACCACTTGTGCTACGGCACAGGTCCTCTTTAGTTTACAGTTAAAGGTAAATATTTAAATATGGTTATTAATAAAAATGTGGCCCATATTTAACCCAAAACTTTGTCTCATCTCATTATTTCAGTCTGGGTTGGCAACAGTCACGTGCATATATGTGGTAACCCGTTGATGACAATTTTGCCGCTGTGACATATACACTGACTTGGACTGGTGTTAATAGGATTCTGGACACAATGTTCAGATGCATATCTAACTACGTGATTCAATGTGGAAAAATAAATTAATGTTTGTGTATCTGTCCCCCTGCTTCCCATGCTGTATTGATCGCTGATTTGAATTCTGAATAAGATCTACAGTAAGTGACATTTCAGTGCCTTCTGTTTACTTTCCCAAGGAGTCGAAGTAGGAAAGGACCAAGAATTTCTGATAGACACAAAAGGAGCTGGTGGCCAGGGGGAACTTGATGTGTCGATCTTCAGCCCAACTAGAAAAGCTGTGCCATGCCTAGTAGAACCAGTAGAAGGCAAGGAGTGTTGCACTGCAAAATATATCCCAAGGGAAGAAGGTGTTCATGTGGTTGATGTAAATTATGATGGGCATCCAGTTCCAGGAAGTCCTTATACTGTGGAAGCCACTCTACCACCAGATCCTACCAAGGTAAGAATCCTGCTAATCCCTGCTTATATGGATGTGAAGTTACCTATGGATGTGGGAAAAGACAGTCTCATTGTTTGGGAAGCTGAGGTATTTTTCATGTTCAGTATGGTTCTGCAGAGGTTGGTCTTTTATAGGATATGTCAGGGCTGTCCAACTTTGAACAGGCCAAAGTCTACTTTTTCCAGCCCAAAGTACCTGAGGGCTACTACACTAAAACCTCTACTTACGAATTTTATCCATTCTGAGCACATGCTCATAAGCAAAACTTTTGTAAGTAAAGCAGTTCCCCATAGGAATGCATTGAAAACCAATTAATCTGTTCTGTAGGGAACAGATTTCATTCCGCCATGGCCCTTGAACTGCCCCTCTTGGCTGAGACAGGGAGGGGTGGAGAACATATCCCCTCACTTTTTTATTGGTGGCCAGAGGGCTACTTTTGAACCCTTCACGGGCTACCAGTAGCCCGCGGTCTACCTGTTGGACAGGCCTGGGATATGTCATAAAAACCACGTGACCTGTTCTGGGACCTTCTAGAGTTGTGCCAGTGCAGAGTTTTATGCAGAGCATAATGTTATAATAGTAAATCATATCTCTCGTATGGGGGAATATGGCTTATGCAGATAATAATATGACAAGTTTTATGAATGTTCAAATTTCTATGAAGTGCTTCTGGCTTTGTCCAGAGGGCATTTTGAGATTCCACCTGAGGCAATCCAGAATATTTAGAAATGAATAACAATTTTCAGATTAGTCAATAATGTTTTGTTTGCTAAGAAGTGTTCTGGATTTGTGGTTGCACAGTAATCCTAATTTAGGCGTACCATGCCATAAACTTAAGTCTGTGTGCTATGTTCGTGCATGTTGAACATTATAATAGCTGTCATGATTTAAAAGGCCCTTCTTGACTAGTTTAAGTTGATAGAATGATTGAATTTAAAAAAAGAAAATTACTGTGCATTTCAGTACCACAGCTTTTGTTTCCTTTGTTTGTGCTGATCCGTCCAAGTCCCTTTGCTTTCAAGACCAATTAGACTAATGAAAATCAAGTTAATAAAGCATGGCAATAAGTTGTTTAGGCCAACTATTATGTAATAATGGTATTATGAAAATAAAAATAGCCTATTGAGATTGACACCTGGGTGATTTGCTTAAATGTGCCTTCAGTAGACAGTACGTGGATGCATTTGTTTCTCATATGTTGAGTTTGAGGTTGCATAGTTCAACTTTGGATTTTACAGTGAATTAAATACTTTATTACAGGGATAAGCTATCCTTTGCTACAGCCATCCTTAACCTTTGGGGGCCATGGCCCTTTTAGGGCCTCAGAGTCTAATCCCTCCCCACCCACTCCATCAAACAAGGCTACAACATGAAGATATATCTTTCAGAAACTTCTTACATTTTTCCACTTTGTGATCCTCTTCAAATGGTTGCTTTGGGATAGTTGGGCAAGAATTATAATCCATGATAAATCAACCATCCTTGCTGGATCTTGGAGGATACTTTGCCAGCCCCTGATTTATTGTGCAAATATTTCATTCAGCAATTCTCTCTCCTCTTTCTAAGGTGAAAGCCCACGGTCCAGGCCTTCATGGAGGCCTCGTTGGAAAACCTGCAGAATTCACAATAGATACCAAAGGAGCTGGAACGGGTGGTCTGGGCCTAACAGTCGAAGGGCCCTGTGAAGCCAAGATAGAATGCTCTGATAATGGTGATGGAACATGCTCCGTCTCCTACTTGCCGACCAAACCGGGTGAATACCTTGTGAACATCCTTTTTGAAGAGGTCCATATTCCTGGCTCTCCTTTCAGAGCGGACATTGAAATGCCGTTTGATGCGTCAAAAGTAGTTGCCACCGGCCCCGGACTTGAACACGGCAAAGTAGGAGAAGCCGGGTTGCTCAATGTCGATTGTTCAGAAGCTGGGCCTGGGAAGTTGGATATGGAAGCTGTCTCGGATTCCGGTTCGAAAGCAGACGTTGCGATTCAAGATAATAAAGACGGGACCTATGCTGTGACCTATGTGCCGCTTTCTGCCGGGATGTACACACTCAAGATGAAATATGATGATGAGCCAGTACCAAACTTCCCTGCACGGGTCAAAGTGGATCCTGCGGTCGACACAAGCAAAATCCAAGTGTTTGGGCCAGGAATTGAGGGGAAAGGTGGGTCGTCTTTTAAGTTGTCTATCAGCTTCATGACGGTAAACCTAATGGGAAAAGATGCCATGTATACGCAGATGAAAAGGAAGACCTGATTATGTGTCAGTTTATGCTGTGTGTAATTCTCAGTTGCACAGGCATCTTCCTTCTTTTTGTGGACTTCCGTATGACTCATAAGGCTGAGAAAGCACCTTGATGATAGTCACTACACGAGCTCTTCTGAAGGAAAGTGTACGGATGGGTGGGGCACCTGGCTGAGGAGAATTGTGTGGGTGGGTTATATTTGCCTTGTACAACCTGGTTCTCTCTTGCACGACGTCGGTATGTGAAAGGTTGAACTCACTTCTATTCAAAAAGGACTGTTTGTATGTGTGTGGGAAGTAGGGCTGGTTCAAGGGAAACGGTCGGCATTCTAAAACTCACAAAGATTTTTGTGGAACCCTTAAAGTCGGGCAAGCTTCATCTAGTATATCTTTTTGTGTGCAATAGCCCAGGTCATTTTAAGTGAGCTGTAGTTCATGAAAATGAATGCGGTTATAATACTCAAGCTGTCACAAGACCTTCCTTTAATTTTGCTGGAGACGGTGGGTGCATACCCCCTTGAAATTTTTCAACTTTTAATTTTGCAGATGTCTTCCGTGAAGCAACAACAGATTTCACTGTAGATGCTAGTCCCTTGACCAAAACTGGTGGAGATCATATCAAAGCTCAGATTTCAAATCCCTCTGGGGCTTCCACAGATTGCCTCATCAAGGACAATGCTGATGGGACCTATGCAGTTGAGTTCACACCATATGAAAGAGGTAAATATTTATGGCTGTTGATATGGGTTTCATGGTGGAACCTTAGGAGTCCGGCTTAGTGTAGAACACAACCAAAACCACACTTGGTGCACCAAAAACTAGTGATCAAATAAATCAGTGTCTGTCCTCCTCAGAGTGGAATAACAGCAAGAGACAACTTCCCAAGGCTACTAGGACCTCTGTTCTCTGAATCAGGAAGACTTACATGCCATGCGTAGCCCTGTAAGCTATACATTTCAGAGAGTCCAAATCTGATTATTAACCTTTCCTTTACAGGCCCTCATACTGTTGAAGTTACCTATGATGATGTCCCTGTATTGAATAGCCCTTTCAAAGTTGATGTCACGGAAGGATGCCACCCTTCACGCGTGGTGGCCGAAGGACCTGGGCTACAAGAAGCCTACACAAATAAACCCAATCCATTCACCGTTGTCACTCGGTAGGCATCGTGACCTAGAGTCTCGAAATTGTCGTGTAGGAAATGAAGCCATAATATGTGGGTTGGAGGTGTACCCATGGACATCTGCAAGCAGTTGACTGTGGCTGCAGGAAGTGGAGTTCCAGATAGGCTTGCCGCTCCCTTTGTCCAAACTAGCTGTCTAATGGGAATATGAACACAAGACAAATGGGTTAAAGCACCTCAGAGCTGTCCTTGGCGTTGCTGCAAGCTTAATCATTGGCATGACGATAGCTTTTTATGATTCCTGTCAAACTCGCCCACACACCTCGAGCTCAGGGCTTGATCGTTCATGACTTTTCTCAGATCTCCTTTGTATGTGGTTCACATGATTGCCAGCTGATGTTCTTGCTGATAATTGCAGCGCACCCCAGGCTAAATCAGGCTTGACTACTGGAGAAATCTTTAGTCGATCAAAACCAAGTTCTCGTGCTATTGGGTTTTTATCTGCAGTGCTGAATGCAGTACTGCTATTTTTTCGTGAATGCAGCAGACTCTAATTGGTTGTTATAAAAAGAAATAGGAAGTTTAAAAGAAAAATGCTGTTAGCCATGTTGGCGTACTAACTCTCCTCTTTATGGTTGCAGAGGGGCTGGAATTGGAGGCCTTGGAATAACCGTTGAAGGTCCTTCGGAGTCTAAAATAAGCTGTAAAGATAACAAGGATGGCAGCTGTAGCGCAGAATATATCCCATATGTTCCCGGAGACTATGATGTCAACATAACTTATGGAGGTGAACATATCCCTGGTAAGAGCACCCTCGTCATGTGGACAGGTCCTGAAATGAAATGGCAAAAATTGGCTATCTTTTTTTGCTCTGTCTGTGTGTGTGTGAGAGAGAGAGGGGGGGAATTGTTGAGTAGTGATAATGAAATCTTAATATGAGTTGCATTTTGAAAAGCTGAAGCAGCATAATTTAGCATGAACATTCCCCATTGTAATCTGGACTCCATGCCAAAAACTGTGTGTTTTATTCTTGTTTGTAAACTGCCCAGAGTTCCCATTGGAAGATGGGCGGTATAAAAATGCAATAAATAAATAAATAAATAAATAAATAAATAAATAAATAAATAAATAAATAATCTTTAAGAATGCTAGATGAAGCCTCTTATCAACCTGTAATGCACTAATGTTATTTGTTGCTGAGTTTCTGACTGCTCAGTACATATCAAGATTGTGTGGTAGACATTGTAACTATGTTGTCCAGAACTATTTTTAGCTGTGCCCTTAAACATGGTGAGGATTCTTTTTCTCTCCCAAGAACTGGAAATAAAAGCCATGCAGTTCAATATTCATTTCATTTCAAGCATTAATTCCATTGAGATTACTGTTTGCTAATACTGGGGTGATGGCAGCAGATGGATCTGAATAATTTACCCTGATCACAGCAGAGTTAGTCATTCTAATCTTTTTTGGATCCTTGAATGTGGCCCCCAGGCCTGTGGACTGCCCTCCTATATGCAGTTTGTTCCTTCTAGTAAGATGATAAGCTTTTGTTTTTTTGCCTATATCCTTGTACCGTTACGATGACTCAGCCTTCCATCCTTCTGAGATCGGTAAAATGAGCCCCCAGCTTGCTGGGGGAGGGGGCAATGTGTAGCCTGCACACTGTAATTAAACTGTAAACTGCCAAGAGACTACTTGAAGTGGTATGGGGTGGTATATAAGTAGAAGCAGAACACTGTTTAGCTTGTTGCCAGATTCAATTAATTACTTGCCTCTTGACAAGATTTCTTGTTCAGTGTAATTCTTTCTGACCTTTAACTCAGATATTTCCTTAGTCCCATTCAAGTTGCTCCATTTTACTGTGCTCCCAGTTCCCTCGGTGACAGTTATATCACTTTTTCCCTCTCTGATGACCAGGGCAGATTGCATGGCTGTCCTCCACCGCCCTTAGAAAAACAACAACTTGGTAATTAAGTTGAGAGGGAATGACCGACCCAAGACTATTGAGTCAGTTTCCCAGTAGCAAACTCCCTAATCTAAGCCTTGCATCCTTATTATTTTGCCAGTATTCTTTGCCCCTTTTTTTTTTGAAGTTCTTAAGTCCATTTCAAGAACTTAACCATCTTGCCCCTGAAATTCTGGTCCTGTTGAGATCCGCATTCTCAACCATTTTTTTTTTAAAAAAAGAAACATAGGCTGAATCAAGATTGTATAAATTACATAACGAACCTTATCAAGTGATGTGTGAAGAATTGTTTCCCGTCTAGGGTCCTCTTTGAATGCGCCAACCGAATGGCTGCTTTAAATTACTTACATCCCATATTATACATATAAAACCTGCAAACATTAGATGGATGTTAGTTAGGACCAAATGGGCATGGTAAGAAGGCTACGTTGTGAGAGAATGATTATAATTTTGTCCTTCAGGCTCTGGTCTTGCCTTTTTAGTACTGTATATACTTGCAGCCCAGCAAACCCTTGTTTTGTCTCCATCGGCAGGCAGTCCATTTAAGGTTCCTGTAAAAGACGTAATAGACCCCTACAAAGTGAAAGTTGCTGGACCAGGCTTGGGGACAGCAGTTCGTGCCCATATTCCCCAATCCTTTACTGTGGATACCAGTAAGGCTGGCATTGCACCCCTCGAAGTTGCTGTGACAGGACCCAGAGGTAAGGTAGCACTGCAGCATCTTGAAAGTCTTTTGATTTTTTAAAAATAGGGATTTATAGGGGTTCTGTAGAAGTGTGGACATAAACCCCTGTTTCAGCTTGACTGGTCCTAATGAATATAGTCAAATAATGTCTCTTGATGAGTTAACCCACAATTGCATGTGGTTTTCAGAAGTGTTAATTTCTTAGATCCCAAGAGGGTCAAGTGCAAACCTCCAAAATGTTGTGGTATTGCAGTTCCCAGAAACTTTAGCCAACACCCAGAGACCTTTGGGTAGTGGGCGGCATACAAGCTATATAAATAAATATAAATAAATAAGCATATCAAATGGGAAAGAATGCTGGGGTTTGCTGTCCGAACAAGCACCTACCTACCCCAGGCATATCCAAACTTCGGCCCTCCAGATGTTTTGGACCACAACTCCCACAGTCCTTTGTCTTTGGCAATCTAAGCATAGAATTCTGGGAGTTGTGGTTCAAAATATCAGGAGGGCCGAAGTCTGGACATAAGCCATCGTTTGTCCACCTCTGTTCCAGCTGAATTAGGTTGTCCATACCTTAAATATTTTTACATCTACTGTTCAGAGTAATGTATAAGAGATTTTAAGATGTATTTGTAAAGAACAATGTACACTGTGTTGTAATATACCAGAGAAAATGGAGGTACTCCCTTTTGGGCACATTTATAGAGCTTGCTCTAATGGAGTGACTTGGGTTATCTTTGCCCGCAATGACTCTCTCCTTGAGAGGAGGAAGTAGAAGCGACAACAGAGGTGAAGGCTTCACTAATCGTAGGGGAAGAAGGGAAAAAAGGATATGTTCCAAAAGAATAAGGGGGAGGGGGAGAAGAAGGACAAAGGGATTCGTTTCCTGTCAGATATTAAATTGTACGGTATGATGGCTTACTTAATATTCTGTCAGATACAGATAAATCAGATACATGGAACCTCAAACAATACCTAATATTTGAATGACTGGCAATTCTTCAGGAAATAGTTGAAACAGATTTCAGATATGAACTCAGAAGATAACTTCTCAATGTAAATTCACTTCAGGACTGCTGTTGGCAGTCCTAGTTCAACGTTCTATTAGGAGCCTTTTTTTTTCATAAGAGAAAATAATTCCCCAATGAGCATATTGGTGCGCATAGATTCTACCAGAAGCTATGCTGTATAAAATGCATTTCATCTAACATGGCTGCTGCTTCAATAGCCTTTTTTTGTAATTGTTTTTAAACAAGACATGTCTCATGGGACGATTAACAAAAATAATATGTTTTTTAAATTATTAAGTGAATAGTTCTTTTAATTCTAGTTGATGAGCCGGATTCCCAGTTGTGGCAAAGCCCACTGAAAGCAGTTTCAGACCCACGAAGTGAATCTAATGAGACAGGTTTGAGCTTTCACTAACTAATTACTTTGCCCTTTTAACAAATCATTCAGACTCTCATTTTAAACTATGACTGAAATTTGCTTAAGTTTCTCTGCTTTGCTGCTATATTACTAACTTTTCTCTGAAATAAATTGGACTAATATATTCTTTGTTTTCATTAAGGTCAGAACTGTGTCTTCATCACAACTTTTTCTTATCCTTTTGTAATCCTTTAAAATGGCTGTATCTACTAATTCATGCATTTTGATTTTGGGGATAAGCTTTACATTCTTCATGGCTTCAACTGGCAGATGAAGTAACACTCACTTGGTAGTGCCATATTTAATTCAGCTCTGTAAACCTCTCAGTTAAAAACATAGTTTAAAAAAATTAAAAATATTAACTGTCCTGGACTAACAAACTATAAATAAGACTATAATGTCTTTATTTATGCCAATCAAGGTTTTGATTTGAAATTTGAACTAACAATGTATAATTCAGTTGGAATTCAAAGATGGGAATCCTATCGCTCAATTACACAAGTGGAAGGGGTAATTGGTGTAACATTTAGTCACTTGTAGCCAGTAGTTAATGAGTTTCCACTGGAAATCTCACATAAATGGCAATTGAGAGGTTGCATCTACCTAACCCCAAGAATCCCAGTGGTGACTTGTTAATTGCCAGCTAGAAGTGACTGAATGTAACACCATTTGCCTTCTGCATATGCAATTGAACCAAAAGATTTCTGTGTATCTTTGGGGGGGGTAAGTATTTTTTTTTGGACTACAACTCCCAATCTCTCACCCAACAGGGCCAGTGACTCTTAAGTGACAGATAGATTATGGGAGCTTTTGTCATCCTAATTTTCCATGCTGTCATTAGATGTCAAGCCTAATCAGTGGCAGTGTGCAATAGTATGAAAATCATTCCTGTTTGTGGAAGTTGACATGTTAAATATAGTTGATAAACTTGACTTAACCACCTGTCTAATTTTGGAACAATAAATTGTACCCGTTCCTCTTTGATAGGAGGCTTTTAGCTTACAGGTGTTGGCATTGAGCCAGCCAAGGAACTGCCTGTGATTTCAACTCTTTCGAACTGGTGAGGTCACCGACTTGGAATCATACTAATAAATGGGGTTTTATCTAAAGAGGCCACAAAACAGATGTGTGTGTGTGTGTGGAGATGTCTTGCAAACCTTTAAATCAGCGTTATGTGTTTATGCTCCAAGTGACAGCATCAGTTGTACAAATCTGAAGCCCTGGTGGTAGTAAGGCAACGGAAGGAACTGAAGGTAGCCTGTCTTTCTCCTCCTACTACCTAGGCCTGGCAGAACCTGTTAACGTAGTTGACAATGGTGATGGCACACATACTGTATCGTACACACCTACGCAAGAAGGTCCTTATACAATCGCAGTAAAATATGCAGATGAAGAGATTCCTAGAAGGTAAGGAAGGAAACACAACAGCAAGCTGTTGAACGGTGCCTATATAGCTACTGTTGACCGCCCTCCATATTTATTGTGGATTGTACCATTAGTAAATGGCCTTGACATCTAATAGCTGGGGGGGGGGTGGAATTGTAGAAGGAAAACAGAAGTACCTTGTCCTGGGCTATAGATTCCAGGCCTCACTCTGCAGCCTGCTACACAGGCCATCTGCTGTGTAGCAGGAGGGGAGCAATTGGCTTACTTATTCCATGGACTTCTCCAGAGGCACAGTTAGGTTGTGGATTTGATAGTATTTGAGTATTGAAAACCAGCAACGGAGTCTGTCATATTTTTGCCTTTAATCCTTGACATTGCTGCAACTCTGCTTATTGAGGTTAACTCCTCATAACTCCTGACATTCTCCTCATCAGGTCTAAATGGTTGGTTATCTAGTTTGATGAAAAGTGAGGCCAAAGTATGGTTAGTACTTGGAAGTCTTTTATTATCAGGCCAGTTGTTAATATGATGGCTACTAGGAACATGTTGCTTCTTTTGAACATTTAAAAACCTGATTTCTTTTTTTTTAAAAAACAGTCCGTTCAAAGTGAAGGTGCTGCCAACGTACGATGCCAGTAAAGTGACAGCCAGCGGGCCGGGCCTTAGTGCCCTTGGAGTACCAGCCAGCATGCCTGCAGATTTTGTTGTTGATGCTAGAGATGCAGGCCGGGGACTTCTCTCCGTACACGTAACTGTAAGATTTTATCTTTCTTCAGGACCTTTATTTCCCTCCAATTTAAGTGTTTTCTTCAGCAAAACGAACTTGCCATGCTGAGCATCAGTAAAGGTTAAATCACTAATCCAGAACAAAATGGTTTCCACAGGAGAGTTCAGTGTTCCTCAGAGTTTCAATTGACTGTTACCAAAATTTGCCATGGGGCCATGTGTACAGTCTTTTTTTTGAGATGAAGTGTCTGGATACCAACTAGAATTTCCTATGCATAGCATGTGTTGTGGTGCTTTCTGATGTCAGCTATTCCTGGCCTTTTCAAAGTCCCTAAACTAGGCCAGTCTGCAGTTGAATAAACATGGGCACGGTTCTGTAGAGGGGCCAGTATATGATTGGAAGCTGTTTTTAATATTATTTTTATTTTTGTCTTTATTTAATGTTATTGTTTCATTTTGTTTGTTGTGAACCACCCGGAGTTCCATTGGAAGACGGGAGGTATAGAAATACAAAAATAAATAAATAATGATAGCTGTTCTGGGTTGTTTCAGGAGAGCTTTTAAAGAAGGTTTTCAGATGCAGGCAATGGCTTAGAGAAGGGCTGGCTAAACATTACTGTGAATCAGAGTTGCTTCCCTTGATAGCAAAATACTGCCTAATCTAAGCAGTAGATAATACCGTTTTGGTCTAACAAATCATTTGTGGAAAATATTTCAAGAAGAAACAATGCAAGCTTAGACTTGCAGTGGAATCTTAGTAAAACTAATAAGTTTTCCCTGAATGGTGTTTGACTTTCAGCTGTTGATGGGTAAAACGTACAGAGGTATCTCATGTAAAAGCTATCCTAGGGTAAGGTGTAATGGTGTTTCATTAGATCTGTGTTTAAGAATGTCCTGAGCTTTCTTCATTTGAAGATACAATCAGCTATTATAATGGTTTCCTGTTTGGTACTTGCAGTGTAACATGGATGACCTATGTCAAATGTATTACACAAGGCATTATATGCATATTCTGTGACTATCAAGAGCTCTCAATGCATCGTGTTTCTCATACCATGTGGAGAATATTCATTGTTTACTTCCAAAAGCTTAACCCTAAGAGTTTTCTAATCAGGACTTCATAGGCAGCAACAGCCAGTATTTCTATAAGTTAAATCATTGATCAACCTTCTGCAAAGAAATACGCTACGAGAAACAGTCAGGCTGAACATACAAATGCATCTCAGTTCTTGCTGCCTTCATTTATCGTTGAGTGTTGCCTCCTGCTCGTTATAAGACCTGTTTGTGTTAATTATGGATTCGCTTTTGACATTCAGGACCAAGACGGGACACCAAAGAAGGCAAATGTCCATGACAACAACGATGGCACTTATGCAGTAACTTACCTTCCAGACAAGACTGGTCGATACTCAGTTGGTATTAAGTATGGTGGGGATGATATACCTCTTTCTCCATATCGAGTCCGTGTATCACAAGCAGGAGATGCTAGCAAGTGTTTAGCAACAGGTACATTCCTATCTTGAACTCCTCTCGTTTGCCAGAAACTGCATGAGGAAAGGGAGTCAGTCCTCTTAACTTACCTGAGTTGCTATACTTTAATTTATATCAACATCCCACTGTAGCAATATTTCACTGAGCTAAAATAAGCATTATAATGTACTGGCCTTCTGTGTTCACAGCTCCATGAGTTTACAACAACAGCAACAAGAAACTGATCTGCCTTTCTTTTTTAATTCAAGTCCACCTTGTAAAAGATGTACCACGATAATCATCTGGTTCAGACAAATTGGTGCAGTACAGCTTAAGATAGGAATCTCATTGCCGTGCTCAGGAAGCTGAAGGTTTTGACAAAAGAAGTAGCTTAATAACTGCATAGCTTGGTTGCCATAAGCCTAAGATATTACGGGTTGATGTGAAAATAAGCGGAGCAAAAATGTGCTAGATTCTCAGCTGCTGCCACATTGTCGCTCTTGAGGCCTTTGTGTGCATATTCAGGTCCATGTGCAAACACAAGTGGCTGCATCCCTGTGCTACACTGAGCCAGAAATGTTGCTGGCA
Organism: Phrynocephalus versicolor; assembly: GCA_023846285.1. NCBI lineage: Eukaryota > Metazoa > Chordata > Lepidosauria > Squamata > Agamidae > Phrynocephalus > Phrynocephalus versicolor. The sequence goes on along the minus strand of JAHTLZ010000015.1, from coordinate 32,581,739 downwards.
TTCAACTGCTTTATTACTTTTTGTTGTACACTGCCCTGAATAGTGAGATGCCTAGAATCCGATAGATAGATAGATAGATAGATAGATAGATAGATAGATAGATAGATAGATAGATAGATAGATAGATAGATAGATAGATAGATAGATAGATAGATAGATAGATACGTGCATATGTGCATGCATACATACTTGCAATATGGGAGCAGGCAAGATCTTCTGTTAACAGATTTGTGTTATTATTTTCTCAAAGGATCATGTTTAAGTTTTGAATCCTTACTTGGTAGCTCCTCCTTGACGTAAACAAAGGTGTATGCCACTCATGGACTCTACATCCAGTTTTATTTAGTCAGGATTTTTGTTTCAACATGAAAGGCAGGCCGACCAGTGTCTAAGTAGTGATAAATGAACCATTCTTGCAGCAAGGTATAACTAGATACCTAAGGTGGGATATGAATCCTTAGTAGGACTGTAGAGGTGTACAGAATGACTGTAAACAGTTGGCTTAAATTGAGAGGAAAGGTGAGTGTCATACTTTGAAAACTATCTTTGCACCAAAGTTGTCTTAATAGTTATTGGCCTAAAATAACATTTTTTTTCATATTTTGGTTGAGTCAAGGCATTACAGTGGTGCAGTAGTTAAAGGGGAAAAACCATTAGTACAGGAAATGGAGGGAAGTGGAGGCAAACCTTTAGACCTTGAAATATTTTGGGCCACCACTCCCATTCTCCCTTATTTACTGTTCATAGCTTATAGAGGCGATGTGACTTGTAGGCCAAAGGTGTTTTTCCCTCCCGCTGTAAGGTGTGTGTTGGCAGGGCACACCCCACCCTATGCAACCTTCCCCGGGAAAGCCGGCGCAGGGAGAAGGATTCCGTTTGCAGGAGTTGCATCATTTGTGCAGGTGGCTAAATCCTTCAGGCAAGACAAGGAATGTGATCCAGAGTGTTCCTACCACATGCACATAGCAAGACCTCTCCTTACGGTGTTATGTAAGAAGAGTCTGCCCTATTATAAAACTTGACTTGTGTAAAATGTTCTTATTTTGTTTAATCCATGAAAGCTACCTTTCTGTAGCATTTATTGACGGAGAGTGGGGGGAAGCATTCAGAGATGTCGTTTGCATGGATATTGGCGAAATTGATCAATAACGAGTGTGCCAGTTAAATGGAAACAGACCACGAGGGCCACTGAATGTATTCCTGCCACTTCCATCTTCACAGACAGCAGACATTTGGCTTTGGGGGGGGGGGAGGGCTGCCTGCTTGCAGAGGTTTTGTGTCAATATTTTTGGACTCATGGTTTCAAGGTAGGTTACTGTGTTTGTAGCGAGAGAGGCACCCAGGAGGAAATGACATCACTCCTTCCTTGGCTGAGGTTATGAACAGCGAAGTCAATATTTGCGCCAATATTATCTTCCAGGTCCCGGCATTGCAGCCACGGTGAAGACGGGGGAGGAAGTGGGCTTTGTGGTCGATGCCAAATCGGCAGGCAAGGGTAAAGTGACGTGCACCGTCCTGACTCCAGACGGCTCGGAAGCTGAAGCGGAGGTCATCGAAAACGAGGACGGAACGTACGACATTTACTACACCGCGGCAAAACCAGGAACCTATGTGATTCATGTCCGCTTTGGGGGAGTGGATATTCCAAACAGTCCCTTCACTGTAATGGTAAGAGGGCTGGGTGCTTAACTTTGAGTCTTTCTAAGGGAGTGTGGTTTCTAGAAAAGTGAGGAACAGACTGGTGCATGTGCCAAGCAGCTGGCTGTTGCAATGTCGGGGTGAGAGCGGCACCGAAGGGTTTCCCCAAGGTTTGTGGCAAGTGAAGTGCTTTCTGTAGGTCATGCTTGTTACAAGGTACTACATCCCAAACCTGATGCCCAAGCTGTTGCCTTTTTGTTGGCCCCCTTTCACAGCCCTTGTTGCCTCGACTTGCCGTTTTTTTGCTACTGATCTCTAGTGTGAGCTCAGACAGACAGTGCGTAAGCAGTAGAAAGTCAGCAAGACATTTCGTGGCCAAGTGGGTTTGACTGTGTGTGTGATACTGGGGGCAAGTAAAGCTAGCTGGAAGCAAAAGTAATCTTTGGCTTAAGTCATGTGTGTGACGAGCAGGGTTACAGGAAAGCTACCAAGGGCCATGTCAGTTGCATCAGCCAGCACTTCTGTTTACAGCAGTGGTGTCCAAACTTTGGCACTCCTGAAGTTTTGGACCACAACTCCTACAGTCCTTTGCCATTGGCAATACAGACATGGAATTCTGGGAATTGTGGTCCAAAACATCTCTAGAGCTGAAGTTTGGACATCCCTGGTTTATAGTGTTTCCTCACTTTATTTCGGGGAGCGTCAGAGTATGCTGTATAAGTAGGCAATTGACAAGGACGTGATACGGTCTGGAGGAGTGTCACAGCTGGAAAGGTGGTGGGCAAACCAAGAGACTGTTAAAAGAGGAAGCCGGCTTTGGTTAGGGCAGCTGCCATGCTTGGAAGTACCCATGCTACCCCCGTGTGCTACCTTTGGCATGGAGAGAGTTTTGCCGCCCAGCGTAGAGTGGGTGGCAGATGCCTGGAGCTTAACTTGTGATGCTTTTTATATGCTGCTTGAAATAAAGAGAAGGTTCTCAAACTCTCCCTTGCCTTTTGCCACCAACTAGGCTACAGATGCAGAGGAAGTTGCAGTGTTGTCTCAGGAACCACTAAATGCAGCCTGTCCCCCTGGAGCCCGCCCCTGGGTACACAGTTTTGGTTTTTCTTTTTACACTTGCTTTCCCATGTTCCACCCAAGAAACGACTTCATTCTGAGACGGCTCAAGCTTGCTTTCCCTTCTGGTCTACGTGGTGGGTCAGAATATTACGGTGGCAGATCTTGGATTTGATTCAAGACCCTCTTTCCCTGCTGTGCTAATGACTTGATGATCAGCTTCTAATATCGCAATCATTTCAGCGACACTGCTCTTTTCTTAGGGAATTTGGGGTCATTTTGCTTCTCGCCACATCCTGGCAAACAGCATCTTCTGGAGTTTTGTTGCCGATGATATTTCTCTAGCTTTGTGTTGTGGTGTCACCTTACTTCTCCTGCTTTAAAAAAAATAACTTACTTCCAGATCGTGGCCAGCGTTACTTCTTTCAGGTGGAGCTGTCCTAGTCTTTTACATGCCAGTCATCCTGCATCTTCGCTCTTCCATTTGTGTGTTTAAATCATCCTCTTTGGAATATGTGACAATTTGAAGCATGCTCGGGAGGAGTGGTTGTGGTGGTCAGCTTTGGGAGCAGAATCGTGTCATCGTTTTGGGTTGCATAATTGCGTAAATTCACTCCCCACAAGCAGTCAAATAAGCTGCTTTTTTTTTGTAATGATATACGTATATATTTTGCTTTAGGTCACAGAAGAAGCGTATGTACCTGATGGGAATATGAATGGCATCGGGTTTAAGCCCTTTGATATAGTCATTCCTTTTGCAGTGCGAAAGGGTGAAATAACCGGTAAGTAGCCATCAGTTCTCAGTTGGCTGCAGTGCTTTCTGTGGAGTATTTTCCTCACTCAGTTTGTTAACACAAAGTAAACTCCCTTGCGGGCTGTATGTTTTGTGTGTTACTCCAGTATTTTTATACACCTATTCTTCATGTAATATTAGTGATTTTACGTTTTTCAAATGGCTTTCCAGTTGAGTTTTAGTAGAATTGCTAGACAGAGTGGTAGAAAGCAAGTCCCTCCTGAAAATTAGCTGCTGTTGTTTTTTAACCTGCACAGTGGACACCTCATATTTAATCTGCACTTTAGCCTTGCCCAGGGCAGTGGTTTTTTGAATTAATTTTACAGCTGTCAGCTTTGGCAGGTCAGTGGCAAACCCCTAGTATTGGATGCTGTTTTTCTAGGATGCTGTATGATTTTACCACGCTTTATGAAACAGCCTTCTATAAATACTTTTTATAGACTATAATCATGCTTCACACAGTGAACTTCAGATATCCATCAGAAAAGAGAGAAATACAACCAAAACAACAGAAACCTGCAACTACATAAATAATTGTACAGCCCAAGAATACTAAAGTATCGAGCATAGGATTATCAACTCTAATTCCTTGACTTGAAAGAGGTGCACACAAAGAGATACATCCTTAAAGCAGTCTTGCAGAATGTGGCTTAAGTTAAAACATCTTGGCCTTTTTTGCTTTGTTCACAATACAAAAAGGCTAAAGGACCCAAAACCTGAATGGAAGAGGAGGCCGTATATAAATAGAATGTATGGTATGTAAAGGGAGGTGCAAGACAATCCTTGCACTGGGTATCTGTCCTTAATAGAGATGGGCACAAAATGAAAAACACCTTGTTTCTTTGTGTCATAAGGTTATAAAACGTTTTGTAACATAACGAAACAGCAGACAGCGTTTCATTATGAAATGAAATGCCATTTTTTACTGTTGAAACAAAATGATTCTTGATTTTTCCCCTCCTCCGCTCTCTTGTTCT
>JAHTLZ010000015.1:32552808-32577265 GCA_023846285.1 Phrynocephalus versicolor | reverse complement strand
TTTTGACAGCTTGAGCTGTCAAAACCAGCTGGGTGGCGGTGGCCAGAACAAGAGAGCAGAGAAGGGTTTTGAATTTCCTGCTGCCTGCTCCATTCTCCCATTCTTGCCCCCACATCCCAGGTGGGTTTTTTTTGACAGCTTGGTCTGTCAAAAAAAAAAAAAAAACACAAACAAACCACCTGGAGTGGGGGTGGGGGTGACGACGGGAGAATGGAGCAGTTAGTGGGATATTCAAACCGTGCTCTGCTCTCCCTTCTCAGCCAGGCAGGGGGTGGGTGGGTGGTGCACCCACTTGACCCTTGCCTAGCTTAGAAGGGACAGCGGAGCAAGGTGTTGAATTCCATGCCACAGGAGCACCCACCCTGCCGTGGTCTGGATTTCAAAACCGTGCTCTGCTGTGCCATTCTCAGCCAGGCAAAGGTTGAGTGGTGTACATAACCCACCTGCCCCTTCCCTGGCTGAGAAGGGCACAGCAGCAGGGGGCTGAGAGGGCGAGCACTGACTTCAGTGCTTGCCCTCACAGCCCCTGCTGTGTCGGGAGAATCCCTGCTTCCAGGGACACAGCAAGGGGCTGATAGAGTGAGTGGTGAAGTCAGTGCTCGCTTTGTCAGCCCCCTTGTTGTGCCGGTGGAGCCAGGATCCCCCTGCTAGAATCATAGAATCATAGAATTATAGAGTTGGAAGAGACCTCATGGGCCATCGAGTCCAACCCCCTGCCAAGCAGGAACCCCTTCACAATATTTCCGACAGATGGCCATCCAGCCTCTGCTTAAATACCGTCAAAGAAGGGGACTCTACCACCCTCCGTGGCAGCATATTCCACTGCCGAACAGCTCTAACTGTCATGAAGTTCTTCCAAATGTTCAAATGGAATCTCTTTTCCTGTAGTTTGAAACCATTGCCCCGAGTCCTAGTCTCTGAAGCCATGGAGAACAAACCTGTTCCCTCTTCAATATGACATCCTTTCAGATACTTAAACATAGCTATCATATCCCCTCTCAGTCTTCTTTTTGATAGGCTAAACATTCCCAGTTCCCTAAGCCGTTCCTCATAAGACATCTCTTCCAGGCCTTCAACCATCCTAGTCGCCCTCCTCTGCACCCGCTCGAGGTTGTCAACATCCTTTTTAAACTGAGGCACACAGAACTGGACACAGTACTCCAGGTGGGGTCTGACCAGAGCAGAATAGAGTGGCACTATCACCTCCCTTGATCTAGACACTATGGTTCTGTTGATGCAACCAAGAATCGCATTGGCTTTCTTGGTCGCCGCATCACACTGCTGGCTCATGTTCAATTTGAGGTCCACCAAGACCCCCAAATCCCTTTCACAGGTACTATTCTCTAGCCAAGTGTCCTCCATCTTATATCTGTGCAATTCATTCTTTCTACCTAGATGTAGCACCCTACATTTCCCTCTGTTGAAATCCATTCCATTAGCTTTGGCCCAGTCTTCTAATCTGTCAAGGTCCTTTTGGATTTTCATCCGATCCTCTAGGGAATTAGCAACCCCTCCCAATTTGGTATCATCTGCAAATTTAATTAGCATACTCTCTATTCCTTCCTCCAAGTCATTAATAAAGATATTGAAGAGCACTGGACCCAGAACAGAACCCTGGGGCACCCCACTGGTCACGTCTCTCCAAGATGATGAGAGGCCATTTATGATCACCCTTTGCGTGCGATCAGTCAACCAATTACAAATCCACCTCACTGTAGCACTATCTATCCCACTTCCTACTAACTTCTTAGCAAGAATACCATGGGGAATCTTATCAAAGGCCTTGCTAAAGTCCAGATAAGCAATATCCACAGCATTCCCCTCGTCTACCATGCCTGTAATTCTATCAAAGAAAGAGATCAAATTAGTCTGGCATGACTTGTTTTTAAGAAACCCGTGTTGACTTTTTGTAATGACAGCATTGTTTGTTAGATAATTGCAGACTGATTGCTTAATAATCTGTTCTAGGATCTTTCCGGGAATTGAAGTCAAGCTGACTGGGCGGTAATTATTTGGGTCCTCTTTTTTCCCCTTTTTGAAGATGGGGACAACATTAGCCCTCCTCCAGTCGATGGGGACTTCCCCTGTTCTCCAGGACTTCTCAAAGATTATTGCCAATGGTTCTGAAATTACTTCTGCTATGTCGAGCAGAGTTCTGAATCACTTCGTTTCATTTCCTTTTGGGGGGGAAATTGTTACTAATGATACAAAATGAAACTACTAAGGAAAGGAAAGGAAAGGAAAGGAAACACTATTTTTCCATTTCATGTTCATCTCTTGTCCTTAATACATATTGCAAGGCTCCTTTCAGTTTCCCTGCTGCATGGGGAATTGTAAGGAGGATTCCAGTGCCATGAAGGATTGACTTGAGACAGATAGCTTTGCTACAAAGAAAGCTCTGTGCTTCTGAGTTCATTTAATCCTTCTGTTTATAGGGGAAGTCCATATGCCCTCAGGGAAGACTGCAACAGCAGACATTGTGGATAACAAGGATGGCACGGTAACAGTTAGATATGCTCCTGTTGAGGTTGGCTTGCATGAAATGCATATCAAGTACATGGGCAACCATATTCCTGGTAAGTGCCAATGGATTCCAGTTACCACATATGTTGCATAGCTAAATAAATGTTTGGTGGGGTTGGGGAAGCATTGCAATTATAGACTGCTAGCCTTGTATGGTGTGGCTTTGGTTTACCTTATGTGCCCTGTCTAGGGAAAGCAGCAAGAATCCTTAGTAGGTCTATAGCCTGTGACAGAGCTAAAACATAATTGGCTTTGGGGACGTTGGTTTTGTGATGTGTATAACCAAGCCGAAGGTAGCAATGTGAGTGGTTCACTGGATACAAGGCAATTAAAAAGTTGAAAATGCATGCATAGAATATTAAGGTTCCCTTTAATCAAAATCTGAGCAAGCTTCAAGATGTCAGACACTAACCCCAGTTTCACAGAGGAATTTTTAGGATGATGGATTTTGAACGCTGGCACCATATCGCTGGTTGGCTAAATAGCAATATTCAGTTCATTATGATAACATTTGTGGCTTGGTCCTGCTTATGGGTTCCTTGGTAGCCTCTTTGACCTGATCCAACAGGGCTGTTTATGTATTGCTATAGAAAGAAAATCCAGTTAATGCCAAAAACTAGGTCAAAGTAAAACCAAGAATAGGAATTGTGTGACATTTCAGATATCTTGGCACTGGAGTTCCCATAGTCTGTCAGCTGGAAGGTATGGGCCAGAAACATCTGGAGGGCCACAGTTGTTCACCCAGCTAAACTCAAGGGAATCAATGTGTGGCATTCCATAGTTGACACGATTGCAATGTCCTGTAGACCAAGTCAACACCAACAGTGATGAGGGATGTTACAGGGCAGCAGCTGAAGGACAGTACAATTTCCATTCCTCCTTGAGGCTAGTGAATAAACAGCCACATTTTTATTCATTGCTGGGCAGATGAAATAATCAAAGCATTTTTAATATTTGTGTGTATGTCCAATATCACTTCTTGTCTTTTGCAGAGAGCCCCCTACAGTTCTATGTGAACTATCCAAATAGTGGAAATGTGACTGCTTATGGACCTGGCCTTGTTTATGGTGTAGCAAACAAGCCAGCAACCTTTACCATCGTCACCGAAGATGCTGGTGAGGGTAAGTGATTAGCAATACTTATAGTCTTATGTGATTCACGCAGTTGGGGATTCTTGTACCTGTACAGAACAAAGCATGGAAAGTTCCAGAGTTTCACAGATACTGTTGTGTTGGCAAAACACCCACGTGGCTCCTGGAATTTTAACTTTCAAGTAAGCATGCTTATTAAAACTCAGACTGGTTTAAACAAAAAATAACAACTTTGCAGGTGAATAGGTCTAATTTTGTAGGTTCAGCATTCTTCCCTGTAGCTTCAGGGATGCGTACAGAGACAGACACATGTTTAAACACAGCATTGCTGTCAAGTCCAGGTTGTGTTATTGAAACACTCTACAAATGATGAAGTGCGTTGGAACTGTCCTATTTGAACGTGCAGTGATTTTAGGCTGAGAATTGTCCGGACCCACAAAATAAGCTTCAGTTTTGGCTTGGATTTATGCATTCAAAATATTTTTGCTCTTTAAAAAAAGAGAGCCCAAGGCAGCTTAAATAATTAACAAACAGAATATTAAAAGCTAAAAACAATAAATATAATGAACAAATGGCATTGTATTAAAATGTTAGGTAAAAGCATTACTAAAAATAGATTTAGAAGCAGTGACATGCAAACTGTCCTGTTTATATCATGGAGTTCTTTGTTCAAAGATAACTCTGGAGGCTAGACACTGACCCATATTCTTGGAGAAGTAATGAATACCACTGAATCAGAATGAGAGCAGCAACCTATAAGCCATCTAGTCTGCTATCATGTTGGAGACAAGGCAATCTAGGGCTGATTTCAAAAGCAGTTCAATGCCATCTGATTTCTTTAATTAAAAGTTGCTTCCTTCACTCCAGCAATCATTTTTGGAGATAAGTTGCATGTGAAGAATTAAATGTTTGGGAAGCAAGCCATGGTGTTCTATCAAAGCCTTCCAGAAAGGATTCCACACATTTGGAACTGCATGTTTCTTGTGATCTTAACTTGCTGATTTGGGGCTTTGATCTGTTGGGAGATGTATGGGGCAAAATACTAGTAGCGATGTTTGTTCCTTCCTCCATGTGGCAGGTGGTTTGGACTTGGCAATTGAAGGTCCCTCAAAAGCTGAAATCAGTTGCATTGATAACAAGGATGGCACTTGCACTGTCACTTACCTGCCAACACTTCCAGGAAACTACAACATCTTAGTCAAGTACAATGAAAAACACATCCCAGGAAGCCCATTTGTTGCCAAAATCACAGGTATGCTGAGCACTTACGAAAGAACAGTTGTGGAGAAGGGGTGGCACTCATTCAGGGTTCTGTGGTCTAAAACCACAGTTAATATCATTATGTGAAAAGCGACGGCTTTTCAAATAGTGCTTTGACAACTTTGTATAGGTCGGTTAGTATTTTATAAATCCAGCGCCCTGAGAACTGGACATTATGGAGTAATAAACCGCTCCGTTGCTGGACACTGAGTGAAGAAAGTTTAGTCCTCCAGATGTTGGATTACAACTCCTCGCATTCCTTACCTTTGATGGATGCTGGCTGTTGTTGGTGTAAGTTATAGCTGGCCCCCACTCAGTGCTGTGTGACAGTACTGAGACTTCAGACAGCTTTTGGCTAGGAACTGAAATCTAAATGTTTGTAGAAATTAAAGGTGCTAGTAAAATCTATGGCACTTTCCATTCCCCAAGTCCTGTATTATCCAGATATTTCCCATCTACAGTATGGATTTCTTAAGACCCTAATTTTGTATCAGGGAGCCACAATAGAAGTGCCATGGCATCCAATGAGCTAACTTGCTTAATTTTCTAATTTAATTGATTGCTATCTGCCCAGGGTGGCCTTTGGGTTATATGGTTGGGATAAAAGTGTAACAAGCAGGCAAATGAAATATTTCAGCCTTGTCTCTCTAATGATGGCAGTTTTAGTGTGGGTTGTATCTACATTTAATTGTTTTGATCATTTTAAATTGTTCATTGGTATTTTAATATTTTAATTTGTTTTAATTGTTTTAATTGCTCATTTTAATAAACAAACTAACAGACAATTCAGAGGTGAAAGGCTTGCTAATGATTTGCCCCCAGAAGTCACAGTCTGGAGCTGAACAAGTACAATGGTTGAAAAGCTGTTTAATATGTACAAGGCTAACACGGGTTCTTGCCTCCTAAAGATGACAACAGGAGACGTTCTCAAGTGAAGCTCGGCTCTGCTGCTGACTTCTTGCTGGACATCAACGAGACGGATCTGAGCCTCTTGACGGCCAGTATCAAAGCCCCATCTGGTCGCGATGAGCCTTGTCTTCTGAAACGGCTTCCCAATAACCACATCGGTAAGTGTCCTGGGTTTCCTAGCAGAGGCTGCTCTATTGCTGTCTCTGGATGTGTAGCGATGCATGTACTTTGCAGGGTGGGCTCTGGAAATCTTGTGCATCAGGGCCATCATTGCACGCGGCTCAGCCTCTCAAACATGCTACATCTTTGGGATTTTGAGGGTCAAGATGATACCAGTAATATTTCGTATCCTGGGCTGGGCTGCAGTGTGGTGGTGTTCATCGCAGATAGGGACAGAACAGCTAAATAGTTAATATATCTCGCTGCTAACATTTTCCCCGCAGGTATCTCCTTTATTCCACGGGAGGTGGGGGAGCACTTGGTCAGCATTATGAAGAATGGAAGTCATGTGCCAAACAGCCCAGTTTCCATCATGGTGGTTCAGTCTGAGATTGGCGATGCAAGAAGAGCAAGAGTTTTTGGGCGCGGCTTGGTTGAAGGACGTACATTTGAAATGAGTGACTTCATTGTAGATACGAGAGATGCAGGTCAGTGCTTGGGTTCCTTTCTCTAAGACCTCTCCATTGGCAAAGGTGTAATGGAGCAAATGGGATGTGTATGTGTGATTCCCATTGTATGTTCTGTGTTTCTTAGCAATAGAACAGCAGCAAATGCCATTTATTGGCTTCAGCTTTTGTCCCACCAGTCTCACTGCATGGATCATAGATCACAAGGCAATTGTGGTGGTTGTGTTTTACTTGTACAGGTTTCTTTTCTCTATCCATGTGATCTGGAAGTTAAAACTCTTAGTTGAATGTCTTACAAGGTTTTGTGTCTTGGACTGATTTGCCCATAATATTTGAAATCCGTAACATTCAACTCTCTAGAGATTTCATTGTGACAACATGTGAGTTTCAACCTCTTAGCATTGGTGAGCATTTATTCTTTATGATTTCTTCTAGGTTATGGTGGAATATCATTGGCAGTTGAAGGACCTAGCAAAGTAGATATCCAGACAGAAGATCTGGAAGATGGGACATGCAGAGTGTCATACTTTCCGACTGTGCCAGGTGTTTACATAGTGTCAACCAAGTTTGCCGATGAGCATATCCCAGGTATGAGAAAAGAGCAAATTGGGTGAACTAACCATTACTCATCTGCTTATTGCCAGATCCCCAGTACAGATCCCATTGAGGACTGTCTGGGGTTATTGTTGTTCTGGAAACACTTGAAGGAACACTTGAAGGCCAAGTTCTGCTTGGTAATATTCATGCATTTTGATCATTTGAGATGGTGTTGTTGAAGGGAGTCTGTTCTTTTGTAGTATATCTATGATTAAGTGAAAACCGGTTCATTCCATGAAGCTGGATTCCATGCCAGTCTTCCCTGCTTAATTGCCCTTGAGAGGTGCTGTGGCTGAATCTGTGTAGGACTAAATAAATGGTGGGGAATCTAGCACAGATTTAAGCGCCACCTCTGTGTTTTTACCTGGACGTCTGTCAAACCTTTACATGTTTAATATGAAGCCAACCAGGGAGCTTATAAAGAGCATTCAGCTGAACGTACCAGTAGGCTCTTTTGCATTAAACATGGGAATATTTAGCTGGGTTCTGGTTGGGATGCTGCATGTACCTCCATGTCTCAGACCAAACCCCATTGAGCTCTACAATACCTGTATGTAGTGAGTAGACCTCTAAAAATCTTGGATGCCTGTACATTGCTATTGCCCATTGTTTGATCAATATAGTGTAACACATACTTTTCTGTGCTACTTAAAGGAAGTCCATTCACTGTGAAAATAAGTGGGGAAGGAAGGGTAAAAGAAAGCATCACACGTACTAGACGAGCTCCTTCTGTGGCCACTGTTGGAAGCTTTTGTGATCTCAACTTAAAAATCCCAGGTAAGTGTCAGTCTCTGGTGTAATTGAACAATCAATCATAGGAAAGGATTGGGAGCAACTGAAAATGCAGGGGACTCTTGGACATCCCCAACATGTCATTGAGTAGTTGATTTCTTACTATTGTTGTTTTTATTGGAGAATAAATAAGCCTTGGAGTTTTTTGTGTAGGCTGTACAACCAGTTTTAAAAGTCCCTTTAGTCATTTGATTTATTTGCTGCCTTTCTGTTGAGAATGGCACTTATCTTCCGAAATGGAAATGCCTGAAGACTGCTAGAGACCAGGGGAGGTACGCTGTACAGGCCCACAATTACTTCCATTACAGGTTACACACAACCATGTGTTCAATTTCATGTGACAGTTTGGCTTTTAGATCTTAATTCTGATAGTCAACCATTGGGCACACTAATCCAAAATTCTAGTTCATTGGCTGTTAAAATTACCAAAGAAGGCTACAAGCTGCTCATAATAAGGTTGCTGCTTTCGTTTTCCTATGTGCATTGCATATGAAATGGATGTCACAGAAATCTGTAGTCATTGTTTTATGTGTGGAGCTACCTGGAGAAAATATGTAGGACACAGTGACCCAGCGTGTTGTTAGTCTGTAGAACTCCCTGCCACAGAATGTGGTGATGGCAACTAGCCTGGAAGCCTTCAAAAGGGGATTGGATAGATTCCTGGAGGAGAAGTCCATCACAGGTTACAAACCATGATGGGGATGTGTAACCTCCAGGCTTAAAACCAGGGTACTTCAAGGGCCCAGATGCAGGGGAGTGGTATCAGGAGACAGAGATCTAGTCTTATGCGCTCGCGGAGGCATCTGGTGGGGCCACTGTGAGATACAGGAAGCTGGACTCGATGGGCCTTTGGCCTGACCCAGCATGGCTCCTCTTATGTTCTTATGACACAGCAGCTATTCCCTTCTCATTTCCTTTCAACAACTCCATACCTGTCCTGGAGTATAAATGCTCTTTGTCTTTCAAATATTATTATTCACGTGGCACATTATGCTTCAGCTTGCCGCTGCTTCTAATAATATATCCTCTACCAACTCTTCTCCTCACATTGCCTTCTACTCTAATCCGGTCCGCTTCTCCTGTCTTGTGTTTCCTTGTCTTTCTCTGTCTTGCTTCTCTCTTAGTTGCGTGGTTTCATATGGCTGTGTGGGTGGAGAGAGCGCGCCCTATCATTCATACCGGCTCAGCCCCACTTTCTCAGGTGCTGAACAGAAGGAAGGCTGCCCAATTCAAATGAGAGAACTGCAGGGTCCTGTTTTCACAGACAATTCCAGTTCATCTCAGAAGACAAATTTTCCAGTCAATCTTGTTTTCAAATCTGTTCGAATGTTGGGTGCGTGGTTCTGCAGGGGTAGAGGGTATCTGGAGTACGGAGGCTATTATGCGTCTGCGTTCCGTAATCCAATAAAGCCTGCCTGAAGGCTCAAAAAAATGGAAGGTGAGCCATTTGGTATTTGTTACAAAGATTCATTACAAATCTTTTAAGTGCATGTCTAGTCTGTAATGCTTAACTGATTGAGAGAAAGATTAAGAGTGCTTGCTGAATAAATCTCAAATCTAAGAAATGAACATTTTCTCCTTGTTTTATCTGCACTCTTAACAATGTAGTAGACTGTATGGCTAGCTGTAGTAAAAACAACTGTGCGCTTGTGCATTTGAGAGATGAGATAAACGTTTACAAAATGTAAGATCCATGTGCAAATATTTCTTGACTCCTTTTGAGTCTGATCAAGGCTGCTTTAAGCCTATGACAGATTCCATATCATGGGATTTGTGTTCCATATCTGGCAGCCAAGCCAGAGGTCGGGAGTCAGAACTGATCGGACAGCACATAATTATTTGTTGTGATAGGCTGGAAGGGAAGGCAGCAAAAGCAAAAAAAAAAAAAAGGATCTTTCATTGCAGAAGGGTATGTCTTGCAGCTCCCCCGATTATTATTTGTGGCTGAAAAGTACAGAAGTTACAGTTTGTTCTGCAATAGCTCTGTTTGTGAGGGTAGGTTCATTAGCACTGCCTGTTACAAATGGAAGTGTAGTGTCATGCTTACAGGAGAGGGAGGTGCAGAACCAGAATTGTGCCAGTCCTTAATGATGTGTTGCAAAGCATGGTCATCCACACCATAGAGGTTTTAAATGAACAGATTTCTGTTCTTCTACTGTACATTCCATTACTGGCACTTTCTGTGGTGTATGATGTTATATACTTCACGAATCTTGGAGGAGCCTTGTGGCACGAGAGTTAAACTGCAGTACTGCAGTGAAAACTCTGCTCTTGACCTGAGTCTGTTCATATAGCTCAGCCTTCCATCCTTCTGTGGTCAGTAAATTGAGTACCTAGTGAACGGGGTAGGGGTGTCAGTGTGTAGCATGCATAATTAAATTGGGAACAGCCAACAGAGTGCTTTCAACGCTACAGGGTGGTATATAAGCAGAACACTTTATACCTCTGGAAGGTTGAGTAAGCATGAGGTTCCCAAGTGCAAGAATAATCTTTACATGTGTTACTGTAAGTTTACTCCTCATTCTGTCATACAGTCTCTTAACGGCCAGGTCTACCACAGTCAAGGATCTGAGTTAGACGGCTTAAACCAGGCATACCCAAACTTCGGTCCTGCAGATGTTTTGGACCACAACTCCCAGAATTCCAAGCCTTTATTTCCAATGGCAAAGGACTGTGGGAGTTGTGGTCCAAAACATCTGCAGGGCCAAAGTTTGGGCATGCCTGGCTTAAACATAGGGGGAAATGGACTGTCGCCTCAGTTCCACAGTTAACAAAGCCTCAGTGTCTTGAGGTTCTGCTTGAGGAAGTTTTCAGTGCAGCTGGAATGAATTCCCAATTTGTGGGATTTAATATTCTGCAGCAACCAGTGTGAGATGCTTAAACCTAAAATGCACTCCTCCCTTACTAATTCTACACTTTTCTTCTTTTTCTCTTTAAAGAAATTGACATTGGTGACATGTCAGCCTGGGTCACTAGCCCATCAGGGAGAATTACAGAGGCAGAGATCGTAGAGCATGACAAAAGCACATATTGTGTCCGCTTTGTACCCCAAGAAATGGGGGTCCATACAGTTGATGTGAAATATCGAGGGCAGCATGTGCCAGGCAGCCCATTCCAGTTTACTGTAGGACCACTTGGTGAAGGAGGAGCCAGCAAGGTCAGAGCTGGTGGTCCGGGACTTGAAAGAGCAGAGGCAGGCATCCCAGGTAAGGCCATACTTGAGTTGACTTTCTGTGTAGGTGTCTTACCCTGTAAGTGTCGTGACAACTGAGGGGATAACAACTGCCATCCTGAAGTAGGATGGGCAACCTTCTCCTTCAGATGGTTCTGTCCTGAGAGCACTTTGGGGTCACTGCCCCAGAAGCGCAAAACCCCAGTGCCGAAAGAATGAAATGGGATGGTCTCTTAGACCTGCCTCTTAACTGCCATCTTTTGTCCACAGCTGAATTCAGCATATGGACGAGAGAAGCAGGAGCTGGGGGACTCTCCATTGCAGTGGAAGGCCCAAGTAAAGCAGAAATTTCCTTTGAAGACCACAAAGACGGATCTTGCGGTGTATCATACACGGCTCAAGAGCCTGGTATGAAACTGGAACAGTAACAGCTTGAAATGGAAATGTGTTAAGCTAAGGTTCCTCTGCATTCCTGGTTGGCTGAATTAAGCTCTTGTGTCTTTTCAGGAAACTATGAGGTGTCTATCAAGTTCAACGATGAACACATTCCTGACAGCCCCTACCTGGTTCCAGTGATTGCTCCTTCCGATGATGCACGTAGGCTCACTGTTATGAGCCTTCAGGTGAGACACAAGGAAATATCTATATAACTTACCACAAGCTAATTTTCATCCTTGTTCTCAACCTCGAAGTTTCGCCAGGGACATCTCTCTGAAGGAAATTCTTGGCAAGCAAGTTGACCTTTACAGTTAGGAAGCAGAAGTAGACTTTTCATCATATTTCAGTTGAGGAATTAAAAACAGCCTTCGTTTTCCTGCCCCCTGTACAGCTCTGCTTTTCTTTCTGTTAGTACTGCATTGCCAAGAGACTTTTTAAGGTTCTTCCATGAAAGGCCATCAGTGGCAACACTCAGTAATAATCACACCAAGATGATTTCTAGGGTTGCAGACTTAGCTTCGTCTTTCATGTATAGACAAGGCAAGGCATCGTGATGCAGAATCATTTCTTTTGCATATGTTCCGAGTCTGCACATGGTTGAAAAAAATGGGCTCTAGGATTAGCACAAAGCAGTAATTCACACACGTGCAGGTGTCACCAAACCACAAGTTTATGGTTTGTATAGTTCCTAAAAAGCAGCCAAAGGAAGAGTGAATGCCAGATTTATAAAAGCTTGAGTTTGTGTATAACTCTTCATCTTTATGTGGCTTGCATGTAGCCTGATCTACCTAAGTTTTTAAATGCATCTCTTAAACCCAAACTGTAAGTTATTTTCAAGAGAGGCTTCAGTTTCAGCCAAGCCTAGCAACCAAGTGTGAGAACTGAAGGAGCAACATTAGGTTAACTGGACTAACGACACAAGTCAACAGAGTCAGTGCTTTTCAGGGACTGTAGCTAAAATCTCTGCTACCACATGGAGTTACAAGGATGGTAATGAGCTGTGGTACTGATGTTTTTCTTGTGTTTCATTTAAAGACTCCTGACAGAATGTGTAGTGTCAGCTGACTTGCACCCTGAAGAGGGAAATAAAACTTATGGGCCAGGGCAGAGCTTTGGCCGAAGCAGTCTTTGGCATTCAGTACGCTCTGTGATGCCTTTTAGTGTCCTGCTTGTACTCCCAAGCATTGGTAATTTCAATTTATTTCTCTCTTGAGGGGAAAGCTCTAAATGGAAACTCAGGTAAGCTATGCATTGAAAGCCAAGCATTATATTCCTGTTCCCCTGGGATGTTACTTAAATTTTCCCAGTGACTGAAGGCAGATATATAGATATGTGCATAAAAATCTGGGATGGTATCTACTTGCGTATGCGGGGACCAGTACTGTAAAACAGATATGCAACTGATGTGTACTTCTGGTTTCTCCTTTCCTGCTGTCCCAACAGAAATCTCTCAAACTGGGGTACTGGTGGGCACCATTCAGAGTACTGAAATAGTACATACATTGGCAAACTAGGCAGCTAGGAAAAGAGGATTCAGCTGAGCACAGAAAACTAAGTGGAGCAAAGCAGGTTTTGCATAGAACAGTATCTATTAGAGCACTTTCTGGTTCATCCTGGTAGTTTAGTTAATAGTTCAATGCCAGGATCCAAAATTGTGGACAATTGAGGATTATCTTGCAACGTTGGTTTTCAGGCTGGAGAACAGTGTGTGGATGTTTTGCAGACCTTTGAAGGCTGTGGTAATCTTGAGGGACACTCCTATCCTATTGCCTCTTGGGAACCTTCAAAGGCTCTTGCAGCATTCTTCCTAGCTTTACGTCTCACAGAAGTGAGAGTCGCATATACTCCAAGCCCATTTGAGCAAATGCCTTCCAGTATATTAGGATAGTCTTTATGTCCTTGACAGATACAATTCTGTAGATAACACAGTTGATGCCTTCTTTCAAAAGTAGAACTCCCATGTGGCACTTCTGTGTCCGTCTGTTCTCGGTAGCATCCTTGGGCGCTCCTGCCTGTGTGCTCTGTGGACATGCAGCTCTCCTATGTCCACAAGCACTCACAGTGTGATAAATCTGCTGGTCTTAAATGTGCCCCAGGGATTTGTTGTTGTTGTTATTGTTGTTGTTGTTCTGTGGTGTAGCCTTTTTGCAAATGGGCCCTTGTTCCACGGCAGTGTCCTCCTTGGTTCACGGCTGCTTCTTAAAGATGATGATGGGATACAAAGGTTCCCTCTGCTTCTAAAGGCTGAGGGGCTCTGAGCTGTTGCATGATATTCCTTGCAAGCCAAATGTCAATGTCTGTAGTAATCTTACTATCGCATCCTTAGGAGTCTGGGTTGAAAGTTAACCAGCCAGCCGCCTTCGCAATTAGGCTTAATGGGGCAAAGGGCAAGATTGATGCTAAAGTACATAGTCCAATTGGAGCGGTAGAAGAATGCCATGTCTCTGAATTGGAGCAAGGTAAGGAGGCCCAGGAAACCTGGTGCTGGAATTTGTGAAATATTGCAACAGTCACATGACTCTTGAAACGTAACATTGGCGTCTACATGAGCTGGGTAAAGTCCCCATTGAGTCCAGAAAGTATGGGTCCAGAAAGATGCTCAGCAATGATCAGGGAGTTGAGAGCCCAAATATAAGAAGCGGAGAGCTGCTTCTTTGGATCAGAGATAAGAAATCTCTTATGTAAAACCTTCTTCCATGATATGCATCAAAGGCTGATGAGGCTGCTTGTCTATGTGCAACACCGGCTGTGCTTCATGCCAAAAGGAAGTACTGTACTGTTACACATAGAGGGGCCTGCTTGGTTGCCTAAGATCGTAAACATATCAATGGCACAGTTAGATAAATACCTTTATATATGACAAGACGCTGCCTCCCAAGCTTTTTTTTTTTGTCTCCAGTTCAAGTGTATTTACAATGCTGTATTGAAATATTGGGCAATATATTGCCCTTCCCTACAAACGGAATGAGTCCTGGATCTATTATTGAGCATTAGCGTCCGCCCCTCCTACTTTTGATATGACTTGTGTGCTAACTTTGCAGCCCTATTCAGATATTATGTCTGAGTGCATATAGGACTAAGTAAGTGGTAGAGACCAAGTCCCATGTGCACATCCCACTCCATGAACTAAACAGCCAAGTCTACAAAGAGCCCTGTAAGTGTGTTCGGCTGCATACACTTACGTCCCTCTTCTGTTATTGAGTACTCAATCAACCCAGAGTGCAGGGCAAGTCCCAGTTGGCTCAAGTTACAGGAAGCCAGATTTCAATTGAATATTGTGGAAAAACTGCCTAACCGTTAAAGCAGTAGGGCAGTGGAACCCAATATGTTGGGAAATAGTGAGTAGTCTAGTGCTGGAGGCATTCAAGAGAACATTAGATAGCCACCTGTCAAATGTATTTGGGTTTGGATTCCTGCACTGGGCAGAGTTCAGACTCTGTGGCCTTACAGGTCCCTTCCCATTCCATTGTTCCATGATTTTGTGTTTGGCTGGGCTCCAAACCATGTGTGTTCAGCTGAACATGCTCACAGGCAGCTGCCCAAGATTGTTTGTCAAATACACAAAGGACTTGCTGTCTTTTAGGTAGGGTGGGACTGGGGTAACAGCATAGGGAGTGGGGCTTACATACCATCCATATAACCTGCACAAATTAAGGTGTTAAATTTGAATAGGGCTAAAATCTTCCCTTGAGGGGAATGGCAGTGGGGTTTCTATCTTTCAGGTCTCTAAAGCAACTCCCAGGCCAGTTACTGCTCTCTGTGAGCAAACTGGGTTCAAATACTTCATTGTCTAAGAGTCTTAGACAGTATTGTTTTAGATACTATTTGGGAAAGGAGATTATGGTTAAATTGCTTCTCTTGCATAGTCTCTTGGAAAGCAAACAACAGATAACAAACAGCAAGGACTAGTTTAAATATAACAACACTGCTCTGGTGTATGTCTGGATAAGCTGGGCCAGTCCTGCCATTAGGTAGAATGACACACCTGCTTTAGATAGTTGTCTGCAGAAGTGTTTTGTGGCAAGCATACAGCCTACCGACCAGGTGCTTTACTCCAGTTGCAAACCTAAATCAAGTGATTCTTTGCTTACAAATGTGTTCCAGATAAATACGCTGTTCGGTTCATTCCACGAGAAAACGGCATTCATTCTATCGATGTGAAGTTCAATGGGAGCCATGTAGTGGGCAGTCCCTTCAAAGTCAGAGTTGGGGAGCCAGGACAAATAGACAGCCCAGCTCTTGTGACTGCCTATGGACCAGGCCTTGAGAATGGTGTAACAGGTAACCTCTCTTGAATTGTATTGGAATTGGGAATGTACCACAGGTTCCTGTTCTGAAAGACAGGCTCGTTACTTCTCTGTAACTAGATGCCATACTTGTATTCGCAAGCCAAGCCGGAACAAGCCAATATCCAGATACAACATTTCGTGGACACGTCCACTTCTTCAGACATATAGACACATGTTTTGTGTCTTTTCTTTGTTTTGTTTTGTTTTTCTTTGGTTTTTGCCTGCAATTCTTGAAAGGTATAACATGGCTACCCTCTCTGAAGCCAATATCCAGGTATATACAGTATTAGATGTTACATCGCATGGGTTAGCAGTCCAGTGTAACCGTCCATTAAAGAACCACTCAAGACAAAAAAGTTGTTCTGAGTGTGTTGCCTGCCCTCCTCAGGACACTTCAGAATAGGAATAAGAAACTCTGCCCTTACGGATACTTGGACTTACAAGTCCCATCAGCCTCTACCAGGCTAACACTGGGTAAGGGGGTGCAAAAGGTCAGAATATCTGATGGGCCAAATGTTTTCCACCCCACTTGAGAGGGTTAGAGGATGCCTGAACATTGCTTCTTCCTTGGATTTCAGAAAGACTAGGTCTATTTCCATGCTGGCTCTGTGGTGGGCTTCTCTATAGCCACAGATCTTCTGCTTGGTCTTGGATATCAAGGTTAATAATGTTCTGATGGAAGCTTCTTGGCACAACTTTAGACTGGTTCTTTTGTTTAGTTCTTGGCTTCTCTGTGAAGATGTAAATAAGTATTAAATGAAAGTCTTTGTGTTCTCCCCCCCCCCCCCAGGGCTCCAGTCTGGTTTTACTATAGATACGAGCAAAGCTGGCCCTGGTACCCTTGCTGTTACAATTGAAGGACCATCAAAGGTGAAAATGGATTGTCAGGAGGCGCCAGAGGGCTACAATGTAATGTACACACCTATGACTCCAGGGAACTACTTGATTGGAATTAAATATGGTGGACCTAACCACATAGCTGGTAGTCCTTTTAGAGCAAAAGTAACAGGTAAGAGGAGTGACCTGGTTGTGGGCTGTTGATCATGGTGGGCTAATTCACCTTCTAATTTTCATCCTTGCTGAGTGAAGCTCTGTTTCATCCACATGTGTGCCTCCCCCAGCCCCCAGCCCCCACCCCGGTTCTGTGACAGCTGCAATAAAAACAGTCACAGGGGTTGGGGGTGGGTAGTGGTAGAAAAGCTCTGGATGGAGTTGGGGGAGAGGGGTGCACGCCTGTGCCTTAGAGGGAACCTTGATGGTGGTTCTCTTTTAAAAATCCAAACACGTCAAAGGGAGGCACCAGTGGGTTGTTCATCATTTGTTTTCTGAACCTGTGAAGTCTTATATGGTTGGCTTAAAAACGGCACAACACTGGTGGAGAGCTCTCCTGTGCTTCGGTTTACGGCATCTTCCTTTCCTCAGGCCAGCGGCTGGTTACCCCTGGTGCTTCAAATGAAATGTCATCTATCCTGGTGGAATCGGTGACCCGGTCAACAACTGATACCTGTTACAGTGCCATTCCCAAATCTTCATCAGATGCCAGCAAAGTTACCTCCAGGGGTGCAGGCCTCTCGAGAGCTTACATAGGCCAGAAAACCTCTTTCTCTGTAGACTGCAGCAAAGCAGGTAATCTGACTTGTCAACTTATGGGTTGATTGACCAAGCCTCAATGTCTCACTTCAGACATCCTTAGTAAATCCTGCATTGCTGAGAAAATGGCTAAGTAGCCACTGACACAGGAATATTGAACCACTTTTCAAGATGTTGTAGCAAGTAAACGAGTATGCTATTAAGCAATCTAATAAAACCTTCACTTTATGTTGTGGTCAGCAGGCCTTAATATATTTGCTCAGTGCATGGTCCTCGCAAAGACATCCTGCTTGTGAATAGCCTGTTTGGTCAAATGTGCTGATAATTGGCCAAATAAAATGAGATAGTTTGCTTGGAAATCTTAAATCTTGGGACATAGGATGTCTTAAATTCTGCTACCTTGTGGTAATGTTCTCTTTCTGCTTTAGGTTCAAATATGTTGTTAGTTGGCGTCCACGGACCTACCACGCCTTGTGAAGAAGTATCTGTGAAACATTTGGGAAACCATCAGTACAATGTGACGTATGTTGTGAAGGAGAAGGGTGATTATGTCCTGGCCGTGAAGTGGGGTGAAGAGCACATTCCTGGGAGTCCCTTCCACGTTACGGTTCCATAATTTCATGTTTCAGAGCATCCTACTCTTTGATTGAAATTGTTTAATGTGATACTGTGAGCAGTTCTCCGAGAAAGTATCTTCCTGAACCCTGATCATATTTTAATGCATCTCATATTAAAATTAACTTTTTTAATAAAAGGTTTGTACTTTTTTTGGTCTTAAGCATCACTTCTATACAATTCAAATCTAATGCCCTATTCTGATCATATCATTCTGAATTCATGCACAATCATGTAAAAATGAAGGACACGCTCCTTCTGTTGTTGTAGATTTTAGAATTTGCACATTAAACTGGAATATGTCTTGGATAAATGGGGTATCTTAAACTACTGACTTGTATTGGGTGTTTTTAGACTGGAAGCATTTTCCTTCAGTTGTAGAGTATCACTCTGGCAATTGTTTTCCTTCTGTAAATAAATGAGGTAAAATTGGTACTCAATGTGCCTTTGTATACTTGATTGTCTTTTAATACTTAATGGTGAAAACTCAAAATAGTGTCACAGCTAAACACTATAAAGTCTTACAGAATGGTTGGCTGTTTACATTTGGGGAAAGTGAGAAATGTTTGCTTTACTAACACCCCCACCCCACCCCCGCCAGGAAACCAAAAGGGGTATCTGAGCATTGCTGGAAACCTCCTTCACTAACATTCTGTGCAGTTATAATGCCATCTTGCTTTAACCATGGTTGTTGTGGATAAGATGCCAAATTAGGTTGAAATCCTGGCCAAAATGCCCCATGTGTCTTGGGTGCTTGAGATCACCTGTGAGGCACCATATATTACCTGCAAGTGACTCTTCTTTCAAGAGCCACTGACCATTTCTGCACACCCAATGTTCTTTTCTGTGTCGTTCATATTGGCTGTAGTGGAAGAATGTGTAACCCCACCCACAAGCTTTTTTGTCGACTAAGACGACCATCTTGGGGATTCCTCATTGCCATGGCTTCTTTCTGATAACGATGTGAAAGATATTGGAAGGGTTGAGCCATTAAATGAATCTCTGAATGTTTCTTGGCTAATAAACAGAGCAGATTATGTGAGTTTTACTCCCGTTATGTTTTAGGGAAGGAAGATAAGCACATGGCCCATTTTAGCGTTCAAAATCCAAATGTATAAATAATGGTTGCTATAATACTGCTGTAGCTTTTAGCAGAACCTTCAGAGCTTTATATATGCCTGATGGGAGAAGAGACTTAATAGAAGCAGGTGTGTTCCTTCCACTCTGTTTTTGCAAATCACTTCTATTTTGGTCAGCTTTCTTTTTGTAGTTTTGAGTATCAGTGCACTAAGTCTCTCTAAAGTACTCTTTCTTGGAGGAGAAAATATAGTAACAGGATTTTAACTGTGCTGTGTGCCTTAATGTGAAATGCTCACAACATTGTAAACTATAAGCAAAAGTAAAATAAACTGGAATAAATGCAAGATTGTAATATTGTATCTCATAACTTATTAAAAACCACGAATGTTTGCTTCATGAAATAAAATGTGCATGTTAAAAACGAATAACACAGAAGGCTTGCTCAGTATTGGTTTTGTCATGGCTTATATCTAAGGGGAATAATTTCTGTCTGTACTGGGTGCTTTTCCAAAGCAACTGGAGGCAAAAATAAGGCAAAGAAGCAAACGCTCAATGCTAGCAGTCATTCTTGAAACACTGGAGCCAGTCACCAATTTTTTTTATTTTATTTTTTTCCATGGCAAAAAGCACAATATGAATACAATACAATTAGGACTGTATAAGTCTCACAGTGAACCTTATAAAGTGGTGTGTGAAGAATTTCTAATCTGCGACCAGGGGCCATATGGCCGAGATAGAGTATTGCTGCTCCAGATGCATCCATATTCAAAATTACCATAATAGAAAATATTTCTTCATGTAAAATGTTCAAGGTTTGTAGCCTGATTTATCACTTGGGAAGTGACATGGAAGCCTTTGGCCTTGTTTGGCACCTAACTGTGTAAGTAGTAGGTGGGCATATTGGTTGACCTCAGGTGAAACACTTGTCTGCATTGACCTTTGTGCCTGTCTTGCTTCAGTTGAAAATGTGGTATGTTTTACCAAGTCCACCTTCCATCAAAATGTTGCCAAGTGAGTTTGCGCAAGCTCTTAACCCAGGGTTCTTTCTAAGAATAAATCTAGCAAATCCGAAGCCATGCCAAGGTTGTTCCTTTAGTTGAAGGGCATATATGTGCTTTCATAAAGCTGCAATGAATGTTTATGGCTTATTAAATGTTGTCACTGTGCAGCTGATGAAGATTGAACTGTTTTGTGTTAGAATAGAATCTTGCTCCAAAACAGAGATTCATTAGTAATGTCCTACCTTGGGTGCAAAATGAGAAGATATAATTCTTTGGGGAAACAATAATGATGCCAGGCAGCAGGGGAAAAAATCCAAGTATGTGAGAGAGTGTCTCCCTAAAAGAATTTCCAGGCTTAAGTCTACAAGAGTTGAGCAAGGCCATTGAGGAGGTCTCTTATTTGTAGGGACACTACGTTGGAAACAATATGAAAGTACATAACAATAACCAAGTGTGTTTTTCAGAGTTGATCACAATCCTGTAGAGTAGTTTTGGGCTACTCGGTGCCCTCTAAGAGGAGTGGATCCTCTTCTCCCTATGGGATAACTCTCCCTCATGATTCTCATACTTGTCTTTTCCCTCCCTGCTTTAAACAGAAGACACAACCTCCAGGCTGGAGATATAGGCAGGATATCTCTCAATACCATTTGCAGGGAATCATAAGCAAGTGAAGACATCCTGCTTGGGGATACCCTGAAGCAAATGGTGAGCCGCTGTGTGAGACAGAATGCTGTACTGGATGGGCTGTGGCCTGTTCCGTCTTAACGTTCTTATGTAAACTCTAGAAGTAGTTCTTGAAAGAGAGATGTAGCAACATACAAACTAATTTGTCTTACATTTGTAGTCCTCGTTCAACTCCTGAGGACACTCTGTGGTTGGGAAAGCCCTGGGGCAAGAAGGTTGTTTGTTTAGCAGTAACCATCATACTAATTAGTTATAGCAAACTGTGCCATATCTGGGTGGTAGATAGATTGGGGAAATATATTTTCTGTTCCAATTTAGCCTCAGTCTACTAAAATCTCTCTCTAATGAGAAAGGGGAACTTGGGCTTTCTCAAGAAAGCTTGAAGGTTAACCAGTTGGGTTTTGTAACTTTCTGTTATTACACCTGACATGCCATGGTGGCAGTTTTTTTGTTTTTTGTTTTGCAACAGCAAAGATCATGTACCATGTTGGTTGTGTTGCAAGAAAAGCTAACTAGGAAACAAAGAGCATTTGATCAAATTGAACTTTTGGAGCTCAATTTATTAATATAATTTATTTTAAAGGTAATGATATAATTTGCAGAAAAAGTAGTCACTCTAAGCTGTTCTTTTTGGATCAGAAATCAATGCTGATCCTTGTTTTCCTCACCTCCACTGTTATAATATTGCTCATCCCTTTTAGCAAAATTCCCAGAGTGGCTTACGCGACGTAAATAAAATTGACATATACTCCAACTAACAAAAATAGCAAGAAGCACATGAGAAGCTGCCCCAAGCCCATGCTAATTGTGGAAGAACCCAATTAGTAGTTGGAAGACTGCAAGATAAGAGGTGGGGGGGGGTGATGAGTGCAGGTAGGTTTTGTATCTGCTGTACTGGCCAGAAAGGTACTCAGATGGCGTGTATATGCAGCAGATAATTCAATATTATGATCTGGAAGATGAGTCGTGGCAACTGGACTTCTTTTTCTTGAAAGATTGAAACGTTTCACTGCTTATCCAAACACCTTCATCAGTCTTCACCTGGATGACTGAGAATCTTCACAGTCAATAATACGATGTTTTCTTTATCCCAGAACAAATCTATTCATTGTCTGATGTTCTCTTGAAGTGTTCTTTCTTGTTCCTAACATTCATTAACAATGGGGCGACTGGGATTTACTTGTCGTATCAAGAGGCCTTCTCACATTATCTTGACACTTCCATTCCTTTACTTGAGAATTTTCAAATATGGTGAAAGAGCTAGGAAGAGGGGGCACGGTGGTGGAAAGGAGCCCCAGCCTAGATGAATAACTGGGGGGGATAGGGTACTAGTGGAAGGAAAACAGGTTCAAATTCCAGGGGCCTACAAAGTTGGTTTAAGTACAAGACCAAATGAATCCCATGAGCAATGATAGATGAATCATCCAAGATTTAATCAGAACCCATAGCAAATGCATGTCCCAGTTATTACTTTACCATGCTGTATCAGCTTTTAAAAATACAATATGTGGACTGCACAACTGCCCTCTTTTGGCTGATCTTCATTTTGTGAGAGCAACCGCTCCAGGAGCTGGGGGGGTGGGGCATGGGAATTAAAAAAAAGTACATTTTAGTACTGGATTTAGGGGAAATTTGTATAAAGGAAAATTTACTTAACATAATTTCATTGGGAACGAATTGATTCTTTTATATAGGGTACCACTGTATATAAATTGCCACCACATCCCACCCTGTCAACATACCCTGTTAGATGCTGATGCTTGTTCACCATAAGCTGCTTTGCAAAGGTCCGGTCCTGTTTTCTAAAGGCACTGGGATCCTCAGATCAGCTACATAAAAATGTCTGTGTTGTTTTTGTTAGGCTACGCCTAGGCATGAATCTGCGGGTCAGGATGTTCTTATCTCTGTATCACTTTTTCTTCCTGTGTGTTTTTTTAAAAAAACTGGGGTGGAGGCCTGGCATTACTATCTTATAATTGATGTCTTAACTCCAGGACTGTGAAATGTTCCTTTTCTTTATGGGTGCGTTAGATCTTGCACTTTGATTAAGGCCTTTAAAAAGGAAACCAATGGGATGGAGTGCCTCCCTATGCAGTTGCATTTCCCTGCTCTCCAGTTAAAAAGGCACTCAAATCCTCTTTTACATTTAGCTTTAAAAGACAACTGCTCATGTGGGCAAGAAGGACACAGAGCATGCACTCACATTTATTTAACTTCCCAGTCTGTGTTTGTGTACATTTCTTGGAACAAATATTGCTCTTGTACTGCTCCTGCTCAGCAGTTGCCATGAGTGCCGCATTGTGAAAGAGGGTCTCTTGAAAAGATGCTTTCAGCTGTAATGTACAGAGAACCAGTCAAAACCTGCCCTAGGTTGGGGCTAAGTTATACACCCAAATTATGGGGAGGGTTTTGAGCAGGACAGAGAGCCAATTTTTTGGTTTTTAGAGGGGTGTGCATGCAGGCACTGCAAGGAAAGGAAGCCTCGGTCTTTTCCTGAATTTCATTTGGCTTTTCCTTTGGACTAATTCCAAGTCAAGATCGGACTCCGGAAATGGAGTCAGGCAAATCCGTTGGCCTCCTTGCATAGACCTCTATGGACTTTCAAATAGGTTGGTTAATTATTGTCTTTACAATCCCTTGTTTGTGTGTGTGCATGTGTGTGTGTGAGAGAATATCCCATATAGACCACCATATAGGTGGGTAGCTGGGTGAGGAATGCGTTGTCATTTCATTTTCATACTCAGCAGCCACAGAGCACGGAGTTGTAAATTAACCGAATGGATAATTTTAGCAGCAAATTCAGCCTAGGTAACTTTTTCATCATCTGTTCATATGCAAAGAAATCCTCTCCAAATGCCGCCTTTTGGTGCATTATAAAGCAGTATTTTATGGGATGGGAGGAGAAGCTGTACCATGCAGACTGCCCGCTGAGTTGTGTGGCTGTAACCCGAGCCCAGCTGCCCAAGCCCTTTTGTGTTTGTTGCCTTGGACACCAACAGAGGCCGGAAATGTTAACTTGCACCAAGCCAGTTCAACAACTATCCTCTCTCTCTCTCTCTCTCTCTCTCTCTCTCTACACACACACACACACACACACACAAGGGGGGGGGGCTCTAGGCATCCTCTCTTAAGGGGGCCATGAGGGGCTTGTTGACTACACGGGAGCAAGATGCCTGGAGGGAGCTGATTAAAAAGGAAGCCTTCTGCAGAGTCAGCTGGAAGGCAAAATATGGGTCTAAATATCCCCGGCGAGTGCCTGACTATGGGCTCTCCAGGAAGAAGTGTTCCTTGCCGGCTATCCGTCTCCCAGAGAACAGCGTGAGATGTTCTACCTCCGGTGAAGTAACGGCGAAAAAGGAAGAAGAACAGCAGGTGCCAGGAGAAAAGGGAGGTCTGGGTTCTCAGGAGCCTCTTCCAGAGATGAGGCCCTCCACCCCAGAGACAACACAGCTACTTTACCGGGGCTTTTCCCATGAAGGTGAAGGGAGGCGCCGTTACCTCAAAGAGAGGAAGATGAAGAGCCCTGAGGAAAAATTCTCTTATCCGGTGCTATCGTCATGGGAATATGGCTGGCGCTTAGGTAAGTGTGGCCTGGTTGTGGCTGCCACATTGACAAAGTGTGCGCTTATATACCTCCCCATAATGCTTAAAGTACTCTCTGGGCGGTTTACAATTTAATTATATAGGCTAAACATTGCCCCCCCCGTCAAGCCGGGTACTTACTTACTTACTTACTTACTTACTTACTTACTTACTTACTTACTTACTTACTTACTTACTTACTTACTTA
>JAHTLZ010000015.1:32527681-32547041 GCA_023846285.1 Phrynocephalus versicolor | reverse complement strand
ACACACATACACTCAAAAGTTGCCAGAAAACTAAAAATATTGTGAGTTTTTTAAAAGTTTGGTTTTGAGCCCTGTTTTTGCTGACAAGTGGTGTGCAGTCCCTTCAAATTAAAACACATTTTAAGGGGAGATTTTTGGGTTGTTTGCTGTATTGATGATTGTGGGGAGCTGAGGGTCCTTGGAATGCCTGGGGCAATGCAAGGCCTGCACACCATATGCACTTCCCACCTCTGTTGAAGATCAGTGATGTATATATAACACTGGGCATCTGAACAGCTGAATGTTTTAAGTATCTGGCTGTAGAGCCAGAGGTTCTGAGCTTCATTCACCCTTTGCCTCCCAGGAGAAAAACCAGCCTGTGTGTGCTTGGTCAATCTGCACATTGCCAAGAAGAAGGAAATGGTAAACTATTTTTGAGTAGTCTGTACCTGGAAAGCCACAGAAACTGTTCCCATAAGTCATAATTGATTTGATGGCACATACTTATTATTGTATCTAAAACTGTACAATGCAAGCATTTTTGACGTGGATTTTGGAGGCAATGCATGGGGCTCCTGCAGTTCTTCTGATGGCTATATTTCTATTCAGCCTGTGGTTATTTCCCCTTTGTGGTGACACTGACAAGCCAGCAAGATGTTCCAAGCACCAGGAACAAGGCTGAATATCTTCCATTAACTATGTCACTCAGGTGAATCTACCTGTATTAGTATTCAATTGAGGTTATTGGAATAGGTTCAAATTACAAAGGAATGCAGGTTTGTGACGGCTATTCTTGGACAAGCAGAAAGCAGTATAGCTTATTCCATGATAAATGATGAAAATGCAGCCCTTCATTTTTCACAAGCATGTATCCAAGAAAACATTCTTTAAAAAAATATGACCAGCAGTTTTGTAGGCTGATTCTCTACAAAACTGGTTCAGACATTTTTCATCTTCACAAGATGCAGGTCTTTTGTAAAGCTAATGAGTCTTCATTGCACACCCAAGCCACCCCAAAATACTTTGCAATGCAGCATAAATAATTAACAACAGTATTTTGTTGTTTGGAAAAAAAAGCTGTTTCCATTCCTCAGCTTCTTTGAAGGTTTCAACTAAACTCAGGTAAGAGGGAGGTCTAAATGGGGGTGGGGGCAGAATATGTGCTGCTTGAAACCTGACTGGGGTGATATATGTCGTGAGCTACCTTGATCCTATCAAAATCCTGGAGCCCAATCCTGTGGCAGTCTTGGATCCACAGCAACGCTGTTCCCCAAAGCATCCTTCCTCTGCAAAAGACCTCCCTCCTCAGGGCTTATAAGAGCATCTGGCATCCTTGCTTGTTGGTGAGGTTTGGGGGCGTCGCACCGTGTTCTTTGATTTAGTTATCTTTGATGTAATCTCACTGATGGGAATGAGCCCCTAACTCATTGGTCTGATGAACCAATGTTGATCACAACAAGGACTTGTGACTATAATTCTGTGTTACATCATACAAGGTAGTGCTTGTCAATTAGCCGTTGGAGAATAAAAAAAGTAATGGTAGATAGAACAACCTCTGTGATTCTCATTACTTCTCCTGTTGACCTTCAGAGACGGGTGTGACTGACTTGCCATCTTGTCCTGGTTACTTGAAAGAACGGTTCTAAAGCAAACCTCTACGTAGTCTCTCCTGTATCCTATTTGAAAGACAGCCCAGATGGAGCATGGCAGCCACGGCTCTTGCCTGCATGGGTCAACCGCTTTGGGTGCAGAGGAGAGACCTAAGTGGGATGGACGGCGAAAGTGGGGCTACCCCTAATCCTCTTATTTTCAAGATTAGATTTTAGATTCATTAGGTTTCAGATCCTGGGAAATCCGGTTAGCCAGCTCAGAAATGCCACCAGCCGTGAATTCTGGGAGCTGTAGTCCCTCAAAGAAACTTTCCTGGAGCTCTCGCTTCTTATCACTTCCTGGAGTAAAACCAGGTCTGCCTGTTTGTTTTGAAAGCTGGGAGCTGACAGCCCCGGGTGGCTCCCAGCTGCTGCCTTACAGACAGAAGGGTGAACAAAAGCTCTCTTGTTGCTCCCGCGGACGTCGGATGTCGTCTGGCGTAAGAAGAACAGGAGACTGGAAACAGAAAGGGGAGCCTCTGTTTGCCTTCTGAGTGCTCATGCTGTGGAGGCCGCTGGGCGAGGCAGGTGTGCTTCTCAGGGTTGCCTCCACAACCAGGACATGAAAGCAGTTTAAATGAAAAGCAAGAGGCTCAAAATCTGCTGGGAAGAACTGTAAGGCAGCTCACAGCCAGTCTTCTCCAGACAGTCAGCCATCGAGGGTGTAACTTATACTTTCCCCTCCATTCGACTTCCTGGATGATGATGAGAGATTTACCTTTTGCTTCATCCTTTCTATTTCACTTTTCCTTTTCTTTCCCTTCCCTTTTCGTTGGACTCGACTTGCTTTTCCTTGAGACGCCGGAGAAATCCTACGACTCACTGCTCCACGCAGACCCCTTGTCTCAAAACAACGCTTCTTAAAAACAGAACGGTCCAAAATAAATGGCACAATTAAAGCAACGCATTTCAGCTCGCCGACGTGTCTAAAAAGAAGTGGCCCCGTTTTAACAAAATGCAAATAATTCAGTGCGGTCATGCTATGGAGCCGTAATTTTCATGCTATGAAATTTCATGTTCACTGAAATGTGACAGCAACCTGAAATAGGTTTTTGGCTTTGTGATTTAGTACAGGGGTATTGCTCCAAGGGGCCACCAAGGAATAACTAATGAAAATGTCAGCCCGTGATATGACATGGGGCTGATGCTTTTCCCTCTGCCTCGTAAAGCCACAATTTCTGCTTGTGTTAGTTCATGGGCCAAACCATCCCTTCAGGGTTTTTTTTTTTTGGCTTTGGACCATGTTGTCCTTAGTACAGATCTCTTTAGGTTTTTCCTGTCTGTCCATCTCTAGGTGTTCACAAGAGGAGGGAGGGGGCAATAGGATGTTCCCCCAAATCCAAAATATATTTAGGTATTTTTAGGCAAAGTTACACTCTCATTTAAATGCCAACATTAAATTGGAACAAGCTAGGTTTCTCCAGACTAGCACAGAAAGTCTGTGCACCTTGTCTGAATTCAGTTGCCCTTACTATTGCACAGTAATACTATTGTACAATACTATTGTAAAGCAAAGCAAAGCAAAAAGCATTCTGCTTATATACCGCCCCATACCACTTCAAGTAGTCTCTGGATGGTTTACAATTTTAGCTACAGTGTGCAGGCTACACATTGTCCCTGCCCTCCCCCGAAAGCTGGGTACTCATTTTATAGACCTCGGAAGGACAGAAGGCTGAGTCAACCATGAGCCTGCTACCTGGGATTGAACCCCAGGTTGTGAGCACAATTGTACCAGCAGTACAGCCATTAAACCACTGCGCCATGAGGTACTATTGTACTATTGTACAGTACTATTGTATTACAGTACGAAGTAGTTGTACTACTTACAATAGTGGTATATTACTCTTTTCACTACCTGGAAACAGAAAGAGTGAGCGGGCAGTAAGCTCAGCATGGCATATTTCTCTATTACCCCGGGCCTGGGGGGGGGGGGGGTCTGTAAAGGGAAAGGAAGACAGCAACCACCCCCTACGAAAATATCCCAAGCTCTTGTCATAGGCAACACAAGTGTGTTCGTAGCAGTACCTGCCACCTACACGCATGCCATAAAGCAAAAAAGCAAAAGTATTCTGCTTATATACCGCCCAATACCACTTTAAGTAGTCTCTGGGCAGTTTGCAATTTTAATTACAGTGTGCAGGCTACACATTGCCCCCCCAGCAAGCTGGGTACTCATTTTACCGACCTCGGAAGGATGGAAGGCTGAGTGAACCTTGAGCCTGCTACCTGGGATTGAACCCCAGGTCGTGAGCACAGTTTTACCTGCAGTACAGGCATTTAACCACTGCGCCACGAGGCTCATACAGCTCCATCTGGTGAAAAACTATTGAGGATTCCTTGAGACCATCACAAACCTGTCCCTTCCATTCCAAACACCCCACCCTCCTCTATGTCTTTAGTTCACTGCCTGTCAGAAGTAGGACACAAGTCCAGTGATAGCAGTGCGACAAATTCAGGCGCAACACTCACTCACCTCCCTCCCTAGCTAGGGAGCTTCTGTCTATTAGAGAGCAGGGCTTTCTGCATGAAGGAGGTGGTCTGTTGGCATGGCTTGGCTGAGGGACAGCACATCCTTTAGGAGCACAAAGCACTGGCCACCATCGGCTTGCTTCCCTTCTCACCTTCTGTTCAGAATCCGGTGGGGGAAATCTTAAAGCTGAAAAGCTCCCCGAGTGCTAGAAGCACTGCCTTTGTCTTTGTTGGAGGAATCAAAGCTTGATTTAGGACGCCATATCGTGGAAAGCTGGAGGGGACACACTAGCCAAGAGGAGGTATAGAAAAAGGGGGATGTCTCCCTTAAGAACAGGACAGCAACAGAAAGTCCCTGGTTTTCCCTGCAACACAAATAATAAGCCCAAAACCACCTAGTGACTAAATGACGTGTGCCATGAGCCATCAGGTTGGAACCAACTTATAACAACCCCAATAGTACTTTCATGGAAGGTTATATATTTAAGGAATGCTTGTGACAGGATTGCTGTGTGCTAGTCCATCTCTCCATCCATTATCCCCATCTTGTGAGCCTAAATAGCAGTAGTGAACACAGCCACCCATTACATGTTTGCACATAAACGCTGCAGCAATAAATGACAGTTCACTTTTTTCAGAGTAAATTATAGGACCATAATGCTCTTTCATGGTACAAAGTACCCCTCCCCTCTCTCACACACACACTTTTTTCTTGCATTCTTTTTTGCATTAACGGTGATTAAATGTTTGCACAGACCGCACAGGAGAGGCTCAATGGCTGCTTAAACGTTGCATGCATAAACCTATCACTGAATCTTAGGCAAGCCACATTTGCAGTGACCCCCAAGTTACAAGTCTCTTGTGCTGCGATTTTATACACGTTTACCCAGAAGTACTTCCCTTCCCTTTCGATGGAATGGATTCCACTGTAAATGTGTGTAGGTTTAGCTCCATAACTAACCTGGCCCACTAAATTGACTGGTGTGAGATGTCTGCTGACCTGAAGGGCAGGAGATGGATGTGACTCATGGTATTCAAGATGGAATAGATTCAGCCCAGAAACTGGTCAACAGGTATGGCGTTTGCACCTATATTGTGCACAGTTTAGAGAGCAATTACTCTTATGTTTGTATTTCTGTTCTATCTGGCAATTCACAGCCATTATAACAATGTGATTTGAATTCCTGCATTGAACATTCAATGGCCTAATAGCCCCTTCCAACTCCTTTATTCTATGATTCTGTAAGTGGGTTCTTGTTACTGCACTCTGGAAAATGTGTTGCATCAAAAAAATAAACAAACGAAGAGAGACCACTGTATATATATGGGTGGTATTAATAGCAGCCTAATCTAAAACAAAGAAATAAACCACTGGCCATATAAAAGATCATGTCTTTTACACTCCTGAACAAAAGTTTATTCCAGCAGAAATATCTGCTGTTTCTTTTCACATGTTGGAGTGAAACATTTCAGGTTATATTGAGGGGGTGATCAGGTTATATTGAGGGGGTGATCTTGTACCTGAAAAAGTGTTACCCCTGAAGTATATTTGTTAGTCGTAAAGATGCCACAAGACTTGCAGTGCTAGTTTTGAGTTTTGTTTTCGTTGATGGGGAACGTAAGGTACAAACAGGAAAACCTGGATAAATCCATGACAGTTCTGCTCCCGCACAAAAATGAAGGAAACAAGTGCTTGGACTTGCTTTGGCATTCACACACACACACACACACACACACACACACACACACACTTTTGTTTGTATCTCCTTCTGTCTTGCTGCTCTGCTCGCAGCTCAGCATAGCTAAGAGAAGGAAAAGACTGGTTAAAGCACTTAAATTGATATCATTTTACATTCATATTGGCTTAGTCTTGTTCTTCTGACTTCTTATCATGTTTTGATTTGTGTTTTTAAGAGACAAATTGAGATTTTACAAGCCCTCTTTTTTGCTTCAACCTTCTTAATCTACTGTCCCGTTTTGGAACAGGTTGTGTCATATATGAGTGAGGCTCCTCCTGCATCCAAATGCTGCGTCAATGTTGTATGTTTGCAAGTCTGAGGGTTTGTGGTATTAGTGGAGGTCTAATGACCTGCCTAAACATAGGAAAAACAAATACACTGAAATTTAAAATGCAACAATCAATTAAAATTCCATTCAACCACAGACCAGCTTGCCACTTGCCTGGAAAAAAAATTATAAGCCTGTCAGATAGGTCCCTCTCTCCCCCTCACACACTCACTCACTCACTCCACACACACACACACACAGAGCTTCCTCAACTGCAGAAGCAGCCATCAATCAAACTTCATCCTTTATTCCCCTGCCTCTGGTGGACCTGAAGACCTTAGAAGAATGGTGACTGCAGAATTTGAAAATAATGTACAGCATACTCGTGTCTGTTGGACTGACTCCTGACTTGGACAGGGAAGGGGCCCCACCTGAAATTTTGGGGAAAGTCTCTCTCCCGCCCCAACCCGCCCCCATCCAAGTGTTGCCCCCCTTGTCACTTAATTCATGAAGCCCAGCTATGTGGCATTTGTTGGCCAAGGAAAAGGGCAGACAGAGTTCTTTGTCATGCCGTGCCTCGTTCTCCCTCAACACAGCACAGCGTATATGAAAATATTACAATAATCACAAACATTGAGTTGCATAAATAAAGGAATGAGAGCGCGGAAGACAAAGCAAAGAGAAACCCCATGGGAGGGATTAGTTTCATTGCATATGTGAATGCATTTTTTTCCTGGGAGCCAAGAAACTGATTGTTTTTTGATGGAAGAAGGAAAGGAGAGGCTGTGTATTTTTGGCTTCTTCTTCTTCCTAAGTGGAAGGAAGCCATTTTAAAGGAATAAGTTTATTGTCAACAAAAAGAAATTCTGCAAACCATTATCTGCAAATATTCCCAGTCGAGTCACAAGGAAATGACTTCACTAGAGAAAATGAGTTTGTCCTGAGTCAGAAATGAAGAAACGGAACCCTCAGTTTTTCCTACCTCTGTATTTGCTCATCTAGAACTGAGCTGATGAAAATGTGGCTGTCATCTTGGGCTTGGCCTGTCAGGACATCCTTAGTAGTAAAAATGTCATTTCATCATTTTTTTAAAAAAAAAATGCATTCACAGAAGCATATGCAGAAATGTTTAAAGCGGTTTAACTTTAAAACTCAGAGGAAGCTTTAGTAAATTAAAAAATGACAAAAAGATATTTATTATGTCTTACAAATAAATAAAAATAAGAGAATTATTTATATTTATATAATTAATGCCTCCTTTAGACTAGTAGGAAAGAGTTTGTGCTCCCTCTGGTGGGAAAAATAGTGTAACACACATAGAAAGGTTATTGGCAAGAGAAATTATCTAACTCAGTGGTGTCCAAACTTTGGCCCTCCAGACGTTTTTGGACCACAACTCCCACAGTCCTTTGTCATTAACAGTACAGGCTTGGAATTCTGGGAGTTGTGGTCCAAAACATCTGGAGGGCCAAAGTTTGGAGATCCCTGATCTAACTGGAAAGGACCCCAAAAGAGATGGATCACGGTTGGAAGTTTAGCAGCATCCTACTTCCTGATTTTTCAAGTACAAAATACTTCCACCCTTACCTACAAAAGAGGAAGGTGATGAAGAGGAGGTTCCAGCCCAAAATATGTTGTTTTAACAGAGTTTGAACAGTTTTATTTATACTGTATGTGAAAACTGAGCACTTCGTAACCCATATCTAAACTGTTGATCAAGTTCTCAGTAAACAGATACACATTACCAGGCTATTTCCCCCCTTATTTTCCCAATGACATATTGACCCATTTGCAACTGCATTTTCCATCTCAACTGCATATTTGTATGCAAGCATTAAAATGGAACACACAAGCAAACAATCACAGAGATGTCCTGCCAATTCTCGATGTTCAGCCACGCGATCACTTGAACAGATGCAGAACAATGATGCAGAGGATGAGCACATGCATGCGCACGCACAAGCGTCCTTGTGATGTCACAGAGGCAGGAAAGGATGGGAGTGGGCAAAGGGGCCATCGGGACATGTTGGAATAAAAAACACAAAAAGGGCTTCACACTGAACCCTGGTTCCAGCTGGGCATGTGTAGGGGCAGGTTCCACCTCTCTCATACATGTTAGGCTTCTGCCTTCTCCCAAGCTGCTCACCCTAGAATTGGTCTCCTAGCCTAGACACCAAGACAAGGGCAAGCATCCTTCTCCTGGTCCCCAAAAAACTTCAGCATCCATCCATCCATCCATCCATCTATCCATCTATCCATCTATCCATCTATCCATCTATCTATCTATCTATCTATCTATCTATCTATCTATCTATCTATCTATCTATCTATCTATCTATCTATCTATCTATCTATCTATCTATCCATCTATCTATCTGTCTATCTACCTACAGCTTCCATTATTGTTCTTGCAATGTTTGGGCAAGTTCCTCCAACTTCTTGTGTTATTTTCTCATGGGATTTTATTTTGAAATAAAGTTAAATGTCCAGGCAACTTAAAGGAAGGTAACACACATTGAAAAGCAAGGTTCTTCACACGAACCTCTCTACATGTTGAATCAATGGGCAGAAGGGTTGACCTACTAATATCCTAAAGGAACATAGGTGCAAACAGGACATAGGAGCAATACCACTGTCCCACACAATTTCCCTATCAAGTGGTGTTTAGAAGTATAGGGCCTTTGACAGTGGTGGTTATTCAGTAGTCAACA
Organism: Phrynocephalus versicolor; assembly: GCA_023846285.1. NCBI lineage: Eukaryota > Metazoa > Chordata > Lepidosauria > Squamata > Agamidae > Phrynocephalus > Phrynocephalus versicolor. Next base: position 32,538,226 of record JAHTLZ010000015.1, on the reverse strand, counting down.
ACCTGACAAAGCTGCTTGGATGAGGAGTGAAATGTTTCTGATCTCTCAAGAAAGGAAGCCCAGTTGCCATGACTCAACATCCAGATAACCTCACCTGGATGACTGAAAATCTTCACAGACAATAACCTTATGCACTCTTATATGTGGGTACTGGTAAGCCGCCATCAATGACAGAAAAGCAGCCCTGAAGGCCACTGAGAATCAGCTGTAAACAGGGCTCTAGGGGTTCACACCCATGTAAGAGAGTAGAAGAATACAGCACCAGCTATTAGTCTAGACCAGTGTTGATTATCTCATCACTAAAAGGTAGATTAGAGGATCTGCAGTTCACCACTTCCCATCAGCTCTATTGTACTTAATGCTTGTGCGTAGAAAAAGCATATGATGACTCTAGGATGACTATAGGTGAGAAGCACAAGGATTTCTAAAAGGAAGTAAATCAATAAAAACAGAAGTACAGTCTTTGCTTAAATAAGTCCCCACTCTGTTCCTAGTCAGATTTTCTTCCTTTTACATTCAGCCACATTCCTCTGGTAGGGATCATGTCTAGCTTCTCAAGAGTGAAATATGGAAACAACACATCAGTTCTTTCATCTCCCCACCCTTCCACCCAGATTTCGACATTACATTGTAATGCAGGCATTTAAAAATCTCGTAGGAAATCTCAGTTTGATCCTAAACTAGTTTTCCCCTTTCCCCTTCTTCCTGTTTTCCCATTCCTGCCCTATAACAAAACAACAACATACAATTTCCATTTATATACTTTAGCCTTTTTGGTCCAATTTGACCAGCTATGTATGAAACCAAGCACAGCAATTTGGACAACCAGATTAAAAACAACACCCAAAACCACAGGACTATCTCATGCTATTGACGTTTTTGAAAGTTCATAGCACAGGGACATACAAACATGATGATAACTTTAGAAGGAAAAGACAGATTAGCACAATAAGATGATAATGCCCAAGGGAGGATGCATGTTGGCTTGGAGTACAATGGAAGAAGTTGCTGGGGAAACACAACACAGGAACTGACACTTAATTCCATACTCTGTTCTAATTTTAATTGCCCAGAACTGCAGGCAAAACAACAGTGATGGAATGGGGGAGAGAGGCATTACAACTTATCGACACCACCCAAACCAGCTATGCTCTTAGAACTGACATGACCTCTTTCCATAACATAGCGGTTGTCAAAATGAGAAGGGAGGCGGGGCTTGCTTTGGAAGAAAACCAAAGATTGCAGGAAGAGCGAGATCCTGAGCAAGAGGCTGCGGTCTTTCTCCCATTATTGCTGAGATCTGGATGGGCTGAATGTTCCCGACCCTGGCAGCAGTGATTCATTGATCGGCATTTGTTTTTCTTACGAACAGGGCATGGAAGATGGTCAAAATCTCACAACAAGTATTCGCACTGGCTGTGCTGGATTCTGGGATCTGCCATCCAAAAGTTACTTTTCTAAAATTCTGTTTCTGAGAGTATCACTTTCAAGGTTTTGTCTATTCTAACCTGATTGGGAATGAAAGGAATTGAGATGCAGCCATGCTTTAGTTCATTGCAGATGTTTTCTTGAGTACCTCCAGCATTGGAGAACTCATCCTCTCCCAAGCTAACTGTTCCATTGTCACACTGCTCTAACGATTAAGAATGTTTTCCAGATATTCAGCCTAAATATGGCTTCCTGTAGCTGGAGCCCATTACTACGTATCTTGATCTTGACAACAGAGCCTGCCTCTCTTCTGTATGAACAACTCGCAAGTGCTATCATATATCCTCTTCATTCCCCCCCCAGGCTAAGCATGCCCATTTATTTCAGTCTTTCCTCATATGGCTTGGTTTCCAGCCCCTTGATCATCCCTGTTGCCCTCCTCTGAACTTGTTCCAATTTGTTGTTAATTCTGTTCTATATTAAGTTAGCTAAAACATATCCTAAGTGGTTTAGTCAACTGAAGAATTAATTATTAGGATTGAGTATATTGTTAAGACCATAAGATGGAAATAGATGTAAGCAAAGATAGATAGAATATGGATAGGATAAAAATGAAATTAAGTATGAACATATGTGTTTTTTAAGTTTGGAAAGGAGATATGAATTATATTGGGGTGAAATGTTGGGGTAAAACTGTGACTGACTTTGTAACATGACAGGAGACAAACAACATATTTGTTTTATTATGTTTAGTGTAGAAAGAGTGGAAAAAAATATATATTGCCACAAAGCAAAAAAGCACAGCATTCCACACAGACATTTTCTAGTCATTTGTAATAGTAATTAACTCTAATCCCAGTAAAACTGGACTGATCATTGTCTCCATAGTCTGAATTTTGTCTTACCGACTTTTGGAGTACCATCCAAGGTAACTTCTCTGGTTTCAAAGGAGTCACATAGCTGTTTGTGTCGACACACTTTGGTCAAATAGAGTGCCAAGTGCATTTGGGCAACTCTGTTGTGAGATCTTGACATTATACCGCTGAGGCTCTCAGACTCCATCACTGTGTTTATCTTGAGTTTACCGCAAAGTTAATTTTAGCATTTATTTTATTTACTCTTGTGAAATGTATCAAAGTGGAAGAAGATGCCCATTTAAAGAAAAGGTCAGTGCGAATGCAACCATTTTTTTTTAGCATGTACCTTTCAGAACATTTTTTACAATGACATTTCAAGGGATGTGTTGCACAACCAGGTCCCTCTAGTTTCTTGCCCTTGTTCTTGACAAGCGTCTGGCAGTTCTCAGCTGGAATTCTATTGGAAAGTGATCACTCACTGCTAATGCCTGTGAATTAATGTAGCAGAAGACATGGTTTAATTAGAAAGGAGATGCTGCAGTCCTTCTTCTAATACCTCATGAATGTTGGGCAGAAAACAACTCTTGCATTCAATCGCTTCCCTTCACTATTAGACAAGACCATGGCCAGAGGTTGTCTCCCTTGCCCACTCTGTGAAGCCTGTTGCTCTAAGGACAGGAAAGCTGCCTCAAGGTTGCCCCAAGACGTTTAGCTTCCTGAATCAACAGAGAAGACGTTTCCCATGTATACAAGTCTCATCTGCTCCAGAGAGAACAAGCTAGTGCAGGAGGTATGGGAGAGACTATGTCACAGGATATGTTCTGTTCCCTATTTGGAAGGAACTGCGTGAGGAAACTGAGGAATAATAGGGAGAGGGAGGATTATTATTACTGCCCCACCACACACTTCCTACATTACATCTCATGACAAGGCCGGTCCTTAGGTATATAGATAAATGGCTGGTATGTTTCTAGAGGCTCAAAAGGATGCAGACTGGGGAATCTACAGAGGTGTCTTCACAAAACAGAAAGAAATATGGGGTGGTTAATTGCACTTTGGAATGCATAGCCATATCTTATGTGACCAGGTCACTTCTGGGTTTGCCACCATAACCTTATTTATACTTGGAACACATTGCTCTTTCAATTTCCACCAATTTAAAATCACAGGTATAAATACAGGTACTATAGATGATCATGGTACCAACTTAACAAACACAATGTCAAGGTTATGCAGTTCAACACAATGGACAATACTGGGTTAAAACAAAAATATGACAAGAATAAAACACACACATTTGTTTTGTGCTCATCTGTTCTTCGTCTGAACAGGTTTTCTATCTGCATGAACACATACTGGAAGGGACATGGGTTGTACACATGGTGTACATTAATCTCCCTTCCTGAACCTACGTGGGTTGGCTCTGAATTGCCTTAATATGGTTCTTACTAAATTCTTGACCTGTGGTTATTTCTGCTCTGCAGCTGTCTCTGTCCCCTATTCTTCCTTGTCTGCTCTTAAGCTGTGTCCTTTTCCCTACACCTGGCTTTCTCTTAATCTTCTCTTCCATTTCTCTCATTGTCTCTCTGGAGACCCAGGCACATTGTCAGATACTTTGGTTGAGATGAAGAAAAGCCTTCCATTTCTGCTGTTCCCATGTACTACGAACCTGCACTTCAGTCATTGAAAAGGCTCTCTGGAAGTCAAAGATACCTGCCGAGTTTGGCACAATGGATTTTATCAGCTTATCTCCATGGAGCACAATCCTATAAGAAGAGGTGAAAACAAAATCACAATGTGTTAGCCATCTGCTCACTAACGAAGAAGCCTGTTACTGCCAAAAACAAAAGGTTAGCAGTTCAGAGGTGTGGGTTAGGTCTGCACAAAGAAGGCATCAAATTAGTACCAGAGGCCTTGACACCAACGTTTTGATGGCAAATTCCAGCAGACCAGCACACACCGCAGTCCTTCCCCTCCCGTCCTGGACAGAACTGGCCCAGTCATTGGCAGACAGAGCCAGTTACCTCAGGTGGGCAGGTGCTGGGTGTCGTTTAACTCTTACTTTACTTAACGTGTCATGACTCCATTTTCACTGCCAGGGGTGGAAAGATGATACATTTCTACTGCTTGAGGTGAGGAACGGTCTGTCTCACATGTAGAAATACCTTGGCTGGTCTTGAATGCTGTGTGTTTTAACTTGGTGCCATTTGCTACTCTATCACAGGTAGGAACATGTCTTGGGCCTGGTCTGCTCCCACAATATCATGACCAGACTGTGGGAGAATCTCTTTCTCTCCCCTTCTGTTTTCATCTGCCAGTCTCTAAAGCATACTGTAGTGACCTCTTTCCCTCTTCTCCTAATCCCACTTCCTACCCTGTATGTTCTGCCTGCCTCTTCCACATGTATGGCAAAAAAGCAGGTTTACACAGCCTGGCCCTGAGCAAGTGTATTCAAAAATATGACTCATGGAATTCAGCAAGCCTTCCTCGCACCCTTGTAACTCAGAGCTACTTGTTCACTGTTACCTCCTTCTCTTACTTTATAAAGAAGCCCTTTGGTTTTGGTTCTGTTGGATAAACGGCCATCTTGGTTTTGTTTTGTTTTTAAATGAAGAATGGAAGGGGCCTCTACATCAGGCCACTCAATTCGCTTTACTTCAAGGTACCACAAAAGTGAGGGAGCTAAGCAATAGTGTAAATAGCAGGGGGAATTTGCTGCTACTTAACAGGTTGCCATTCATGTTCTTGGTTACGCACCAGTCACAGGGCTTGGTACACACTCAGAAATATGAATGGCAACTTGTTAATTAGTGGCAATTCCCTGCTATGACTTGTTGCAGTTACTGTACAATGATACTATGACCTTATGATGCTAACCAGTATTTTCAGCTTCTAAAGGTGGTTTGTTAGTGTTCTGCCAGACATTCTCAACCAGTAATGCTAATGGGGGTCTCATAGAGGCCAATCATACATGTTTTAGGGTGCAACCTTTGCTTCTTAATTGAGCTGAGATCATTCTACCTCGGAGCACCTGGAAAAGTTTTGCTGTCTGCACAAGAGAAGTTGGAAAAGAGCTTTCTCGGGCACCGTTTTTCTCCTCTTTGCCCATTACCACTAATCATCCTGCCATTATACAGTGCACACTGCTGGGGAGAGAAGCTGTGTTCTGGCTCAGGAGTATACTCATGTCAGATGAATGCCTTGCTCGCCAGCTGTTCCTAGAACAAGGGAAGGGTAAAGGTGCAGGCAGAGATAGAGGAGGTTGGGCCATTAGGGGGAATTAGTTCATGCAGATCATTCTGCTCAGGTGATTATCCTGGCTGTGTTAATGGAGGTCAAAAAACAGCTTATAAGGGCAGGACAGTCGGCACACCATCTGATGCTGCCGCACAGCTAGCTTGTTGAAAGCAAGAGACCGGTCTTCTTCCTTTGCCTTCCAGACAATGGATTAGTCCAATGGCTACACTAATCCTATGTTTATAACAGTATATCGCAGTGTGTCACATTGTTAGTTTCGTGCATGATCCCGCAAGGCATACAAAGCCCACAGTGATTGATTGTTGATTCAGTCTGCTGGAATGCTGTCCATTTGACTTCAGAGAACCAATCTACTGCAATCCAACCATGCCACAAATTCCAGCAGCTCCTGGTCCACAGGTTGCCTTTCCATGGACTAATAGTGGGTGGTGCTCCGGGTAAATAGCTTCTCGAGTGGAAAGAACTGGCATGCCCTAAAGGCTCAGTGCTGAATAAGATCCAACCATGTCAGGGTTGGTGGCCATGTAGTTCACGAGATGGTTCTGGAGCAGAATTCTCATTTGCCCTGAACAGCAGAGCTGGTGGCGAGGCACAATGGGAAAGGCAGTCCAGCAACAGTGGGAAGGCCACAAATCTCTGAACCCTCCACCTGACCTTCCACCCTGCACCGGCTCCTGCCTGTGCAAGGCTTAGGGCTCCGTTGATAGCCAAGTCTAGCCAAAGGATCGCCCTGCCTAGGATCTGCTAACAGCCTGATAACCCCATTCCTATGTTAACACACCATTCCCACTTTACTTATTGTCTGGATCCTCACCCGGACATGAATCTCACCTTCACAGAATAAACATAAGGGATTTATATTCCCACTGAAGAAGTGGAGTGTGATCCATGAAAGCTCACATGGAAATAAAGCTGTTCAGCTTTGAAGTGCTCCAAGATCCCGCCCCCCTTTCTTTTCCCCACTACTTCTTTGGACATTCCTCCTAATGAGATCAACAGTAGGCAACAGATCATGTAGAGGAGCTTGGGGAAATCCTAATGAGTCAAGCTGTAACAGCAAGTTGTTACCTGTCATAGGGACAATGGGTGCTTGCTTTCACCGTCGTGTCAGTTTTGTCATCAACCAGCCAAACAAATTCAGTCTGGTTCCTTAGCCTGATATTCTTCCAGTGTTTCCGGCCAACATAGCTGCAGCCAGCATTGAAATCTCCCATGAAAATGAAATTCTAAAAGACACAATGGTTAAGACAACTTTGATAAGGCAGAATTGCTTAAAAAGGAAAAGAAGTTGGAAATATATCGTAGCCTCACTTTATTCTTATTCTTATTCTTATTCTTATTCTTATTCTTGGGTTTGCTGCTGTTGTTAGACTCCTAAAGGATGAGCAAAGGAATATCAAATAGTTGAGCTTTGGTTGTGAGAGTTGTAGTCACCCTACCATGCTAAACTGAGCACCCAGCTCTCAGGATTGCTTACAAAGTGCCTGAGGATTTTCCCTCTCCATTCCAACTGTGGGTAAGAGTTACTTCTGTTTCTTGTCAAGTGGAAAGGGGTACCTATGAGGTGCAGCAGCAAACTGAAACAGAAGAAAGTGGCAAGAGAGAAATGCATGTCCCATCACCCTTGCTGACTCGAGGATTCTTGGAGCGGGAGTGCCAAAAAACAACACTTTTCCAGTGTGTGCTTGTGTGTGTGTGTGTGTGTGTGTGTGTGTGTGTGTGTGAGAGAGAGAGAGAGTGAGTGAGTGTGTGAATGAATGAGTGAGTGAGGGAGAAGGAGGGAGGGAGGGGTTGGATTAACGATTTAATTCCTCATTCTGCCTCATGGGAGAAATGCTACCCTGTGTGGACTTGGACAAAGTACATAGCCCAAGAAGACCTCAGAAGAAGGGAATGACAAGCTACATCTAAATACTCAATGCCCAGAAAGTGCTGGAAATGTTTGCTGTAAGTTGGAATTAACTGGATGGCATCTAGGGGTTCAGTCATGGCAACTGGACTTTTTTTTTCTTGAGGGAGTGAAACATTTCACTACTTAATCAAGTACAGTGGACCCTCATATAACAAGTGGTTTGTTTAACAGAAAATCCGCTTAAAGAAAAAAATTTCCAGAGATAGGGGGAAATCGCTTAACAGAATCGCCTATGGGGTGAATCCATACTACAAAAAAACAGTTGCGAGTACAGATTAATCCATTTTCAATTCAGCCCTATGGGAAATTTGTACAAAGGAAAATTTGCTTAACGTAATTTCATTTGGAATGAATTAATTCCTTTATACAAGGTACCACTGTACAGTAGTTTCTTCAGTCTGAGGAAAGTCAGTGGGAGGCTTCGAATGTTTGGTTCACCTTGGTTTTATGCCACCCTGATCTAAATAGGCTCATTAGATGGACGATGGCATGCAGTATGGAAAGTCCCACCTATGCAACCCTTTCCAACACCCATTAAGTATGGGTCTTTAGCAGTGGCTTTCCTGCTGGAGGTGTGAAGTGCTTCTGATTTTTCTGGGGATTGACGAAAGGGCAGCATGATAAATGGGAGAGATATTGTGCCTAAATCCCCTACCCCTGTTGGACTATAAATTGGAAGCCTCTCACCAACTGACAAAGCTACTTGGATGAGCAGTGAAATGTTTCAATGCCACAAGAAAAAAAGTCAAGTTGCCATATCTCAACTCCAGATAACCTCATCTGGATGACTGAAAATCTCCACAGACAACTTGATGGCATGTAATTATTATCGTAGTAGTAACATCCAGGATGGGAACCTTGTATGTCCTGATTGCACCTGATTTTAGGACTTCATTCAGAAGAAGTGCAAACATGTCTACAAGTTTCCTGTGCTATTCATGAAAGTGGTGTGCTTAGCATGAGGAAGTGGATTATATCCACAAAAGTTTGCTATTTGTTTGATTTCTTAGTAGTCCAATAAAAGGTATTACTTATAGTTGCATTTGTGTACTCTTGAGGATCACACAGCCTATTTCTTGTTCTTTCTAAATATGGCAAGTTAGCACCAACTAACCTCAGAAATCCAGTGCTGTCTTACGTGTAGGTACACATCATAGAGTTCGTCAATTTCCCGCACAGCCATTTCAGGTGCAGTATGCAGAGGGATGATCACAAATTCCTTGACCACTTATATAAGAAAAAAAGGTTATCAATATTTCTCCCATCATTCTATTGATAATAAAGAAACTGACAGATTAATTTTGGTCATGGCTAATGCAAGGCAGCTTTGGTGCTATGTAGGAAATACAAAATTTTAAAGGCAATGGTTTGCTTATTCACTGAAGTTAAGAGATCACAAAATAAAATTCTGAAAGGGTTTGAATCTGGCTAATTTAAGACCCAGTAGCATACAACTTGCAATTATTCTGGGTGACTCCTGATAATTCTACAAACAATTATACTTAGTGGGATGGAGATTCACAAGTTGCTACTTGCTCTTGAGTCCGACTCAAATTGCATGAGCTACTTGACTCAGTTTTTTTGGGTGTGTGTGTGTGTGTGGTGGAGGTGCTACTCAGACCCTGCTGCAGCCATTGGTATACCGACCACCATTGCCATTGGCCTACTTGCTGCAGCTGCCATCTCAAAGGCAGCAGACCCAACTTCCCTTCTAGGGGCCAAAGGTCTGCTGCCAGCCAGCTGATAGACCACCACAGGCAGAAATGCTCTAGCATGCAGTGCAGTTAGAAGGCTTTTCATGGTGATGCTCTAGCCTGCCATAGTCTCTGGGCAGGTCCTGAGACCTGTCTCTTTCTGTAAGATACCCTGGTGATGCTCCCACAGCAGGCCCACTCCCTCACAGGGCAGTTCTCTCTTTGCACATGTGCTGGCCTATGAAGTGGGTGGCACATGTGCAGTTTGAGTCCCAAGTCTCAAGCCTCAGGGGATGGGGCCCGTTTAGATTAACAGTGAAAGGGAAAATACTTTAGCTTTACTTTACCTTACTTTATTTGAGATTTATATACCGGCAGCTGGTGAGACACAACTTATGGCAATTAACAAAACAGGGTACAATAAACAATAAATATAATCAAATGAGTAACATACCGTAAAACAAGAAACAGAGGACAATAAGCAAGAAACAAACACTGAAGATACTGGCATCTGGACAAGCAATGCAGAATAACAACAACAAAAATAATAACCACCTGAAGGCCTCTGGCTCTTAGTAGTGTCAGAGCCAATGTGTCACACATAGAGCCTTGTGTGGTGGACTAAGAAAGATTGTTGCTGAAATTCCCACTAAACACTCATCAACCTCCCTGGGTAAGCTTGTTTTTGACCTACCTAACAGGGTTTCTGTGAGGATAAAAACAAACAGGAAAACTTTAAACACAACCTTCAGCTCCTTGAAGGAAAGGCTGCAGCTACATTCACAGAAAGGACCAAGGGTTTACAACCAGCTTCAGCCGTCTCACATAATGCAAGCCATGGGGCACTGATGCTATTTCCAAACTGGACCAAGTCTTCTCTGTCCCAGCTGGCCATTGCTGGGAGGCTCCCCACCTACATATGGGACAAGGCTCAGGGCTCCCATGAAGTCAAAAGGGTGCTGCTGGAGTTCCTCTTGAGACAGGAACAGAGTGGCCGCCTGGTGGTGGTTACTGCGGGTACTTCCTAGCCACCTTGGCCCTGGCTGGCTGGCAGGCTGATGATATTGGTTTTGCTGGGGATGGAGCAGCTCTAAGGGCTCCTTTTACCCTGCATGGAAAGTAGGTGAATCTGCCCTGAACTTGGCCCAGTGATGGGAAGCCTTTGGGCCCTGAGGACCAGGCTGGGTCCTTCCAACGTTCCCCTTTAATTTACATTAGATAGCCCAGAATAAAAAACAGAGTACTGTATATAGAGCTGCTCTTTAGTTTATAAATAGGAACAAATGGTTTGTTCCCATTTATAAACTCAAGAGCAGCTATATATACTGTACTCCATTTTTCACCATGCCTACATACATACATACATACATACATACATACATACATACATACATAC
>JAHTLZ010000015.1:32497245-32518795 GCA_023846285.1 Phrynocephalus versicolor | reverse complement strand
AATAATAATAATAATAATAATAATAATAATAATAATAATAATAATAATAATAATAATAATAATAATAATAATAATAATAAAGAAACAAAAACCCTGATTTTTGCAGCTCAAGAACAAGCTATCAGAACAAATACAGTTAAGGCTAGAAGAGATAAATCAGCTGAGTCCCCCACATGTAGACTCTGTAAAGAGGCAGATGAAACTATCGACCATATATTGAGTTGTTGCCAGAAAATTGCTCAGACTGATTACAAACACTGTCATAATGTAGTTGCTGAAATGGTCCACTGGAATTTGTGTCAGAACTATCATCTGCCCGTAGCAAAGAACTGGTGGAGTCATAAGCCTGAAAAAGTGATTGCAAATGAGCATGCAAAATTATTTTGGGATTTCCAAATACAGACAAACAGGGGTTTGGAGCATAATACCCCAGATATTGTGATTGTGGAGAAGAAAAAAGTATGGATCATTGATGTTGCTATACCAGGTGATAGTAGAGTCACTGAGGAACAACTTGAAAAAAATACCTGATATCAGGATCTGATAATTGAACTTCAGAGACTCTAGCATAAACTGGTACAGGTGGTCCCAGTGGTAATCGGCACGCTAGTGCAGTGCCCAAAGAACTAAGCAAGTATTTAGGAAAAACTGGAGTTGACAAAGTCACCATCAGTCAGATGCAGAACGCCACCTTACTGGGATCTGCTCGCATAATTTGTAATACAAAATCCAGTGTACTTATCTTGTCTGCTATGTGATAATTTGATGATGATGATGATGATTGATAAATAAATAAATAAATAAATAAATAAATGATACCATATATTTCAAACTTCTTTTCCTTTTTAAGCAATCATGTCTTATCAAAGTTGTCTTAACCATCGTATTTCATTTTCATGGGATATTTCAATGCTGGCTATGGCTATGTTGCTTGAAAACACTGGAAGAATATCAGGCTAACGAAGCAGACTGAATTTGTTTGGCTGGTTGATGACAAAACTGACACGACGGTGAAAGCAAACACCCATTGTCCCTATGACAGGTAACAACTTGCTGTTACAGCTTGACTCATTAGGATTTCCCCAAGCTCCTCTATGTGATCTGTTGCCTACTGTTGATCTCATTAGGAGTGTCTAGAGAAGTAGCCATGTTAGTCTGTCTCAGCATATTGGCAAAAGTAAGCAGGGGAAAAAAAGCGGGGGAGGGGGGTTGGAGCACATAAAAGATGAACAGCTTTATTTCCATGTGAGATTTCATGGATCAAACTCCACTTCTTCAGTGGGAATATAAATCCCTTATATTTATTCTATGTAGGTGAGATTCATGTCTGGGTGAGGATCCAGACAATAAGTAAAGTGGGAATGGTGTGTTAACATAGGAATGGGGTTATCAGGCTGTTAGCAGATCCTAGGCAGGGCGATCCATTGGCTAGACTTGGCTGTCACTGGAACCCTAAGCCTTGCATAGGCAGGAGCCAGTGCAGGGTGGAAGGTCGGGTGGAGGGTTCAGAGATTTGTGACCTTCCCACTGTTGCTGGACTGCCTTTCCCAGTGTGCCTCGCCACCAGCTCTGTTGTTCAGGGCAAATGAGAATTCTGCTCCAGAACCATCTCATGAACTACAAAGTCACCATCAGTCAGCTGCAGAAAGCCACCTTACTGGGATCTGCTCTCATAATTCACCGATAACCACATAGTCCTAAACGCTTGGGACTAGTGATTTGTAAAACAATGATCCAGCATATTTAGCTGTGTGATGACGATGACGATGACGATGACTACGATGACTACGATGATGATGATGATGATGATGATGATGAAGAAGAAGAAGAAGAAGAAGAAGAAGTTATCTGAGGATAGGGTCTTATCATCTGGAGAGGTACTCCTCAGAAATATTAACTACCCACTGATGGTGGTAATGTAAAAAACAACCTTGGACATCAGACCATGTTGCAGAGAACTGGAGATAATGCAGTTATGTTTTCCAAATCAGAGCCCTTCCATTCCATTTATTGCACACACTGCAATTCATCTTAACTATCACATCACAAAATTTGGCAATTTGTTGTTAAGCTAATTAAAATTAAATTAAAACTTCCATGTTAGATAAAACCAACAGGGGAAGACATTTCACATGAAATGTCAATGTCATTTTGGATGCAGCCTAAGAATATCCAAGCTCCAAGCCTCAACTAAGAAACTGCCTGCCCCCCCCATCTTGCCAAGGACCTTACATCTAAGAAATAACTCCTGGCAAATCCATCTTCTGCCATGTTATAACCTATTGGTACTGCTCTGAGGAAGAAGTTTTCGCCCTTGAAAGAGTAGCAACATTTTTGTTAATTTTCTAGTAGCCTAAAGGTATCACCTGTTCCACTTTTGTATTTGTTTTTTGTGATGGCTATAAGGCTCCACAACTTGTTTTGCTTCAATTGAAATGGCTTAGACTGAGAATCATAAACTCAGTCATGTTTACTATGAGTAAACGTGCTTTGTGAACAAATAGGTGAAAATATTCCAATTTGTCAAACAACAGGCATGGTTGTATATTGCATTAACCTACACAGTTGTAACCAGGCGTAGAGAGAGCGGGTTTGTTTTGAACTACAGCTCCCAGAATTCTCCTGCCATCATCGCCAGGCCATCATTTTTTCTAAGCTTTATTTATAATTGAGGTTGGAAATAAGACATCAAAGTAAAGGCTGTGTCTACACTAGGTGGCAGCATTTGTAAATCTTGTGAGTCTTCTATGGCTGCCGTTTTCTGGGCAACAGAGCTAAGTGTGACTCCTGATCTGACCCAACAGGGATAGGATGGTACAGTTAGAAATCTGTAACCTCAATGTAGGGAATAATTCCCTTCAAAGACAGGTATGGAAAAATGCCAAGGCAGGGTGGAAGGGTTAGGGCTAAGATTCATAGATAGCAAGGGTTTGGGTTTATTTTTTAAAATCACAAGTCGGACACCATCAAGTTCAGTGGCTAAGGTTTAATAATGCAACTAGAAAGGGTTTCCCTGAACCCTGCCCCCCATCTGCTAGCTCTGCCTCAATAATGTTCTATACAATGGTGTCTTTATCCACTGGTTCTAACCTGGAATGTGTTTTATTATCTGGATAAAATAACACCCAGTGGAAAATAATGCCTCAGTTATTTTAAAAAAACCTGCATTCTGCACTTCTGAATGCTGTTTTCACTCCTCTTAAATCCTTTCACAGTCTCTCCACTGTAATGCTGCATATCAAGTCGCCAAATCCTTCTTCCACCAATATCCCAGAAGATTACTATGGCTATAGAGAAAGTGCACTGCCATTTGTGGAACTACTAATTTATTTGATTTTTAATAGTGCAGCAAAACTGTGTAAAACAATATTTCTCTAAATGTGTTGCAGACCAAGTCAATAATAATAAAATAGATGTTTAGTATTATTACTCACATTCTTGAGTACTAGAAATGCAAGTCTACTCAGAAGTAATCACCACTGACTTGATTTTCCTAACAAGCTAAGTCAGGTTCATAGGCTCTGACAGGCATACAGGTGCATATAAAAGCGTGTAATCGCTCCTTAAAATACTTATTTTTGTTTCCCCAAGCCCTCACCCACTTTAAGCCTACACAATTTGTCTTTAACTCCACCCATTAACCTGAAGGTCATTTCAGAACTGGAATCCTGCCCTCTAGCAAGGAAGAGTATCCCAGCTCAGCCTTGTACAGTAGACCCTTGTATAACAAACAGCTTGTATAACATAAAATCTGTACAACATAAAAAATTCCAGAGATAGGGGAAATTTGCTTAACATAATCGCCTATGGGGAAAATCCGTACAACATAAAAATGGGATTACTCCATTTTCAATGCATTCCTATGGGAATTTGTATAAAGGAAATTTTGCTTAACACAATTTCATTTGGAACGAATTAATTCCTTTATACAAGGTACCACTGTACGTTCCCTGCCATGACTGAGGTGTGTTGTGACATAATGGGAAACCCTGGTAGATGGAATTTCCTTCTCAGAGACATTTGCCTCGCATGGGCCTTATCAGTTTCCAGCAAATACATTTTCATTTCCCTGGGCTTCTTCAAGGAACAACTGTGCCTTTGAGGGAAAAACAAGCTTAGGGATCACAGGGATCTCATGTGCCAATGAACAGGGCTGCTGGTAAGGAGAACAACTATGCCACCAGAGATCCCTTGGAAGGGTGGCATTATGCCCTCTTGCACTCACTACCATTCATCTTCTAGACAATATGCTGAGAAGCCCTGACAGTTGCTTTTGTTTGTGAGAAGGGGTTAACTGATGAAAAAGGGAGTCAACATCTGGGATTTTCCCTTGCTTGGTGTAACTTCTCAAATGGTAACAAGCAAAAGAGGGGATCCTGTAGAACATCTTGTATGCTGTAATGTGTGTTGTCCACATTCTGACTAACCTTTGCTCTATAAAACTTGGCATTCTTTTTCCTGCTTCCAATGTTTTCATGGTTGTTAAGTTTTTGCCTCTTGCCCAGCACTATTGTACTATTTTATATTGTTTTACTGTTGTCTGTTTTTAAGCCTATTGTGTGACCCGTCCAGAGTTTCTTTGGGAAATGGGAGTGGTATACAAATGCAAAAATAAATAAATATAAATAAACAATACTGTGCAGCAACATCAAACCATTTCCTGGTGTTTTGAATAGAGATGCACCAGAGGTTTTCCCGAAGAATTCATTTTCCTGCCTTTTAAAAGTGATGTTTAAGTATAAGTACATGACACATTCCAACTTCTCACATGTAGAAATTACACAGTGCTAGAGGATTCCAGAGGATGAACACTATGGAAAAAGACAGAAATGAGAGCACCTGGTATGTGGCTGCATTTGCTATATATTTTGAAAGGCTGTTTGGACTGAGTGAAAATGTGAGTAAGTGCAATACATACCGTGGACAAGCACACAGACCCTTTAGCTTCTCAGGTAAACTAACGTTGCCATGCTTGCTTTGCAGAATGCAGACTAGAAAGTTACTGTATATTCCACTTTGAGTTGGCAAACTGAGGAAGAAAGGCTATCTCGGACCAAAAGCTCATGCTATGTGCATGTTTTCCAAAAGATGTCCCATCAACTTATGAAATTTTTTAAAAAGCAGAAAGAGCTGGGAATTAGCAAAGATTGTCATTGGAAATCAAAGGCAAAATAATCCATATTATGTGAAAGAAAGACGGTGGAAAGAGGCAGGGACAAAATCAACATATTTGAAATGTAGTGTTGGAGGAGAGCCTTACAGATACAACAGAACACCAGAGAAGCAGAAAAGTAGGTGCTCAATCAAGTCAAGCCTGAACTGTCACTAAAACAAAAATGAGTAAGGTGAGGTTACCCTACCACAAAAATATAACGAAAATATGGAAATGACCAGAAGACAGAATATTACTTATTACTTAGTAGGGGTGGTAGGAAGTGCGAACAACCCAATATGAATGCTGTTGCTTTTCAAGATCTTAGCAGGGATGTTTGGAGATCATTAACTCATATAGTTACCATACATCAGAAGTATTACATGTCATCTTTGCAGTTTTTTTTAAAAAACTGTCAAACAATTGTACAGTGACAAGATGGGTGGAATGGTTGTGACTAGGACATAAGAACATAAGAACATAAGAACAGCCTTGCTGGAACACGCCACAGCCCATCCAGTCCAGCATATATTATATGTGCCTATTAATTTTATCTTTTAGGATGTTTCCATCATTTTACCTGGGACACATGTCAAACTGATTGGTTGGTAATTTTCTGGATCACCTCTTTATCCTTTTTTGAAGATTAGTGTTACATTCGCTACCTTCCAGTCATCAGGCACAATGCCTGATTTGAGGGAAAGAATATATATTTTGGCTAGGACTTCAGCAAATTCATCTTTACGTTCCTTGAGAACTCGTGGATGGATGCCATCTGGTCCTGGTGATTTGTTAGCATTTAGTTTAATAAGACAAGCAAGGACCTCCTCCCTGGTTATTTCTATCTGGCTTAATTCTTCAGTTTCCCTCCCTACGAAGATAGGCTCTGTTTTGGGCATGTGGTCTCTGTCTTCTTCAGTGAATACTGAAGCAAATAATTTGTTGAGTCTCTCTCCAATCTCTCTTTCCTCTTTAATAATTCCTTGCCTTCCATTGTTGTCTAATGGTCCAATGGTGTTCCTAGTTGGGTTCTTACTTCTAATGTACTTAAATAAGTCCTGGTTATTTCTTTGACTGTTTTTTAGCTATACGCTCCTCATGCATACCTGTCAAGTTCTTCCTGGCACTAGCCAGGATGAGAGGAGGGAGGTGTAATGTGTGCAAGCACCACACTCTTCATCCTGCCCACTACAAACTCTCACCATGTTCAAAGGGACATTCCTGCAACGAAACGTGCCTTCCTGAGAACGCCATTTTCCTCTCTGGTTTTGCTGCTGCTCCTCGTTTGGCGGCAACACTTCCTCCCTTCTCCCCCTCCGTCCTCCCCTCTGCTCCTGTTACTTGCTGCTCATTCCTATTAGGCTCTGGGCTCAGGACCAATATCCTCAGCAGGTCCTGCCCACCCTCCGCCACTGCCATTGGCTCCAGAGGCTGCTCATCTTCCCCGCCCTTGACCCAGAGGCAGGTTGATGAAAGGCAATCACCTGTGGGCGGAGGGGGCGGAGGGAGGGAGGGAAGGAGCAGCAGTGGGATGTTCTCTCCCACAGCCCCTTCAAGGCCTCCCCAGGATGCCAAAAGCTCCTGTGTTCAGTGCAGGTAGAAGGTAGCTGCCGCTAGGCGGTGCCCTGCATGAGTGTTTTTTACCTGTCAGCAAAATGCCTCCTCATCAACTGCTGCTGCCTGGGACATTTCCAGGAAAATAAATGTTCTGGGAAAATGGCGGGACAAAGGCTGAAAAACGGTTATGTTCCAGCTAAAACGGGACACTTGACAGGTATGTTCAAAGTCTTCCTTTACTTTCCTGATTGCTGCCTTGCATTTGTTCTGCCATAATTTATGTTTCTGCCTGTTGTCCTAGTTTGGACAAGCCTTCCATCTTCTAAATGAGCTTTTCGTGCTTTTGATCACTTCCCGAACAGCTCCTGTAAGCCACCTTGGAGTCCTCTTGGACCTGGCAGTGCCCTTTTTCCTTTTGGGTATGCATTCCAATTTGGCCTCTGTTATGGTTTTTATGAGCGGCCTCCATGCTTCTTGGAGTGTTTGGACTCTCCCAATTTTCCCTTTCAGCTTCTTTTTTACTAGTTTGGGAAAATTCCTTTTTGAAAATGTAAGATCTCTGTGTTAGATTTTATCAGTGATTTACAGTCTATGAATAAGTTAAAAGTAATTATGTTGTGTCACTGTTCCATATTGGATCAGTCACATTAACATTTTGTACCTATGTATTACTCAGCATCATATCAAGGATTCTTGTATCTCTCATTGGGTCTTCAACCATCTGTTCTAGGGAACAATCATTTAGCATATCTAGTATAAAAGTAAAAAAAAAATCTTCTAGCAGCCTATGAAGGTATCACCCATAGTTTAGTTTAGTTTAGCATATCTACAAAATTTATCTCTTTATCATGTGCTAAACAACAGTTCACCCAGTCTATGTGAGGGTAATTGAAGTCCCCCATTATAACCAGGCTTCTCTTCTTGGATGCCTCCTTTACAACATTCTCTGCCAGTCTCCCTCAGGGACTTGGGTCAGAGGTGGGTAGCATATGCCTACTGTTAGGCCATCCTTGTGGCCTGATACTCTTACCTGCAGAGTTTCTAATGGTGACTCCAAATCACCTAGATATTCCAATTTGTACGATTTTATCACTTCTTTGACATACAAGGCTACACCACCTCCTGTTTGCCCCTTCCTATCCTTTCTGTACAGTTTGTAGCCTGGGATAACTATATCCCATTGGTTATCATTCGTCTACCATCCACCATCGCCTCATCCACGCATTGAGGCTTCTGAGCTCTGCCTGCCTGGGGGGGTCCTGCACGAGGAACAGGCAGCACTTCTGAAAATGCTACCTTGGAAGTCTGGTACTTCAATCTTCTTCCGAACAACCTGAATTTGGCTTCCAGGACTGACCGTTTTGCCTTCACAGCATCATTGGTACCAACATGTACCCTGACCACTGGCTCCTTCCCAGCTCTCTCTAACAAACTATCTAGATGTCTCGTGATCTCTGCAACTTTTGCACCTGACAGGCAAGTCACTATACGGTTATCATGCACATTACAAATCCATCCCTCTGTATTTCTAATAATTAATTCATCTAGTACAAGGAGCCGCTTTCCTGCAGCCTGTTCATCTACATGCACCTGATCAACTATATTAAGGGATCGGTCTTCAGTTTGTTCCTGTTGTTTTTCTTCTTGTGGAAACAGTTCCTCAGGTGGAAACAGTTTTTTCTCTGTGCATTCCTCATGAGGTGTGATGAGGGAAAGAGCATCAAATTTATTCTGTTATTTCAGATTCTCAGAGCAATCCCTTGACCTTCTGCTTCTTCGAGTCACATTCCTCCATGCATCTACCTCCTGAATTAGTGAAGTGACTACTTCCTCAGAAGTGTGCCCTGTCTCTTCTTTGTCCAGGATAGTCTGCTCTGCTCTATCCCAGAACAGCTCAAGCTCATTAATTTGTTGCTGCTGAGATATGCGGGCCTCTAGCTGCTGGAGCTTCTCTTCTAGTAGTGCAACCAGCTTGCACTTAGTGCGAGTGTAGTTATCCACGTGCTTTGGCAAGATGACAAACATGGCACAAGTGTTGCAGGTAACTACAGCTGCTCCCTCTGACTCCATTTTAATGGGTGCAATATTCTGGGCCTCAAAAACTGACACTTTTACTACCTTTCTATCTAGTAAGGCTATTTTCATCCTTTGATATTTATTTGAAATCTAACAGCGTGTGGGCCTATAAGGCCCCTAAAATCCGAGGCAAAGGGCTCCCAGATGCGGAGCTTAAAATTGTTTCCCACTAGCTGCAGACGTTTAAAAAAAATTAAGTACGACCATGCCCACCTAAGCGCACCCCAGCACATTTTACAAGTACCTGGTCTCCGGAGCTAAAAAAAATTCTGATGTGGATTATAAAGCTGTGGATGCCAGCTCTCCTCGCCTTCTGTTTGTTTTTTTGTGCCCGCGGCACCTTTAACAGCCTGGAATCCCTATGGGGCTGCTCCAACGGCAGACAGAGGTGAACGGAAGTGAGCCTGCATTCTTTTCTCCCTTCCCCCCCTCCCCTCACTGCAAACAGGAGCAATGGAGTGCGGAAGGGTGGGAACAAAGGAAACAGAACAAACCTCCACGATCTCTGGTCCGAATTTAAGTTGCCAGCGGATTTTAGAGGTCGTGTAAAAGCACCCTAAAGCAGCTCTTCTCCAACTGCAAGCACCCTGGAAACTTACCAGTGCTGACTTGCTCCTATTTGTTTGTTTGGCTCTCCTCGGCAGCAGCTGTACTTGGGAATACACCCAGAAGAAATTACAGTGGTACCCTGACTTATGACATACAGAAATCCTGACTTACAAGCGCACTTGGGGGTCCCGCCCCGCCACCTTACGAGCAGGAGATTGGGTTTCCCCAACTTACAATTAAAAAACAACAACTGGGACCTGTTGCTGGGAAAAAGAGCACACTGTTTAAAATGTCTTTCAGGCATGGAGGCAAGCACTTGCCTATGTGGCTGAAAGACATTTTAATCAATGTCAACTTCCCCCCCCACCCCCTCATTGGGGGTTAAAGCAGGCGTTGATTAAAATGTCTTTCAGCCACAGAGGCAAGCCCTTGCCTCTGTGCCTGAAAGACATTTTAAACAGTGCTCGCTTTAACACCCACCCACTCTCGCTGTCGTTAAAGCAGGCACTGGAATCAACTTCCAGGCTCCCTTCTTAAGAGTGAGATATTTCCTGTCAGCTGGGGAAGTGAGACAAAGAAGCCACACTCTTTCAGCTAATATAAAGACGGGACTAGCCGATAATTACCTGTAATCCTCTTTTAACCCAGCAGGGGTCAAGAACTTGAATGTAACAAAAGCCAGGTCCTCTTGCCTGCCAGTATCTCAGTTAACATAACCCGAGAGCATAATCCACAGAACAGGCACTTAGGTTGCAACCAGGACAATTCTATTGACTTCAAAGGAACTTTGAGATCATGAAACCACAGAAAGAGGGGTGAAACATTTGCTGGTTGCACTCCCAATAAATTAGTTCCTCTTTACATCTGTTTCAAGGGAAGTCCATTTTATTTAGTCACTCCAAATAATATCTGAGAATCAGGCATTATCCCTTTATTTCCCTTCACAGAGAATGACTACATTGGCCTTTTACACTGTAATCAGATCAGGCACTGATGAATTCAAATTAAAACTCTGTGTGACCACTCAACCAGAAGCCTAGTGAGGAGACATTCATTGAGGAATTGTCTCTTTTGAGCGAGGAGTCATCTCTGTATAAGTATAAGTCTAGGGTGGGAAATGCAACAGGGCCTGGCAGCTCCTCCTTTGTAAGCTGGGGGAGTGGTGTGTGATGTTTAAAATGACTTTTAGCCACTGACCCAAGCACTTGCCAGCCCCTGCTGCATTTCCCACCTTAGACTCCCCAGTGAAGCAGAGGGGGCGGGGTCATGAGAAGCGGCACACAATGTTTAAAATGACTTTTAGCCACCGACCCAAGCACTTGCCTCAGTGGCTAAAAGTACTGACCCGCATATAAGTCGAGGGCCCCTTTTTCAGCCCCAAATTAGGGTTGAAAAACTAGGCTTATATTCGAGTATATACAGTATTTTTTAAAAAAAGTTTCGACTCAGCATTGGCACACAGTCTCTCTAGGGCGCTTAGGAGTATGAATTTAAATAAAGTGAGGTAGAAATAAGTTTTAAGCACCACATTAGCACTGTAAGGCAGCTTCTGGTACTGGAGCTCCATGCAAACTGAGATCCCTGTTTCTGCCTCTGCTGACTCTTGCAAATCACAGCAGGTTAAACTATTTTCTTTGCTGCATAGGTACAGGCTAGGATTTTTGAGATGGAAAACCATTTTAGAGAAACCAATTTGTATAGGTTATCCCCCACAGAGCAGAGAGAGAAAAAAGACATTTCTTGAAAAGGCTTGACAAATCATTTCATAATTTAAAGCCCCTAATTATAATGGCAAGATTTTTTTAATAACCAAGAATCTATGGAAGCATGACTGTAACAATTTTTATGATGGGACATAACACTTGACTCTTATTCACAGTGAACTTTGATCTACTCCTTTTTAACAAGCAGCACATTATGCAACTCTTACAAGAAGGAGGTTTCCTGCTGTGGTGACATGGCATTTTATAAGAAGCTAGAAGATGAAGACCTTCTTTGACAGAGACCTGACATAATGTCAGGCTTCTAAAGACTGTCTCATGAGCTCCCTAAGAAAGACAAATATTCTTGCTGCAGAAGAGTGCAGCAATGATCTTGTGCTGGGACAGCAAATCAACAACAATCCATAGGCAATTCTAAAAATGGGGGGCAGCCGAAACAAAATATTATAACTTTTAAACTGGGCTTCAGATCAGCACCAAATTTAGCACAAAAATGTTACATTAAAATATGAAAGTTAGTCTTGAAGGTGCCACATGTTTTGTGTCTTTTGTATCTTCTGTTTTGTTTTATTTTTCTTTGGGTTTTTTTTTTGCTTTGAATTTATAAACTTTGCAAACCTGGTCTACAAGGTGACTGAGAAGTGGGTGGCTCTAGTGTCCAGTTCCTTACCCTTTGTCATTCTACTGGAAATATATATTTTTTTCTCAAGCATTTTCTAATTCCGAGTGCTGACAGTGCATACCAAGGAGGCCATTTCAGGGCAGCCTGAAACCTGTACTTGCCTTGGGTGCATGGTAATTTGGCCTAAATCCAGATCCTGCACTGTGACCGGGGCCGGGGGGGGGGCTGGAAGGCACCACATCCCCCCGCCCCAGATTTTTAAACCATACATAAGGATGGCTTCTGTGAGAGGACATGATGAGGCCTCCTGTTTTCCCTACATTTTTTTCTTTAGAAACAAGCAGAGCAAGGGTAACAATTCTTTAAAAACACAGCTCCAAAAATCTTATCTACTATCCAGAAAAGTAGCTTTCCAAACATGGGGTGGGTGCGTGTGTGTTCTGTGATTAGTGATTGTTACTGTGGACAGGAAGACTTGAAACAGACGAAGGGAGTGGGCCTTTTGGAAGACTCAGTTATTACCTGTGTGAACAGCGTCTGTCTATAGCTTGATGCACCCATTAATGTGGGGAAGGAGCTTCAGCGTTTCAGAGAAGCCAAGAGCAATTTCACCAGGAGCTGGGGGTCCATTTATACGTCACGATGACCCCTAGTAGGGTCACAGGGTGGAATAGTCAAAGCTGGGAGACCAGACTAAGAGTCTGTACACACAGGCATATTGTTACGATGTATTATTCCTAGATAGCACGGTTGAGCCCAGAAACAAAGGCCTTCTCCACTTGTGTCTCCACTTAAAGCAATCCATTGTCTGCTTTTAAGAGATGGCCCATATCTTTCTGGAACAGGGCAGCCTTCTGGGGATGATTCACTGAGATGCAAAGGAGCGCTCTGTTCTGCCTTCCTACAGCACGGGTTGCCAGCACCTGGGGAAAGGCAAGCATTGTTCCCCCTAACCTGGGCACCATTCCCACTCCCTGAGTCCCTTCCGTCAGTCCAATATTTAACCCCTTACACTCCCTTCAAGCACATGTATTGTATTCTAAGGAAATACAGAGAAGATGGAGAGAGAAGAAACAATGAAGAGATGGTGGGGAGGTCAAGGTCTCTGTGGGTTCCTCTTATGCATCCCAGCCAGGTAGCCTGAGAAAGGGAGGGCCTTAAGTCCTGTCCATGGAGATAGACCTCCCCCCCACCTGCCTGAAGAGTTGTAATGGAGACTATAAATAATAACTGGAGCGGTTCCGAAACTCTTTGGAACCGCCCATCCCTGCCCCACACCGTCATAAGCACTACACTTTAAACCCGGTCTCAAAATTCCACTCCGTTCCTGAGATATCGGGAAAAACACATCTACTGCTGCTTTGGCTGACTGAGGCATTGCTAGCGAAGCCAGGAGCCTGGGTGGCCGGAAAACACCACTTTGTAACTAATTTCACAGTTTATACTGATACAAGATCGCAGCAGTTCATTTCCGCAGAGAGTTCATAAAACAGCAGGGGTGCTAAGGGTTTAGCCGCCCGTGCGCCTTAGCCAATCAGCGCCCCCTTCATCCATTAATGTCCTGTTAATTACAGGCCGGAAGGGGGCGCTTAACACGGAAATGATTGCGATAGATTAGGAAGTAGACCACTACAACGAATTAGATCCAGAGCCTCAGGACTGAGGAAATCCAAATTCCCAACCGATTCTAGTTCCAGGAAGATGGCTAAGGTCTGGCTGCGCCAGTGGCATGAATTCACCTCCCCTACCCGGCTCACCGCTCCATGGACCCGGCTTAAGTAAAAACACAGCCTCGGTCTCTGTCCCTATTTTTAGCCATGTTTGAGTTCCAGGAGAATTCTGCCTCCAACTGCTAATTCTTCTCTATGGCGGTAGACCCTCCCCTTTCGCTTCCCCTTTACTTCTCTATAGCAGTAGACCAACCCGCGCCCCCGAATCAACCGGACAGAGTTTCTCCCTCCTTACAGAAACCTTTGGAAACTTATTTGCTCCGTTCCAAAGGTTTCCACCGAGGGATAGCCAAGGTCCTTCACTAGCAAATCTGGTTAACCCCTTCTTGGCCGAATTGGACACTGTCCTTTAGCCCTTGAAGCAGCCAGAGACACAGCCCAGGAAAATGTTCCTGGACTGATGGTTTATTTCCACCATGCTCTTGGCTCATAAAAAGATGACCTGAAGCAATCATCCTCGGACCCCAGGGGTGCCCTTTCCCTGAAAGCTTACCTCCATCATCTTCCCTTACCCATGTTGGCCCTGTCCTCTGACCCCAGCCAACCTCGGCACCCCCTCCTTTTCTCTTTCTCTCTTTCTCTCCCTCTCTCATTTCTTTGGACTCTTTCTCTCCTGCTCTCCTCCCTTTACCCCACTCACCCTGGGTGTGCTTAAAATGAGTTCCTATCCTGTCCTATGCCTCTTGAACCTTCACCATCTTGGGCATGGGCTCATGGCAAGGGAAAGAAGGCATCATGGTGACTCCACACAAAGGCTATATCTCCCAGAAGTTGACTCCATTGCTCATCCTTGGTTCCTGCACGTCTCACCACAGCTGCACCCCGGATTATCTTCAGCCAGAAGCGTCTCGTTGTTTTGGCTCCACACCTCTCAGGAACTGTCTGACAGCCTCAAGGCTTATCTTATTGACTCTCTGGTCCTTCCATTGACTCACTGATTTCCCCAAGTTTGCCCAAACCCTTCAGACAATACCCAGCTTCCCTTTTCCATTGTAACACCCCTGATGGCCCATTAAAGGACAGTCATGACTTTATCCCACCTGTGCAAGTATCTGGTTCCAGGACAACAGGAACACCCAGGACTTCCCCTGGACAAACCCCCAAACTGTTCCTATTGGACATTCCTGAAGAGGTGCGCACCTTTGGGAGGGAAAGGGAAAGCTATAAAAATGGTTTCCATCTTGTCTTCGGCGCGGAACATCTCTGCACTG
Organism: Phrynocephalus versicolor; assembly: GCA_023846285.1. Lineage (NCBI taxonomy): Eukaryota > Metazoa > Chordata > Lepidosauria > Squamata > Agamidae > Phrynocephalus > Phrynocephalus versicolor. Next base: position 32,504,177 of record JAHTLZ010000015.1, on the reverse strand, counting down.
TCCTGGTTGGGGTGTTCGCCTGCTGTTTTTTTATTGGGCTCAATAAAATCAGTATTCTTCCTGGATCTCTCTCCTGTTGGATTCCTTATTGGTACTTTGGGTTCCAGCAGAACTTAGCGGGACTAGCCTTGTTAAATCTCAACATGCCTTCTGCCCTTCCTTCCAGGTGAAGGCAAATTGGGCCCTGCCACCAGCCCCTCCCTCCCTCTTCCTCCCTCCTTAAGCAAGTATGTGCAGGGATCAGTGTGCATGAGCCTTAGAAAAGGAGGGACGGACAGACTGATGGGCGAATGGATGGATGGATGGATCCAAACACCAACCAGGTTTAGGGAGGGCCCCACAATGGAATTTTGGAAGGGGAGCAGGGCTCAGTAAAAGGACAAAAAATGGGTTATATCACTAAATCTGGGGTGGATTTTTTATAATTAAAAAAATCAAATAATTCTATAAACAAACAAGCAAACAAATAAAATTGACAAAGAAGTGAACAAATAAGAGAAGGCAATGGCGTAGAGATGTAGGCTACCCTTGCCTCTTTTGCTGGAAGACTTTTGCTGTAGGCCATATGAGACCCCAAGACCAAAGCTGACAACTCCCTTTCTTTAAAAGATGATAATCTTGACCCTATGACTGTACAGTAAGTGCTTTCATGGGAAAAAGCTGTCCTGCAGAACAAACACGGGTGCAGTTCCTCTGGCCTCTTTCCCATCTGATTTTCACCAGTCAGCAGTCAAGAGGTAGCCCTAAGGCTTAGTCTTGTGAAGCACAAGATGGTTATCTCTGGTGCATGGATTCCTGAATTTGCAAAGCCATCTCCCCATGAGAGGGACTTAAAATGAAAAATATTTTTAAAAAAATTAAAGAAGGAGAAAAGGGGAGGGGGAAGAGAGTATGCTGACACATATTTATAGATGGAGATATAGAAACAGCTACTAGAAATGGAGCAGGAACGTGATACATCTCACTCCAGTCCACCAGTCATTGGCTGTGTCCCATGCAGGCTCAGTCAAAGGGAGACCTGTAAGGTCTATGGGAGATTGTTGGTTTGAATCCTTCCACTGGCAAAATATTTTCTCTCCCTTATCCTACTAGCTCCCATATCCCTAACAGGAAGAAGCAAGAAAATGTTGGATGCCGTTACAACGGGTGGGGTGTGTGTGAATGGTTACTCTTGTGAAGTTGCACCTGAGAAGTTGGGTTTATCAAAGTGAATGTGCTTTAACTGACCACAGAGCCAGCAGAGAGAAAGAGAGGAAATAGGCAGTTAGGCTTGTATGCAGCTTATTAAAACAGCTCTGCTGTGGTCATCTGGATTTGCACAAAGCATGACCAGAGCAGAGCTAACAAGCTGCAAATAAGTGTCAGTAGCAATTTTCTCTTTCCTCTCACTCTCTTTTTCTCTCTAGGTGCCCGAGAGGAACAAAGTTGGCCATGGGGCCGGCTTGAAAAAAGCAAAACAAACCCACAGCATTATTAGCCAACATTTGAGGGGAATTGAAACTCAGGAGGGGTGGGACTGGGAACATAATGCCTTACAACCCTTGGAGTTGGAAAACTTCTCCTCTTGCCTGATTGCATCTTCTTGTGAGAGTTGCATAATGGGCTGTTTATTAAAATAAAGTAGACCAAAGTTCACTGTGAATAAGAGCCAGCTCTTATCTCCCAACATAAAAATTGTTCTTGTCGCATTATTTTCACAATGATTAAATAATTAAGAGACATGTGATGCCTTATCCAGCCATTTTAACAAATGACTTCTTTTCTATGCTTAGAGCGACCCACTCACACCTCCCCCCCCCACGTACACAGTTGATTTTCCTGATCTGTTTGCATTTCAAAACACCCTAGCCTCTACAGGTGAGATTTAATGAGGGCAACTTACTGCTCCTGCTTCTGAGAGGGACGATATGCTGTGATGCCTACTTCTGTACAAACTTTGCTTCAAGAAACTTTGCTTTAAGAAAACACATAACTTAGATTCCCCCCTCCACCCCACAAAATACAGTTCCCAGAATCAGATCTACAATTTGAAAAAGGACTTATCTAAACTTTGATGCAGCATTCCCTGATTGTTGCGGATACACCCCCCACCCCCAAATCCTCCTCCCTCGGGCAACAAACACAGGGAATGAGCTTTTTAATGTGGAGAAAGTCAAATAACGTGGTCAATCAAGGCTTGTAGCTTTCAGGCACAAGCAAACAGGTCAGATCACATACAGAAATCTTGGAACTGCAGAAGGTCACACAGATAGATGTCGTAATTTCAAGAGAAACATTCTCTGAACACACGTTTAATCAGGCAAGCATTGGCCTATGAGGAAGAGGTGGATTAGGTGAAAACTGGAATGGGGGAAGGTGGAAGAGTGACATCTTCATAAAACCTGAAGCAAGATTTGCTCATCTTTGCTGTTGTTTCCTAAGCAGGCAAATACCCGTCACTTCAGGCAAGCTTTCCTGATTGAATGACTACCATTATGTGACTTTTCGATGGATTGTTATGTGTTACTGCTTGGTCTGAATTTGCAGCACTATTTGTGTTATTCCATTTTTCGTTTTCATCTTTCATAGTGGCATTTTTTTCTTTTATTTGTCTGGTTTTTTTTGTTAGGTTTAATACTTCAGTTCTCAATCCCACCCAACCGCTGCCGGTTCTTTTCTGACCAAACAAGACCAGAAAGTCACTTGAAAACTGCTTGAATTCTTCTTGACTTTTATTTTGTTTTAAAACTGCTCTCCTGCCCTTCAATGTGTAGCCTGCATAATTAACCCGTAAACCGCCCAGAGAGTACTTGAAGTGGTATGGGGGGGCGGTCTATAAGCAGAACACTTGGCTTTCTAACGATGAAGGACACCCTCCCAGGGGCGCTTGCAACCACATAACAAATAAAATTAACATATACGAACATGGCTTGTTGACGTGGCTAATGATAGGGATGCAAATTACTAATTGGACTCTGCTTGGGGTTGCCTTGCTCTACCCCTTCAGCCAGGTGCAGACAGGCAAGGTGTGCAGCCGCTGCGCCTATCATTTGGGCGGTGGGTAGGTGGGAACGGGGGACCGTGCTGCCCTCCCATTTTGAACTGCCCTGCTTGGGTGAGAGGAAGCAGCGCACAGCCAGCATACCACTTGCTCGCTCACTCTTGGAATGGAGGGGGTGGGGGAAATCGGGATATTTCCGGGAATATCAATGACCCAGGAAAAAACGAGAAAGAATAAAATACAGGGTTTTCCCGACCAAAACGGGAGAGTTGACAGGTATGAGTCTGCCCCTGAGGACAACATTCCAGTAATCATTCTGGACAACATTTTTTTATATCTTACTTACACGAAGGAAGAAATGCCCAATGTCTACGCTGGATACCAAAAAGAAAGAATCACGTGAGATCATATAGCAAATATCTGCTGGCCGTTGGAATTTCACCAAAGAATTTCACAAGATGACTCTTTGCTCTATATACTACAGCAAAGCCTTGAACTGTGTGGATCATGATAAGCTACATATAGTTCTGAAAGAAATGGGTGTCCCTCAGAACTTAATTGCCCTGATATGTAACTTGTATTGTGGGCAAGAACCTACCATGGAGAAGCACGGTAGGCCTACAGGGTACCATTCTGTATGGAGAGACAGAATGGCTTCCAGTAGGCAAAGGTGTCAGAGAATCGCAACTACAGAAGAACTGCACAACTGTAATGTTGACAATGAAGAAACTGAAATAGAGATTTTTGTCTACCTTGGTTTAATCAAACATGAAATCAGAAGAAGACTGAGACTCAGAAGGGCAGCAATGAGGGAGTTAGAAAAGATCACCAAGTATAAAGAGGTGTCATTGGAAATTACAGCCAAGCACACACTGTTGTACTGTATTCCCTATTACTGTGCACAGGCATGGCAACTGGACAGTGAAGAAAGCTGACGGGAAAAATGTTAATTCATTTTAAATATGATGTTTTGTGGATACCTGGGACCACCCAAAAGACTGCCGCAAACAAATGTGTCCCTGACAAAATCAACTTTGAACTTTGCTTGGAGGCCAAAACGAAACAGAGATAATCTTACTTTGGCAAGTCATTAGAAGAGAAGGCTCTCTGGAAAAGATAATAATGCAAGGAAAGGTTGAACGCAAACAGGAAAATATGAAGAACAAATTATATTTAAAGGTATTGAAAATAATTATATGCGGCCTTTCTCCTTAAAATGGACACAAGGTGGGTTTACATCATTTAAAAGACAATATTTACAATCTAAAAACCAGAAGAATATATATACAGTATACAGCAGGCCTGCCCAACAGGTAGACTGCGGGCTACTGGTAGCCCGCGAAGGGTTCAAAAGTAGCCCACCAGCTGTCAATTTAAAAAGTGACGGGATAAGTTCTCCATCCTCCCTCCCCCAATCCCAAGGACCACCGTTGCCCCAGCAAAGTTCTGGGTCTGCCAGCCCACTGTTTCAGCCGAGAGGGGCAGTTCAAGGGCCATGGTGCATTGAAATCTGTTCCCTCCAGAACAGATTAATTGGTTTTCAATGCATTCCTATGGGAAACTGCTGCTCTACTTACAAAGGTTTTTACTTATGAGCATGTGCTCAGAACGGATAAAATTCATAAGTAGAGGTTTTAGTGTAGTAGCCCTCAGGCACTTTGGGCTGGAAAAAGTAGACCTAGGCCTGTTCAAAGTTAAACAGCCCTGGTATACAGTATATATACAAATATACGTAGTACTATGTGAGGTAGGTAGATGAGGTTGAGTGTATGACTAGTCCAAGATCACCCAGGGAATTTCAAGGCCAAATAGAGATTCGGCCTAATCTCCATGCCCTAATCCAACAATTTATCTGTTAGATTCCACTTATTCTTGGTTGTGTCTTTTGACTTCAACACAATGAGAAGGACTTTGTTCTCTTTTGGGAGAAAGTGTTAATTTTGTGGGATGATGTTATTAGGATTGTGCTTTGTGGTATGATGCCTGCAGTTTAGCTACAAAAGGACTTTGACCAATCTCTCACTTTGCTTTTTAAAATAATCTTAAACATTATTTTATGAAAGTACTGTATATAGACAGATGATTCATTCTTGGACCATCCCATCTCCGAAACAACTGACTTTTTGGCTATTTTATAGGGATGGGCATCTTATGAAAAACAACATACTGTTTTGTCATTTTTGTCACCTTACAAAATGAAACGAAATAGCAAACAGCATGTCGTCAAGAAATGAAACGAAACATTTTTTGTTTCGGAAATGAGATGATTCATCCAAGCCTCTTGAGAACAGGAGGTTAATTTTTTAAAACTGATTGATTTATTTCCCTTTCTTCCTGCACCACAGCTGTTGAGATAGGTTATCTCCAATCTTGATCTGCCTGAAGCTAGTCAGCCCAGGAGCTGCTGGTTGTGTCTGCAAGTTGATTTAAGACGATTGTTTTTCTTTCCTTTTTAAGTAGGACTGTGAAGGTTATTTTTTAAAAATAGTTTCTTTCCTTCCCTCAGGGCACCAATCAGTTATGGAGTTTATCTCTCTGATCTCTCCCTGCAGCAGCTAGCTATTTTTTCTAGCTTGTTTACAGAGGGTTTTTTTGCTTGAAAGCAAATTGATTGGAACGTTTGAGGGTCTTTGATTTAGGACAGAGGGCTCCCTGTTAAATAAGAAAAAGGAAAGATCCCAATTATTCATAGCATTATGAAATGTTTCATTCCATGATGGAAATTCTTTTTAAAAATCCGTTATTAATGAAACAAATCAAAAAACTATATTTCCATTTCGTGCCCATCTCTAGTTATTACTGTAAAAATGCTTGTATAAGAGTGAGTTGGTGGGGAAAATCTACCCTCTTTATATTCCTGATTAGAGTTATGGATGTGAAAGCTGAACAGCAAAAACAGCTGAGAGGAAAAACAACTTGATTCATTTGAAATGTTGTGTGTCCCAGAGAGTGGAAGAGAGTGTCCCAGAAACTATGGGAAAACTTCCAGAAAAAAACAGCAATGTGTAAGTGGTTCTCATTCAATGGCTGCTAACTTTGGGTAACCGAAGTGTTCTCGGACTGCTGTGCTGGCTGGGGTTTCTGGGAGTTCCTATCCAGGAACCCCAAGTGGCTCAAGGTTGGTAACTACTGTTCTTGATCAACCCAGGCCTGAACCTCTCACTACCAGCTAAAATGACTAAGCCAAGGCTACCATACCTTGAGAACGTCAGGGGAGAAAAGATAACATTCAGTGGCAAAGACAAAAGTATGGGGAAAATGAGAGTAGAGTAGAAAATGAGGAAAATCTAACACAATACAGATTGGTTCTGGAAAGGAAGCTACAACTTTTAGTTTGCAAAACCTGAACAGGGATGTAAGTGGCATAAGCTCCAGGGAGATATCATGGCTCTAAGGTGATAATACATAATAATCTTAGAACTGCAGAGTTGGTGCTATGGGTCGTCATCAGTTCAGCTCCTGTCAGAGAGGCACAGTGGGGAACTGAACTCACTACAGATACCTAACCGTTGAGCTATCCAGGTTCTGACTGTAAACACTGAGAGCCAAGAAAGGAGATCTGACCTTTTTTTGTTTCTGGTAGCAATATCAGTGCAGCAATATCAGTGTATTCCCTGGCTTTCTGAATTGTGGGTACAGAAGCACAGCATCCCCACATACATAAACCTGAGATGATATTTATTATTATTATTATTATTATTATTATTATTATTATTATTATTATTATTATTATTATTATTATTATTATTATTACCATCACACAGCAGACAAGATAACTACGCTGGATTTTGTATTACAAATCACTGGTCGAATGCTTCCCAAGCATAGGACTACGTAATATATCGGTGAATTATGCCAGCAGATCCCAGTAAGGTGGCTTTCTGCAGCTGAGTGATGGTGACTTTTTATTATTATTATTATTATTATTATTATTATTATTATTATTATTATT
>JAHTLZ010000015.1:32483185-32497235 GCA_023846285.1 Phrynocephalus versicolor | reverse complement strand
TTATTATTATTATTATTATTATTATTATTATTATTATTATTATTATTATTATTATTATTATTATCATTATCATCATCATCATCATCATCATCATCATCATCATCATCATCATCATCATCATCATCATCATCATCATTTTGAAGAACTACATTACTTCCTAGGGTTGCCTCCTGTCAGAAACACGTTGACAGCACACAACACCTTACATGTTCAGTTTTATGCCAAGGCTGGTCTCCTCGCTTCCCTGCCACGGAGAGTATCTGGCCTGCCTTTCTTTGGTCCGACAGAGGCAGGATGATGCAGCTCCGTCCAAACCATCTCATTGGCACTAGCCTGTCTTGTGGGAGGAGGCGGAAAAGCTTTCAGCCCCCCCATCCCCGTTTTTTTTTCTGTCGGCGGAGGAGGAATCACGCGCGACCCTCGCCTTTAAGGTCCAAGAGAGGAGAGGTGGTATTTGTGTGTGTGAGAGAGAGACAGAGCGAGAAAGACAGAGAGAGCGAGCGAGCGAGCGAGCGAGCGAGAGAGAGAGAGAGAGAGAGAGAGAGGAGAGGGGGAAGAGAGAAGAGAGGCGGGCGAGCTGGCGGCGTGGCTCTTCGTGGGGCTGGATCCCCGGGGGCAGCTGAAGCAGGTGCATCGAGCCAAGGTACCGCCGCTCCAAGGCCTGTCCTGGGAGCCCCGCAGTGCAGGGAGGCTTCGGGTGGTGGTGGTGGTGTGGGGGTGGTGTGGTGTGGGGGTGGAATGCATGGGGGTCGAAAAGGCGGCGGCGGCACCCCGCAGCAGCCAAGGGGACCCAAAGCCGGGGGGGGGGGCGGCGCGGCGCGGCGCGGGAGGAAAAGAGCTGCTGCTGCTGCTGCTGGGGCATCCGCCGTGCCCGCGGCTGGCCGAGGTCCTGCTGCGTTCCTGGCCGGGGGCGGCGGGAGCGCCTCGGGAACGGGAGAGGGGGAAGCGGCGGGTCGGTAGCCACCAGAGGGCCCGGCTCGGCGACACGGCTCTCCTCCAGGCCTGCTCGGTCGCCGGGCGGGAGGGCGGGCGATCAGGTTGTGGCGGAGGCAACCGCCCCCCCCCCTCGCTCGGATGCGGCTGTCCCGTGATAGGAAGGGCAGCCAAGATGGTGGGGGATGAGGAGCCACCTCCGCTCCAGTCAATGCCCCAGTCCCTTCCCCCTCTTCTTTCTCTATCCGTACCCACACCCCATACCCCACACCCCGCCGCCCCGGCTCCGTTTCTCACGACCATCCGGATTCGGCTGCGGTTCCAGGTACTGCTTGGCCCGAGTCCACGTTTTGTTCGGAAGGGAGGTAGCATTTAGATGCCTAAGCCAGGCATGGGGTGTCCTCGGATGAAAGCGAGAAGGATGGGTGCATATTCGCACGATCACTGGAACGAGAGGTGCGAGTTGCTGCACTAGCCACCCCTGGCAGGGAATACGGCCCCTGGTGGGATTTTCTTCCCAGGACACACGAGTGTCTAGTCGGGGTCTACTGCTATCAAAGAGCCTATGTATACTTGGGAGTGAAAATCCGTGAGATTTTTCTGAAAGAATCCAGTTCCATGTTGCAGCATGGCATTTATTCATCCTTCTTGTTTCTCCCTTGTCAAGCAAGTGGGGTGTTGGGGAGGGGCAGTTTTACGCTCTTTCCTAGGCATTCATGTGTGGTGTGGTAATTCCAATCTGCTTTGGTGAACAGAATCAGGGGCAGATAATAATCAGCTATTCAGGATTAACTCAGGATAGGCTGTTTGATCTCATGGGGCAGCTCTGGGATTTTCTTAAGGGTTTTCATTCATTAAATTGTGTTTTTCTTATCCCCATAATGCCAGTGACAAATATAGTTTGTGAATTTTTCTGCTTTATTTTTAAATGACTCTCTTCAGCGTTGATATTCCTACTCTGTTTGTTGATATTCCTGTGGCAGTCAAAGAACATCTTAAAACCTTTGCTGTGTTAAGTGTGAAAAGAATAACAGTTTTGTCTGTGTTTTTCTTTTTTTAATGGGCAGGTAACCCAAAGTGGGGTGGTGGCAGCTGTAGTGTCTGCTCTGTGTCATTTTTTTGTAAACACAGACTGGGGATGCTCCAGTTCTTGAGAAATGGAAGACTAAAGACCAAAGAATTTTATTTGCATTTTTGGATTTCTTTAAACAGGACTGGGAGCTGGGCCTGTGGTGGGTAGAGATGGGAAATGTGTTATCCTGACAGGCATTGGCACTAGGAACAACATGCCACTTGGTACTAACACCCACTGCCCTCTATATACTGTTGGAGAGAAACACTGCTGGCTGTACTTGTTGGGTCAGATGGGAGTTTGCAGCCTAAGACAGTCTGGAAGGCCATAGGTTGTTGACTCTACCATGTATATCTTCCCCTCCATAGTCACACTGCAGGTTGGGGGTTTGATTCCCCACTGGGCATCCCAGAAAACTAGCCGGTATGGCTTGGGGCAAGCCACACTGCCCCAGGATGCCCCCAGAAGGAGGGTATGGTGAAACACAGTGTATTTTCTATGTAGAAATCCCTGAAAAGGCTTGCGGTAAATTGGAATCCATGGGACACACTTATTTTTTACAGGTACATTTGCTTACCATTGCTTGAAAAGGAAAGAGCCAATTAGACTATTAAATGCCCTCCTAGTACAATGTTGTGTTGTACCTCCCATCCCTCTGCGACTTGTAAAAATTACAGCTGCTTCTTACTCTGCACAAAGGTCATACCTGTCTGTGTGGGTGTAGGTGTCTCTCACAGCCGATATGACACGAGCACCCCGGCATAGCTAGGTCAAGCTGTGAATTGTTCTCTGAATCTGTGAAATGGAGCTGGAAAGAGGCACTCTGTTCCCCCAAAGGGAGGATGGTCGGTTCTCCAGCTCCAGTGGCTGCATGTATGTTGTCTCTCGAGCAGAAAATCAGGAAGGACAGACAGAAGTACTTCAGAGGCGAGTCAAGAGGGGACCCATCACATGCTCTAGATCAGTGGTTCCCAACTCTGGGTAACCCAGGTGTTCTTGGACTGCCATTCCCAGAAGCCTTCACTGCCAGCTGTGCTGGATGTGGTTTCTGGGAATTGCAGTCCAAGAACACCTGGGTTACTCCAGGTTGGGAATCACTGCTCTCGACTATCACTGCCATCGTTTCTAGCCAATAATGCCATTGGCTGTGCTGACTTACTGGTGATATGTAACCAGGAGGGCACAGGTTACCTCAGGCTATTCTAGGAGGGGAGGAACCTCTCAGGGTTTGTTAACCTACTGAGAATCCACAAACAGCCTTTCCCTGATAAATAAGTGTACGTATACTGTAGATTTGCATGCATGACCTGCTTAAGCAGCAGTGGGCATAACGACACAGGTTATTAACTGTTATTATAATTCCCTTTTTAAAAAAGAAGAAAAAAAGCATGTTCTGCAAAACACTGGAGGGCAGGAAGCTCTTGCCGCTTGATAATTTTAATGAAGGACAAGACCAGATTGGAGATGGACTAGAGGAAAATTTTTATGCAGCCAAGAATCCTGAGATGTCAGGGAAGATTTGTTTAGTTACACATTACTCACTAGAATGTGTTAAGGCCATGACATACAATATTGGTTCATTAAAAAGAAGAAAGACAACTGAGTGTTGCACAGTTTAAAAATTATGGACATATATGAGATACACATAAAATTGAGAACAAGTCACAAAGTTATGATAATTCGACTGTTTTTGACCGGAGGTGGGCTACTTCAATAGTGTTCCAGTATATTGGGCATTTGCTGGATCTTCTTTTGTACAGGTGGTCGGGCATACATTGCAGGCATGAAAGTGTTGCATTGACTGAATTTCTCCACAGTCACAAGACTCACAAATAAAATTGTCCTGTAGCCAAGAAGCCCCATTTTACTTGGTTCTTTAATATTCCTGCTTTGCTTCAAAGTTTATTAAATGATTTCTAGATGGTCCAGTCTTATTCTGTAGGGAGACATTCTTCAGCATTTGTCCATGCAGCAAGTTGTGTTGTTTTTATTTTCCATAGATTTAGCCTAGCTTCTTTCTGCTTTAATATTTAGAGCTTGAGATGTGTGCAGAAAACATTCCCCAGCCCAGTTTTAACCATTGTCTGAGAGGAAAGGGGTTCCATGAAGTGGATGTGTTTGGTTTATTATCTTATTTCATTAATTATTTGCTAGCATCTCTCAACATACTTCTGTTTTAATGGGGTAGGTTTCAGGCAGGCAGTAATAATCCTGCTTGATTTGTTAAGAACTACCCCCATGTGAGTCATGGCAACTGGACTTTTTTTCTAAAAAGAAAAGAAAAGATGTCCAGTTGCCATGATTCAGCTTCCAGATAAACTCACCTGGATGACTGAGAATCTTCACAGACATACCTCCACATGTTTGACATGAACTGATTTATGCTACAGTAATCCCACACTTATTGCAGGGGTTAGGGACCTGACCCGATCTGCGATAAAGGAAAATATGTGATATACTGGTGGATGCTGAGTCGGATCGGGACTGGGGGGGTGACTGGGGCCTCCTACACTAACCTTAGACCTGGTGCTGCCCCAAACAGACCTCCAGTGGGCTTCCTGGGCCTGTTGGAGGCTCCAGAAGTGGTTTCAGGCGATCTGGAAGACACTTCTGGTTTTTTGGAAGCCACTTCTGGTTTGCCGGAAACCACTTCTGGGGCCTCCGACAGGCCCAGGAAGCCTGTCAGAGGCCTGCTTGGGGCAGTGCCAGGCCTGGGGTAAGTGTAGGAGATGTCAAACAAGCCCATGCAGTTTGCCCCAGGGGGCCTTGCCTTTCATATACTGTGTTCCCACAATATGGTGGAAAGCCTCATCCAAGAGAAAATCTTAAAACACATAGAAGAACAAACCTTGCTGAGGGAATATCAGGATGGCTTCTGCAAGGGAAAGTCTTGTCTGACAAATCTTTTAGAATTTTTTGAAAAGGTCAACAGGCATGTAGATTTGGGTGAACCGGTGGATATAGTCTATCTGGATTTTCAAAAGGCTTTTGATACAGTCCCTCACCAAAGGCTGCTGAGAAAATTGCACAGTCAGGGGATAAGAGGGCAGGTCTTCTTATGGATTGAGAACTGGTTGAGATCCAGGAAACAAAGAGTAGGTGTCAATGGGAAATTTTCACAATGGAGAGAGGTGAAAAGCGTTGTGCCCCAGGGATCTGTCCTGGGACCGGTGCTTTTCAATCTGTTCATAAATGACCTGGAGACAGAGATAAGCAGTGAGGTGGCCAAGTTTGCAGATGACACAAAACTTTTCCGTGTGGTAAAAACCAGAGAAGATTGTGAAGAGCTCCAGAAGGATCTCTCCAAACTGGGGGAATGGGCTATGAAATGGCAAATGCGTTTTAATGTAGCCAAATGTAAAATAATGCATATTGGGGCAAAAAATCAAAACTTTATCTATCAACTCATGGGCTCTGAGTTATCCATGACGGATCAGGAAAGAGATCTTGGTGTGTTGGTGGACAGCTCCATGAAGGTGTCTCCCCAATGTGTGGCAGCAGTGAAGAAGGCCAATTACATGCTAGGGATTATCAAAAAGGGGATTGAAAATAAAACAGCCAACATTATAATGCCATTATACAAAACAATAGTAAGGCCGCACCTGTAGTATTGTGTACAATTCTGGTCACCGCATCTCAAGAAAGACATAGTGGAACTGGAAAAGGTGCAGAAGAGAGCGACTAAAATGATTACTGGGCTGGGGCACCTCCCTTATGAGGAAAGGTTAAAACATTTGGGGCTCTTTAGTCTGGAAAAAAGGTGCCTGAGGGGGGATATGATTGAGACATACAAAATAATGCAGCACATGAGTAAAGTGGATAGAGGGAAGCTCTTCTCCCTCTCACAAAATACCAGAACTAGGGGACATCCACTCAAATTGAGGGCTGGAAGAGTAAGAACAGACAAAAGAAAATATTTTTTCACCCAGCGTGTTGTTAGTCTATGGAACTCCCTGCCACAGGATGTGGTGATGGCATCTGGCCTGGATGCCTTCAAAAAGGGATTGGACAGATTCATGGAGGAAAAGTCCATCACAGGTTACAAACCATGATGGAGATGTGTAATTCCCCAGGCTTAAAACCAGGGTACTTCAAGGGCCAGATGCAGGGGAGTGGTATCAGGAGACAGATATCTAGTCTCATGTGCTCCCAAACACATCTGGTGGGGCCACTGTGAGATACAGGAAGCTGGACTAGATGGGCCTTTGGCCTGATCCAGCATGGCTCTTCTTATGTTCTTATGTACCGGGAATGCAGTATGTGAACCACAAAACAGCGGGGATGACTGTACACAGCACTGGCATATTCTGCTTCAGAGTAGCACAGGGACAAAGCTGTTGTTCTTATTTTTTGTGGTTGTGCACTCAAGTCTGATTCAGCCAGTTTCCTAAATATGTGATTTCTGGTGGCAACTTTCTGTTTGGTGTTTAGATCATATTTTTGTAGGTCAGAGTTCAATCCAGACTAACAACCAAATACCGTGGGGTAGGGCAAAGTTCTAAATCTTGCCTTCCTATCTAACTCAGAGCTTCCTCCTTGCTTGTTTGTTCTTTAAGTGGAAGGCACAGACCTGTGTTTTTAAAGGGTTTGGTTTCAGACATTTGCTTTCATAGTATTAGTTGGTGCTCATGGTTTCAAAGTTTTCCTTCTGGACTGTCAAGAAACCTCTTGCATGACAACTCTTATTCAGACAGATGACAAGCTGGGGAATTTTTAATCAACTTTTCAAGTGAGTTTTAAAATAATAGGATCTTCTTTTGTAGCACTGGTTTCTTTTGATTACTGTAGTTTATAAAGAGTATACACTTTGTTTAAAAATGTATATTTGGGGCAGAAAGGGCCTGAAGAGCTAGTTTATATATTGACCTTCTAAAGAGTTGTAATCCAGTGCACTTTTACATAGAATGTGAACTGCACTAAACCTACGGCATTCATTTCTATGAAAATACATATAGGGACTATATAGACTACATACAGTGTAGACTATAATTATCCCTAAATTTCTGTGAGATTAAATTGCACTGAATTCTGAAAAGAAGCGAAAGACTACATAATGTCTTTGTCTTGGTGATGGCATGACCTGATCATGTGAACTTGCGTTTCCCAGATGTATTGGAGTACATCTCCCATCACACGCACAGAGAATGATGCACCATAGCCATGCTGGAGTGATCTTGGGAGTCTAGTACATCCAGAGGGCATCAGATGTTTGGGATGGTTGGCCTGGAAGCACCCAAGTAAATACTGAAGTCTAGGACCAGAGAGTTACAGGGCTATCTTAAGGACCTATATTTTGGAGCCTGACTCCTATTCAGCGGAACTATGTATGAACAAATATGTGTGTGATCTAAGAGCATGGATACTTAACAGATAAATAACATCAATTAAACCAGCCTGATTTACACCTGGTTAAATATATACTGTAGGAAGGGGACCACATTTCCATAGTGGGACAGCTCATGCATCCTATTTCTGGGGTCTCTATTTCAAAGAGCTCGCATAGCATACGTTTCTATCTCTCAAAAAAATAAGTCCAGTAGCCATGACTCAACTCCCAGTTAAACGCACCTGGATGACTGAGAATCTTCACAGACGTATAGCATACATGTAACTTTAATAAAATTCTACCCCAAGCCTATGGGTTTGTAGTTGGAAACACAAATCTGGGTTGAATTTGACATCAAGTTTCCTGCTGGCGTTTCATCTGGGTGTGTCTGAGATGAGATGTGATTTTCTTTGTCATAACTATTATTTCACGACTAAATGGCCACTGTGTACTAACTTAACCTAGAACTCCAAGTGTCATAATATATGGAACGTCTATCATTGGGGATTAACTGTGATGTTTAGATGTGTAGATAATGTATTCAGGTGAAGAAAGGTATGAAGGACAAAGAACTTGTTTTGTTGTTCTAGCCAGCATGATGTGAACCAATTAAAAGTAATTATGCTAGCATGGCTCTTGGCAAGAATTCATCTGTGGCTTTTGTAGGTTTTGTGAAAGTATATCCAGAAAAACAAGGAGCTGGAGTGGCAGTGCTGTGATCCAGTTCCACACGTACCTCTTGCCTTATTTGAATTAATGTCTGATTGGTGTCAGCATCTAGAACTACAAATCCTGCCGACCCACCCAGCAGCATACCCAATGGCCATGCCTTCTAGGGATAATGGAGGTTGTAGTTCGGCTCACCCGAGGAGGGGTCAGTTGGAGACTGTCTGCTTGCATGGGAGGTCATTTGTAAATAAAGGTTGGGTGCTAAAGACTGCATGCTTTTTAGTTCATCCATCAGGTTCAGGTTCTGAAGGTGAGCTGAAAGCTTCAGGGAGGCGAATAGATTGCAACATGCTTGTTTGTTGCCCTCTTGCTTTCACCGGTTTATTTGTGCTTTTAATCTGTTTTTATCTGTTATTCAGTATATACTATTGCCTATTTATTTTTCTATGTTGTTCATTGCCGATAGTTCCCACTGGGAAAGTTGGGTGGTTTATAATAAATAAATAAATAAATAAATAAATAAATAAATAAATAAATAAATAAATAAAAAGAGGGCCTGTGGCTTTTGAAAGGTCCCAGGATGAAGCAACGTAGTATTCTGGCGGCCAGTTGCTCATGTTGAATTGCCAAGTGGCTTTGGGGTGATGGGCCTGGGAGAACAACTGTGCCTGCCCTCTCTTCCTCTGATGGCTTTGAAAGCAGCTTGAGCTTTCAAAGTCAGCAGGTGATTTTCACAGGCTGGAGAGCAGCATTGTCACCTCTTCCTCTTCTGTGCGGCAGAGGAAATGATTGCTTAAGGCTGGAGTCCAGGCAAACCTCAACTCATGTTTTAGCTTCTTAGGCATTTCCCTCCTGCCATTATGGATTAACCCCGTCAGTTTTAGACTTAGCGTAGGAGTATCATAGCCCAGTCGTTTTCAGGTGATGTGTCTCTGTTGGCATTAAGAGGGACCCCAAAGGCTCAGTGATGGCTAGTAGAGATGACTTTCTGGGATAGACTGCCTTTCCATTCAGGGTAAGGAGCAATGGCAGAGCTTGGGAATGTCACTGTTGTGATCTGCAAGGTGCAGAATTCCCTAACCGGAATGGCCTGTATATATTCCACAGGAACAGTAAAGAAGGTCATAGTTGAGCCACAACTGCTCTGTGTATCAAAGAGAACATAGCGTAAGCACTCGAGAAACCTCAAAAGGGGCAGAATTACCAGAGGTGATAATACCTCTCCTCCCAGTAATTTAGTACTGGTGACAAATTATTTCCTGTTGGCTCAGCGTGATTTTTAGATGAAGGAGGACTCCAAGGAGGCACCCAAAGGATAAGTGTTGTAGTAGGGTGATGCAGTTATAGTCATAACATATTGATGTATATAATGAGATGAACTTTCTAGATGCCTTATCATACTGTTTCCAGGATATCAACTAGAGCAGAAATGAGAGATAAGAGAATTGTTGAACCAGCTGGAACTAGTAACCATAATGATGTCAAAGTCAGTGTAGATACAAAGAGTTACAACCTCTTTGTACGTAGCTCAGAGAGGTACAGCCACACAGCCACTTTTGAATTCAAAACAAGAAAGGTTTATAAAATGAGGGGATTGTCAGGCAGGACATTGAAAAAGAAACTAAATTAAATCAAAGAACATTGGAATCATAATTGTAAAAGCTTACCTAGAGTGTATGTTTCAGGTGAGGAAAGGTACCACCAATTAATTCCAAAGGGCATTAGCATGATTAAGAAACAGGGTCAGGGAAATGGAAAGAGAAGAGAAACGTGGATTCACAAAACTGAAGGCCTCCAGTGGACAGTAGTTCTTTTATGTCCTTCTCATGGAGTTCTGATAGCCATATGCTTGATAGCATGGGAGAGAAAGCCGACTAGGTAAACTATTGGGCCTTGCACATTGCTCTGTTAGGATGCCTAAGGTTGAATTTCAGCCCCCCACCCCCCAAATCTGACACATTGGATGAAATTAGTAGTAAGTCACAACTAGAGTAGGCCCATTGGACCAATGGATGTACAGATGAGTTGACTCGCCAAATCCTCATTGATTCAGTAGGTTTAGTTTAGTTTGACACATCTGCATGTCGGTCATTGTAAGTGAAATTTGGAATCTTGCAGCCGAGCCCACTGAACTCTGCAATAATTATGTGTAAACATGTGCAGGCTTAATATCCTATATAGATTTTGTCCTTTAACTCTTCTTTTGGCATCTGTGATACTCAGTAACATATATCTCAACATATGCATTTTATATGTAAAATAAGCTGATCTGTCTTGCTTCATGTCCAGTTACCTGTGATTATGTACTTACCCAGCGCATAAGACCCTGGCTCACTGAAAGCTGAAAATAGAACTTGTGTAAAAAGTGTGTGTCTAGTACAGATTTGGTCTATTTTGCAATTTTATAGTTACTTTTAACAGAATCATTGAATAACTGAGTTGGAAGAGGACTATAAGGTCATCAAGACCAACCCTCTCCTCAAGGTCGGAATCCAAATCAAAACAGATCTGACTGATTGTTGTCCAATTTTCTTGAATGCCTCCAGCATTGGAGTGCCCACCACTTCCTGAGGTAATTGGTTCTGTTGCTGTACTGCTCTAACAGTTAGGAAGTTTTTCCTGATATTCCTGATATATCTGGCTTTCTGTAGTTTGAGCCGTTATTATGTCCCCTGCACCCTGGAATGATCAAGAACAGATCCTGCCCCTCCTCAGCATAACAACCTTTCAAGTATTTAAAAAGTGCTATCATATCTCTCCTCAGTCTTATTTTCTCAAGGCTAAGCACTCAAGGCAAAAAGTCAGGGTGACCTCTGCCCTGGATCAGCAAAAGACTGTTAAAAATGAGATGTTTGGATCATACAAGTTCAGAACTCCTTGTCAGGTTGGGGATTACACAAGTTTGGATGTTTTGCAAAGCAAAAGAAAAAAGTTCAAACATTATCCTAGGCCAGTGATGGCGAACCTATGGCACGGGTGCTAAAGGTGGCACTCGGAGCCATTTCTGTGGGCACCCGACAT
Organism: Phrynocephalus versicolor; assembly: GCA_023846285.1. Classification (NCBI taxonomy): domain Eukaryota; kingdom Metazoa; phylum Chordata; class Lepidosauria; order Squamata; family Agamidae; genus Phrynocephalus; species Phrynocephalus versicolor. Next base: position 32,486,214 of record JAHTLZ010000015.1, on the reverse strand, counting down.
CGCCCCTTCATAGCTACCTGTGTACAGGTTAAATTACTGTATTGGCACTTTGCAAACAAATTAGTGGGTTTTGAATTGCAGTTTGGGCACTCGGTCTCTAAAAGCTTCGCCATCACTGTCCTAGGCTGTCTGTGAAGATTCTCAGTCATCCAGGTGAGTTTATCTGGAAGTTGAGTCATGGCAACCAGACTTCTTTTCTTGAGAGATCAAAACGTTTCGCTGCTCATCCAAGCAGCTTCATCAGTCTGAGGAAAGTTAGTGGCGAGTTCTCCATTTTATAGTTCACCTTCATTTCACATCTCTCTGGTCTGAATAGGCTCATGGGTTGGACAATGGCCTGAATAGGCCCATTAGGTGGACAATGGTAGTTAGCTGTGGCCTTGCTATTCAGATAGCCATTCATACAGTATGTGTACTGAAAACCCCTATCAACAGAGGTGGGGGACTCTGACACAATCTGTTTTCTACCTATCAAGCAGCCCTTTAATCAATCCCCAGACGCACTTCACACCTCCACCAGCAAGGCCATAACTAATGACCCCTACTTAATGGGTGTTGGGAAAGGTTGCATAGGAGGGAGTTTCACACGCCTTGGGCCATTGCCCACCTAACACTCATGTTAACTTGTTGATGTCCACAGCATGGTGATTGTTGCCGCTAAACACGTCTGTGATAAGGGTGGACTGGTTGTTTGCTGCATTTGTTCTTTGGTTTCAGTGCAGAAGGTCTATCCGAGGGACTGTTCAGATGGGTATATAGATCGGCATTTGGATTGCTGTTAATATGGTTTGGTTTGAACCAATTGTATCATCAAGATGTGTTTCGACTTCAATTGGCCCATCCTGACCCTTTAAGAGCTGTCCCACTCTTTTCTAGTAGAGGGCTTCTGGTTTTTGGTACATTTTGGCATACTCCTAATTATCCTGTTGTGTATCTTGTGCACCTGACGAACTTCCACCCACATGGAGTTCTGGGTATTGTTATACTGTATTAATTTCACATGACTAAACCAGCAATCCAAAGACTTGTGTGGACTCTTCTTACAGGAGAATAAATGTATCCGGTTTGATTGGAAGTACTGACCAATTAAGAGATAAAATAGATGGCACTAAAGATAAGAACATTTTAAGTGGCTGGGAACCAAGCTGCTCCAAATTCCACCATCTGCACAGGTAACCTTAAAATAAGTCTAGAGGTTATTGAGTTGGAAAAAAGTATATGCCTTCAGTGAAGGTGTATTAATTCAACCAACAAGCACTGAAACCTCTCTTTTTTACTTTTTCCAATTATTCATTTACATATTTGTTTAAAATAATTTTACACTGCCTTTATCCTTAAAAGAACCAGCTTACATCATTAAACAATAGACAAACAGTAAGTACACAAATATTTGAAAGTGTATATAAAATATTCAAAATATTTAAATTGTATATTGTATATTTACATATTTTAAATATTTAATATACACTTTTAAATATTAAACATACATATAATATTTTTAAATATTTTTAAATATTTAACATTTTATATTAAATATTTTAAAATATTTATAATATTTAAAAATTATTGCATTAAAAACAATAAAATCAGCAGGTAAAACACATTTAAAAGTAACAGAGCACAACAATCTATTTAAAAACAAACACAGACAGCTAGTCACTAAGGAAGAACCTGCCTGAAGAGAAGGTCTTGGCCGGCTTTTGGAAGAACATCAAAGTTGGGGCTATCCTGGCTTCCCATTGGATGGGGTACCAGAGTTTAGGAGCATTTGGCCTAGGTGCCAAAAATGAAGCAGGAAAATGACTCATTGAGTTTTGTGATACTGTACTAATAATCTGTTTATTCCAAGTACAATGGACCCTTGTATAACAAAGGGTTTGTATAACATAAAATCTGTACAACATAAAAAATTCCGAAGATAAGGGAAATTTGCTTAACAGCATCACCTATGGGGCAAATCTGTACAACATAAAAATAGGATTACTCTGTTTTCAATGCATTCCTATGGGAAATTTGTATAAAGGAAAATTTGCTTAACATAATTTCATTTGGAACAAATTAATTCCTTTATACAAGGTACCACTGTAGATGCTTCAAGCAATTGAACTGACTGGACTTATGAACGTCACTAGATGGCCAATCCAGAAATCACATATGTAATTGGAAGCAGGATATATGGAAGCTGTGGTGCCTGTTCCAAAACAAGACCAGGAATAGATTGTGATGCTGATTGTTAATATTAAAAAAATAGAGTAAAACCGAAAAAGAACACTACAAGAATCACAGTGCCAACTTATAATTTAAACAACATTCCTGATGAATTTAAAGTGAACATAAGGGACAAATCTGCATTGCTAAATCCAATTGACCATGAACCAGATGGACTGTGGATTGAACCCAGATACTGTATTATGGATGAATGACAAATACAATTTTGTAGTAAAAGGGAAAGAAAAACCTAGGTGGAAAAAAACATTTAACACTTTAAAGAATGAGTGAGAGGCAAAAGTAAAAGTGGCAGAAATTCTGCAGTGGCTGTCATGTAGAGCAGGGGTGGACAGCTGTCAGATGTTTTGGATAACTCCCACAGTCCTTTGCCATTGGCAATCTAGGCTCGGAATTCTGGGATTTGTGGTCCAAAACATCTGGAGGTCCGACAGTGGCCCACTCCTGATGTAGAGACAAAGAAAAGTGTAACAGTAACCAGTTCAAAGAAATAGAGAATAATCAAAGGGGAAAACAAGTGATCTCTCCTAGAAGATTCAAGAAATTAAAGGGAAAATAAAGCCTAGATTAGGAATGCTGAATGACCAAGAGAGAAGCATACTATCTGACTGGGAGAAAAGAAAGAGAAGATAGAGACAGCGTACTGAAGACCTATACAGAAGACATGAAATGAGGCTGATCCTGCAGGTCTAGAACATGAAGTCAAAGCTGCTCTGAAAACACTGTCACTGAAAGAATTCATCTGGGGTAGATGGGATACCAATATTTCAAGCTGCAGAGACTGAAAATAAAATGGCCCACAG
>JAHTLZ010000015.1:32454354-32483145 GCA_023846285.1 Phrynocephalus versicolor | reverse complement strand
GTTTGGATCATAGCTTTGTGGATATGCTGGACTTGATGGGTGGTTCCTGCATGGCAGGGGGTTGGACTGGATGGCCTTTGAGGTGTCTTCCAACTCTATGGTTCTACGAGTGTTAGACTTTTTTTTTTTTTTTTGAGAGAGAGAGATATGAGGGTTGCATCTGAATTCCGCCCCCCCAAGCTTGGATTAAAATGAGACACAGTCCCCCTTTTTTGACCCCAAGCCAATTCCTATCCCCCCCTCCACTCCACCTGTTATGCTGATGGCGTGACGCTGACCTCATAATCAGCCTGAGGTCTCCCAGGCTTTCTTTTTCCTCTGATGCCTGCTGTGTTTATAGCTGCTGCAATTCCTCACTTGCCAGGGCCACATTCTTCCTTAATTGGCTCTGTCTTGGGTCCTGGGGCTGAAATGGGGACAAGGAGCTCGAAGCAGACCCAGAGAGAGTTCTCTGTGAGATATTTGGCAGGGATGGTGGAACTTCTCCGTGGTTGAACAAAATCTGTTGTGTATTTGTCTCTTTCCTTTTGTTCATTCATTATATTAACGCTTTCACGTGGCTCTCTTTTTATTCATGTAGGTGGGATAGATCAGCAAAGAGGCCAAGATGGACCTGGACGTATTAAACATGTTTGTGATAGCAGGAGGCACGCTGGCTATCCCCATCTTGGCGTTTGTGGCATCCTTCCTACTGTGGCCTTCAGCACTGATCAGAATATACTACTGGTAAGTCTCCCCCCACCCCGGTTCCACCCTCTATGAGAATCTGAGTTCCTATTTATTGTTGCTTTTGCAGAAGGCAGAGGCACTACACAATTGCCTTAGAGCTTGTAGGTTTCAAAGGATACCCTTGCTTTAATCGCCTTACACCTCTCATCTCACAATTCCCTGGAAATATATTTGGAATTGTGTCCAGGACTACATGATTTGCTCACAGTTGGAGGAGGTGTTTGGATGGATTCCTGCATGCACATAGAAACTGTTTTGGGAGCACAAGAGCATTCGGGTCAACACCTGTTCATTCAGCCAGGAATGTTTTCAGGGGCTAACCCAGAGTTTGACTAAAAAAAAAAAATTCCCATGACCAGGTGGTATCTTTTCTCAAGCCTAGGGCATTTACTTATAAAGCAGGGGTGTGGAACGCTTGGTCCTTCATACATTATGGACGGCAACTCCCCCAAGCTCTTATCAATAGCCATGCGGTGTGGGGGTTCTGGGAAATGTAGGCCAAAGCATCAGGAAGGGCCCATGGGGCGACATCTCCCACCTTAAAGGACACCCTCTCTAGTCATGGCAGGTAAGTAGGAATGCTCTGAAGCTCCTGCAGTGGCTCTAATAATGGGACATGATTGGGCCCGACGTGCACATGTTTCATCTGTTCTTGCTCCCTTGAAGGCCTCTGAACAGGAGGCGTCAGGGGTTGCTTGAAGATGAGTGCAGCAGGCAGGTTACTGTAATTAAGGTATATCAGTGGCTACTAGAACAAGAGCATAGTGTTTAATTAAACGATGGGTCTCTCTGGTACAATGTAAAATGGTAATTGCTGATCATGTTTCATTAATATAAACGCTTCTGAGGGGATTCAGAATTGTCGCGTTACCAATCCGTGCCTTTTGTTCGTGGTTGCTAGGCAGTGCTTTATTACCTTGGTTACTTTGGCTGTCTGGAGAGATTAGCTCCCCGTGACTACAGATGCCATTGGCTGGTTTCTGGGGGTGGGGTGGGGGGTGGGGGGAAGAAATGGCTTGTAGGACAGCTTCATCAGTCAGAGAAAGCTCTTTTGAATGTCCAAGCAGGCATAATGGCACCAGTGGGATTAAAATTTCAGACCTGGGTGGTTCAGAAAGAGGAGGAGGAAGAGAGTGGTGTATGGGAGGAGTGCAAGCGTGGAGAGCAGGGGGTGGGGGAGAGAAGGAGGGGAAGAAAGACAGAGACATCAGGATTGTGCTCTGAGCCGAAGAATAACAGTCTTGAGGTGGGGGGTGGGGGGTTAGGGAAGCAGGGAATTCCCCCCCTCCAATAGTGAATTACAGTCATGATGGTGATGAGAACATTTGCTGTGCCGTTCTCAGGTAGTCTTGTTGGCATTGAGCTGTTTTAAGTCTTGGTCGTTTTGCACAACGAGCCCTGTGGTTAAGCTCCTTACACAATGAAGGGTTATTATCATAAATAACAACAGGAAGAACCATTTTTGAAGGGTGTGTGTCCTTTGCTTTTCATCCAGAAGGGCTCCCCGAGTGGTTTACAGGCCCGTTAGAACAAAATGTTAAGAAGGCACTTGCACATCAGTAAAAACAATCCTCGGTGTCATCATGAAGCGGATGATATCATTATAGAAGCGGAAAGCAATAGTTTTCCCCATGAAGACATGAGAGATAGAGACGATTTCATACAACAGATCAAGGAAACGGGAATCCACTACCCTCCTTCCTTGTGTCATCAGCAGGAAGTAGCAGTAGAGGCCACACTGGTTAGGAACACTCAATAAGCCATTAGATTTAGTTCCGACAACACCTTAGATCTTTATCATTGAATGCTCTCATGGAATGTTGCTGCACTACCAAACAAAATACAGGATAAGAATGTACAGTAATTAGCTTCCTAAAGGAATAGGATGTGATTAGTCTCCAGGAAACCAGAATTTGCTCTATTCAACCTGCTATCAGCCATGAGGGCTATAATTACTGGCTGACCACAAGCTGGCAAAATAGTGCCGGCCAAGTGGAGACCTTATATATCAACCAAAGATAGCATCAAATGCATTGAGATGAGTGTAGCCAACCCTAACTTTCAGCGTATCAAGAAAGTTAACTTAGTCACCCATGCTATTATGTATCCGATCAATGCCTACCTTCTACCAAAGAGTTCTAAAGGTAATTTTGGTGACACTTGGAGAGAACTGGATAAATTTATTGAACAACTTGAACTTATAAATCATGGAGCATCAGTTATGGGAAACGTAAATGCTTATATTGGCCCAAATGAGTAATCTTAATTTATATAATTTGCAATGTCTGTCTTCATCTTTAAATACAGGAAGGGAATCAAAGGATACCATGATTGATGACTATGGTAAAGCCTTTTATAGCATAATTATGAAATATAATTGTTACATCCTCAGTGGCAACCATTCAAATGATAGACCTGGCAACATAACTTCCTTTCCTGGTTAGCGAAGAAGTTTCCTCTGACTTGATGTACATGGTTTTGAAGTAATCTACACAGAAGGTGGCCATTTTCCAATTTATTTATAACTTTTTGTGATATCTAAGCTGTGCCTACCACTGGAAGAAAATAGAAAGAATATCCTAAACTTTAATGCTCTTACAATAATTAGGTGGTTAGTTCATGGAGAACACCAATTGCCGGGAATACTTTATGATAAGAAATGTCTTCAGCTACGTGGCAAATTTATGCATAAATCAGAACATAAAGATCTAGTTACACAGTTCTCTGAAGTGCTACAGGAATTAGAGCTTCTGTTTTCTAACAAAAGCAATACACTTAAAGAACTCCATCTGTTCTGGGTGGTGTGATGGGGAATGTAAACTGGTTAAATCAATGTTGCAAGCCGTTGCAAGAGTAGCTCGTAAGACACAAGCTCCCAGATTAATCTAATTACTGTCAGTTATGAAGTAATTACAGTATAAGAATTTGCTAAAAACATGAGGTGGAGCTTCAGTTCCTTTTATGCTCCTGTTTCTTTCTGCTGTTAGTACGTCCAGAAGTTCCATCAGCTTTACTGTTGAATGGGCGAGCAGCTCTGATTTAACCAAGTGGTAATTTGCAAATTGAGGCCAGATGCTCCTCAAGTGCTATGTGCCCTTCTGATCTTAGCATCATTCACTGGTAGCTCAGTTAGATGTTCCTAAAACAACATTGGATGTCACCAGAAATGGCGTACAGCAGGGGTGTCCAAACTTTGGCCCTCCAGATGTTTTGGACCACAACTCCCAGAATTCCAAGCTTGTATTGCTAATGACAAAGGACTGTCGGAGTTGTGGTCCGAAACATCTGGAGGGCCAAAGTTTGGTCACCACTGGTGTACAGCATTCCAGAGGGCAATGCTTGATTGCTAGAAACTGGAAGAGCAGTTCTTCTAAACAGGGTGCTGGAAAAGCAATTGGCATAAGGATATTATGTTAGGGATTAACAGTAAAAGTAACTAACAATTGTGAGTAAGTTACTGAAGAGTTTGTAACTCTACTAATGAAGTCAGGGATCTGCTGACTGAAATGTATAATTAACAGTGTATATAATAGATAGCAAGTGTGGGTAACACTTGATCACTTCATCACATGCTCCTGATGATGATCCTGGCTGCTTCACATCTCTACTGAGAACTCCGTGTCTGCAGGAAGGAATGCTGAGGAAGGCTGTTTCAGTTGTATTGTTATTTTGCCAAGTTATTTTGCTTTGCCTTCAAACCACTCTTTGTAAATAAAACTCTGCTAAAAACCATAACATATTATAAAGTTGTTAGCAGTAGAATAAATACAGTTGCGAAGCAGATCTTGAATTCATCTTTTACAGTATAAATCAAGAATGTGCACTCTGCCATCAAGATGGAACCAACATATAGTGACCCTAATAGGGCTGATCCACCGAAACACACTGAATTGTCCAACGGTGGTTCATGCCCACCTCTACTCATAAGGCTGGGATAAATGTATATCTAGAAATAAAGTCATGACTGGAGCGAAGCTCAAGGATTCGGGAAAGCAGTGTTCTTTCAGAATCCACCATGGAGCACAAAGTCCTCTTCTTCCTATCCCGGAAGGTTCAGTTGGTGTCTGGAGCGAGTTAGGCTTGGCCTTAGTGCCTGCCTACCTAATTCCTGTGACCACCAGTTTATTGACTCACCAAATGACACTGCTTCACGTGGATCCAACCGTCCTGTCACCGAAACAATGCACCAGTCTTATAGAGATAATTAAATGGGTAATAATCAATATATCATTGAAATTTCACCTTTAACCCCAGTACTGGAACTAGAAGGTCTTCCAAGATATAGTATAAAGGGATTGAAGGATACAGTGGACCCTTGTATAACAAACAGCTTGTATAACATAAAATTTGTACAACATAAAAATTCTGGAGATAGGGGGAATTTGCTTAACATAATCGCCTATGGGGAGAATCCGTACAACATAAAAATGGGATTACTCCGTTTTCAATGCATTCCTATGGGAATTTGCATAAAGGAAAATTTGCTTGACATAATTTCATTTGGAATGAATTAATTCCTTTATACAAGGTACCACTGTATATTTAAAAGAAAACATATATAAATGGGAAGATTAGAAGTGGGGGGTGGAAAATAAGGAACAACTAAGTACAGTGGAATCTCGGTTTAAGAATGCCTCAGTTAAAGAAAAACTCAGTTTAAGAAAATGGAAATGGGGATGCCTCAATATAAGAAAAAATTTCAATGGAATGCCACAGTTTAAGTTTTTTTTTTCATAAGGCATTAAAAGTTGATATGTGATGTTTGCATGACAGAAATAATGGGGATGTCTCAGTTTAAGAACAATTTAAATGGAATGACCTGGTTTGGCTTTTTTCTGATCTCCAGAACAGATTAATTGCTTTTCAATGCATTCCAAAGGGAAACCACATTTTGGATTAAGAATTTTTCCCAATGCAAAATGGCCCAGAGAATGAATTACATAATTACTTAAACCGAGGTACAACTGTACTCTGTTTGAAGAACAGTTGAACTGGTTAAATTTAAGGCAGTTGGTAGAACGGATAAAATATAGTGTGAGAATCAGATCAAAAGACAGAAAACTGACAAAAATTTGAAAATATTATAAAACTGGAGAATGAGAAGGAAGAAAGGAGAAAGGAAATATAGGTACATTATACAAATGTTTGGTGGAGGAAGATGATCGATTAGAGAGTCTGAAAACAATATGGCAGACAGATGTTGGGAGAATAGGCAAAGTGGACTCGCAGAAACTCTAGAACTAATGGTTTTTCAAAAATATATTGATTAGAATAAAAGAAAATGTGTATAAAATACCATGGAGATGGTACCTAACACCAACAAAAATAATATAAAGATATATTGGTCTCCAGGGTGAAGGGAGCACTGGTTGTGCTTTGTTGTTGTTGATGAGGATGTATATAATTTGTGTGATTAGACATGTGGAATTTATTATAAAATCAATTAATCAACCTTTATCCTTTTAGCAAAATATAATAATGTAGTATATTTTTTAAAACACAGTCAACGTTTCGTACATTTTTCAGTGGTAAAATCTCCAGATGGATATTCTTATTGAAAGGAGTATTTATTTCTCCTATAGACAGTAACTGGGTTCCAGTATATGTAATTCTAAAAATCCTACTTTTTTTTTTTTTTTGCTGTAACTGCTGCCCTGCATGTGACGACATCTCCCTTTTAGATGTGTAATTGTGATGAAAAATGTGAAGTGTAGGGAACCAACTTATTAATTTTCACAGGATCCACTTGGTAATGCTGCCACCTTTTAAATCGTTGCCTTATGAACTGGGACAGACTCAGATGTATAACATAAAAATAATGATTATGTTTATTGAGGAAATAAATAAATACAACAATGACTGAAGTTGGTATGTGTTGCCTTAAACATAAAATAGATTAACTCAAATCTTCAAGCTTCCCTGTCTTTAATAAACAGTAAATAGTAAAGCCCTCACACCTAACCTGCCTGACTGAACTCTAACAGAGCTGTGCTCTCTCAGCACTCTCAGCTTTCAACTCTCAACTCTTAACAACTCCTCACAGACCAGGCTCCACCCTTTTTATACCATACAATCTCCCGCCCTCCTGCTGGGATTGGCTGATGATTTACATATGTATCTCTCCTGCTTCCAGGGTGTTGTCACACTGCATTCCTTCCCATTTGTCCTCTTCTTGATTTCCCAGGTACTGGCGTCGAGCACTGGGCATGCAAGTTAGATATGTGAACTATGATGACTACCAGTTTTGCTATTCCTACCGAGGGAGACCAGGCCACCGACCTTCTATACTCATGTTGCATGGTTTCTCAGCCCATAAAGATATGTGGCTGTCTGTTGTCAAGGTATGTCTCAATGTTTCTGGCAGGGAAATAGTTGGGAATAGGCTCTGTGCCTTTGAGAAGTTATGACCAACTGTGGGTTCCCCGGGGGGTTTGTCACGATAATCCCTTTATTCGGCAGCTGATTTGTCCTGCAGTCAGTTGCTTTATTGCATGAGCTAAAGCCAAGTTGCCAGGTCACCCCCGAGGAACAAAGGCCAAAGCAGAGATTGACTCTTGGAATGCCAAAGCATATTTAGTTGCGTTGGCCAGAGCTTTTTAGCCCACCCAAAAGCCCACTGTGGAGTCTTTCTCAGGGTAGAGGACAAAGCAAGAATATATTCAAAAACTGTATGATGTGGATATATGTGATATACAGACACTCCTCAACTACCGAGTTCCATTCCTATGACGAGGTAGGTCATTAAGTGAATTGGTTGTTAAGCGAGGAGTTTAAGGTGGATGTCTTGTGGTGTGTTGAGGCTGCCTTCCTTGCAGGCAGGAAGCTTTCTGGGAGGCCAGGGGAGAAGCAAAACAAAAAGAAGGGAAATTAGAGAGGGACGTGGCCAACTCTGCTTCCTCCCCCCCCCCCCCCCGAGATACTAACAAGGTAGGTGCAGGTAAGCAGAAGCAGGCAAGACACATTAGCCCAGGCCCTGCGGGCTGGAACAGCAGTTTCTTCCTGAGGCAGCCATAAGACAGTGGTGGCCATTGGGTGGTGGTGATGCTTGTAAGTCCGAGCTGTCATTAAACGGGTAGATTGTTAAGTGAGGAGTGTCTGTACTTTTCATTTACTATGAAATGTGTAATACACAATATATTAAGGATATATTAAGGAGCCTTGTAGCACAGTGGTTAAATGGCTGTAGTGCAGCTAAAACTGTGCTCACAACCTGGGGTCGATAAAATGAGTAGCCACCTTGCTGCGGGGGGGGGGGGATGCGTAGCCTGCATAATTAAATTGTAAACCGCCCAGAGAGTGCTTTAAGCGCTATGTGGTAGTATATAAGCAGAACACTTTGCTTTTGCTTTGTACTGTGTAAAATCGTTATGAATTTATTTTCTGTTTTATCATTTAACCTCTGAGAAGGTTTCTGAGACTCATTCTTTTTTATGTGTTAATTTCATAGTTGGTGCTACTGATAATGCCTGTATGAAGTAAAAACCCGTATTTTATGATGAAGGACTTAAAGATACATCCTAAGGTTTAGTGGTGGCTTTATATTCTAAACTCTTCTGGGAAGGCAGCAAATGAATCACCTAGGAAAACCCAGGTGATGGGCTATATTTCTCTGGTCACTACCACATTAACTCTTAGGACCTGCCTGGAGCAACTTGTCCTTGTGAGCTTTGTGGAAAGTTTTGAATGTCAAATCTTCATTTGATTCCTATGTGGGTAGTGCGGTTGATGTTTATTCCTGGGTGGCACTGCTGTTTGCCAGCTGTAGGATTACATCTTGAGATGTATGAAGACCGGACATTAGGATCATTATTGTTGGGAGATTTGGAAAAGAGCGGAGCCAGGAAAAACAATTCTTTTGAACCAGAATTTCCCCAGTTTTCCAGCCAGCATGGAAGCCAGCCCCAGCTTCTCCAAAGGCTAGGAAACAGAACATGCTATGTTGCTGATGTGGCTATAAAATGTGCCTTTATGAATACGTCCTATGCTGAAGATGTTTGACTTTTCAAAAATTTCTCTCCTTGTTGAAAGAGACCATACTTACCTGTTGTGAACAAATTTACTTGTTTATCCATTGTTGTTGTTCAGTCGTTCAGTCGTGTCCGACTCTTCGTGACCCCATGGGCCAGAGCTCGCCAGGCCTTCCTGTCCTGCACTGCTTCCCGAAGTTTTGTCAAATCCATATTGGTTGCATTGATGACACCGTCCAACCATCTCATTCTCTGCTGTCCCCTTTTCCTTTTGCCTTCCATCTTTCCCAACATCAGGGACTTTTCCAGAGTCCTCTCTTCTCATGAGGTGGCCAAAGTACTGGAGCCTCAGCTTCAAAATCTGTCCTTCCAGTGAACATTCTGGGTTGATTTCTTTCAGGATGGATTGGTTTGATCTCCTTGCAATCCAGGGGACTCTCAAGACTCTCCTCCAGCACTCACAGTTTATCCATGAGAGATGGGCATTTTGTTTTGGAAGGGAAACTGGTTTTGAAACAAAAGTTCGGAACACAATCCACCCACCAGAACAAAATCATCCATTGATTTTGCTTTATCTTGCATGGGGTGAAACTCCAACCAGGAAGCAGCCTCAGACGTGTCATCTTTCCGTCTCCCTGGCATTGGCCAATCAGACAGGGAGGTGGGATGATGCATGTCCTTGCATAGCTCCTGATTGGCCAGCACCAGGGAGAGGGAAATATGACGTGTTGGAGCCTTCTTCCTTGTTGGAGTTTTGCCTGCCGTGAAGTAAAACAAGGTAAGACAATGGTTGACTTTGTTACAGAGGGTGGGACTGCATTTCGAACACCAGCTGTGCTGGCGTGTTTTATTTCGGAACCAGTCCCCTTCCGAAATGTAACACCTATTTCTATTATCCATTCATGTACATGGCATAGATCCCACCTTTCTCCCACTGTAGGGATTTGTGGTGACTTAGAATAAGTTTGGGAGAGATACAGAAACAATTAGAATAAACAGGAACAGGGAATTATATTATGAACATTCTACTGAACAACTCAAAGTTAACGCATCCCACCACCAAGTAGGACAAAAGATTTTTTAAAAAGAAGAACCTATTGAACAACTCAAATCCTTTAAAACCATTAAGTTGAAAAAGCACGCAGCACTTTAACCATCTGGCAGTGTGACCATGTTGTTTAGCTTTGCATTGATTCTAGTGGCAGTAGCTCGTGGCTTGTTCAGGTGTGCCCCTGATAGTTTGTTTTGGTGAAACACCTCCTGCAATGTAATCACCGAGTGCTTGTTCTCTGCAGTTCCTTCCAAAGAACCTGCATCTGATTTGTGTTGACCTGCCAGGTCATGAGGGCACTACTCGATCATCCCTCGATGACTACTCAATCTATGGGCAAGTGAAAAGGATACATCAGGTAAAGACTCCAAAACATGATGCTGCTCATAAATCTTGCAGTGTTCTTCTTCTTGATATCCAGCTTTCGGAATTTGGGGTGCGGAGGGATGAATCTAGAGGTCATGAAATCTGGAACAAGTAAGGGTTTTGCAGGGACAGGTTTTGTCTGACTTTTTTTGTTGGAAGGCTGCATTATAAGTGCTGGACTGCTGGATAGCTCAGTGGCTTAAGTATCTGCTTGTATAGCCAGAGGTTGGCAGTTCAATTCCCCACTGTGCCTCCTTGACAGTGGCTGGACTCAGTCCATAGGGTTCCTTCAGTTCTGCATGTTCTAAGATTATGAAAAGGAAATATGAGAGAGGCACAATATAGTACAACCCTGAGTTCTGGTGCCATTATCTGAATGGAGAGAGTGTTTTCTCAAACTTCTGTGCCGGCCAAGAATTCACGGTTTCAAAGATTATCTTGTCAGTGCTCTGAATCTCAGGTCCTTAATCTTCTTAATCTTTTCTGTCCCCTAAATTTCATCAGGGAGCAAGAAAAGTTGTAGTGGGTTGGATGACCTGTTGGCACTTTGACTACCATGGCCTCCCCTGGACTCTGTAAGGGCTAGACCTTCCATATGTGTCTCTTGTTCATATTATTTTGGAAATAACCCAGAAATAGCTTGACATAACCATGTGTGAATCTCGCCCTGCTTTGTCAGTGGCTCGGCCCTTGCCAGAAAGCAGCATCTGCTGTAAGCTTTTCCATAAATGTAATGGGACTCAAATGTATAAAATTCATTTTTTTCAGTCAGAATCAAGAAACAGCTTTTGCCTTTCTCTCTCTCTCCTCCCCCCTCTGTGTGTGTGTGTGTGAGAGAGAGAGAGAGGGAGGGAGAGGGAGAGAGGGAGAGAGAAAATGTAATACTGTATGCTAGTTTTCCCCATCTGTAAATAATATTGAAAGTAATCCTCGAAAGTTCAGAGACAAAGTATCCTCCTGCTCTGACTGAGAGCTTTTTACAGTCAGCAACTTTGAAGCATATTTGCCTCTTATGTGTCATTTATTGAAGACTGTACATTTATTCATCACTTTTCTGCTCACTAAGGTCCCCAAAGCAACATGCAAGAATGTTTTTAAAAAAAAAATTGAGAAGAGATAGTGACTGTCAGGTGTTTACACTGCCACCGTGTAAACATATATCTGTTTGACCTGAGTGTATGACTAAAATCATGGAGTCTCACACGTTTTGTACTTTCAAAAATAAATAAGTCTTTTTTGTAACAATAAAAGCAATTATGATGTTTTCTACAGTTATGCATATATACCATATTTTTCTGTCTATAAGGTGCCCCTATGTATAAGATGATGCCCACTTTTTCAACCCAAAATTGCAGTTTCACAACCACGTGGTTCTCTCCTTGGCTTACTTCCATGCATAAGATGACCTTCAGTTGTTAGTCTAACAATTTTATACATGGGAAAATACTGTATATATTTATAAGCCTATTCAAACATTATTCAAAACTCTATACAATATAACCCTATTCTCCCCCCCCTCTCTCTCACTCACTGACTCACTCACTCACTCACTTACTCATATCCTATCTAACTAACTCTATTCATTTATTAGTTCCCTATCTCCTTATCTAACTGATGTTACATTGGCCATTACTTATCTGACTTTTACATCTTCTTGGCTCTATCTGACTTATGCAGGCTGGTACAAAAGTATATGAACACAAGTTGACTCCTCCTACAAGCTCTGCTATTAGATATGCAAATGCCAGATCATTACATCCTCCTAAGCAATACATATTCAAGGGTTAGGCTGCCCGCTACATAGTGTCCCATCAGAAACAAATTTCAAAAGACTAGAGTAATTGAGAGAACCATGTTGAGAGAGGGAGTGGTCCCTGCCTCGTTACAGGAGGCGGTGATTCAGCCACTCCTAAAAAAGCTGGTGATTAATTACCACAGTGGCAAACCTCCCTTATTCGGTCAAGGTGTTGGAGCGGGTGGTGGTTGAGCAGCTCCAGGCTCTCCTACATGAAACGGATTATCTAGATCCATTTCAATCGGGATATAGGACGGGTTATGGGACAGAGACTGTCTTGGTTGCCCTGTATGACGACCTTTGCTGGGAGAGAGATGGGGGGGGGTTCATCCCTGTTGATCCTCCTGGACCTCTCAATGGCTTTTGACACCATTGACCATGGTGTCCTTCTGGACAGATTGGCTAGGATGGGAGTTGGAGGCACCGTTTTATCGTGGTTCCACTTCTACCTAGCTGACTGGGTCCAGAAGATGGTGCTGGGGGACAGGTGCTCTGGCCCATGGCGGCTGTGTCATGGGGTTCCCCAGGGTTCTATACTGTCCCCTATGCTATTTAATATATACATGAAACCACTAGGAGAGGTCATTAGGAGGTTTGGGCTGAGGAGTCAGCAATATGCTGATGACACTCAGCTCTACCTCTCATTCTCCACCAATCCTGGTGTGGTGGTCTCTGTTCTGAACTCGTGCCTGGGCTCGATAGTGGACTGGACGAGGGTCGATAAACTGAAGCTCAGTCCAGAGAAATCAGAAGTGTTGTTGGTGGGTGTTTTGCCTGTGAGGTTAGAGGGCAATTTTCCTGCCCAGGATGGGGTTGCACTCCCCCTAAGGGACAGGGTCTGCAGCTTGGGGGTGCTTCTGGAGCTGGGTCTCACATTGGAAGCCCAGGTGGACTCTGTGGCCAGGGGTGCCTTTTTAGAGCTGCAGAAATTATATCAACTTGGCCTTTACCTGGTTGAGTGGAGCCTGGCAACAGTCATGCATGTACTGGTAACAACCAGATTGGACGATTGTAATGCGCTTTATGTGGGGCTGCCTTTGAAGACAGTCCAGCGATTGCAACCGTACAGAACCAGGCTGCATGGCTGGTGAGTGGTGTCACTGCATGGACTCATATTATGCTGGTTCTGAAACGTTTAAACTGGTTGCCACTTGCTGCCCAGGCCCAATTCAAAGTGCTTATGCTTACATATAAAGCCCTATATGGTTATCTAAAGGAACTGCCTTCTTCGATATGTATTTTTCCCTTTTTGGCTTTGCAGTTTGTTGAGTGTATCAATCTGAACAGAAAGACTTTTCACCTGGTTGGAACTTCCATGGGTGGCTGCATTGCAGGCGTTTATGCTGCTCAGTACCCAATGGACATCTGCGGCTTAACTCTTGTGTGCCCTGCAGGTAGGTGATATGTGACCCCCAAGAAGATAGTAGATGGGTGCCCAAAGTCCAAGGAAGGAGATGATGTGTGGGGTGTGTGTACAAGATGCCCTGGGAGGAGGAAGCCAAGGTCCAATGGAGCTCTTGCAAAATCCCAGAATATTCAAGGGCGAGATGAGCAGCAGCATTAAAGGTGTGTCTGCCAGTGAAAATACCTGCTCAGTTTTTAAGTGCCCTCATGCCCACTCTCCTTGCAATATTATTTAGGATTACTTATAGTGATTAGCACTTCCGAGGGGAATTTGGAAGATACAGGTTCAAGGACTTAGCAAAAAAAAAAAAATTCTTCAGGCAGTTGTTCTGTTTCAGAGAAGGGTAACAGGGATGATCTGGGGGCTGGAAACCAAGCCGTATGAGTAATGACTGAGTATATTTAGATATGCTAGTCCTTTTCAAATGCTTGAAAGTCTGCCGTAGAGAGGAGAGGCAGGTTCTGTTCTTGTTCATCCCCGTGTGAATAGGAAGCCAGATTTAGGCTGAGTATCAGGAACAACTTCTTAAATGTTAGAGCAGGACAAAAATGAATTTCCCCAGAGAAAACTGGACACCCATCTGTCTAATCTGTTGGGAATACTGTGATGGGGGTTCCTGCATGGCAGGGGGTTGGACTGGATGGCCCTTGAGGTCTCTTCCAACTCTATGATTCTATGCTTGGATTTGGATCCCTGCATTGAGCAGAGGGTTGGACTCAATGGCCTTACAGGGCCCTTCCAACTCAACTCTTTTATGATTCTGTTCTATGGCTGGAGGAGAGATGGGATATAAGTGTTAGCTAATCATCAACCATCAATCTTGCACTCTGCAAACCCTTCCCCTTCTACTAGCAGCACCCAGCAGTGGGTGGAAGACCTGTGACTTTGGGATGTGAGGGAATCCTCCTAGAACTGTATGAACAGAGGATACTCCTTGATGCTGCTGTGCATTCGGTTCCATGTTATATAGTTCTGCCCTCACACATTTTCTCTGGCAAGATCAGAGGAACTGGGTTTGCCTTTTGGAACATAGCAAAGCAGGCATGCTTCTCCTTTCGCTGCAGGGCTGCCCCACGACACAGAAAGCAGGTTTGTGAAACAGCTGCAAGAGCTGAAGATGTCCGGGGTCAGCGACCGGATCCCTTTAATCCCGACAACTCCTGAGGAGATGGGAGAGATGCTGAAGCTCTGCTCTTACGTTCGCTTTAAAGTGCCCCAACAGGTAAGAAGAATGATGGGGAGGAGCCTTTAATTGGAGGTCTTGCTTGGATCCCAGGATGGATAGAACAATCTTGAAAACAGAGTGAAAATATGCTTCTTTTTAATTATTATTTTCCGCCTCAAGCATTCTTTCTGATGGCGGATTCCAATCTTTCAGTATGGAAAGCCCTGGTCAAGTGTTTGTCTGAGGCCAGAAGAGTTGTAAGTGGGGGAAGAGGGGGCCTAAGCCCCCCTGCCCAGCCTCCAGCTACCCCAATTTTGAGCAGAGAAGTCTGAAGGAGTACTCTTGAACTTAAGGGGCATGTTTCGTGTTATAAGGAGCCTTGCTTTTGTGAGGGTCCCTGGTGGTAGGGCGCATTCTACATGGGTTCAAGGGAATACACGTTGATCGCCTCCTCAGATCTTGCTGGTCCATCCAGTAGCATCAAGGAGTGGAAGAACCTTATAATGGCTTTTTCCTCCTCTGCACTTGAGCCCCATGTGTTCAGACAAACACCGGAACAGGTTGAAAGAGGAGCCCCTGTTTCTCTGTAATACATATGTTCACCCCTTCATTGTGGTGGCTTTCATTCTGTAGCAGCACAGAACAGCCTTGCCTCCCAAATCTCCCTGGTGCAGCCTCTTGCTGTCATGTATTTCAAAACAGAGTTGTCCCATAATTGCATTACATTACACACAGACTGGACACTTAAGGGTCTGACTGTCAGTCGGGATTTAACTGTATGTCCAGAAAGCTGCACTGTGTGTCCTTTTAAATCTCAATGGGGACCTAACCAAAACAATAAAGATATCAAAAGGTACAAGACAAGGATGCCCTCTTTCCCCATTATTATTTATTTTGACATTGGAAGTCTTGATGAGAAACATTAGAAAGAATCCTGAAATCACTGGAATTAAAATTAAGAAACACCAATTCAAAATACAAGCATTTGCAGATGATTTGATTATAATATTAGAAAACCCAATAGATACAATTGCTAACTTGATGGACTCTTTACAGGAATATGGACGAGTAGCAGGCCTGAAAATAAATAAAGAAAAGACTCAAATGTTAGTAAAGAACATGACAGAGACAGAAGTCCAAAATCTGGAACAAAAATGTAATTTCAAGGTAGCTAAGAAAGTCCGTTATTTAGGTATCTATCTTACTGCAAAAACCAGTACTCTTATTCAGGGTCTGACTGTCAGTCGGGATTTAACTGTATGTCCAGAAAGCTGCACTGTGTGCCCTTTTTAAGGAAGCAGATGAGTAGGGAGTAGCTGGTATGTTCTTCCTCTAAAAGCAAATTATGTGTTCGTAGATCCTGCAGGGCCTCGTAGATGTCCGCATCCCACACAATGACTTTTATCGAAAACGTAAGTGCTTTAATGTTGTTTCCTCCCAATCCTTTGTTGAAGACATCTCTAGGTGACTCTGGCTTGGGGGTTGCCATGGGTATTTTCAACTCACCTGTTCTGCCATATCCACCCCTTTGCCAGTATCATTTCCTTTTAGGGCCAATGTGACATCACCTCAGGATGAATGAATGCCCAGGTTAAAGGCAACAGTTCTGGCTGAAAACTTTGAAAAAGAAATGATGACAATCTTCAGGATTTGCATATGCACAGCATGGCTGTGCACTTCACACCAAACAGCCATCTAGTTTAGTTTTGGATTTTTCTTTCTTGCCACGATCACCTGTGTAACTTTGGGAAGCAAATGATCCAGGGATGCATGTGTATCCTTGCAGTCTCTGGATAGAGAGGTTAAGGAGGATTTTTTTTTTGGTCCTGCAACATGAAATGAGAAGTGTAAGGATCTTAAAATCTAAGGCGGTTACTTCACATCCGTTTTGTCTCTGTTCGTGTTGTGCTTAGGAGCAGTACAAAAAAAGTTACTTCGCGTCTGTCGCACAACTACTGAAATTTGTCTCGATCACATCCCTGGAATGGGTGCTAAGCGTGACAATACTGTACCTGGTGCTGGGGTAGGGTTTTCCTTTGTCACTCTTTGTTCCCGCTTTCTGTTCCGAGACAGGACATCGTGTAGTAACGACTGTCACGCAACAAAACATTCGTTTCTCTCAGAAAACTGTGTCCGGTTTTTTTTTATTTTGACTTTTCAGAAGCGAAATATCGAAAAAGATTTTTTTAAGCCCCAAAAAAGAAGGAAAAAGAAAGCTAGACAAATCCATTGTTTGTCATGGTATAAGACCATGAGGTAACACTTGTCACGAGACAAGTTATCGCGACCATTGAACACTGAAATAGGGACAAAACTACGTGATCGCTACCAACGCTGTCACGGTACAAAACTAGTCGTGGAACAAAGAAGGACGTGAAGTAACCGCCTAAAAGTGGTTGCTGACATGGATTCATTTCTGCCTGACCCAGGTAAACAGTGTTCATGGAAATTGTTTAACGATTGAAGCTTGAAACCATGCCCATTTTAAGTCAAAACTAGACAGGCAGTTCACACCATGCTGCTGCCAAAAAGAAATCTCTCCTCCGCGCTGTCATGTTTCGTCTTGCTGGTTAGTTTTTAGGAAGCCTTATTTCCCTCCAGGCTAATCTCTGGTAAGGAGATGCCTAATACAAGTCAGTCTCTCTAACAGACTGTATGTACTAAGTGGTACATACAGGGAAAGGGGAACCTGAGTTGCAGATGGGAGACTCGGTGGCAGACATATATCTTATCTACATCTGTCCTTGGAGTATCCATGGCCAAAAAGCTGGGGATGCATTTAAACACAGAAATTCCCCTTCTTTTGACTCCCGAGTACATCTTCCTTTGGATGTGGATATTTCCTCTTTGGTACTAGTTTCTGCTCTTCAGAATACTCTTACTGATTTCTTTTTGGGAGAGGGGCAGGATAAATAAAGAGTTGTATATTTGACTCACAATAAGAGTTCCACTGATTGTTCCCTAATACTTTCTTTTCCTCCTCTGTCAAGTATTTTTAGAGATTGTTGGTGAAAAGTCAAGAAACGCCCTCTATGACAACATGAGCAAGATCCAAGCAGCCACACAGGTCATTTGGGGAAAGCAAGACCAGGTATGCCTGTAGCTTGGTTTCCCCTGGATAAGATCCCCGAGACAAAGGTTGTTAAGATTTATTCAATTTACATAAATATCCAATTTAATATGCTACATTCTGTATGTATCCATTGAAATGCATTAACTAGGGGAAATCTGAGGTAAAGGTCAATTTTACTTCTGCTTTCTGAAAAAGTCATCTTAGGTGAAACATTCTGGTGGAGCTTATTGGAGAAATGTGAAAGGGTTACAATGACCTGGGTATCTTGAAATGTGATTGGGTAGAGCCAGCTGGTATACTGATATCAGTTGGCTGATATCGCTGATAAAGGTGTCGAGATAGTATAAAAGACTCCGTGAAATCTCAGTCCAGGGTCTTAGGAAGCAAGGGCAGGCCCCATTTGCAGCACTACTTCCTAACACCCCGAAAGCATTTCTAACACTGAATGCATTGGGAATTGTATTGTCTGTATGTCTGTATGCCTCTGTGTTAGCTTAATAAAGCTGCTGCTTCTCTTTAAATGAGCTTGCGTTGCTTGCCCAACAGAGGCAACAAAACCCCATCTCTACAAGGTACAACATAGAGGAAATTGGGGGGAAACAAATAAAGTTTTAAGCAAAGCACAATACAGTGATGAAATGAAATGAAAAGCATAGCATACACAACATGTAAAGTTAGCTACAGCTAGCCTTTAATTTCACCACCCTTTGAGGTAAATCATACTCTTTTCGGCTGTTTCTATGTCCTGGGCCTTTGTCAGGTTGTTAATGATAGTTCCTTCGGGAAGACGGGCAGTATACAAGCCTTAAAATAAATAAATAAATAAATGATGCCTTTGCTTTTATGCTTGCTTGTTGTGGTTTCTTTTCTTTTATTGTACACCGCCCTGAGTTCTGTCTCGGAAGATGGGGCGGTATATAAATATAATAAATAAATAAATAAATAAATAAATAAATAAATAAATAAATAAATAAATAAATAAATAAATAAATAAATAAATAAATAGGACACTTTGAAGGGCCTCTTGTTCATAAGGCTGCTATCCATTGGATGCAACCTATCAACACACAACAACATACACCATAGAGAAACACACATTTTTGCTTTATTTCTGTAGCTCTCACCTTGCAATTCCTCCCCTGTGGAGGAGAGGCAATTCTAGCAAAGAAGCCCAAGGCTGTAATTTCTGCTTATATTGTTTTTGTATCATGAATGTGAATTGAATGCACTGATTGCCCCAGGCACCAAAATTGCTAGTCACGGCTTTGAACAAGGCAAACGTGAAGCAATTGGCAGTAACCTAGAGGCAATTATTACATTTTGTAACTAGTTCCAGAGGGCAGGGCCCAAGTCAAAGAAGACAGAGTACAATAAAAGGATTCAGATTGCAAGAAAGGAAAAATACCTCTGTGTAGCAATGATAACCAATTACTAACAGGAGACAAGGAAAAGGCAGAACTACTCAACACCTTCTCTGCCTCCGTTTTTTTTTCAAAAAGGAAAAAAGAGTTCCCTTAGCATAAAGAGTAGATGAGGTAGGACAGGAATTGCAACACAGAAAAGGTAGAGAGGTAGTACAGGAACACTTGGAAAGATTAAATGAATTTCAGTCTCCAGGTCCAGATGAATTACACCCAAGGATATTAAAAAACTGGCAAAAGTAATTTCAGAACCATTACCAATAATCTTTGAGAAGTCCTGGAGAACAGGGGTAGTCCCCATAGATTGGAGGAGGACAAATGTCAGCAGTGGAATATGCTGCCATGGAGGGTGGGCTTTTTTGCAGGTTTTTAAGCAGAGGCTGGATGGCCATCTGTTGGGAGTCCTGTGATGGGGGTTCCTGCATGGCAAGGGGTTGGACTAGATGCCCCTTGAGGTCTCTTCCAACTCTACCATTCTATGATTCTATGATAACACCTGTTTGACTGGAAAAAGACAACCTTTTGAGACGATCGATTCTCCATCATCCGAGATTTGTAAATACATGCTGTGTTACTATTTGCTGGGAAGGATTTAATGGTGAATTTCCTGTACAGTATGCCCTAAGCGCATCCGATCTTGCCCGATTTCGGAAGCTAAGCAGGGTCAGCCCTGGCTAGCATTTGGATGGGAAACCACCAGGGAATACCAGGTGCTGTAGGCACCTGGAGTAGGAACTGGCAAACCACTCCAGTATTCCTGCCAAGAAAACTCCATGGACATGGAGTCACAAAGAGTCAGTCATGACTGTAACGATGCAACACACACACACATTTTTAGGAGGTTGGATGATACCCCCTTCCAACCATACCATTTTGTGATTGTGAGGAGCTGAGCCGATCAAAAATGAGAGTGAATTGAATGAACTTAGCCACACATATTTTTAAATTCTTATTAAAGCCATGCTTCATTACTCCTCTTCCCAGTTCTATAGTTGGTCTCTGTCTCCCTCCCAGACCCACCCTGCTAGTTCTCCCCTTAGTAATTAACCCTGGTTGCTCACCCATTGCTGTAATACAGCAGCTGTCAGAAATGAGCCCTGCAGCCTGACGTATAGCCTCAAGGGGATGGTCCCCCCAGTAGGGCCATTGGGTCCCCAAGGATATATATGATAAAGCTTGATATACCTTTGTCCTCCACTTCCGTCACAGTGCGAATCTGTTCCTCTTCCTTGTGCTTAACGTGTAACACTGAGAGGCAGGCTCCCCACTAGAACCAAAGCAGTTTTAAATGTCAAGCTCAGTATTTTGCAAAGCCACCCTCAAGAGGATTACACCTGTGTGCCACAATGCCAGCCTTTCTGGATGCTTCTTTTAGCTAAGCTTGACCCGTGGCCATGTCTGTTATAGCCACTCTGTTGAAGAACTGAATGAAGCTCTGCAAGAATGACTTCAGAATCCTTCCTCCTTACCTGCTGATATGTTTTTTAACCACCTTCTAACATTAGCTATTTAAATGGCTCACCAAAATGACAATTGACAGGTTGGATAATAAGAAATGTTTCACGTTTTCATGAAATATTTGCGGGGAGTAATTGGGACTGGCTGGCTAATTTTAGCCACTGTAGTTGAAATTTTTAAAACTGAATGTTACTAATATATTATTAGTGATTAACAGAACAGTCCAACATCATTGTTTTCACAAAACAATTAACGTTTACAAACTGAATATTTCTTTTGTTAGTATACATGCAGGCATTTCTTAGCTCTGGAGCTAAACTTCTGCACACGAGAACTTGTTTCCTATGACCACCCTCAGCATCTTCTTCCAGTTGGTTGATGTTGTAGCATCTTCCCTTTAGGTAGCATCTCGCCCCTTGTTTGTTTCAACCTTCTCCTCTCCCTCTTCTAGGTCCTGGATGTTTCTGGAGCAGACCTCCTAGCAAAATCCATTCCTAATTGTGAAGTACACATTCTGGAAAATTGCGGGCACAGTGTTGTGGTAGAGCGGCCCAGAAAAACGGCGAAGCTCCTCCTTGAGTTTTTGGCGACAGTGCAGAACGGGGAGAACAATAAGAAACTGGCTTGAACATTCTCTGTCAAGTGGAACCTTTCAGCTAGATGTTTCAGTCGTGACGAAATACTGCTACTATAATAACTCCTCAGGAATCTTAACTATACCGACCTTGGTGGCCGTGCCAAAATCCCTGAAGAAATCAGAATAATTGATACGTTTGTTTTGTAGGACTATCAGTGCAGTGACTTGCGGAGTTCTGAGCTCTCTACAGATGTGTGTTGTTGATAAAAGTCCCATGAAGTCTCCATTATTATCCAACACTTTGGAAGAAGTAAAAGGAGTCAAGGACCTGTTTGAGAGATTTTCATTTTACTATTTTTTCCCCTTCAGGCATGATTTCTCTGTTTCTGGGAATTTTTGCGTACCTTTTCAAAATGTCCGCCCAGCTTGAGCTGGATAATGTGCGTGTTATCTGGATCAAGTAGGAATCAAATCATGGGCTTGCTTCACCTTGACCATGTGCCCATTTCCCCATCTGCCTTTGATAATGTTTCCCCGGATTAGGAAGCCAATCATCAGAGGGAACAGGTTGGAAGAAAGACAGATCTCTTGGGGACTGTTTCCAGCAATGTGTCCCAGTTATCTGGAAAAACATGCACCCTGCCGATTGATTGGGGTTCGCCTATAGCAGACAATATAATATATAAACTTAGAATATGACCTGAAATCAGACTGTTGTATATCATGGAATGTACTGGCCACTCCTAGGTTTCTGCAGCTTTTTAATGTGATTTAGCGTAATATCCAGCTAATGGGAATGTTGATGTCAATGACATTAGTTTAAAATATATAGGTAATACAGTATGGAGCCAATCTTCATGGACTGAAAGCTAAGGTAGGTCCCCACCTCTTTATGCGGCTGGCATGAAAAGCAGTTGTTTCAAAAGGGCCGGACGATCTAGATATTTGCTAAAGCGCTGTTTATATTACCCATTAATTTATGATTTCACTAGACAAGGAAGGCAACCCATAATATTTTACATGGTACAGAAATTTCACACGTGGTGGAACTTTGCAGCATTTACACTGATTTGTTATGGATGAGTTTATGTTTCCCTTGATAGTTCTTATTTGTTATGTATATACTGCCTTAATCGTCTGTCATGATGAGATACTGGCATCATCTGGCCTAACTTAAATCACAATATATTATGTGGCTGGCTGTGGTAGTCAAACTGTGTTGGGGTAGCTGGCACTAAGGGGTTCAAGCTTAATGGGCAATTCAGTGATCATGCTATGTGTGCACATAAGCATTCGAGTACACAGACACACAAGGTTAGTTCCGAAGATGGGACTCTGATTTAAGCAGCTAGCCAATTCCCCGAAAAGTGACCTTTTCAAAATCAGAATCAGAATCACTTTTATTGGCCAAGTGTGGTTGGACACACCCAGAATTTGTTTTGGTAAAATATGCTCTCTCTATATAAAAGGAAATATAAGAATCATATAGTGCAGAATTAACCCAGTGGAGTCATTCTTGAAGCCCTTCTGGGAGATATTCCCCCCCCCCATCTATATCGAGTTTGACCCAAGCAATAATACTGTACGTAGATAAAGGCACAAGTGATCGAATTCAGGTTAGAGTTGGGACGAGCTGTTTTCTTGGCTCTTTTCTTAATTATGTATTCTGCTGAGTATTTTGATGTTAATTATTTGCATTAATGAATTCTATGAATTCTGTCAATGGCAGCGTCTTGGGTGGGCAGGTGGTTGGGTTGGGACCAAAGTGTAAAGGATGAAATGTGTAACACGTAATTAGGGTGCTTTGAGAGTTTGTTAGCCTACCAAACTCTTACAAGGCTAATAATTTATCAGATGCACCAGAAAGCCCAGCAAAAAGCATTTCGGGTTGACTGGTAACGGAAAGTGAAAAAATGATGGTGTTTCCTTCAGAGGGGTTCTACTCCTAGTTGTTCATCTCTTTAGCTGAGTGTCAATTCTGGATTTAATTAAGAAAGCCAGGTTTGCTTCTTCTCAACAGCTTCTGCTTTTTATATATATATATATTATTTTTAGTTTTGAACCAGCAGAGGATGCTTTTTTAAAATGCCAACAACAGTCCTTGGGGCACCATCAACGCTAACAAATTTATCACTGGACTTTGGCCACAATCCTATAAATTGCGCCTGTTGCAATGCAGTTGGCACGGGACGTAGGCACCAATCACTCCTAGCTAAGAAGCCCGCCTAGGCATTCATTGGCGGTTGCGTATTTTGACTTGGTGCTCATCAACAAAGGTCTTCTTAACTTGGTGTTAAAACTCAATAGGATTTTGGCTGCAGTAGTTAAACTGAGTATTACTTTACAGAAATATCAATAACAAGGCCGTAGCCCATTGCTGAACTGTAAAGTAGCCATCCTAAATCAGTAGGTCTGTTCTAAAATAAATGGATTGTGCTTTGCACCTGGAATTTGTTGACTGTTTTAATGAGGAACAATGGGATGCATGGGACATTACTGTATAACTAGAGTTACAGTGGTGCCCCGCCCTTTCACGGTTCATATACTGCGGTCCTGCTATATTGCAGGACCACAGTATATGAAAAAAGTTCCCCTGGGGTAAGGGGGGAAAGTCCCTCAGAGGCCTCAGAAATGATTTTTGGTGATCCAGAAGTCACTTCTAGTTTTCCGGAAGTCAGTTCTGGTTTGCAGGGAGGCCCTTTGGGGGCCTCCAGAAGGCCCAAGAAGGCCCTCACAGGCCCATTTGGGGCAGCGCCAGGCTGGGGGTAAGTACAAGAGCTCCCAGCTAGGCCCCCCAGGCCTGACCCAATCTGCATCCGCTTATCGTGGATTTTCAATTATCGTGGGTTGTCTCGGGTCCCTAACCACCGCAATAGGTGGCGGGGGGGGTGTCACTGTACTAGCTTTCTGTCCCAATTGCAAGTACTGTATTTGAATAGAAATGCAGGCAACCTGTTTTAATCTATAAGGATTCTACATATTTGCAGTCTGCATTTCTGATTGCTGTTGAAGTATCATGCAGCATTTTTACAGATGTGATACATAACAAGATAGTCAAGTTTTGGAGCCCTTGCTGGTCTGTCTTTCTCAAGCGAGAGGAGGAAAGTGTAAATCTTTTATTCTGGAATGTAATGAAAACCCTGCGTTTTGTCCAGTAATAGCTTAATAAATATTTCTGATAACGTGCAGATAAAGACATACAAGATACCTTAATGGCATACAGAACCAGCAAAGGAGAGGAAGGAGTTACGACTTCTTACCTTTTGGTATAGCTTTCAAAAGTCATTGTATTGTATGCAGAAGGACTTAAATTAAAACATAATTGAAATAAAATTTACAAGTTGCGTGTGATATTTTTCTCCCTTCTCCCCACTTCTCCCTTTGAACTGATATTGAGACTTAGAGTGCTCCAGCAAATGTAGCTGAACTCCCGATGATTTCTCAGTGAGGAAGGTGTGACCTCATGATGAAGCTGATGGACTGGTGTTGGAGGTGGGAAAACCCAAGGAAGAAGAGACAGCAGAATAGAGTGGCTGGAATCTTGCAGTATACAGTATCTCTCTACCACACACTTAACAGTACTTTGATCCCACTTAGCAAATATGCTTCTACCCTATAAAATCCTGCGATTTTTGGTTTGGTGAGATAATTAAAAATCTCTGCTACAGAAATCTAGTGCACCTCTTTGAGTTACAGCACATGGCAAGAAAAAATAGTATCAAACTGCTTGCTCGCTCTTTACACACACACACACACACACATTTACATGGATTACCAATGCATGATTACATTGACTAATTTCATAAGAACACCAGTGTTTTCCATGTTACTTTCCACCCCTCATAATGGACCTCTTCTAATTCCCTGTTTTAAACTTGAATGTGTCTTAAATGTTCTGGGCTGTAAATTGTCCCTCATTATTATAAGCCACCTTGGGTCCTTTTCCAAGGAAAAAGGTGAGGGAAAATATTCAAAATAAATTATATCATCTCTCTCTCTCTCTCTCTCTCTCTCTCTCTATCTATCTATCTATCTAGATGTAGTATAAATAACAGTCTTGGTCAAAGAAAGATCATATTGTAACACGAATGTCCTAGTTGTCTAATCTCATGGCAGTATGTTGTTGTGATGCACCTTCAAGGAACCTCTGACTTTGGTTGACCATGAGTGATCTTAAAAATATCCTGTCATTAACTGCCTACACAGGGCTTGCAAACTCAAGGTTGTGGCTTCCTTTACAGAATACATGCACCTCAAATTTGGTCTTCCTCATTTCCTAATGCCTTCCGCTATTCCTAGCAAATGGCAATGCAGTGTTGAGTAAAACCATCACCTGTCTCTGTTATTGAGGTGGTGGCAGTGGCATATGGTAGTTGCTCCTTTTTCCTTGCTGCTCAGAGGCAGCAAGTGGATAGTTAGCAAGAGCAAGGAGGTTTCAGCCTCATCAGGAGGCTCCAGAGATTGGTAGTGGAATTCCATAGAACATGGACCTCAGTTGGATCACCAGCAGGGCCAATTCCTGAGGTAAAATAACACCTCAAACCTGAGGTAAGTAGCACTCCTTTTAGAGCCCAAGTGTTTAGGCCTGACATTTTACCTTCAGATGAAGGTAATCTAGCGTTGATTAAAATGGAAGACAAAATGGAGAGAGGACAGGATCACGATCACACAATATAGCACTTTGACATCCAGGGATTGAAGAGCGTTGTCTGCTCGTCTTTGCTGTAAAATGGCAGCACCCAGCACCACAAAAATCTGTGGCTTGCCTCTCTTCTGCTTCAGAAAAATGTCAGAAGATGCTCTTTTGGATCTGTCTGCAGAAATCCCTTGCATGCCAGATGGGTATCTTCCTTTATCAAGATCAGTAAGCGAAAGGAGCCAAAGGACTAAGGTCATGAAATGATTCAGGCAACTTAAAATAATAATATTTTCCTGCTAGGTTTAACTGCCTGCAGCTGTGGTGCCGGATCAGCAGCCCCTGTGGGGAAGCTGAGCTAAATCTTCCATCAAATGGCATTGCACGCACCGCCTATTGCACCGCACAATGGAAATGCTTTCTGGCTGTGACGCCTTATCTGCTTTATGCTCTCACAGTTTTTATAATGAAAGCAATTACATTGTATTTAATCTTAAACTATTATTTGTACATTTGCAATGTATGGTGCTTAACATGCAGCTGGCTATTTCACTAGCGACACTGAAGAGGTCTTAATTTTATAGACTAGAGAGCCTTTGCTTGTGTGGATCATGAGAAACTCTGGGCTGCAGCCAGAGACTGCGGCCTAGGAATCTGGAAAAGATGGAGACTCAGAAGGGCAGCAGAAGGAATTAGAAATGATAATCCACACTCTTGAACGCTGACAAGGGGGGAAATGATTCATTTGAAATACGGTGCTGGAGGACAACTTTTGTGGAAACTGTAGGTTGCCAGAAAGAACATGGGGCCCCTACATCAAATCAGGCCTGACTTATCCCTGGAGGCAAACACTACAAAACTGAGGCTCTTACTTTGGGCCCAGCATGAGAAAGCAGGATTCACAGGGAAAAGACAAAAAGCTGGAGAAAAGTTGAAGGCAGCAGGAAAGGAGGAAGACCAATTAAGAGATGGACTGACTCCTTAAAGAAAGCCACAGGGTTGGGTTTGCAAGAGCTGAGCAGAGCTATTGAGGGCATGACATTTTGGAGATTGCTCATCCATAAGGTCACCATAAAAAGCTTACTTTCTTCATATAACAACAGCATCAATAGAGCATGTTGCTATTAAGGACCTGCCTTGTATTGTTTATGCAAGCTTAACATTACCTTGATCTCTGTTTCACTTTTGTTGCTCTTCTAAGGCTTGACCTTAACGCGGTTGTAGGTTTGGGCAGGAGACCTACAAAGCCCCCCACCCCCACCCCCGAGAGGATTCCATGCTTTCTGTTCTTGAGGCAGAAGATTTTCCTTTGATGTGATGAAATTGGTTTTCTTCAGGTTATTTGCCCTGACCCATGCTGTAAAGGACCATTGTTTGTATCTGTTGTTTCATGTCAGTATGTCTTCAAAATACAAATATGGACTGATTTCATTAATGTGAGCCCAAAGGAGGGATGGTCGCAGGCTGCCACGAAAAGAGCACAAAATGGTTGCTCTTCTCCTCTTGTTTCCATGGGGCCTGTAAGGAGAATGGAGAAGAGTGGGAAGAATTAGAATCCTTTGAGCTCCTCTGCCTTATTAATGGCCATGTGTTTGCCATGTCTGTAAGATTTGTAGCAGCTTTCCCTTGGGAACTCATGTGAGGTTCTTAACAGTAGTGAGATTTCCAGAAACTATTTGATCGACAAGAGGGATCGGTCATGGTAGTAGTGCTTCAGTTTGAGGCTTGTCTAGGCCTTATCTAGATTCCCTAACTTGCCCTCACCCCCACCCCACTGTAAAATAGTGCAATACAAGGCAAGTCCCATAGTCCCTGTCCGGATCTAGCCTTGCCATGACCTGCACAGAGACATTGCCTCAGTTGACAAAGTATTGATTGTAGCAAATGCCCCACTCCTGCTTCCCCCTCAGGAGTAGCTGCCTCTGTCTGGGAGAGATGCCACTCTTAAGGAGTTTCTCCAATACCTCCCCATCCTCGTGTCGTCAAGCCCTGTGGAGGGAGACATCCACGTTGACCTCCATTGGCGCTGGTGCCTCCACACCCTTTCACATCTCTGCCAGAGAACAAAGAGGCAGGCTCATGACTCTGGGTTAGAGCTGCCCTTTTTCTTTTCAGCCCTTCCCTCCAAGAGGAGGCCATTTTTGAAACCAAATTGTATGGGGAAGAGGTCCGGAGAAATCGCATGAAATGGAAGCACAGACTATTTGTCTGGGCATCCCTCTCATCGCACTTGGTTCTGACAGGATGCCCTGGAGGCTGCTGGAGCCAAATGTGAAGAAAACTACAACGCCACCATAAAAAGGAAAATGGGTTCAAGCAAGCACTGGTGGCCAGGACAGCTTCCTGCCTGTTTTCCGGGGGTGGTTTTCAAGGAAGAGTGGGAAGGTGCTTCAGCCTTTGCAGGTGGTATGTCCATCGTCTTCATCTCCAGGGATGGAAAACTTGATGGAGACGAAAGGAAATAGTGTTATGGTGGGTAGCAGAAGTTATCTTCCCACCTAAAACTTTGGGGGAAATTGGGTGGCCTCTGTTCCTATCTGAGCTGGTTGGGTAGGATGATTAGTTGGGATCCAATCCCCCTCCACCTTTTAAACCCACCATGAGCAAGTGACTGCAGAGAGAATTCGGCAAGACATGAGATGAATGAATGTGGTGGAAGAAGCCATTATGGATGCCACACAACTGTTGGCAACAATCACAGTTTGTTCTTAAAAACACCACAGGACTGTGATCTCTGTTCCATGCAATGCTGTCAGCTGAGATGTTCAGCGAAGCACAATTAGTGAAGAAAAATGGACACCTGGCACCCTGGAGATATGTGTTATCATATAAGTATTTTCATCCGGGTAGCCAGCGGTCCTGGATAAAAAAAGGCACAGGTCTCCTGCAGAGAGTTTTGCACATTCCAGGACAATGTTTGTTCAAAGGAATTTTCAAGGGAGAGAGCACCATCTGGAGGCCATATGAAACAGTAACGTATCAAGTAATGGGTTTAAAGATGAATCTTAGGGCGTTTATACATGACCCCTAAACTCCGCCGCAAATGGCTGCAAGCTCCAGAGCTTAAAAATGTTTCCCCACCAGCTCCGGAGTTTGCAGACAATTAAGTGTGACCCCGCCCACCTAAGCGCGACCCAGCGCACTTTTC
>JAHTLZ010000015.1:32432964-32449662 GCA_023846285.1 Phrynocephalus versicolor | reverse complement strand
TATCTATCTATCTATCTATCTATCTATCTATCTATCTATCTATCTATCTATCTATCTATCTATCTATCTATCTATTTTTATTTGGATCATTATTTGGATCATTTTTGGTACAGTTTGGTTTGAACCGAACTACAGCAAGTCATCCACAGTCCACACATGTTTCAATTTAGTTCGATCCATTCTGCTCCTTTAAGAGCTGCCCTGCTCCTTCCTGACACATTACTAGGGTTTTCTGTGGGTTTATTTTGGTGTGACTCAGCACACTCCTAATTATCCCATATTGTTACCTGTGTAGAGTGTTATTTCACACCCAAACACAGCTGTGGGCTGCTTCATCTGAGGTAACAACCCTGTGACATATTAGGTGGGTTGTGCCATTAAAAGAGAAGACACGGAAACTGCCACTCCCTTACTTCTTTTTTTCTAAACATTTCCTTGGCAGCTATTGCCGTGGGTCCCTTACTCATGAGTAAACCAGGTAAAACGACATGTGAGTAAACTGGGTAAACCTTGCTCACGAGTAACCTGGAGATCCAAAGACCTGTGTGGACCCTCCTCACAGGAGAAGAAACATCTCTACTGTGACTGGAATAATCACTCAAGTGAAAGATAAAATAAATCTCACTTGGGGGGAGGGGAGGACCTTTAAACCGGACAGCTCCGAATTTACCTACCTGGACAGTCCCGAAGATCAACAGATCCTGGAGAGAGGCAACACATCAAATACTCACTGGTTCATTGGTCCTGTTCAAGCCGTGACTTTCTACACGAAGCAAAAGGGTATCAGCTAATATTTATTTTTCTGTCTTCCAGAAATGCCTGCCTGTAGGGTTTTTTAGGTCCTGTCCCCTGACCTTCAACTCTTGAATGACCAGCTCCATGAAAAGCCCTTCCCAGAACTTATGGAGAGCAAGTGAATTGTTTGCTGGCTCTGAATGAAGTTGCACAACCTTTGCTTGGGTGACCCAAGCGCTGAGATGTTGATACACAAAGGCTGAGCTGCTGCTGCCCTGGAGGGCAAGATTTACCCAATTCTTTTGCTTACTATCGACTGTGGCTGCAAGTGGAACAAGACACTATTGTTCAAATTCAAAAGCCAAGAACTCTTTACTGTGATTCCAGTAGAGAAGATGATCAAAGTAAGAGTGGCAGCATTTGGCATTTGCAACCTTAGGCAACCTCCAAGACATTTGTGTGCCTCCCACCACCTTTACGTTGCAACCAGAAGTGTTCCTTTGGAATTTAACATCACCCCAAAAGACAAAAAGAAAAGGGGGCATTGCCTGCATGCACAGTTGATGGCCTATAGCTAAGCCTTCTTCCGTCTATACAAATGACACAATCAAACATGTTATGGAATACAAAAGGCCACAACTTTATTGGTAACAGCAGCAGTTATCTGACTAGGCATTGGAGATGGATACAACCATTGAGGGTCCCGTTTGCCCACGATGACAACGTTCCCAACAAGTAAACTCCCAGGTGGGATCCCAGATGCCATGCAGACGTAGGCCACATCATGGCATCGCACCTTGAGGGGGGGTGTTACCAGGCGTTTCCCCGAGCTGGGACGCCTCACCTTCCCGCCCCCTCACCACCGGTTTTCCTTTGAAGTCCACCAGCAGGCTACTGCCTGCCTTCCAAAAGCCATTGAATCCATCCCAATGCCTGAAAAAACGCCAATTGTTGTGACAAGCAAACACTATACAGCAAATGAACTCTAACATTAACAAACTGGGAGGGAGGGTTGGGTATTGCTGCTTCAGTGGGACTGAGCTCCTTCCAGCCCGCCTCCTCTTTTTAAACTCTTGATGTCGCACAGCTGTGATGTCATTCCACCTCCTTCCTTGGAGCCGGCAGTCCCCCCCTCCTGCTTTCCATGGGCCAATCCCTTCAGCTGGCTACATCTGGGTCTCTTTCTTCCTTGCTGGTAGCTCCACGTGGCAGACGCCATTACCACAGCCACTCCGACTCCAGGGCCGCCCCGGCATCAATGCAGGACCCTGGTAAGTCAGGGTCCTATCTATGCGCACACAACCACAATACTGGTACCCAGCAAGAAAAAGCTTGGTGACCCCTGGGGTAGTTAATAATGCTCCCCACATGCTATGAAGTTAATCCTTACTGAAGAGCATCTCCTAATGCATGCTTACTCAGAAGAAAATATTCTCAGCGCCTGATAGACTACATCCTCTATCAAGATTGCAGTTTTGGTACAACGCTTTGATAAAGATAGCTTGCTACCAAAAGCTCAGCTTGCATTTTTTTTTCAGCAGTGACCAATAAAGGTATCACCCAGCCAACTTTTACATTTGTTTTTCTGGTCACATGGCTCAACCCACCTTTTTTTTACTTCCTCAGACATGATAGCTAAAGGCAAAAGGCCTGCTGCTGGCATATCTGGGATACTGAATTAAGATCAGTAACTGAATTATGGAACAAAAGGTAGGGAGGCTCATAACGAAAGTCCAGTCCAGACCTCATCGTTTCCCCACCTTCAATTTATTTAAACCATCCCCCCACAGCCTTATGATATCTGTACCCATGAGGCGCAATGAGAACAAGAAGAGAGGGGAACAATGGATCCATGTTGGCTCCATAACTAGAACAGTAATCAAGGGATTTCTTATGTAAACTCTTTTGTGTGAAAAGCTGACACTTCTTTGGTCTATTCAAACGCGGCCCTACCACTAATACCCTAGGGATAACAGGGAAGAAAACTAATAATTATTTCATTTGTTATCTTCTCTTTTGCCAACCCACAAATAGTTTTTGCTAATCTCCAGTTTGTTGAATGCTTCTGAAAGCTCAGTAAAAAAACATGTTTTGAAAACCTGAACGCACTTGTATGAGGAGAGTGCGACTGAAGACAACCAAGGAAGAAGTGTGCCATCTATTCCCCCTTATATATGTGAAGAGTGAGGGATGAACGTCCCGGTGCGAGGGATGAATCGGATGGGAACAGGCCCAGTGGATAGGGTTCGGAAACAGAATATAAGAACACAAGAAGAGCCATGCTGGATCAGGCCAAAGGCCCATCTAGTCCAGTTTCCTGTATCTCACAGTGGCTCCGCCAAATGCATCTGGGGGTGCACAAGACTAGATATCTGTCTCCTGATACCACTCCCCTGCATCTGGCCCTTGAAGTACCCCGGTTTTAAGCCTGGAGATTACACATCTCTATCTTGGTTTGTAACCTGTGATGGACTTTTCCTCCAGGAATCGGTCCAACCCCCTTTTAGAAGGCACCCAGACCAGATCCCATCACCACCTCCTGTGGCAGGGAGTTCCACAGATTGTTCCACTGAACGATCCTACCGTGGGGTGTGTGGTCAAGGAAAGGGTGATAATAGAAGGATTCCTACTGTCAGAGGAACTGGAGGGGGAAGAGTTGGAGGAAGAGGGACCAAAAAGCTCAGGACTGATATAAAGGGTGGTAGGGAAGCAGAGAGAGAGAGAGAAGGAGAGCCTGAGGAAAGGAAAGTGTATGTTTTCCAGAATGCAAAGGCTCCCTGGAGGAGGGACCCTTCTGAGGGCCATGGATGAGACAATTCAATGGAGAGAGCAGCAGAATGGGCTCGCCACTCCTGTTGTGGACCAAACCTCAGGAATTCCCCAGGACCGGGAGAGGTTTGTGAAGGTCCCATCCCCTCAGGAACCTTAACTATGGACGGTTCACCCTGGACTTACCCAGTTGACACAATGGACCCCTTTGGTCAGTTCATGCCTTCAGAAGTGGTTGTTCATTCTGTTACTGATGTTATCAATAAAGAAGATAGTTTCTGCATACCGTCTCCACTTAGTGAAGGGTCCGCATGGGAGGAACCGCTCGAGCGGAAACCCAAACCTACTCACAACTTGACTATAATCTCTAGCAAGGATGGAACAAACTCCATTTTCCTGGAGTCTGTTTTATTTTTACTACAACCTGACAATTTCCCAAAATAGCAGCTTTGGAGACCTCAGGTCAGGTCCGAAGTTGGTTTCTAGGACCAAAAGAGAGCACATCTTTGGGTCCTACTAAAATTCGCCCCTGTTTTTCCTCTCAACTTTTTTCAGGGGAGTATGCTGTATTCAGAGGGAGATGGTGCTATTGGCTGTTGCTGCTACTGTTGGACAATTGGGAATTGGAATCACCATCTATTTATATACCAAACTTTTCCCTTCAAAAGGAAGGTGAAGAGAGCAAATATCCTGATAGGTAATTGCATTGGGCTAATGTGAATGGGGGCTCAGTGGCCCTCTGCCTCAAAGTACCCAGAAAAGTGACAGAGAACTTCATTTTTGAAAGGCAGATTGAAAAATTTGCCTGCTTTATCAAGGCAGGTCACTCACTGTTATTGGTCACCCATTTTCTCTGAGGACACATGGGTCCCTGTAGAAAATATCTTAACAGGGATACATGCTATCCTCCGGAGGTTCTATGACACAGCACATTCTGTATCAGAATACTGACTGCAGTAGCACAAAGCCAAGTGGGAGCCCGCTATGTGCTGTGTGCGTTGTGTACCAGCTGGGCTTTACAGGTCTTTCAGAGCTGAAAGCTGTCAAGATTAATGTCTTTTGTTCTAAAAATACATCTAGACTCGGAAGTGTCATAGTAAGTCAGCTCTAAAACAGACTACGTAAATAACATTCAGACGTGCCTACACACTCCCCTAGATTTTAGGCCCTTCCAGGCTGTGGTAGATCTATCATGGATATTTACTTCAATCATTTCATTCAGTTCTGTTTCCCCCCCCCCTCAGCTCTATAGAGACCTATTAAGGAGCTGAGGAAAAAAAGGTCCCAAAAGAGGAAACAGTCCTGCCTAGTATAGAATAATACTAAATTCAAAGATAAGGAAAACAAAAATTCCTTTCCCTAGAACACAACAAACAATAGAGTGGGTATGACTTGGAAAGGAAGTTAAATAAGTTGCCAAATTTCATACAAGGTGTGCTTCTTGACCATTTCATTTGCAAATAAAAGACTAAAGAAAGTCACCCATTTGTAACACTTAGTACCTTAAATGTTACAGTGGTCTTTATTGGGATGTGCTTGATTGCTTTTAACTCCACAATTAGAACTCCTACAGTACAATTTTCATAACAGAGCCTAGCTAACTGGGTAGAGGTGAATATATTTGTATTTCCCTAGGAATTTCCACCTGAAACTGTGAAGAGGCATTCTTCCAAGATGGGTGGGGTTCAGTTATGTGTCACACCTTTAAGTTTGTGATTATGACTACCATTCAAGGGTTGTTTATGAATGGAGTTGTGGTTAAGACTATAGGTCTATTTCAGACATTATCAACTTGCGTATAAACTCCTCTCCCAAGCAAAGTAGCTCTTTAGTCACACCCTTGGCCATCCTTTTCCTGGCCTGTATGTATGTGGAGGGCAGAGTGAAGGCAGACGGAGCCTTCCAAATGAGTCAGAACCCTCAAGAATCAGAGTCACAAGTCTTCAAACTCATCCACCTCCATATGCAGGATTGTGATGAAACCAGGGACAGGAGTGATGAAAGTAAAAGAACACTGGTATCTACATGCTGTATGCATATGTGTGTGTGTTGTGTCGTTACAGTCGTGACCGACTCTTCGTGACCCCATGTCCATGGAGTTTTCTTGGCAGGAATACTGGAGTGGCTTGCCAGTTCCTACTCCAGGCACCTCCAGCACCTGGTATTCCCTGGTGGCCTCCCATCCAAGTACTAACCAGGGCTGATCCTGCTTAGCTTCCGAAATCAGGTGAGATTGGATGTGCTTAGGGCATCTAGGCAGCTGCTGTATGCATATACATCTGGGTAATACCTAAGCAGATCTGGTGCTACCTTTCTTGCAAAGACCTTCCAGCCTGGGCCTTTGACTCATGTTTATTCATTTATTTAAATTAAAATATTTCTATCTCACCTTTCTCCCCCAAAAGACTCAAGGTGTCCTGAAAGGACCAAGTTGATTCTCTGGACAAATACGACCTCCATGTTCTAGCTTTCTTTGCCACTTTTCTGAGGTCTGAAGAGCACTATTCCCTCTCTCCCTTTTGACTTCACTGTAGCATCCGTGTATCATAAGCTGCCTTCAAGCTTCCATCCTCTTCTTTATCAATGAAATGTTTTTACTTGGCTGTCCCCAATGCTGAAAGTTCGTTTTACCTCAGAGTTTGGTGGTATATAAATTAAGGGGTCTGTGGCAAGTGGTGTGTCTTGGAGGAATTGAAGGTCAGTGTAGAGAATGTGAACACTCAGCTTTGAAATTGTGGTGTTTGTTGCTCAGGCTCCAGAGTTTGCTGCTGTAGCACACAAACCAGCAGCACACAAACACATACAAAAATCTTCCTCGCTTTTCTTTAAAACAAGGTGTACCAGAAGCATATGCCTGGTTTTCCAGCCAAATCATATTTCTGGAAGCCTTGGAAAAGATGAGGGGCAGTTTCGACCTTTGCCTGAGGCGGCAAAATACCTTGAAATAGACCCACAACTGAGCCATATTTAATCCTCTCTAGCTATTTTCCCCCCTAGCCTCAGTGTATCACCTCATGTTCCCACAGTGTGGTGAAAAACTGGACATTTGTATCGTGTTGGAGCATTTATGCTGTAAAACACAGCACAGATGGGAGGGTTACATTCTATTGCTTTGATCAAATGTGGAGCGTTCAGTGAGTGCTTTAAAGTCACAAGAGAAGTGCCAAGAAATCTAGTCTCGAGCCTCCCACATGATGTGCCTTTTGGCCTTAGGTGTAAGGAGCCACTGCTTGTTAAAACATGCCTGTTATCATGAACCAAAGACGCATTTCCTTTGCAAAGCAGTTGAGAGCATCTCGGGGGACTTGGTCTAGCAGTCACTCCCTTGCCAACACATTCACAAGAAAATAAACAAAAATTATTCAGCTAAGAAGGCGGGGGGAATCCCTCCCATAAATATTTCCCTGGAGTTTGCATCCAGCACGTACACACTCCTTGGCACTCACCTGCGGCTACTGAGAATGCAGGGGAAATTGTTTAGGATTTCAGAAGGAGGGCAGTGGATATGGGTTTCATATGGAATGATACCTGATAAGTAGAGTAATGCAGCAGAGAAATTATACCTTGCTGTCCTACGCAATTTCACAAGCAGCTTTTAGGTCCCCAAAATATTACCTTAAATTTTCACTTCAGGTTGGGTAATGATCAGGGGAACGGATAATATGAGCAGTTAAATATCTCAGTCGGAAGGCAGGGACACATTTTTCTGCTGGAAGATCTTGGATCAAGGGAGAATGGTGCCTGCCCATTCTCTGTCTCATGGCTGTGTTTTAAACTGATTTTATTTCTAAGCCAATGTCATGGTTTTTGGTGAAGAGCCGTGATAGAATACTTGGGGATTAGCCGTAGAAGAGATTTTGGTGATTCAGTTCTATGCTCCCACTGTACATGTACATGGGGTTTGAGCATTGGTAGAACAGAATAACTCCTTCTCTTGGAAGGGGTATAGCTCTATGATAGCCTTCCAGATATTTTGAATTTATTTATTTATTTATTTGATTTTTATATCACACCATCTGACCAACAGTCACTCGGGGAGGTTGAACTTTTATTTATTTATTTATTTATTTATTTATTTATTTATTTATTTATTTATTTATTTATAATATTTTAATCCCACCTTTCTCCTTGGAAAAGGACCCAAGGGGGCCTACAGTAATGAGAGACATTCTACAGTCCAAAACATTTAAG
The DNA here is from genome assembly GCA_023846285.1 of Phrynocephalus versicolor. Lineage (NCBI taxonomy): Eukaryota > Metazoa > Chordata > Lepidosauria > Squamata > Agamidae > Phrynocephalus > Phrynocephalus versicolor. Next base: position 32,441,967 of record JAHTLZ010000015.1, on the reverse strand, counting down.
ACATATTCAAGTTAAGAACAGGGAATTTGAAGAGGCATCTTAGAACATTAAAAAGGTAACATTAGAGCAAGAAGAAAAGAAAAATCCATTATGAGGGGTGAAAAGCAACACAGAGAACACTAGTTTCTTATAAAATCAGTCAATGAAATCATGGATGATAATCCATATAAAAGTCATATAGCAGGTAGTCCCTCATTCAGGGAAAGCTTGCCTGAAGAGGAAGGTATTTGCCTGCTTCTGGAAAGACAGCAGAGACAGGGCAGTCCTGGCCTCCAGCGGGAGGGAGTTCCAAAGTCTGGGAGCAGCAACAGAGAAGGCCCTTTCATGTGTTCTTCTGAGATGCACTTGTGAAGGTGGCGGGATGAAAAGAAAAGCCTCTCCCGATGACCTTAGCACCCGAGCCATGAGCTCTGACCCTTGGCCATGCTGGATAGCATTCAAAATACCTGTTGGGGACCATGTTTTGGAAGACGACAGTGGAAAATACATGGAGAGGGTGCCTGTATAGTGCTGTTACACTGTCATCACCCCCCTTCTGCAGGCAGTGAGAAACCCTAAGGATAGCACTCCTTTCTTTTGGATATGGATTCCTTTGGAAAGCAACCCTTGGAGAGGGAATGTGTTTAGAAAGAAATATACTAGTAGAAGAACACAGATGAAGATGAGCCGTTTCAGCACTCTCACAAACTACAAATTCACAGCCTCTTCTCAGATCCCCAGAGAGAGGCATGCCTGTTTCAGGTGGTCCCTTTAACTCAAAAGCTGTATCTCTGCTTTTTTCTTGTTCTTTTTTCCAATTTTTTTTATATTTTACTACACACAAACGTCCTCATGCTCATTCATTTCTCTCTCCCTCCCCCTCTCTTCTTTTCTTGAACAAATTGGGTGTGACAGGAATGTCATTTTGTATTTGCCCTTCACATATAAAGGAAGAGGAAGGGGAGGGAGGGTGTGTGATTTCACAGCGACACTAGTCTAAAACTCCTCACACAGCCACATGGCCTCCCCTTTCAAACCATTCTTCCCTAAACTTTTCTCCATTCTTGATATTCCCTATTCCACAAGCTGGCAGAAAAATGGAATGAATGGAGGAACTGGTCATATATCTGTACTCCCCTATGCTAATCTGCTTAATATGTGTGGTCAAGTCAGTTTTGATTTAGGACAACCATTAATTTTCATAGGTTATGGATTTTAAATTATCTGTCACAGCACACAATCAAATACATGAGAAGGGAAATCAATCCCATCCTTATTACAGGAGTTGGGCGGACACACAGAAATAAATATGGGCCTGTAACAAGTCTGGCCCCCACACCCTCTGCTTTTGCGGTATGATGGCCAAAAGTGTTGTCCACCGTAGCATTACGTACCTAAAGATGCAGGGTTCCAAAGGAAAAAGCAGGGATACTATGGAATATTGAAATATACATTCTAGAGGAGTTCCTCTTGTTTTCGACAAGTTAAAACAAAGGCAGCTTGATGCCAGATGCCGGTAGAATGCACTGTTTCTGAATGAATAGATGGTACTGTACTTGCATTTTTCCCCACTGGGTTTAAAAGAGCATGAACAGAAACCACAGAGAATAACCTCCATCCAAAGAGTTGCCTCTTCTGGGCTTGCAATGAAAACTGAGCTAAGGAAGGAGCGACTCAAAGAGACCCTTGGCATTTTCTGTTTTTGAATATGACAAATGTGTACTGAGTTCCGAACCACATATTTCAAAGCACTGAAGCTGAACTACAGACATTAAAAATGGTAAACTGGCAAACACACACTGCTGGGTTCATTTAAAGCCAAACCCTGGCAATAATTTGGTGCAAGTAACCATTTCATCAGTAACACATTCCTGGTAAAGCAATGAGCCCATGATATCACTACTTCATGCAAATGATGCAATGAACAGAAATGTTACTTTCTGTCATGAAACAAACATTTATTGATGTATTTTTTTCTCATCAGTTCTTGGGCTTGGAAAATGCTTTGAGGGATACAGCTTCCAGGCCTTCCCGTGAATAATGAAAACCGCAGGTAAGAGAGAAGACTGCTGTTTTGCTAAACTAAATGCAAAGTCTTCTGCTTATATACCGCCCCATAGCACTTCAAGCACTCTCTGGGCAGTATACAATTTAATTAGGCAGCCTACACATAGCTTGCTTTATGGCTGCTGTTTGTGCAAGTAGCTTGCTTTACAGCTGCTGTTTTGTGAGAGTACCTTGCTTTATGGCTGTTGTTTGTAGCAGTAGCTTGCTTTGCGGCTGCTGAATTATTTATTTATTGTTTTCCTCTGCAAACCGTGGATAACTGAATCAGTGGATACAGGGGTCCTACTGTATTTGAGGGATTTATCCAACACCACCCACAATTAAATCATCTTCTTGCTTTTTATCATTACCCCCCCACCCCAAGATAGCAAGTAGACATGGGCATGACTCGGCGAAATTTTCGTTTTCGTTTTTCGGAACTCGAACTCGAACCGAAAAAAGAAAAAATTGTTCGGGTTTTTCGTTTTCATTTGTGGCATCGCGGCACAAGTTTTTAAAGGTTTTTTTTTAAAAAAAAACCTGACTCCCGGCCAAAAAAAGCAGGCAAAAATATGCCTGCCCGAGGCTTTGCCACCTACCAGAGGGGTGGTTTCTGGGGCGTCCCCGGCCTTTCCCCCCCTCTTCTCCTGTCCTGGGCTGCTTTGCACCAGGCTGGGGGGGGGGCGGGTCATCCTCGTCGTCTCGCCATGCCATGCGGTGGGGGGGATCCAAAATGGCGACCACAATTTTTCTTTTGAAATCGTGGTCAAAAAACATACCAAATCACCACAGAAACATGTGAAATCTATTTATTTTAAATGCCTGAATTTTAATAGTAGCAGCAGGGGTTTTTTATAGCAATAAAACATCGTATTGATTTTATTTTATTTTATTTTTTATTTTTTTAGACCTGCCCATTTGGGCTGGGCATGGGATGGGACCATTCAAATTTTTTGAACCATTCCACCAATGGCCTGGCCAGGTTTTGACTGACACTTCTGGATGTGCCAGAGAGCATAAAAAGCCGAGGCACCTTCCAGAAGTCGCAGTCGGGTCTTGGATGAGGAGGGTGGAGGGCTGTGTGGCTGGCTGCTCTGGCTATTCGAATCGAAATTGGAGGGAGGCTGGAGGCTTTAGATTTAAGTTAGGCAGGCAGGGAGGGAACTGAATTTAGAAAATAATTTCTTTGATTCCCTGCAGCTTTGTCTGCTGAAGGGAATAGCAGTTTATTCTTTATTTCTTCTCTGGCAGTTTGTGGGGATTTTTTCTGATATTAGATAAAGGGGGAGGTTTGACTGGGAGTGGGAGGTGTGGATTTATTTTAAAAATATATTATATACTACCATTTATTTTCTATTTTCCCAACTTCAATTTGCTTGCACACACACACATTTGGGGTGCAAGGCAAGAACAGAACCTCTATCCTAAGTGATATCCTAACTGCCCACTCCCCTGCCCGCCCACTCCCCTGCCCCAGCCTCCCCCCTGCCGCTCTCGCCGCCCGCCCGCACCTCCCCCCGCCACCCGCCCCCACCCCCCGCTGCCTAGGGCGCAAAAACACCTAGCGCCGGCCCTGATTGCGGGACGCGCTTATGCTCTGGGAAGTCAAATCGCGCTAAATCGCGGTGGAAACGACAAACGACAAACGAAATGACAAATTTTTGAAAAATTTCACGACAAACGGAAACGACCCGAAACGGATCCATTCCGACAAACGAAAACTCGAAATGTCATTTTTTCTGGTCGTGCCCATGTCTAATAGCAAGTAATGCAGCAACTACTAGAGAGCAACCTATAGAAATATGTGTTATACATTTAACAGTACCAAGCTTAGGCTTCCTAGCAACTGTTGCATCAAAGTACCATTAAAAATAAAATCTCAGGCTCTGTTTAGATCTGGATACTCCCAGTTTCCCCCTTGTGCAAATAGACCCTTTCCCCACTGCAAGTTAACTAACCTCTAAGCACTTTCATGCTTTTGCATCCACATTCAAACTTTAGAGAGAAAGGTAGGTGCGCACCATGTTCAGGATGATCTGAGGTGGTCATAAGGCAGCATTAAGAATAGGTTCCAATAAGTAGCTTGTTGTCATGGTGGCAGGAGCCTCTTAACACTGCTGGTAAAGGACTACTCCTTTCAAGCACGATTTCTACAAGTAAGAAAACCTTAGAAGGATAGCTTTTGCTTGGGCACTTTGTCACCTCTCTAGGATCTTCTTCCAGCTGGAATGCTGTCACCGCTGGCATATTAACTCCTGGGATCATGGAAGTCTGGAAGCAAATGAGGGACATCTCAAAGCTAAGGTCAGGCCCTGGAGGGGATCTAGTTGTTTCAGGCATGATGGCCTCAGGTTCAGATGTTTTGAATTGCGGTGGATCTGCTTAAGACTTCCATAGGCTCCTCAGCCATTGAGCCCATGTCCAGACGGTCGTCAGTCAAGTCCAAAAGACCCAACCAACTTCACCCAAGTTTAGCCAAATTATACTCCCTTTGGCTTTTCAAAACAGCAAAGGTAGTGGAACAGGGAATCTTTGCTTTCACCTTTTATTCTGACCCGGGTGCTGTATCCCTAGGTCCTGGCATACCAGCTCATGTAGCTGGTCCTCCATTCTTAGCATTCCTTGTCATTCCAGTCAGCCTCCTGTGGTCTCTATGTCTCCCTTTCTCTGTCCTCCCTTCCCCTCCTGCGTTTAGCTTTCAACTTTGGCTTCTTGGCAGAACTGTTTGTTTATATTTTTCACAAGGTCATCTTCTTCACACAGTTACATAAAAGTTGAAATGAGGATAATATACCACAATTGTGCTTCCTTTCCACTAACAGTAGGTGCTTTTTAGATGTCATGGTCTTTCTTAAATAATCACTCTCTGGGCTCCCCTCCCAGCAACTTTGGGGAAACAACCAATAGGAAACTGAGGCTACCAAACCCACTGTAGATGTGATCTGAGGCAAGTTCTCTGAGGTGAAAAGCATTAATCTGTGGTATTCCCCTCATTGTTTTTCTTGGCGTTGGACTTTTCATTCCATTACAGCATACTGACTTTCTCCCTGTCAATTGCTGCCCCTGTTCGCAGGGAGCCTGGCCCATCTGTTTGGGCTCCCCCCCCCACCCTGAGGCTCCTTGACCCCGTTGATTGATGATCCAGTCGACGCCTTGGTGGATAGATGGCATGGGCATGCCACCTGGGCTGTTGACTGGATCTCCCCCAAGCGCCTCATCTGTTCCTGAGCCTGCCCTTCACCATGGTTTTCGGCAGAGTTGCATGTGATGAAGCAAGAAAGGAGGAGTCTGGAGAAGAAATGGAGGAAGGATCAATGGAAAGTTAATAGGGCTGTGTGCGGTTAAACTGCTGACCAGGTGCTATGTTAGTGCAATCAGGGAGGCTAAAATTGTTTAGGGTGGTCTGGGACACCTCCAATCCTGGTCAGCCGAGGCCTCCTCCTAGTGATTTTTCTAGTGAATCCTTCACAGCACATTTTAAATCTAAAATAGAGGCCATCCAGGCCGAGCTGGACTCTGATTCTACTAATGACTAATCTGTTCCTGAGATCCGTTCGCACCACCATCCCTCGGTCTCCCTAGAGTTTAGGCCTGTTGGCGAACCTATGGCACGGGTGCCAAAGATGGCACTCGGAGCCCTTTCTGTGTGCACCTGACATTGCCCCTTCACAGCCACCTGTATTCAGGTCAAATTGCTGTATTGACACTTTGCGAAAAATTAGTGAGGGTTGAATTGCAGTTTGGGCACTTGGTCTCTAAAAGATTTGTCATCACTGGCCTAGGAGGTGTGCCTGAAGGTATGTGTTTTAGGGGATGTTAGAAACTGTACTGGTAAAAAAGTAAGGTTTCAAACTAGAGATGGGCACGACTCAAAAAAATAATTTTTCGTTTTTCGTTTGTCGTTTAGGGGTCCGTTTTAGTTCGTTTTCATTTTTCGGGGGTTTTTTGCGCATTTTTTGTTTTTGTTTTCATTACAAAATGAAACGAAAGAAACAAAACGAAAATGAAAATTTTTCGTTTCATTAGCATTCTTTTCAGGCAGGCGCTTTGTCTGCCGTAACGAAAACGAAAAACACGGCAAAATTTTTCGTTTCGTTTCCGTTGTCGTTTTGTTTTTGAAAAATTTTTCGTTTCCGTTGCGAAACGAAACGAAAAAATGAAAACGAAAATAAAAATTTCGCTGAGTCGTGCCCATCTCTATTTCAAACCTCTGGAAAAGTTACTTGGAGAAGGGACAATATTCTGCCCCAAGCCGAATGCCCAGGCACAAAAAGAAGGCATCAGTTTCCCTCACCTATGTGTCCCTTGTGATGTTCCAGCTAGATCAAGCCACTTCTCCACTTTGAACAGGAACAGGGCAGATGTGTGAGCAGCAAAGACAGTGGTCACATCTCATTTTGTTTGGCTGTTTGCCAGTGGTATTCCTGTCTGGAATTCAGCCATGGCTTAAAAATAGGAACGTGCACTGCAGTTCATTGTGCGATCTTGGCTTCCTATACGAGTTGAATTAGGGAGGCGGAATGTTCTTGCTGTGCATTTCCTGAATAAGCACTTTCTTTGCAGATGGGTCTGTATCTGGAGAGAGATAAGGAAAGTACCGTTTTGCTAGGGAGGAGATGCTCTTGTAATAATGCGGTCTTAGACAGCCCCAGAAACCTTAGTGGGGAGAAGGGTGCTTTTATGGTAGTTGGTGGCATTGGTTTCCAGGTCAAGAGCAAGGACTTGAAACTGTTATGCTGCTTTGGGCTCACACAAGTATAATGTTCTGCAAGACGGTTGTGGGATCTAGAGGCATTCCTAACAGGGATCTTCATGTGGTTGATCCTTGGTCCAGGTGTGGGCAACATGTTACCCTCAGGCTGCATGCATCATCTGAAAAGTCCATGGTCCACCTTAATGGGAGGGGGGGGGGGCTTTGTCATATTCCTATCTTTGTTCCAAGCTGTCTGCACAAAGATGATTATCCATAGAAGATTGGTGGTGAATGTGTGGCCCTCCCAAAGTAGATGCAGCTTCCATGAACCCTCACCAGCAGACCCAATGGTGAGTAATTATGGAAGTTACAGCTTCCAAACAGCTGCTCTTTCTTCCTCTCCATCATAGAAGACAGTGGTCCTTCTGTCAATGATCACTGGAAACTTGAACATACTGTACCATTAAGCAGGGATGCTGTATTGGATAGCGCTGTATGTCCTTGCATGTGAGTGCATATGTGCTTTGTTTTGGCACACTAAGCCCCTCATCCCCACTTTAAGGTAGACGACAGACTCTGAAGATAATGCATGCAGCCTACAGGTAACATCTTTTTAGGAACTTTCAAGAACTTCTTAGGAACATTCAAATCCCTGCTATTGGCAGATAAATCTGTCAACAGACAGACAGACAATTTCCCAAGTTGAATAAGTAACTTTCCCAAGGTCTGATGCAAACTTGCGGCTTGAAATACCTGCTCAGCCTCAATAACAAGTATGATGGCCATAAGGATGTGGGCTCCTCTTGAGACACAATCCTACCAAGTGATATTGAACAAGGAGAGCAACTGATTAACCTTCCCAATCATTCTCTCTGAAGAACTGTGTTTGGCCTCACAAGACCTTTTATGGAGAATTAAAGAATTTTTTTTCATTTTAGAGCTGCTTTATGACTTCTGGTTTCTCTTTTTCAGGCAGTAAAAGCTTTTGAGTGAATTTGTTTTCCTTATCCAAAAGCACCTTTCCCCCACATATTGGTCTCCCCCACATCCCACCCCGATATGTGCTGACTGCAGTTTCCACCAATCCTCAACCAGAAAGACCACTGAGTGTTGATGATAGGAGCTGGAGTCCAATACACTGGAGAGCCCCAGACTGTGGAAAGTTATCTTAAAAACTCAGAGTCTAACTGCACAGTGGTTCTCAACCTGTGGGTCCCCAGAGGTTCTTGGACTGCAACTCCCAGAAATCCTCACCAGCTCAGCTAGTGATGAAGACTTCTGGGAGATGCAGTCCAGGAACATCTGGGGACCCACAGGTTGAGAACCACTGGTCTAGCAGGATGGTCAGTAAGTTTCTGTAGAATTCAAGCAGAGAGAGAAAGAGAGAGAGAGAGATCTGTCTAAGGGTAGTTCCTTAATCCTATACTGTTTGGCTTTTGACCTCGGTATTAGGAAAAGATGTGAAGCAGCATTCACTGGGTCATAATAACTAGACAAGTTGCAATTTAGAAGGGTGAGGAGAAGTCCAGCACATCTACCCTCCCTTAAAAGGTAAAAGTTGTCTGTTCTATATGCTCTTTGTCTTTGCATGGTGTGAAGTCAGGTAATTATTTACCAGCTTGGCTAAGTGTCGTTAGGATAAATTATCAAGAAAGAGGGTGTGGTTATGATAAAAATTAGGGTGTGAGAGACCAGTTGAATCAAATGAGAGTGTCCCCTGTAAGACTAAAGAGCAAAGTTCATCAGATGTTTCAAAGGTTATGTTAGGAATGCATATCGGGTCATTTTGTCAAAAGGTATGTGCCCTCTTAGACTAGTGGTCAACAGGAGAATGTTGAAGGGAAAAATACAACCTTGCTTGCTTGTCTTTCAACACTGCATGTCAGTGGAGAGCATACTGCGCACCTGGTACTCACTCAACTATCGAATCCTTACTTACTCCTCATAAGGCCTTCCAGATATTTATTGGTTTTTCCACTTCCTATTTCTCTCCTTCATTTCCTGCTTGCCAAAGAAGATGGAGATGTGAAAATGTACCTCCACAATGACTACCAACGTGGATTTTTCTTTAAGGATAAAACTGTGCATACTCTTCCTTCATAGCTCCGGCTAGATACCTCACAACACCAACACCAACAACAACAACAACAACAACAACAGCAGCAGCAGCAGCAGCAACAACACCAACACCAACACCAACACCAACACCAACACCAACACCAACACCAACACCACCAACACCACCACCACCACCACCACCACCACCACCACCACCACCACCACCA
>JAHTLZ010000015.1:32412763-32432954 GCA_023846285.1 Phrynocephalus versicolor | reverse complement strand
CACCACCACCACCACCACCACCACCACCACCACCACCACCACCACCAACAACAACAACAACAACAACAACAACAACAACAACAACAACAACACCTGATGCTGGAGCTCTGAGGAGCAGCCTCAAGGAAAATGATCACTCAGTCTAGATGTTTCTTGGTTTAAAGACAAAAACATTTGCTTGCATTATTCTCTTTTTATACACTGGCAGAAATCCTCCTGGTTAAGAATCTCTGAATCCCCTCACTTTAACATTCAAGTGTAGGGTAGTACGGCATTCTGATGAGGTCCTCCTCAGTGACACAAGGTGGTCCTTTTTTCATCCCTCATTCTAACCCAGGAGACTGGGATGTTTTGTGCTGTGTCATCAGCAGAGTCTGAGTTAGGAAGCACAGACCACACCTTTGCCTTTGAGTCAGTAGGTGGTTCAGCAATCTTCTCAGACATGCTGAACTGCACTTCAGACATATCTGAATTGTTTGATCCACCCCCTGAGAGTGCTGAGCCTGTGCTGCTTCTCCTTTTTCTCCTGTTGTTATCTGTAAGTGAATGCAAATCCTGAGTTGCCCCCTAACCTGGGTCTGACATGGTATGGTGTAGTCTAAAGGTCGCACACACCCAGGGCTTCTGTGATGATTGTCTGCTGATTTGGCTATTTTTTCTATAACTTCAGAACACAAAAACTAGAGAGGTTTCTGCTTTCCAACAGGGTAGCTACTCTGAAAGCCCTGAAGGCTATGAGGCAAAGGGGAAAAGCTTATATTCTGGTGGTAACAAACAATGGTTCCACCACAAAATAGTGTTTGCAGAAGGGAGCTCCTCTGCGTGCTTTCATTACAGATGAGTGTAAATGTTTCTCTGAACTAGAGCCAGAGGCAAAGTTTGGTACAGGTATACTCTTACCATGCCAAGCCATCTCAAAAGCATGGCTAGTTAGTGCTATCATCAGATTATGACTCCCTCAATTCGGTGGCTTTTATATGACCCAGATTTTTTTTTTTTTGGGGGGGTGGAATTTCTAAGATCTCCTTAGAATATATTTATGAAGCATATTATAAAAGACCAACAATATGGCTTCAGTAAGGACTGCCTCAGATAGATCTGATTTGCATCTATTTTGCATGCTAATTATGTAATATTCAAAAGAAGCATACTGACTGAAGTACCTCTGAGGCTAAAGGAAATAATGCAAAAATTGTGAAGAACTGCTGATGGAAAGAGTCAGAGAGACTGTCTTGCTCTTTCCAGGAGACTTGCTCTGTGAATGGATCTTTGTTTTGATGGGCACACGATACCTCTGCAGGAGGAAATGTTCTACTTTCTGGGGGGAGGGGATACTGTACTGTTTCCCCCCTATGGCTTATGCATCTGTCCCCAGAACAGAACATGTCATTCGGGAAAGTTTGCATTATGCACCAATACTTGTCAGTATGGAAATAACCTTAGGTACAATCCAACACATAATTGAGTTTGTGCCCATTGTTTTCAGAAGCCTGAAGTATGAAGGTGAGTTTACATCTTGGCTTGGCCATGCTAGTTGGGGGGATTATGGGATGCTTGAGCCCCCCAAAAGGAATTTTTCAAAGCTCAGGCCTTTTACCTTCAGTAACACTGGAGATAGTAAAGAGCAGAGTGGTTGATTCATCATAACCTGAAAGAGGCAAATCTGACTTTGCTTGAACTTAGGTGGATCGTGTAGCTTTTACTGTGCTGTTAATTTGGACACAGATACTGGGGGAACCTTGGTGAAACAGTGATGGACACTAAATGAATCACCTTCCCATGAACTGCCATGCCTAGAAGATTCAATCAGCAATGGTTTAACTTTTTATATGGGTTGCATTCCACCTCCACCTCTGTTTTTGAAGATCACTGACTGACTTCCAGATATGTTTAGTTTCTCTTTTTTAGGGCTATATATTTGGTGGGGTTTGTGTTATCTCTTGGCTGGACCTATAACATTTGAGTAACTGCAGGATGGGACCTATAGACCCTACAGACAGACCGTGCTCTTTGCTTCTGATTATTTTCATTCCACACATGGTGTTAACTGTCCAGGAGAGGCAGGTCATTTAGAATGTACGTATCCCTTCCACATTTGGGCAGATCAGTTGTCCCTTCATGCATCCCTCCCGCCAAAGATTTTTGAGAGAAGCAGCTAGGTCAGGTTCCTCAGACTTTCTGTTCTGTGCCTCATTACTTGATGATTAACTTTCAAGGTACAGAGGGGTTCATCATTTGGGAACACCTATGTATGTACTGCTCAGCACCCCGTCTGTTCACACAGTGAGACACAAAGGGAAGAGAATGCTGAGAAGCCCTGTTATGGCAGGGAATCCAGGGTTTGAGGGGAAAGCACTGTGTGTCAAATCTGCAAGCAATTACAGAGAACGGAGCACACAAGGGTTCTCACTTCTCGGTCTTGCCTTGTGTCACATTGTGTTCTCACGGCAAGTTCAGTGCAAGCATTTTAAGAAGTCACAGTCTCTTGCTGAGCTCACAGCAAACAAAGCAAAAGGCAGAGGGAAAGAAAGCAGAGAACAAACAGCATTGTTAGGCTCTCAGCTTCTCTGACAATTTAAAAATACCTAGATTTGCAGTAGAATGATGACTGGTCCCTTGCCATTCTCACAATGCACAGCAGACAGCTTGGGACAGTGAGTAACTTGTGAGTGCCAACTGCACAGATGCTCAGCGAGAACTGAGTAAGATATTTTCATGCCTAGTAGCAACTAGGAAAGTAAGATCAAAATCCAAAGTACCTCTTTACAGGGATGTAAGTGCCACTCCCTTCAGCTGAATAAGCATGCCTTAGCTAGAGCCACACATCTTATATCAGACTCCTATCCTAAACATACTTCAGAGTTCCCACAACAGAAACCAAGGGACTTCAATCTGAGTAAGCATGCTTAGGAAGTGGGGTGGGGGAAAAATTGTGCATCAAGGGCAACAGCCAAACTGAGAATGATGTCACTTTGTGAGACTGCAGGGAAAGCAGTATGGCTGTGCAGCCAGAGTTTAGCAAGGTCAAAAAAAGGAAAGTGTACTGCTTATATACCACCCCATAGCACACTCTCTAGGTGGTTTACAATTTAATTATGCAGGCTACACATACGCCACCCCCACCCCAGCAAGTTGGATCCTCATTTCACCAACCTTGGAAGGACAGACGGCGGAGTCAACCACAAGTCAGCAACCAGGGATTGAACCCTAGTTTGTGAGCACAGTTTTGGCTGCAGTGCAGCCAGATAGTGTGTCTATCTTTTGCTTTTATCCTGGAAAGAGGTGTCAGGAGACAGCCTATATGGAGGCCTGTTTGAAGAACTGCTCTATTAAACAGGTCTATTAAAAGACAAAATGTAAGATGGGGAAGTTGCCCAAGAAGGAGCCATGAAGTTGCCCAGCATCTGCTCAACAGGTACACAACTTGTTCAATGATACTTTCCTTCTGCAAGGATGCATTCTATTTAGATTATACTAAGGGGGGACTGGATAGCTCAGTACTAAGTACCCAGATTGCTGGGGAGGGGGGGCAATGTGTAGCCTGCATACTGTAATTAAAAACTGTAAACCACCCAGAGACTACTTGAAGTGGTATGGAGCGGTATATAAGCAGATCACTTGGCTTTTGCTTTGCTTTGTACTGTTGGCCTATGTGGCCCTTTAGTGCTCTAGCTGGAAAACCCCGAAAAGGGTCACCATGTCAGAATTGACTTGACGGCACATTGTTGTTGTTGGCATCTAAATATCCATTTATATGCAGAAAGTAGCAGATGTAAGTTTAATACAATTTGTTCTCTTTTGTCCTCTTTCTGGGCCAGGTCTTTCCTCCTCCCTTCTTAGCAATGGCTAAACGGCCGTCCTGAAGGGGAAAAACATCTCCTCCACATTCTTTTCTCTTGGTTGGCCAGCAATTTTGTATATCAATCACTGAGATTCCTGAATTGCTTCAAGCATATTTGAGAGGCTTTGACCAAACATTGTTTACATTTGGTCCCCACAGGCAGCTGTCTGATATGAAGCGGTGGTTTGAGACTGGTTTATTTAAGACTTGGAGGTGTGCTGGGATTTGCTCAGCGGAGGAAGGAGGTGGGTCTCCTGTAGGCCCTTGACTTGCAGGAAGTCCAGCCTGCTGAAGTATCAACAGCTTAGACAGGCAATATTTCCCAGAACAATCTTTTGCTTAGAAACCGGAATTCCAGGAAAACAACAGGCACAAAAGGAAAACAAAAGCACAAAAGGCATGAGGTTGCAGCCACAGCTTGTATCTCCCAATCTGGGGCTCTCCAGATGGGGTTCGTCTACCACTCCATCATCTCCAGATGGGCTGATGGGATTTGTAGTCCAACACTTTGGGTAAGGGATCTCTACTTCCCTAGTTAGAAAAGCTGATTTACACCATATTTTCTAGTGGGAAAACAACAGGTGCTCATCATATTTAAATCCTTTGCTGTATTTTCAAAGAATATATGCACAATCACCATACTAAGAATTCAGCTTCATCACCTAGTATTATAGTATTTTGGGGTTCTAGGTTTGCTTTTTAACAGTAACATCAAGAGGCTTGTTAGGTCTTGAGAAGTGGAATTAAATATTAATAGCCACCTTGATGGATAGGCCATGCAGAACAAATCAGTGCATGTTGCATCCCCTGCTTTAGGAATTTATTCCCCATTAGGGTATGATAAAACAGCTATGTTGGTGGTGTTTCTGCATCTGTTAAAAATGTGCCTTTACTGAGCAATTGCTGATTTTAATATGTAATATATTGGGACACCCCCCATCATACTGTTGACTAATGGATTAGCAGTCTAACTTTAAAGTTGTACATTACCTTTAGACTTCTTAATGAAAGATGCTATGTATATATTTTAATCAACAATGGAACCCCTGCTCCATTAGGCATTCAAGCTGCAGTCCAGGGCCAGCAACACCAAGACTGGTGATGTGATGAACGGCATAGCATCCAGCCCTCAAAAAAGTATAACTGTGTGTGTGTGGTGGGGGGAAGGGATTTGGGTCTACATCCTGGGATGCACAGGGGTGTATGTACAAAACCATGTGTACACACATTTTGAAAGGCAGTAATGTATGCTTTGGGAATCATCCCTGCTGCATAAGGAATTCAAGTGAGGATATATTGTGTCAACAGGAGGAACCACAACTGACAAGGAATGCCAATGAAACATCCAAACTGTGGATTTGATACATGGGAATCTCTGGCTACAACTCCCATTTTGTCTATTTGTGCTTTGGCTCACACTTCACACTATCATTTTATACAACAGGGCTGTCCAACATTGAACAGGCCGAGGTCTACTTTTTCCAGACGAAAGTGCCTGAGGGCTACTACACTAAAACCTCTACTTATGAATTTTATCTGTTCTGAGCATATGCTCATAAGTAAAAAAATGTTATAAGTAGAGCAACAGGTATAAATGACGAGGCTGTGCCAGAAGCTTCGCCTCCCAGGAGGGCTGCACAAAGAATCCTGCATCAACATAGAAGCAGGGATAAGATTTACAAAGCCCATAGGAACCTTCGTTCGAGTAGCCCTGAGTACTAACATAATAGGTTCCCAGGTGTAAGGGTGGCTCCCCTGTTCAAGAATAAAGCTGACAATGGGAGGGAGAAGGCTTTGTGGAAGTAACGAGTCACCTCGGCCACCCTCCTGTTTGTTCATGTTCCTTTCCTCAAACTCTGCTTGCCTGACTCCTCAACTCTTGGACTGTTCCTTGACTATGACCTGCATTCTGCTCCTCGGCTTGGCGTCTGTTTCCCACGTGCATTCCTGTTGTGATCTCGGACTGATAATAAGGACTCTGGTTATCTCTCTGGCTCCTGGTTTTTGACAAAGGACTGAACTCTGTTTGTTTCCCTGGCTTCTGGCCTTTGGCAACATGCGGAACTGTGTGTGTGCTTGGTGTGTGGGGCTTTGACAATAAGCAGGACTCATGCTGCAGGACTTGCTATTAAGGGTCAAGTCACTGTTTGCACCAGTGAGTTGACCCAGGCTTGCAACTTGAAACCCACCCACTCCCCCTTTTTTTTTACAGGGGGGGGAGTTTATTTTTCATAGCAATTGAGACATGAGGTTTGGGACTCAGGACTTGGTACCAAAGATTCGGAATCAGACTTGGGCTTCACACCCAAAGACTTGTTTGCATCCCAACTAATGCCAAGTTTTCTTATCTCAGACCAAATTCAGCATGCCCTCTAAATGTGTGGTTCAATTTGGATGAACATCAGCCGCCCACAAAGGTAATCCAATACAGATTCATCAAAAGAGGAACTTCTCTGTTTTAAAATTCTCATGTTAACACCCCAGAGACTCAATGGAAGTTATCCCTCCTAAAGGCCATATTATGGGCAATTGGTGGCTCCCCAGATGTTGCTCAGGTGCAATGCTCGTGATAAAAAGGCAGGAGAGCCTGTCCTCCATGTTCACATCACTTTTCCAAGGCATCTTACAAACGTAACAAAACCAATGAGAAATTGCAAAGGCAGCCATAAAATCATGTAGACCAGTATATTATTACTGATTATTACTGAAGGATAACAGATGTTGCACTGTGACAACACCTCCCTTTTAAACGTGTGATTGTGATGAAAATGTGAAGTGTAGGTAAACAAATTATTAATCTTCACCGGATCCACTTGGTAATGCTGCCACCTTTTAAATCGTCGCCTTATAAACTGGGACAGACTCAGATGTATAATATAAAAATAATGATGATGTTTATTGGGAAAATAAATAAATAGAACAATGACTGAAGTTGGTATGTGTTGCCTTAAACATAGAATAGATTAAATCAACTCTTCAAGCCTCCCTGTCTTTATTAAGCAGTAAACAGTAAAGTCCTCACACCTAACCTGCCTGACTGAACTCTAGCAGAGCTGTGCTCTCTCAGCACTCTCAGCTTTCAACTCTTAACTCTCTCACAGACCAGGCTCCACCCTTTTTATACCATACAATCCCCTGCCCTCCTGCTGGGATTGGCTGATGATTTACATATGTATTTCTCCTGCTTCCAGGGTGTTGTCACATGCACTTCAACAACATTTTGGAGGGCCAGCAAGTCCTCACCTCCTCCATCATATCTTAAAACACCTTCACGATGCAGCAATCTTTCTGATTTTCAACAGCTTGTGATCCATATAAAGGTACTTTTAAAGTGAGGGATCCTAGTGCTGCACTTGCAGACAGATGCTTCATGTTGCAACTCCATTCTTTTTGTTTTGCCTACATTTTTTTAAATGGTAGGAACAAAAAATAAAAAAGTAATGGAAAGCACCTGGGCCTAGGACAGCAAACATTAGATGGCATCTAAATTTCCTGTAAAATCCTAAGAATGAACCAAGTGGCATAGCCGCACATTACATGCCTTGTTTAGAAGCAGGAATAATGAGATTTTCCAAGCTGTGATTATCAACCCCATATGCTATGCGTCAGACAGATTTTAGTAAGCTGCTATACTTAGATAAAGGCAAGATAAAAAGTAAACATCCGGTAGGTGAATAACTTTCCCTACATGTTTCAATAAGCAGATGAGGTTATAAAATCCTGGATGTGTAAGCAAGTGCGGTGTATATGTGGGTATACCCCAGAGTGATAGGTGTGTCTTTCCATGAAACTGGATGACTGTACTGGTGAGTCAGGAGAAGCCTCTGAGCACTTCCTGGGTACGTGCTTTACAACACAGTGCTGGGTTTACCCTCACACCTTTGCTGTCTTTCAGGATGTTTCAAGGCCTAGAAGAAGAGCGGGTTGTTCTCTGGACAGGACTTGATAAATGCAGTGTTAACCCATTTAGAGCAAGCCCATAGACATGCAAGGGACCAGCTTGTCATCATTTACAGAATGCCCATTGATTTCAGTTAGACAAGACAAGACAAATAAATTTATTGATTAGTCCTATGACCATATCAACCAATAACAACACAGAATATAAAATACATTGAAGTACATGAAACACCATCCAATAGGGTACCCTACAATACAGATTCAGAATATTCAGAAGTCATATATGTAGATCTCCTTTGCAGGATACTCCAATTTGTTCGACATATTGCGTTCTTAAAGCTGCAACTTTAATTACAAACTTGGCAACTTTGCGAACAATGTACACATTAGAGCCCAAAATAAGATAAGACAACCTGTGAATTGGATCCCTATGGACTGTTCTTTCTAAAAAGGGGGATAGATATTCAAGCCTGATGGGTGCATATAATTGGCAGTCAAAGAGAATATGAGAAATGTTTTCAACAGAAGGGGATCCACAAATACAGGTTCTCTCCTGATAAGGGAGGTGGTGAAAACACCCATATTTGACCATGGAATCCAGCAATTCAAATCTGGCTCTAGTAAAGGCCCTTCTTAATACTTGAGGTAAGGGCATTGAAATGTATTTTTCAGGCAAAAAGGTAATTTTATTCTTAGCCAACCAGCTTAGAGATCTATTTTTAGATAATAATTCCAGGTCTGATTGTGCACTAATATCTAGGACTCGTTGTTTGAAGATATCTCTTGCCTGTGGAGCTATTGAAAGCAAATACTGAATAGAAAACCCATGGTGTGTAATAGTTTCATGAAGGTGGCTAATCCACGAATTAGTTTGTGCCATGTTTGTTTGTTCCATTAAACATATTTTGGGTAGACTATTAGTATCCATAAAGAGGATTTTCAGCCAGTACCACCAGAGATTTTTAAAACTCAAATTGACTGGTGGGCCCCTTTACTAGCGGGGCTATTCACCCATATAAATAATACAGGTCATATCCCAGTTGGATGGGAAGTTGCCATCATAGTTCCCTTATATAAAAAAGGAAACAAAGAGGATCCTAAAAACTACCGACCAATAAGTCTTATTGGAGTAGTAGCTAAAATGTATGCAAAGCATTTATTGGGTAAAATAGAAGACTGGGTCATGGAAAATAATCTTCTAGTAGAAGAGCAGGCTGGTTTTAGACCCAATCACTCCACAATTGATAACTGTTTTATTTTACATCACATTCTTACAAAGCAGCTATCAAAGAGCAAGAAATTGTATACAGCATTTATAGACCTTAGTGCAGCTTTTGACTCAATAAATAGAAATATTCTGTGGAAGAAATTGGCCAGTTTGAATATGGACGCTAGACTTCTAAGTCTGCTTAAGATCCTTTACTCAAATACGCAGTTGAAAGTTCGCACAGGAATAAATGGCTCCTTAACAAAGAGTATACCAACATTCACTGGAGCTAGACAGGGCTGCATACTGGCCCCAATGCTCTTCAACCTATATGTAAATGACCTACCTGGTTTTCTGCATGATGCTGATTCCCATATGCCAAAGATACTCAATAAATTTATTAATATTTTATTGTATGCAGATGATATGGTTCTAATGGCCCTTACCCAAATAGGCCTAAGAAGACTTCTCCAAAGATTGTATACATACTGTGTCCAAAATTCCTTAACCATAAACAAAAGCAAGTCTAAAGTGATGGTGTTTTGCAAGAGGAGTGTGAAATATAATTGGTGGATAAATGGGGAACCCATTGAACAAGTACCTTCTTTTAACTACCTTGGAGTGGTTTTTACCAACACAGGCACACGGTCTAACCATTATAAAAGAAGTTCGAAAAAGGCTAGATTAGGTACCTAAAGATTGTACAAGTTATTAAGTTACAACCACCCAGGTTCTTTGATCCCCATACTGAAGGTGTTTAAGGCTAAAATAGTTCCAATGTTGACCTATGGAGCTGAACTGTGGGGTCTAAACAAAGCCACCATTCTTGAACAAAATCAGACCAGTTTTCTAAGAAGTATATTGGGAACTGATTTCAGTTAGTTTACTCTAACACTAGCTTTAGCCCTATGTACAGTACTTTTCTGTGTATAAGACTGTATTTTTTTTAAATCTAAAACAGACTAAAAATTGAAGGTCATCTTATACATGAAAGTAAGCTGGAGAACTTTGCAGCTACAAAACTGTAATACTGGGTTGGGAAAGTGGGGTTTGTCTTACACATGGGGGTGTTTAATAGACGTGAAAATATGGTAATTGCTTCTTCCACTAACCTAGTGACCTTCAGATGCTTTTGGACGGCATGTTTCATCTTCCCCAGCCAGTGTGTTTTTCGGCCATGGAATGATGCCAAGGCATCAAAAGGGAAACACGCAGAGCAAGGCTGAGTTTGAACCCTTGCTTTTTCCTGGTCCCAGGAAAGTAAAGTGTTACTCATCCTCTCTGTGTGGGAAGGGAATTGGTAAGAAAAACTATATCGATAAGGAAAACAATATTGTAGTCAACGAATTCTTTAGATCATGGAGAGGGAATCTGTGGTTCTCCAAGTGTTAGTGAACTACAACTCCCATCATTTATTTATTTATTTATTTATTTTTGAGTTTTTTTGCCCCACTGTTCTCCTTGGAAAAGGACCCAAGGCGGCTTACAGTAATGAAGGACAATATACAGTCCAGTACATCCAGGCAACTTTAAAGCTAAAGAGAAAGCAAGAAATTAAAGAAGAGAGTATAAATTGCATTCCATGACTGACCACTGGTCAGTGAAGCAAAGGAACCTCTGAATGGTTTCATGCCAGGACCTCTGCTGGATTCCAGAGTGACCATGTTGCCTAAAGGGCAGAATACAAACTGATTGGTTGGTTGACTGCTGATCAAATCAACATGAAACATCCCATACATTAAGTCAGGACCCCCATAACAGTGTTTTGTCCACCTGCCATACTCTTCGCCAGAGTGCTCACCATAGCCATGTCACCCTCTTCTGTGTCCCATGGGTTGCTGGGAGAGTGGGAGAGTATTGGTCCATCTTTATCGAGAGGGGTTTTTTTTGGTCACTCTTTCTGTTCCAACTTTGCTTGCCTACCAAGGTTGCAGCAGCTCCATGAAGATAAGGGCAGGAGGAGTGTACGTGGAATTTGCAAGCATTACATCACTTGCAACTTTTATGAGTTGAAAATCTTATGAGTTGAACTCTCCACCACCAGCAGCTAAGGCAGTTCAGCAGAGTGGCTGGAACCTAGTAGTAAGTCACACTTAGAGTAGGCCCACTAAATCAGTGACATTTACCTAAATCCTGTTTTACCAAATCCCCACTGATTCAATTATATCAGCCCCCTAGGGTCCTTTTTAAGGAGAAAGGTGGGGTAAGAATATTTTAAATAAATATTAGGTTTCAGCCTATGTTTTTTAATGTTAACACTGACAAGATCCCCACTCTCTTAATCTCTGCAGTCTCTGGACAACAATGAGATAAAAATGACAGACGTGCTATTATGTCCACCCCTATTGGCTTTAGGACCTCATTACAACTGCACCTCCAGAGCTGAAGAAGCATTGTTTACAACATGCAATGTGGGAGAAGCACTCCCAATACCAACAAGCGAACAAGCTAAATTCTGGAATCTATCCAATGGGGATCTAAAAAGTAACATTTGCACGCCCTGCGCCTTTGCTGAACTGTCCACCTACCCAAAGCTGTTGAGATAAGATGGCTATCTCAGCGTGTATCTCAACAATTGTGCTATATTTGTAATAAAACCTCTTTTGTTTGTGTTACTAAAGGCCAGCATTTCAAAAGCACACACTCTAGGATAACTGAGGAAGAAAAAAAGAAGTAAAAATGGTATTTCAAAAAAAAAAAAAACCAAAAAAAAAAAAAAAAACCCAGGGCTTTCCAGTCCCTTAAAAAATGTTTTTTTTTTTTCCAATTTACCCAGAACACGTTATCTATCTCGGCCTTGGCTCTTGGCTTACTTTTGCTTCCTTCCTCTATACTCAAAATAACATCTT
This sequence comes from Phrynocephalus versicolor, assembly GCA_023846285.1. Lineage (NCBI taxonomy): Eukaryota > Metazoa > Chordata > Lepidosauria > Squamata > Agamidae > Phrynocephalus > Phrynocephalus versicolor. The sequence goes on along the minus strand of JAHTLZ010000015.1, from coordinate 32,421,157 downwards.
CTCCTGATGGCTCAGCTCTGCTTCTCCCTCCCTTCTGCCCCATGACCTTTTAATTGCTGCTCAAGCTATTGTTAACGCAGCCTAGAAGCCATCTTGGCTGCTGTGTCATGTTCCTCCAGCATTGTGCTCACGCCTCTTTCTTTTCCCCTTGGCCTATTTTGTCTGCGAGAACAACTCAGAAACACCCTCTCCTCTTTACACACACGGCTGACAATCAAACGGCACGAAACACTTTTCTCACATGGCTGAGCAGGAGCAGTCCCTCTGCTTCCTTCACCCTCAGCCCCCCTCTCCCACTCACTCTCTGCCTATCCTTTGCAAGTACAGTGGTACCTTGTATAAAGGAATTAATTCATTCCAAATGAAATTCTGTTAAGCAAAATTTTCGTTTGTACAAATTTCTCATAGGAATGCATTGAACACGGATTAATCCCTCATTGCGAACGTTTTTCTGTTGTACGGATTCGCCCCATAAGCGATTCTGTTAAGCAAATTTCCCCTATCACTGGAAATTTTTTCCTTTAAGCAGATTTTCTGTTAAACAAACCGCTTGTTATAGGGGGGTCCACTCCATTGTACCTCCATTCAGAAACTGAGGGGAATGTGGTAAACGAAGCAAAGTGTCTATCCAGAATAGGAAAACTATGTGAGGGGGGGGGGGCGTAGTGTTGATAGCTGCTCAGACCTGGATGAAACAAGGAGATGTTCACCTTTCTCACCACCTGGTTCCACCTGAGGATACACCCTGAAATACATACTTCTTTATACAGGTACTTATTTGTTGTGTGTCTTCCTTTTGAGCCAAAGGGATCTCAATTTACATTCCTCTGGATCGATTAATATTATTAATAATAATAATATTGCTTCATAAACATTTATTTATTTATTTATTTATTTATTTATTTATTTATTTATTTAGATTTTTACTCCACTCAGCTAATACATATAAACTACTCTGGGTGGCTTACAAATGGCAAAAAGTCAGATATTACCATAAATAAGTATAATATAAAACAAAATAAAACAAAACAGCAAAATAAACAAAACATCAATCAACATAAACTATGACATAACAAGACAAAATAATAGAAGAAGTCGTCACAAAAATGCAGGAACTAAAGCAATTGAATTCAGCTAGGGAAGGGAAGAGCCTGCCTAGATGCCCTAAGCACATCTGATCTCACCTGATTTCGGAAGCTAAGCAGGGTTGGCCCTGGTTAGTACTTGGATGGGGGACCACCTGGGAATACCAGGTGCTGTAGGCGCCTGGAGCAGGAACTGGCAAACCACTCCAGTATTCCTGCCAAGAAAACTCCATGGACATGGGGTCACGAAGAGTCGGTCATGACTGTAACGACACAACACAACAGGGAAGGGAAACTATTAGCTGTGGCTGGTCTCAAAAGTCTCCCTAAATAATATGCAAAACATGGTTCCTTGGACCCACCATGGATGATTTAACTACATGCTTCTGGGTAACAGGATCACTGCCGAATTGCTGGCTGTCACTTAACACAGTATTATGAACATGTGTCATTATACATTAGAGAGACATCATGCATTAGTGTGTATCTGTTTATATATATTAACTGTATGGGAAATGTGTTGGGATTATTTATTTATTTAGATTTTTTCACCACTCTGGGTGGTATTTTCATTCTTATCTGTTGACTACTTGCCTTCCCAGACCATGTACATCATCCCAGAGGACTCCCCCACCCATCCATAGTTTCCCCCTCTTTTTCAGGTGTCTACTGCTTGGAAATGAATGCATTTGCATAAGTACACATAATGCAATAACTTGACCTGGTGTACAGGGTATTCAAGCTGTTAGAACTACCTTAACAAGCAGCAAACAAGGCTTTCAGCCACCAATTTCCTACTATTTCTCTGCTGACTCCTGTGTGTTGGGCTGAAGAAAATTAATCCACGAAAATATGGCTTACCAAGTATGACTTAATAGCAGATCCATTCATATTTTTCACACCAGTCGAAGTAGAGCAGTGATGGCGAACCTATGGCACGGATGCCAAAGGTGGCACTCTGAGCCCTTTCTGTGGGCACCCAACATTGCCCCTTCATAGTCACCTGTATACAGGTTAAATTACTGTACTGGCACTTTACAAAAAAATTAGTGGGTTTTGAATTGCATTTTGGGCACTCGGTCTCTAAAAGGTTTGCCATCACTGAACTAGAGGATACCCCTGCAGCAAGGCAGATTTGCTCTTTTCCCTTTCTTTTTGAAAAGCATATTTGGAATAGAATTGAAGGACAATATAACAGTTTAATAATGATAACAGCAAAAACCACTTTTACTAAGAGTTCAGGCTTGCAAATGGGTACCATGCACCAACTTTTACAGCCCAGTTCAGCAGCAACATGTAGATATGCATAAATGAATAAATACTGAATATATTTCTGAATCACTTCTTACCACTCAGTAAGAACTGAAGCTGATATAATCAAACCATGAAATTAATAATCACAATTCCAAACAAAACCAACATAAATAATAACATGCACTACAATTGGAGGAGCTACAAAATAAAAAAAAAACCCAACCAAAAAACCTGACTACCCCTATGATGTACTAAAAAACCTTTTTATTTGTTATCTAGAAGCCAATTAGGAAAGGTTCAGACTAACCTTATGGCAATGGTATGCAAATGTCTTTGATGTCTCATTAACCTCCCTTCTTTGGACATAGGACAAGGCTTTGGATGATGCTACTGCTAGTTTTTAAGTGTACACTGCCCTGAGTTCCGCTTCGGAAGACAGGGCGGTATATAAATGTATTAAATAAATAATAATAAATTAATAAATAATGAATATAGGTTCCAGGAAGATTCAAATAGGATAGAATTAACAAAGCAAAAGTGTTCTGCTTATATACTGCCCCATACCACTTCAAGTAGTCTGTGGGCAGTTTTACAGTTTTTAATTACAGTATGCAGGCTACACATTGCCCCCCCCCAGCAAGCTGGGTACTCATTTTTCCATCCTTGGAAGGATGGAAGGCTGAGTCAACCATGAGCCTGCTACCTGGGATTGAACCCCCAGGTCATGAGCACAGTTTCCCCTGCAGTACAGGCATTTAACCACTGCACCACGGAGCTCTTATTGTCGGGGTTACTTCAATCAATTATCTGAGAAGTATAATTGTTTGGCGTATGGCTGAGTGCTGGATTCAATGCCTTTCATTTTTTAAAATTGCTGATTAGCTGGTAAGGAAACAATGTTGTGCTTTTTCAGTACAGTAGGACCCCAGTATCTGCTGGGGATTGGTTCCCAGCCTTCCCGTGGATAATGAAAATCGTGGATAAGAGAGAATGCCAAAATGTCCCCAAAAGTGCTGTTTTGTGATAGTAACTTGCTTTACAGCTGTTGTTTTGCAACAGTAGCTTGCTTTACAGCTGCTGTTTGTGACGGTACCTTGCTTTACAGCTGCTATTTTATGATAGTAGATTGCTTTACAGCTGCTCTTTGTAACAGTAGTTTGCTTTGCGGCTGCTGATTTATTTATTTATTTTTTCCTCTGCCAATCGTGGATAACTGAATCAGTGGATAATGAATCAGTGAATACGGGGGTCCTACTGTATATCCAATTTAATCCCTTAATTTTTACTGGAGAAAGACCTTTATCCCTGAACAGAAACAGAAACTTCTAAGATCTGCTATAGATTGGTGTCTAAATAAAACACGCAAGGACCTTTTTAAAAAGTGGACTGCTGACTTGCACAGATGCAGACTCTACAGGTTATACAAGGATACCCTAACTGCAACAGAGCCGAGGCGGTGCATTCTGAGACACCAACAAAAGCAAAGTCCACCTAGGCTTAAGTCTGTCTGGAGACAAGTTGGAATTGGGAAATTCTAAGAATCTGCAGCCATATGTTTGCTTCAGGATTGTTTGACACAGGTGGCATATTCTCTCTCTCTCCCTCTGCCATTCATCTTTGAAAAACTGGAGCAACTGGGAGTAGGAAATAGCCTACTGCAAATAGCATTCAAGCTTGTTGGACATGTGACCCACCACAATTTCTCAACCCCCTTTGTTTCATAGAATCATAGAATCATAGAATTATAGAGTTGGAAGAGACCTCATGGGCCATCTAGTCCAACCACCTGCCAAGCAGGAACCCCTTCACAATATTTCCGACAGATGGCCATCCAGCCTCTGCTTAAATACCGTCAAAGAAGGAGACTCTACCACCCTCCGTGGCAGCATATTCCACTGCCGAACAGCTCTAACTGTCATGAAGTTCTTCCGAATTATATATATATATATATATGCATACATACATAGGTTCCAAAACCAGAGGATAATTGGTGATATTCTCAAATGATTAAGTGTCCAAAAATCTGAACATCTGGGATACAAGAGGATTCATGCCATCTCTAAGGTTGTTCTCACACTGTGGGTGTCATCATGGGATGGCAGGAATGGTGCCCATCAGATCACACTGGACAGGATCATTTTTCAGGGAGAGATCTCTCTTCAAGTGATCCTTCCATCTGTTGGGGATTCACTCCAGCCTTGCTCCAAAATGTAGTCAACTAGCAACTGGACCAAAAAGATTGAGATCAGAGTTGAGCTGGGGTGCAATTTCCCATATATTGTGTGACTGCTGAGAAACAGGTCATATCGGACTGCTTCACAAGCAGTGGAAAAATGTCATCTACCCCCTGTGTGACAAAACCCTGTGTTTTTACTACTGATTGGCTCTGCTCTATTTGCTCACATTTTATGGGACATCTGTCTGATGCCACAGGCAAAACATCCTCTTTTCATATCTTTACCCTCTCATTTTAAATCAGACTTTAGAAGCACTGGTTTCTTTTCTTTCTTTATATTATTTATATGCTGCATTTCGCCACACAGGGGACCCAAGGTGGTTAACTACAGTTAAAATGGTAAAAGAATAACAAGTACCATGCTAAAAACAGATGTAAAAACAATTAAACATTGGTCAAACTGGTCATTAAAACAGTTTTTAAAATTATATATACAGTGGTACTTTGTATAAAGGAATTAATTTGTTCCAAATGAAATTATGTTAAGCAAATTTTCCTTTATACAAATTTCCCATAGGAATGCATTGAAAACAGAGTAATCCCTAATCGTGACCATTTTTATGTTGTACGGATTTGCCCCATAGGCAATTCTGTTAAGCAAATTTTCCCTATCCAAAGCCTGTGAGAAGCCACTGAGAAGACCCTCTCTTTCATTCTCACCAAACACATTTGGGAAGGTGGTGGAATCAAGAGAAGAACCTCCTCCTCAGAAGACCTTAACAGCTTAAGTCGGCTCATACAGGGTGATGTGATCCTTGAAACAGCTTGGGGTCAGACTGCATACGGCTTTATAGGCAATAATCAGCATTCCAAATTGAACCCAGAAACAGACTAACAGCCATTGAAGATGCTGTAGATAAAGGAGTTACATGCTCCCTGTAACCAGCATTTGTCAACAGCCTGGCTCTAGCATTTTGAACCAGTGGAAGTTCCCAAACCTCTTCAAAGGCATCCCAACATATAGCATGTTGCAGTAATTCAGATGAGATGTAACTAAGGTACGTGTCACCATGACTAGATCACTTATCTCCAGAAAGGGATTAAGCTGGCACCCTGGCTTTAACAACGCAAGAGCATTCCTGGCCACCACTAAGGCTTGTGTATCTAAGCTCCGGGTGGAGTCAAGGAACACAAGCAAGCTGCAAACCTGAATTTCTAGGGGCAATGTAACCCCATCCAGTACAGGTTGGATCCCTATTTGTTGATTTGCCTTTTGGCTGACCACATCTATCTTGTCTGGAATCAATTTGTTAGCCTTCATCCAGCCCATTATTGACAGGAAATACTGGTCTGGGCACAGAATAACTTCCTTGGAATATGTTGCCATTAGGAGAGATAGAGCTGGGTGTCATTAGCATACTGATGGCACTGAACCCCTGCACTCCGGGAAAACCTCTCCCTTTGATTTCATTTAGATATTGAATAACAAGGGGAACAGTACTGAACGACAGGCCAATGGCCAGGATGTCGAATAGAATTCCTCCAGCACCACTTTCTGAAGTTGGACATTCAGGGAGGACTGGAATCAATGTAAGACAGTATCTCTAAGACCCATCCCAGAAAGGCGCTCCAGAAGGATACCATGTCTGATGGTGTCAGGAAATGTTGAGAGGTCCTGCAGACCAACTGGGACACACTCCACCTGTCCAGTTCCCAGTATAGGTTATCCACCAAGAAAACCCAAGCTGTTTCTGTCCCAGGACTGAAACCAGACTGAAATGGCTGAAATTAGTACAAGTGAATAATTACACCATATCTAAGGTGTAGATAGCTCACCCTCTAGTGTTTAATCATTTGGAGAGCTTGTTATAATCTCTAGTCTAGCCATTATCCTCTCTACCCTTCAACCATTATGCTACCTTTCCAAATAGCATTCCACTTAGGGACCAACTCTATCCCTTTTCATTGCTCTCTTCATATCCAGCTCATGTCCACACAAAGCTACAGAGAGCAGGCAATCTTCAGCAGCATAGGCTGAGGTTGAAATCTGAGCTAGAGAGTGAGACAAACCCAAGAGCCAGGACAGTCACTCAGAATTAAAGGAGACCATTTTAAAAAAACTGATCGTCTCTCTCTCTCTCTCTCTCTCTCTCTCTCTCTCTCTCCTCTAGACTTGCATATAAATGTCTGCCTTCTGGGATTCACTCCATGCATTTAATGAAGTGTGACCGCATCTATCAAAGCCTATGCCAAATATTTAAGATTCCACAAGACTCTTTTGTTTTGATGTCCGTGATACAGTAATTGCTTATATCCTGTTAAGATTTTTTCTTTACTCAGGATGTCGCGTCACTGGGAGTGTATCTGGGACAGATGAATTATAGATAGTTCATTTTTTCAATACCCAAACCGGTGCATACTAGAATAGTAATCAGACCTGTTTGATCCTCGTGGATACCCTGACAGCATTAGGAGCCAGAAGCCTAAAACCAAGTTTGACCAGTTGGAGAAAAGAGGATAAGATGGCACCTTGGCTGTTCATATCCCACCACTGCTCATCTGGGCTGTGAAGCAGGGGCTTTTCCAGATGTTGCCAGCTTGCACTTCCTATTAGCACTAGCCAACACAGCCAATGGTAAAGGGTTATGGGAACTGTACTGGCAAAAATTCCTGGAAGACCACTTGTCCACCAACCTCCTTACAGGCAAAAGGTAGTTTTAGAGTGCAAAGTAAATACTGGTAGGCAGGCAGGCAATGAGGAAGGGCCACAACGTTCACTAATAAGTGTTCTTTTCTAAATTGCTTTGTTAATCTTTAACAGTGAGGATGGCCTCAACAATGAAATCCGAGCTCTTCAAAAACAAAGGACTGCTTCTGCTTCTAAGCCGAAGGAAAACTCGCCTGCGGAAAAGCAAAACCTGCTGAGTCACATGGCTGGCGGGGCCACTGTGTGACATGGCAGGCTTTTGTCGGGCTGTCTGCCTCAGTTTCCACATGAGTAAAATGAACGGGCACTCACAACGGCTTGCCGGCCAGCCTCTGCTTTGCAGCACCAGGAAATGCTTTTGTTTTCTTTGTTTTCAGGCTTGGCTTCTACCTGCCTTTCCTTTACAGGGAAAGGAACACACGACAGAGCCTGTAGTTCATGGCGCCCAATCCAGCCAAATTCGCCCTTAAACCGCTGGATCTCCGCGCTTACCCTTCCGCACTTTTTGGGCAAAGACGGAGAGCGGGGTGGATCTCTGACTACTATCTCCAGGGAGCCCTTTTCTCCCTCACTAGCAGAAGAAGAAGCTAAACACTGAAGCCACTTAACTGCCTTTCTCAGCTAAATCATCTAATTCTATTAATAAATTAACGGGATGGCGGTGTGAGGGTTCGGTTCTTACCCTCGGCGGTTCCGAATCACAAATTACAGGCGAGCCGGTTTTTAAAAAAACATCAAACGGATTTTTATTGCTTACAGAGTCTGAGGCACTGTAGGTTTTTTCTTGAGTTTCAGGTGACAACTTTGGCATACTTGAAACAACATTCCCTCCAACATCGGGATCATCATAAATAACTAACTGGAACAAAACTCGGGTCGGCTTCTTCTAAGGATGTGGGGGTAAAGGAGAACCCCGGCCCCAACACTGGGTACCGCAACACGGGTGTTTGGCCCATTGCGCCACAGGTCTGGCCAACCTCTCGGTTTTCCATTTCTGAAACCGATTAAACGTCTCTGGCCATTTGAGAGGTCGCACATGGACAGCCCAGGCTAATTCTTCTCCCTTTCGGACTCTCAAATACTCCGTTTCTCCTTTTCCCTCTCCCCTCTCTGCCTGAGTGCCTGCACTCTTCAACTGCCGATCCCAACTGTCATCCTCCTTCCTCTCCTCC
>JAHTLZ010000015.1:32388034-32412753 GCA_023846285.1 Phrynocephalus versicolor | reverse complement strand
ACTTACAAAAGTATTTTGCTAATAAAAGCTGTGGTATTGAAGTTGAACATTTGTGACAAACAAAAATGTCCAGCAGAGAGGCTCTAAGTCTGTGCCCTTTGAGACCTTTACATAATGAACCACGTGAAATTCTTTTACCTTTGCCTCACATTCTAACTGTTCAACAAATCTGAGGGGGGAAAGGACCAAAATATTAACACCTTCAAATTCCAAAAGGGTCCCCCTCACAAACCCTTAACGAAAATAGATCCTTAGCCTCTTTCTGCTTATAGATGACACTTTTGTGTATGTCATCCTTTGATTTCCCCCATCAAAGGGAAGAGAGGGAAGAATACAGACAGCATCGTGTACTCTTTGATAATCTTTCCATATTTTGCTATTTCTTCTAAACAGAAAACATTAATTGAGAATGTAAAGAGAGAATAGCTTCCCACCGCCTTCTGATTTTTAAAAGTACTTGGAGCCCTTGGCCAGGATTGGAAGCACATGGGGAAAAGCAATAACTGGAGCAAATGCCCTTTTTCCTGTTACTGCTCTGAATGTAAAACAGGGGTAGGCAGCATGTAGTCTTCCATATCTACCCTCTTCCTCAAGTGTTGATAAGGGTTGAAGACAAATAACATCAGAAGGGGCATAAGTTCATAGATGGAGGAGTCCTAATGTGACCGCTCAAAAGGTATAGCCCAGGTGTTCTATCTTTTCCTTCTCAGTAGATCTGTGGTAAGAAAAATGCCCAGGAAAAAGAAAAAAGCGGGAGGAGGGGGCAGAATTACAAATGGAAAATGTCAGCATCTGGACCTCCTTCCTTGGTAAAATCCTAGGAAATAGTCAAGGTGATTTGGTGTTACATCTTCTAGAAGCAGCCCAGTCAACCTCTCCTTCTATTCCTACAACCCAAGTTTGGCCCTAGAATGAGAAGATATGTTTGTGGTTCTTCTGCCTCATATGTCGAAATAACTTGTCCAGCTTTAAGCAATGCAAACTGTTTATTTGCTTGGCTTTCATGTAAACTGCCCAGAGTTCCTTTGGAAAAATCAGTGCAGTATAGAAATGAATAACTAACTAACTAACTAACTAACTAAATAAATAAATAAATGACTTTAATTTTTTAGTCTAACAATTTTAGACAAAAATATTGTCTTATACATGGAAATTCTTTTTGAGTGGCAGGTTGGTTGGCCCCTGGCTGGCTGCTTCTGCATGTGTACCTGCCTCTCAGCTGAGGGGATACATGCACAGAGGCAGCCAACGTGCGGGACCCAGCTGGACTGCCTCTCAAGATGGCAGCGCTGGCAGAGCAGGAGGCAATGGCAGGAAAAGGTAGGGAAGCGACAGAAGGTGCCAGCAATGGGAAGGCAATTTTAGTGTCTCCAGGAAGAGGCATTTGATAGGACCAATGAACTGATTTGTGGTTCATAAAACAAACAAACATAAGAACATAAGAAGAGCCATGCTGGATCAGGCCAAAAACCCATCTAGTCCAGCTTCCTGTATCACACAGTGGCCCCACCAAATGTGTCTGGGAGTGCACAAGACTAGATATCTGTCTCCTGATACCAGTCCCCTGCATCTGGCCCTTGAAGTACCCCAGTTTTAAGCCTGAAGATTACACATCTCCATCATGGTTTGTAACCTGTGATGGACTTTTCCTCCAAGAATCTGTCCAATCCCCTTTTGAAGGCATCCAGGCCAGATGCCATCACCACATCCTGTGGCAGGAAGTTCCACAGACTAACACCACGCTGGGTAAAAAAAAATTCTTTTCTCTGTTCTCACTCTCCCAACCCTCAATTTGAGTGGATGTCCCCTAGTTCTAGTATTTCGTGAGAGGGAGAAGAGCATCCCTCTATCCACTTTACTCATGCCCTGCATTATTTTGTACATCTCAATCATTTCATTTGAGTCAAGTTTGGAAATTTGTGGTTTGTGCACTTTGACAAACCACAAACGAAGACAAACTACCCTTCTGCTGGTTTGTGCCCCTCCCTAATGGCAAACTTGTAAAAATAAATAAATGGCCATAAAATTCTGCTGCATCTATCATTTTGTACTTGTTAAAGTAGGAGTAAGAAGCCTACCCATAAATGTGACAGTGAAAATGTGACAAATGTGAAAATGTGACAGTCATAGCTGTGGAGGAGGGGAAGTTTTCCATATTGTGGCCCTTCGTTGGAAAAATCTCTGGCAAACTATGTAGTGGAAACAAGAGCAGGAAAAAGCTTGTCTTGTCTGACTGCAGTCAAAAAAGTAGGCCCTCCTAATAGGATCGGGAAATGGCCCATTTCCTTGGCTCTCACTCTGCCCAATTTAGCTAAGAATAAATACTCTGAAATAATCCCACAATCCTGTGTCTCAGTCATCCAAGAGTAAGAGAGGGAGCCAAGTTTCCAGATCTGTCAACTGGTTGACACTTCAGGAGACTCTAGAAATAGTCTCCTTGGAAGAACTAGGCCGACCCTGGCCCTGAACTCTCCCACAGTTCCGTGAGCTGATTACAACACGTGACATTGTTCTTCCTACTTTAAAAAAGCAGTAGGGAGCAATATTAATATGCTGACTAATGGATAACAATCCTTGTTAATTGTTCGACAGCTGTTTACAGTAAATGTAGCTCATTTATCATCAAACAATAAGTGACTCAATTTTTTCCATGGACACCAGGCTGTTTCTAAGCGTATAACCTAGAAACCTAGTCTCTGTGTCCTGGGAGAAGGACATCAAGAATTAAAGTAGGCAGGCTTATATAATGCCTTATTTTTTCACCCATCCTATCTCACAAGCTTCTACATTATCTTCGGCTTAACTGGCTGAAACAGGACAAGGCAGTTCAGAAGAACCATGAATCTTTGCATGAAATAGGTGGGAAATTGCTTCCTCTGACTGGTTTCTGAAGATGCAGTGGGGATTTTGATGCTCTTCTCTTTGAAAGCTTCCATGAAACACAGGGAACAAAAAGCTCATTCAGTTCAGCTGCCAAGCCTGAGGAGTTATGTTTTCACAGACAGCAGGATTTGACCAAGTACAGCTTTTCTCATCACAGTATTTAGCAAGGAGAGAAGCTAGACTGGTGGGGATGCATGTTCCCCCCTCTACTGGGGGAGTAATGGGACAATGACTAGGATTTCTTTGCAGAAATGTACCAAACAACACTCACCAGGAACAAGTTGCACCATGAATCTATTCTAGCCAGAGCTATAGCAAGGGTGAGACCACAGGGGTCTGACTCAGAGTGCCAGAATTTACATGGTGCAGAAATTTGCTGTTAGAAGGGTGCAAAGCTTCCTTGAGTGGGCAGAAAGAAACATGAAACAGAAAGTCTCAGCCTGGAACTTATTTGGCTCGTATGCTTGTTCCTCTCTCTCTGCATATGCCACTGTGATGCCCCAGGTGCCAAATTGGTTTGTTACAGCTCTATTTCTGGCCCTGCCACCCCAAGACATCTTGGAGCTCAGGAATGGAAAGAACTGGCAAGGCACTCTGAGGGGAAGCTCAGAACTTGAAGAGCTCAACAACAATTTAGGTGAACCATTAGCTTGCCCTGGAGATGCCAGGAAAAAGCTCCGGGCAGCAGCTATTCCAGTTTCTTCCTGGATTACAGTCAGTGTCCTCATTCCGAAGTACTGAAACTGTTGCCCTTGCTATTTTAACTGGCACTTTTCTGCAGTGACACATTTATTCCCAAACAAGTAAATAGTAAGACAATGTTCTAACATGTAATGTATTCTTGTCCTTGTCATTTAAAAGGGGATTAACACATGCTAAAACATGAGCCAGAAATGATCTGCTGCTCAGAATAGTGTGAAATGGGAAATGCATTGTGAAAAATGGGAAATGGGGACTCAGTGGAAGCATATCTGGGAAATGCCTGGTGGTCACCGATATTGTTGGACTACGACTTCTCTCTCTCTCTCTCTTTGTGTGTGTGTGTGTGTGTGTGTGTGTGTGTGTGTGTGTGTGTGTGTGCGTGCGTGCGTGCGTGCGTGCGTGCGTGCGTGCGCTGAACAAGGGCTGATGGGAATATAAGAGCATAAGAACATAAGAAGAGCCATGCTGGATCAGGACAAAAGCCCATCTCTTCCAGCTTCCTTTATCTCACAGTAGCCCCACTAGATGCGTTTGGGAGCCCATGAGACTAGATATGTCTCCTGATACCACTCCCCAGCATCTGGCCCTTGAAGTACCCCCGTTTTAAGACTGGAGATGACACATCTTCATCATGGTTTGTAACCTGTGATGGACTTCTCCTCCAGGGAATTGCATTTCAAGAACATCTGGAGGGACACATGGTCCCCACCCCTGCTGTAAATATTTTATTCTGATTAAACAAAGATGAGCTTTAGCTGTTCAGCTCTGCTAAAGGGAGTTGGGGCAGAATAGAAGTGGGAAGTCAGTTTCGGTCGCAGCCAGAATCCTCATAGATTCAGGTAGCATAAGCCAGCAATCATGACTGAGCCTACCTATACAGCTGCTCATCTCTTAATCATGAGCACTTTCTCAAGGTGAGGAAAGACTTGTGCACACGCTTGCATATTTGGTTATACACCAAAATGCAAGTCAGGAGTGTGTGTGTGGGGGGGGGAAAACACTGGGCAATTCCCCCTTATGCAAACGGTTCCAGGCAATTGTACAAGAGGAAATGGCACAGAGCCCCCACCCTTCATGCAGCTATTGGGGGAGTAATGGGATAATGTTTCTCAACTGATCAGAGCGAACAGTAATTTATTTCTGAGCTAGTGATTTCAGAATTCCCAGCTATCACTGGCCACATTATTGGTGCTAGAATACAGTGGTACCTTGTAAAAAGGAATTAATTCGTTCCAAATGAAAGTCTGTTAAGCAAATTTTCCTTTATACAAATTTCCCATAGGAATGCATTGGAAACGGAGTAATCCCTAATCGTGACCATTTTTATGTTGTATGGATTCACCCCATACTGTTAAGTAAATTTCCCCTATCTCCAGAATTTTTTATGTTGTACACATTTTATGTTATACAAACCGTTTGTTATACGAGGACCCACTGTACAGCCTTGAACACAAGGGGTGCTGTATTTTCTGATTGAGTTGAAACTATTAATGCAAACCAGTATGTGCCTAAAGACAATTGTAACTTTATTCTAAAGCAGCCGCAGCTGCTGTTTCCAGCCCTACAAAGCTGAGTGTTTCCCACCCACACAAGTCCCAGCTTGCCAGGCAGAATCAATTAAACAACACCACTTCTATGGTTGTTATTCTTCAGGCCTTCTAATATCATTAAGCCTGTTTTTTCCAGGATTGAGTTGATCAAACCAGTTTGTAAGAACAAATTCAAGGAAGCAAAAGATTGCTGCATACTATTCATGGCACAACCTGATTTAGTAATAGGCCCAGATCGTTTCAGTGGGGCTTACGTGCAGTTCGCAGATATGGGGCTGCAGTTTAATCTATTGCATACAGCACCAGAGGGTTGGGAACACAGTAAAGATGGAGTTATTCAGCACAGGACAACATCCTGTCCAATATTTACATGCCCTGGGAACTCAAAGTGCTGAAGCTGCTGTGGCAACAATCTGGTAAGGTGCCAGTTGTATGTGACCAGGCACTCAGTTGGCACCGCATGAGATCAACGTGGAAAAATCCTCATTTGGACTTCTGTGCATGCTCATATTGAACAGGATTCTTGCTGAAAGCGTTTGTGACCTACAGATCTATTCCTTTGCAGCTTATGCCATGTAAAACATGTTGTGGGCCTACAAGACAATAGAAAGCTCTTTGTTGCTGTTGCTGCAACAGACTAACATGGCTCTCCACCATCCCTCTCCCAAATAATTGAACTAGGCATGTACCTGGGATGGGGATTTGAGTCATGGGACTCATGCCAGTGAGTCAACTCAGACTTGACTTGGGGTCCCCCCCCCTCCTATCATTTGGACTCAGATCACAACTCGGAACCCACCTCTCCCTTGTCTTCTGGGGGGGGGGAGAGCTTGACTCAGACTTGGGGTCTGAAACTCTGGACTTGGTCCCAAAGACTCAGAATTGAGACTCCAACCCAAAGACCAGCCATTCCCTGGCATTACTAGAAGTCATGTGACAAAGATATGAAATTTCATTTTCATTGATGGGGAAATCTGTTTTAACGACAAAATATTGTCTTTATTTACAAATATTTGCACCAAACAGCATGAAAGCAAATACTGTATACAGGCAGCATTTCTTCATATCCTGCATTTGATTCCACGTCCAACTGTTTTTCTATTTTAAATAGGTAATAAATATTGTGGTTTGTATGCAGGGAGGTGGCAACTGAACAGTCTTTCCCCATGTATACTGCTAGGGCTGACATGTGAGGTGGTCTAGGAAGACAAACTATACTTCTTCCCTGGATTTTTTTTAAAATTGTACTTTTATAAATACAAACATACTCAGGCCAAAATACTTCTACAAAACACTGCTGACGGTTCCATTCCAAAGGCAAGTGGTGTCAAAGAACACAAGAGAACCAGTGTGTGTGGTGTAATGTTTAGAGTGTCAGCCTAGGTCAGGAGATCCACATTCATGTCTGCCATGAAGCCACAGAACCCTCTAGATAATGTTGAGCCAGGTCCCCCCTTCTCTTCCTCCTACTTGTTCTTTTGTCTCCTACTGGTTCTTCTCATTCTTCTACTTGCTACATGATGATTATCCTAACTTGAGATGTGGCAGTTCTGAACAATGATGCTTCTTATATATTATTACATATTTTAATTGATGTATTTCATATGATGTTGCTGTGTTATAATCATGGTGAGCAGATTAATGAATGTAGAAAATGCAGCACCTGTCCAGTGCTAAACATGATTAATTTGGAAGTAAGCGTCATTGGGTTCAACATTATTTGTTTCCTAGGAAAAAAGTACATTCGGAATGGGTTGTAAAAGCTTCCTCGCAATTCTGCACTTTCCTGTTTGTGGCACAGAGCTTGGCATTACAAATGAAATTCAGAGGTGGCATTTAAGATGCTAGGAATGATGCAGGAATTATACACTGTATTGTCCTGTTGTGGGTGGAAGCAGGCTAGCTGATGAGCACCTGCAATGAAGAAGCATTTGTGGCATGATAATTCAGCCACCTATTTGCAGAATGATAAAATGACTGAACTGATAGGGCAAAGCTCTGGTGCCAGGTTTTGGGGAATGGGCTATTTAACCTGAATGGTGTACTGAGGAAGGCACTGTCTTCTTTTATTAAATCTCAGTTGTTTTAAATTCTGAGATGGAGAAACAGAGGTTCTTCAGATGTTGTTGGCCTACAACTCTAATAAACCCCAGCACCGCACCTCTGCTGAGAGTTGGAGTTCAACATCTCAAGGGCTCCAGGTTCCCATTTCTGTGTTACAATCACACAAATGATTACATAAATTATGGTGGAAGAGGAAAAAGTGATAATTCTAGGGCTTCCCAATGAACACATATTCCCCCTTGCATCCTTTCCTTTCCTGGATTATTTTTGATGTTATGATGTTAGTAGACTTAAGGAGAAAGACAGAAGACACCAAGTGGTACAGCAAAGAGAAATTATCCCATATTCTACTTATATTTGGTTTTGGAGGAATCTTTTTGGTTGTATTTTTGCCTTCACGTGCTTCCTTATAGAGATGGGCATGAACCAAAAAAAATGGCAATTCGTTTTGGTTTGGTTCGTTTTAAGGTTCACTTCGTTTTGTTTCGTTCTAAATGAATTTTTTTAAAAAATCATTTCATTGATTCGTTGATTTGTTATTCATTTTGTGTGTAGTGTGTGTGTGTGTGTGGTGCTTGTGCAACTTTGGCTGGGGGAAAGAGGGGCTTAAATGCATTCAATGCATTCCTATGGGAAAACGAAAAATGAAACAAACGAAGCGGAAATTTCCCGTTTTGTTTCATTTTGTTTTTCTTTGATGGGTCAGTTTGTTATTTGTTTTGTTAGGCAATGAAATGAACAATGAATAACAAAACAAATTAAAAGTTCATTTTGTGCCCATCTCTACTTCCTTACTTTTCTTGGTTGTTGAGAAATGGGACAGTGTGTACATGTGTTTTTTGTTTTCCCTTGTAGTGTGTAGGTTTGAGTTTTCCCTATTACATTGATTTTTAATGGTGTTGTTTGTTATTTTACTGTAGATTGTCTGTCATACCTTGCTTTTTTTGATGTAGTTTTTCAGAGTTCTTCAAAGCTTTTGGACTGATTCTTTATGGCCTTCCTTGCTTTTTAAAAGTAGTTTAAGACTGGTTCTTTAGGGTGTTTGGATGAATACCAGACAGAGCCCAAAATGGGCAAACCCAATATGAAAGATTCAGTAAGAGCTGGCTCCCTTCATGTTTAAATGAAAGAACCAGAACACAAAACAACACCTGAAAATAAATGAGGACACTGAAAGACTCAGAAACAAATGGAATACGGACATTTCCCTAATACCTATCCTTAGCTGTGTATTTCTAGCATTATTTGATGACATCAACAACAGTTTCCAACATACTACATTAAAAGGCTATCAAGATTGATCCTTCTGCTCCTGTCTGTTGTTGCTTGGCCCTTAATACAACAACCTTAGCCCATTTAAAGTGTTGTGTGCCATGGCTTAATGGCTGTGGTTGCACAACTGTCACTACCGATGTGTTCTTCAGAAATAAAGGAGAAGAACCCAAACGTTGAACCCTGTTAATCCCCAGGGGTGTTGGGGATGATTCCCTCTGGTACCATGAAGTATATGTTTATTTCTGTGGCAGCACAGAATCTGCTGCCAAAGAAAAAGCTCTCTCCTGATGTATTTTGCTGCCGTTGCAAAGCCCAAAGAGAGCTGTAAAATTTGATTTGTCACAAAGATGCTTGAAAATGCAACGGAGTAGAAACTTTGAAAGCCAGTCTGCATCTGTTTTGTGGCAGCTTTCTGTTTTCTTTCATGTCTCCAATTATATTTGTTTATACAGTACATTGAATACGTCATGGCTGTTTGTAAGATGAAACATATCAATCCAGCGTTTGGCAGATGTGGAAAAGGCCATTTCCACGTTACTGATCATTAGGGAAGGGAATGAATAACATAGGCGCCTCTATCCAATTTGATGCTTTTATTCAAATTGATCGTGTGACTACTGTTGAAGTATCATCTAGTACAATTCTGGCCACCAAGCCATGAAAAGGGTATTTTAGAGTTTTGTAGGGTAAAGGTACAGAGGACAAAGGGCAAAGGTATGGAGTATTATAGGGCAAAGGTACAGAGGAGAGCAGGCCAAGTGCTAAGGGAGCTGAACCAACCTGTGTGCTAGGAAAGGCCACAGAGTTTGAAGTTACTGGATTTAGTTTAGAGGAAGGATGGAGAGAAAAAAGGACTGCAGTTTATAAAATAATGAACGACATGGAGAAAGCGGAAGAAGAGAAAATTTCCTCCTCTTCTCATCGTATTAGAATCCAGGGTAATCCCTTGAAGTCAAATTGATGGGAGATTCAGGAAAGACCCAGAAGGAGTGTGCCTTCACATTGTGAAATGGTTAAACTATGAAATTTTCAGGTGGCTTTACCATGGGGCTAGAACAATTTATGAAGCACAGTGGTACCTCAGTTTAAGAATGCCTCGGTTAAAAAAAGCTTGGTTTATAAAAAGAAATTACAGTACTAGAAACACAGTGCACCCTGGGAGAAGAATTTTTCAAAAAAAATTGTAACTCAAAGAAATCTGGGCCTTAACTCAAATTTTTCCTATACCTGCAGATTTCTATTTGTAACTTGATTTTTTAAACTCAAGACATTCATAACTCGAGGCACCACTGTATAAGGCTGTCAGTGGCTATTTAGGAATGAGGCCTGCATGGTACCTCAAGGTGTCTTACAGCAGGCCTGCCTAACAGGTAGACCGTGGGCTACTGGTAGCCCACAAAGGGTTCAAAAGTAGCCTGCCGGCCATCAATTAAAAAAAGTGAGGGGATAAGTTCTCCACCCCTCCCTCCCCCATCCCAAGGACCACCACTGCTCCAGCAAAGTTCTGGGTCTGCCAGCCCACTGTCTCAGCTGAGTGGGGCAGTTCAAGGCCATGGTGCAGTCCCCTGTTCCCCCCACTGGCCAGGTGCTTGGTGTGCCACTGTCTTGTGACCAGCTGAGTTGCTGATGTGGAGTGGAGGGAGGAGAAGGGAGGAGAGGGGTGAGAGGTGGGGCTGCAGGTGTGCCGATCTCCTTTGTGCAGTGACATCTCCCTTCTTCTTCCCCCCTGGAGAATTCCCTCCATAACAGATTAATTGATTTTCAATGCATTCCTATGGGAAACAGCTACTTGTAAGTAGAGGTTTTAGTGTAGTAGCCCTCAGGCACTTTGGGCTGGAAAAAGTAGACCTTGGCCTGTTCAAAGTAGGACAGCCCTGTCTTACAGCATTCACATTTTAAAGAATAACTTTTAATTTACTCCCGAAAGAGAGAAAAGTGAAGATATATTAAGGAGCCTCATGGCACAGTGGTTACATGCCTGTACTGCAGCTAAAACTGTGCTCATGACCTGGGGTTCAATCTCAGGTAGCCGGCTCAGGGTTGACTCACCCGTCCATCCTTCCGAGGTCAGAAAAAATGAGTATCCAGCTTGCTGTGTGTGGGGGGGTAATGTGTAGCCTACATACTGTTTTTAAACTGCAAACCGCCCAGATACTATTTGAAGTGGCATGGGGTGGTATATAAGCAGAACACTTTGCCTTTTGCTTTGTTTTAGATGTTTAAATCCCACTGCTAGTTTCAAGCAAAGTAGACCCAGAGGATCACTTGGGCTTACCTTAATGTTGATTTACCAAGTCCTATTCATTTCACCAAGTCCATGCCCATTGAGACTAGGGTAGAGATTTAACCCTTTTCAGAACTGTAGCTGTAAAAGTAGCCTTTTTGGTCCTTGGAACTATAACTTATTATAGTTGCAGTATAGTGGATTTTCTCCATTGGAAGTGGGGACAACCTTAACCACTGTGCTTGAATTTTAAAGGGCACACTGTATTTATTTATTTATAAGTGTAAATTGGTCCAAACTGATATAATTTTAAAAAAGGAAAGGTGACAGCTTTTTCCTAAAGTAGACAGAGAAGTAAACAAGGCTTGATAACATGACCTTTTTGAACTTTAGCATCCAGAATCTCCTGGCCATAATTACTGTGACATTTATTTATTTATTTATTTATTTATTTATTTATTTATTTATTTATTTTATTGCTTATATACCGCCCGTCTTCCCAGGGGAACTCCGGGCGGTTTACAACACAATAAGTCATACAATCATAGGCAATTTTAGTAATAATAAAATAAAATAGAAAATAATGATAAAATCGGCGCTAGCATCTCAATAGACAAAGCAATAAGCAGATGGTGGGGGGAGGAAAAAAATTAAATTAAATTAGGTCACCAAAAGCCTCTCGGAAGAGGATCGTCTTTAAGGCCTCCCGAAAGGCTGGCAGGCACTGTGCAAGGCACATTTCGCTGGGGAGATGGTTCCACAGTGTGGGGCCAGCCACAGAGAAAGCCCGGCTTCGAGTGGAGGTTTTTCGGGCCTCTCTGGCGTGGCCACCTGCAGCAAGTGCACCCGCGACATCCTCGTTGGGCGGGCTGGCTTTCATATAAACATGTTTACTCAATGACAACATTTTGGCTCAGTCACCAAAGGAATTGTAAGGAGGGATTAGCTATATCAAGGTATCACTTGGCCCATGTAGGAAACTGAGGTCTAAGTTGTCCTGTTCCCTGCCTCTGACCCTGTTGTATCCTTACATTCTTTTGCTCATCATGTGATATTTGTCACAGTGGTTGGTTTGGTTGTCATGCAAGAGTCAGGAGAAAGATATCATTGAGGCTTTTGGTGGAAGCACAGATGTCATGTGAGGGAGGAGGGAGGAGGATCCTTTCTAAGGCCAACTTCCTAGGAAACCTGCCTGGGTGATCTTTTGGATGGCAAAGGCCAATTTCTAAAACAAACACAGCTGCACACAGAGGGTCAGGATAAATATTTCCCTGTGGAAGTTTTTTTTCCCTGAGCCCAGTGGCGCAGTGGTTAAATGCCTGTACTGCAGGTAAAACTGTGCTCACCACCTGGGGTTCAATCCCAGGTAGCAGGCTCCATGTCCACTCAGCCTTCCATCCTTCTGAGGTAAAATGAGTACCCATCTTGCTGGGGGGGGGGGCAATGTGTAGCCTGCATACTGTAATTAAAACTGTAAACCGCCCAGAGACTACTTGAAGTGGTATGGGGCGGTATATAAGCAGAACACTTTCTTCTGTTGGGAGGCTATTGATCTGTGGCCTTGAAGCTATCAGCAAGTGAGATTTTGAAATGTCATATTAATAAAAAAATGTTTTTAAACAAAGTAGGAGAACTTTATTTCCCTCCTAGTTATACCTCTGTCAGTGTAGCCAGCTGTGTACGTGTACTTTGACCTGTACCTTGGCTGTGAAAACTAAAGAGAAGGAAAAACGTGTAAAAGTGACGAATGCTCCATTTATCGGCTCAACCTTCACCTTTTCTTCTGCAATCAGCGGGAGGCTTAAGTCTTGAAAGGAAACCCAAATAAACTATAAATAGTTCAAAAGACTGGTCTGTGGGTTAGGCTGTTCTTCCTCACCATGACAGCTACACGCCCTGTTCAACCATCACAGGGCACAAATCTTTGCCAGCCTGTAACACTTCCTTACGTCATCCTTTCCTGCGGGGGTTGTAAAATAGGAACAGAATAGTTTTTCAAGATTTTTTCGTGGTGAGGTAGGGGGAAAGGGTATTGAGGCAATTAAAAAAGAATTTCAGTTACGGGTGGAATGACTTTATGTGGCACAGTGAGGGGGATGGATTCCAAGCACCTTTTAATAATAATTATTAATAACTGTAGAGTTCAAATAATGCCCCAATTCGTAGTTTGAATGATCAAGACAGTGACCCAGATTGTGTGAATACGTTTTGATGCCTGTAGAACAGGAAATGGCCCCTTCTGTGGCGTGTGGTAATGTTAAGAGTACCCAGTGCCAAAAAGCTATGCTAAGGCGCAATGCAGAAAAGCCACGATGAACCTCTCTCCACTTCCTGTTGGCATTAAAAATATTGGGGAAGGGGAGGTTTTTATAATGATGAAAACACCCTGCCTGAGGCAGCTCTATTACTTAGTCCAATGGCAGCTCCAGTCAGGTCCTCTTAGTTATTACCTTGAATTTATGAGTCTTGGAGAAAAGGTAGCGTGGGGAGAAAGGGCGGAAAGGGAATGAGGGATGGGGAGAGAATTTGGATCCAATAAATATCTGGTCTGGATATGAACTTGCCAAATGTTCACCTCCCAAAGTGATAGGCAAACAAACTGAGATGCAGTTGTCCTTCAACGTTTCAGTGCCTCGAAATGTTATGGTGCAGAAAAATCTGTACCAAAATCCAACCTTTGCCCTGAAACATGTGTATTTGTGGAACACATACATACAGGTATGTGCCTCTAGAGGACATTGTTTTTTTTTTTTTAAAGATAGCTTTAGTGTGTGGACCTCACATACTCCAGATCATGATATTTATTGCATCTCAAAAACTGCCAATGGCAACACAGAGGGAGATGCCAGTGAACCCTCCTTCAAAGGACAGAGCACAGTTCTCCATTTTCTGGTTTCAGGATGGACAGGTAGGCAAGTTGGTGATGAGATGAAGTATTGATTGAAAAAAGTGGGACAGATGGCAGTGAGATGAGAAAGTCTGTCTTCTTTTTTCCTGCAATTAGATGTTATAAAACTTCCAGTTTTTTCAACCCTGTTTCTCATCAGCCCCAGCTAAATTCTGTAGGTACAACTGTTCCCAACATGGAGAGAACCATTGGCAAAATGTTCATACAGTACCTTTAAAAGACGGCAACAACCTTAATTAACCACTAATGTGGTTCAATGTACAAGGTTTCAAACTTGACTATTTAAGCATTGGGCGCTTAAAGTCTTGAACCTGCATGAACAAATTAGTTGCTTTCCATTTTCCTCACACACAAGTGTGTGTGTGTTTGCACACACTATCTAAAATATATAGGAATGTGTGGATTTTGGAAGAGTGTTATTAAAAGCACAATGAAAATAAGGTCCTACTATCTGTTTTATCAGCACCAGATCAAACAGAAACCATTGACGCAAATGACCCTGGAGACAGTTACCTTCTGCCTTTCAGTGTTAAAAGCAAGGAGCCAATCATGTTGTCCCCTGTCCTACTTGAGATCCAAAATGGCCTGCAATACCTGTGGGTGTTGAGGGCCAGGCAGCAGCTGCTACTTGAAAGAAAATAATGAACAAACAAGCACAAGTAATATGGGCCTTTTTTCAGTTCCTGTGCTTTCGTTGAAACCAAGGTGCTTGCTCAGTACTGATCTGGGTTGAGTAGACTTTTAATTCTTCTATTGTCTCAACAAGTGCTGTTTGTCCACTAAAGATAATAGGGAGGTTGATGTATTAGATCTCTGGCTGTGCAAAGACAACCATGAATTACGTCAGGAAGGGGGTTATTGTTCCTGAATGTTTTTCTAGATCCCAGTCACAATGCAGTATCCAAGGATGTGCAGCATTGCCCGATTGACCTAATGATTTTTTTTTACAGTTATATCCTTGATCTCGTTCCCAGGAAGGGGTGATTCATGTGATCTGATGAGGAGATGGCCATTCTACTGCCAGGTGGGCCTAGCTGATAATTTTGCACATGATACAAAAGGAGAACCAGAGAAATGGACACAGTGAGGCAGCAGAATACCATCTGGAAAACAAACGCACACAAAAAAGAGAGAGAAGAAAAGCTCTAAGGTAGCCTTTCCCGGTCTTGTGCCCTGCAGAGATATTCAGATATAAACTGCAGTCCTCCTCAGGCTACTTGGCCATCACTGAGGCTGGCTGGGGTGATGGGAGCAGGTCCACAACTAGGGCCGGTGTCCCCCGGGGCAAACATGGATTCCACACTTCCCCACCCCAGCAGAGAGGGAGGAACAGTACACACAGCACAAGTGCTATTTTGTCATTTTGGTGTACCCTTTCCCAATGTGGGAACTTGAGCATATGCTCCCTCTTGCAGTTGAAGATCAGGAAGATAGAGGACAACCAGGTTGAGGAGGGTTAGCTTAACACCCCCCCACACACCACACACACACATTGTTTCCATAGTGGTTTAGCTGTCTGGTCACAGAGCTGGAAGTTTGATTTCCCCCACTGGGCCTCCTGCGAGTTGAGCCAACCTGTGTGGCCTTGGGCAAGCTGCACAGTCCCAGGGTTTTCCCCAAAGAGGGGTATGTTAAACTTCTTTGGATTATTATTTGACCTAGAAAACCCCAAGAAGGGTTGCCAGTGCCATCTCGGAATTGACTTGGTGGCACATCCTCTTCATCATTCTGTTTCTACCACAAAGGAAGGGTGTGTGTGTGTGTGTGGGCGGAATGAACCCCCACCCCAATTTTTTTGCCTGGCATATGAACCCCAAATAAAACATGTTTGTTTTCAAAATATGACAAGATCCATCATCATTTTCACTCCAGGAGGAAGGGACACTTGGCCCTTTTCAAGAGCCTTTTCCTTTCTTCTCATAATACCACCCTAACCCCACCCACCCCAATCCCCACCAGTTTCATGACTGCATGTGAAAATATAAAAGTTACTGATATCTTGAGGAGAAAAAAGAATCTCTCTCTCTTTCTCTCTCTGTGTGTGTGTGTGTGGGTGTGTGTGTGTGTGTGTGGGTGTGTGTGTGTGTGTGTTTATTAAGCCTCTTCTCAGGGAGGATGCAAAATGCCCATTACATGTACTCCAGCCCGTTGAGGAGGGAAAGGGGGGGGTAGGAGATTGGAGAATTGTTTTCATCAAATTTCTGTACCAAGAAGTGAATTTCTTCATCAGTTGCTTAGGAATGGGGCTGAGCACCATTAGCAGTATTTCTTGATTGAATTTATTTGTTTATTTATTTGGGCACCACCAATCTAGCCAGGTTTGTATGCCACTCATCGAGCCAAAGGCTACTCTGGGCAGTTCACAACACAGTCAACATCATCAACAAAAGCAAAAAAATCCACAAGAATGAAATAAAATCAGTAATTAGGTAACATAAAATAAAACAGTAATCCAATAATTATAAAATTACTAATCAAACCTTAACAATTCTTTATTTAAAAGACAGCAGAGTTTACTCAATAGTTAAAATCAGTGGGTTTCCAGGGAAGGAAATGCCTGAACAGGCAGGTTTTCTGAGTTTTTAAAAAAGGTCATCAGGGAGGCAGATATTCAGAGGCAGTGAGTTCCAGAGAAGGCCCATCTCCTTGTCCTCTCTCTTCAAAAGCAAAGCAAAGTGTTCTGCTTATATACCACCGCATACCACTTCAAGTAGTCTCTGGGCGGTTTACAGTTTTAATTACAGTATGCAGGAGGCTACACATTGTCCCCCCCCACCAGCAAGCTGGATACTCATTTTACCAACCCCAGAAGGATGGAAGGCTGAATCAACCATGAGCCTGCTACCTGGGATCAGCATTCAAAGTTAGCATCCTCAGACATCCCACCTGAGATGAATGGGTCAGACAGGCAGTTCTTGTTCTTGCTGGATTGAAGTGTTCTGCCTGGTATCAAGGTCCTGAACTGTTTAGGACTTAAACCCAGTCCCCTTAAAGTCTGCATGGAAGCAAACAGGTACAGCAACTGGTTTAGTGTGGCCAGGGTTGGGGAGGTATGTTGCATTGTTTCTTTCTTCACTTCCCTAAATCTAATTTTCCTTCCTTCCTTCCTTCCTTCCTTCCTTCCTTCTCTTAGTTATATGAAGAACAGTTGTGTTAGGAGCCTGGCTACTATTTTTAAAATCTGCCACCATACCTTTGCTCTGCTGTCATTCCAAGGCATTGTAGATGGCTAATGTCAGCACCTTCACTTCCTATACAAGGGGAAAGAAACACATCTGGGGAGTGGAGAAAACTGTCTTGGAGTTATCATCCAAGAACATCTGGGGAACCAAGGTTGGGAACTACTGCCTTAGAGATTTGTCTCAAATAAAGTAACCAGATGGAAGGGAGGACTGGGTTTCTGTACCTTTAAGAGTTTCTTAGCAGAAGAAATTTCAGCAAGAGCTGGTTGTAATGCATGGCACAACTGTTAAAGGTACAGGAGCCCTGTCCTGTTCTCATCTGGCCACCCTGTTTTATTTATTTTCCTTATTTTTGAGTATTTTTACACCATCTTTCTCCTTGGGAAAGGACCCAAGGCGGCTTACAGTAATGAGGGATAATATACAGTCCAGTACAATTAAGACATGTTCAAGTATTTGAGAACAAGGAATTGAGGGACATCTTATAGCATTAATAGACAACATTACATTACAGCAACACGGTTATAAGTAGTTATAAACACAAAGTCTATGTGAACCCATAGATTCATAAAAAATACACATGGTAGTCCATCATTCAGGGAAAGCTTGCCTGAAGAGAAAGGTATTTTTCTGTTTCCGGAAGAACAACAGAGATGAGGCAGTCCTGGCCTCTAGTGGGAGGGTGTTCCAGAGTCTGGACGCAGCAGTTGAGAAGGCCCTTTCATGGGTTCCCACAAGACGTACCTGTGAGGGTGGCAGGATGAAGAGAAAGGCCTCTCCTGGTGACCTTAACACCCGAGTTGGTTCATACTGTTCTTAAGTAACATTCTCCAAGTGTTTTACCTCCACTGCTGACATCACACAGGCAGCAGAGAAGAACTACCAGAGCTTCCCTCCAACAAGTACACAGAACAAAGCTTCTCACAACACTTGCACCCACACCGCCTTCTCTGTGCACAGAATCCTCATGAGAATCTGGCTCCTTCCTTTGGCTGCCTCCAACCTACTGGTGCAAATTAACCTATTCTTACCACAATAGGCTAGTGAATTTTGAGCAATAGCTGTGGCTTGAATATCAGGAAAAACTTCCTAACTTTTAGAGCAGTACAGCAGTACACCACTGGAGGCACTCAAGATAAAATTTAGGCAACCACCTGGCAGGTATCGGATTTATATTCCTACATTGAGTAGGGGTGAGGGATTCCAAACTTCCCCTTCCAACCACATGATTCTATGATTCTGTCAGAGTGCATTTCACCAAGAGACTCACAAAAGGGATAGATTTCCTCCCTTTTTTACAGGTTGTGGATAATTGGCTTCTAATTAAAAAATGATTGACTGCTAGTGTTGTGTATTGATCTGTATTCCTATTATCTGTACTTGCTTAGGTTGAGGTAACTGCCTTCCTGTTCCAAAGGGAGCAGGCCTATTGGTTTATTCAAGTTGCTGCATTTGGATCCTCAATCTTATTGGTTTCTGCCAAAAGGCAGCTTTGTGATTGGTTGTAATTCTTCCCTCCAAAATGTATCTTTTCCTAGTCAGTCCTCGCTCCTATAAAAGTAGCTCCCTCTTCCCAGTCCCCAGTCTTGTTCTCTTCCTGAATAAAGAGCTGTTACACTAGAAGCTGTCTCCAGCCTGCTATGTCAAGAGCTGAAATCACTCGCTGAAATCACTAAACCCCATGTCACAACAGCTAGTTTGTTACTAGGTGGGTGGATAACAAGATATAAAGATTATAGGGGTTGGAAGTTTGCTGCAGTGAGTACAGATTGCATGGCACCGACAAACCGGGCTGATGTCTAATGAAACAATGCATAATTTATGTTAGATTTATTCTCTGAGTTGCAGTGAAATTCCCAGGCAGGCTAGATGATGAATCAGTGCGTATCAACAGTGAAATGCAGAGCAAAATGAAGGCATGATAGAGCACGCCAATAGTACTTGGTCAGAAACAATTCATGCTGCAGAGTGTCTCCTGTAAAGTAAATTCCAGTGACCTGATTAAGACCTGTTCCCCTACACAGAGGAGTGTGTCTAGAATTGCTCTCAAGGCATCTCAAGGCAAATGTTAAAAGTGGAGAGAGAGAGAGAGAGAGAGAGAGAGAGAGAGAGAGAAATAAAAGCAGGGAGGGTGATAATGAGGGGGCTGTTGAGCAAATCTGTGTGCTGTCAGTTCACAGCCAGCATATAATTACCGCTGTGTGGATTTTTCCACTCATTTTTTCAGTCTTGCTGTGAGCCTCTGTTTATGGATATGTAATTGAAGAGAGTTTTAAGCTGCTCTTAATGAGTCATTTGGAAGAGCTGGGATTTAGAATGCAAAAGTGATGAAGTCAGGCTACAGTTCTTTCATGAGTGTTTAAAAATAACCCTTTGCATAGGATTTGCTCTTTTTGGATGCCTGGGTGACTTGTTCAAACACCCATCTGCTCTTTTCCTAGCTCCTCATTCCATACTGTTTTGTGAGGTTCCAAAGAAGAGAAGGAGCCCTGTTTATGGGAGCAGACTCTCATGCTCCCTCACCATTCACTGCATGGGTTAGGGAGCATGGGAACTGCAGTTTGGTAACAGGTGGTGGTGAGGAAGCAGTCTCCTTCATTCATACTCCAATGCCTTTTCTTGGCAGAGTTGGGGAATGATGGGACAGTGGCCATACTGGCTGAGGTATTTTGGGAATTGTAGTAAATTCCCTTCATGTCAGCTTTACCCCCCTCATCCCTCTTCCCCTTTCCTCCCTCCCCCATGGCTCCTGGCTGATGGGCCCATACCATTGTTTTTACTGTTATATTGCGTTGCTTTTTTGTATTGTTTTTAATTCCTTCTTCTTTTTTTGTGAGATTAGTTTGTTATTGTTATAATCATTGTTGTTGTATTTCCTATTTTGCTTTCTTATTGTTTGGTTTTGGTATAGTTTATTTTGCCTGGTCTTTCCTTTGTGACCTATCCATGCCATCGCCTGAGCCAATTGGATGTTCCATCCCAGTGTTGTCGGACCGTGGGAGGTAAGCTAGGGGCCGGCGGGTCGATCGGGTAAGGAGAACTCGGGTCAGGCATTTATTGCCTGTCCCCCATTCTGATCCGCCGGCCCTCTGCCACATGTCAGGGAATCATTCCGTCCGCGCCTCCGACCTGTCCTTTTTGCTGATAAATACCAGGTCGGTGCACAATAAGATACCCATCATCCACGATTTGATCGTGGATGAGTGTGCCGACCTGGCTTTCTTGACAGAGACCTGGGTGGGAGAGGGAGGGGGACCCCCTCTCTCTCTGCTTCACCCCCAGGGGTTCTGTGTACAGCACTTGGGCAGGTCGAAGGGTCGGGGGGGGCATGGTGCATAGGGAATCCCTTCATGTCAGCAGATCCGCGATGTTGGTGTGCCCAGGGTTGGAATGTCTACACCTCGTGGTGGGCCATAGGGACAGATTTGGGATTGTGTTGGTGTACCGTGCTCCCTGCGACACTGCACACTCCCTCCCAGAGCTCTCCGAGTTCATCTCAGTGGCACTGGTGAGGTCCCCCCGCCTTCTGGTGGTTGGGGACTTCAGTGTGCATGCCGGGTCTGGGCTGTTGGGAGCGGCTCTGGAGTTCATGGAGTACATGGCCTCCATGAACCTGTCCCAGGTTGTCATCGGTCCCACTCACAGGTGTGGACATACCCTGGACCTGGTTTTTGCGTCCACTTCTGCGGGCTACGATCTGGGGGTCGGGAAATTGTGCTCCCGACCCGTGTCATGGTCAGATCATCATCTGCTGACCTTTTCCCTATCTATTGCTGCCCCGCCCTGCGGGGAGCTGGGCCCATCCATCTGGGCCCGCCCCCGAAGGCTCCTGGACCCTGTGCGGTTCTTTGAGTCCTTTGGGGGCTTACCGGACGGTCTGGTTGACGATCCGGCCAACTCCCTGGTGGACAGGTGGTATGAAGATGTTGCCGGGGTTGTTGACCGGATTGCCCTCAAGCGCCTCATCCGATGCCGAGCCTGTTCCTCCCTGTGGTTCACGGTGGAGCTCTGGGTGGTGAAGCAAGAGCAGAGGGGGCTAGAGAGCAGAAGGACCGGACGGCTTTGAATTGAGCTGCAATTAGGGCGTCGACCAGTCACTATTCCCGGGCGATCAGGGACGCAAGGAGATCCTTTGCCTCCCTGAGAATTGATGAGGCCTCGAACCGCCAGGCAGAATTGTTCTGGGTGGTTCGGGACCTCACCAATCCTGGTCCACCGGGGCCTCCTCCTAGTGATTTCACTAGTGAGTCATTTGCAGTCTATTTTAAATCTAAGATAGAGGCCATCCACTCTGATTTGGACGCCGGTTGTACTGATCTACCCTCGTGTGTGGCTGGTGTTGCGCCCCCTGGGTCTCCCTGGTTTGTTGAATTTGGGCCTGGTTCTCCATCTGAGGCCACCAGGGCCCAGGGGCACTGCAGGCCAGCGGCTTCTCCGTTCGACCCTTGCCCTTCTTGGCTGATTAAGACTGCCGGAGGGAGCATGACGGAATGGGCTTCATTAATTGCCACTGCATCCTTTAGGGATGGGATTTTTCCCCACCGCCTGAAGGAGATGGTGGTGAAGCCCATTCTCAAAAGATCTGGCTTGACTGTTGATGAAATGTCCAATTATCGTCCTATAGCCAATGTTCCCTTCATGGGCAAGGTTGTTGAGCGGATTGCTGCCCTGTGTCTCTAGTCCTTCCTGGAGGAGAACCATGTCTTGGATCCTTTCCAATCTGGGTTTAGGCCGTGTCATGGGACTGAGACTGCCCTGGTCGCACTGCATGATGACCTGTTGAGGAGTGCTGACAGGGGTTGCTCTACCCTGCTGGTCCTCCTTGACCTGTCAGCGGCCTTTGATACCGTCGACCACAGTATCCTCCTGGGCCAGCTCGCTGAGGTAGGGATTGGGGGTCTGGCCTTTGGCTGGCTCCATTCTTCTCACTCATGGTCGTCCAGCTTTTGCCTCTTGCCATTTTATTTTTGCCATTTTATATTGTTTTATTGATGTTTGTTTTTAACCTTTGTGTGAACCGCCCAGAGTTCCCTTTCAGAAATGGGAGCAGTATATAATGTGGTGCCACATTAGCCATCACCAAAGGCAGTATATAAATGCAAAAATAAATAATAAATTAAAAAGAGAGAGCTTGGCCATCAGTGGCTAAGATATTTAGATGCATCTCCATTTGCCCCATCACCACTTAGGGCCTTTTCACATGACCCCTAAGATCTGCTGGCCACTTAAATTCGGACCAGAGATCTTGGGGGTTTGTTGCTCTTCCTGCATCCCCACCCCTCCGCACTTCCTTGCTCCTGTCTGCGTGAGGGGAGGGATTAAAAAAAGGAAGAAAAGAACGTGGCTCACCTCCGTTCTGAGGTCTTGCTCTTGCCCCAGCAGCGTTCCATTCTCTTAAGTAGCTCTTAAAAAGGGGCGGGAGGGAAAAACAAACAAACAGAAGTGAGGAGAGCCGGGTACTCACCAGATTACATTCGGATCAGGGGATTTTCACCCTCCGAGAGCAGGTACATGTAAAGTTGCTGGGACGCGCTTAGGTGGGCGTGGTCGCACTTAATTTCCTGCAAACTCCGAAGCTGGTGGGGAAACAATTGTAAGCTCCGGAGCTGGCAGCCATTTACTGCAGAGTTTAGGTGTCGTGTACAAATACCCTTACTCACTTATATCACACCACTGGAACACGGCATGCGTTCAGCAAGGTTTTGGGGTAGCAACATAAGTATGTAGTTTTAAAAACCGCATGAACGTTTCATCATATGCTGTTTGTCATGAATCCCCATTCTGAACACACTAGACAATTAGTCTCATTTAGGTGTTGGAGCTCAGATGATTGCTTGCCCTGAAGAATCATTAAAACAGATTAAGGATTAGCATCAGTCTGAGAACCAGCCCTTGCCATTATGATTGTGCTGTGTGCAGAACAATGCAGTTGTGGGCAGTCTTGGACCAGGGCAAGGGTTGCCTCAGACCAAAACTTCAGAACACTCTTCTGACTCATAAGCAGCCACTGAATCCTGCTCATTTTAACTCAGAAGACCACTCCACTTAATTAAATGTGGTTTTCTTTCAGGAAAGTGGTCACAGGATTCCCCTGCTCAGTTCTACTGATACCTTTTATGACTGTGGCTGGTGCCTCTGAGCTATTCGGCCATGGCACTATAATTACCAGCTTTTTCTTGAGCAAACCTCTGTACCTTTAACATTTCTCTAAGAGCTCCAGGGTTTCTGTTCCAGTTGTGCAATGAAGCTATCTCTGTTGATTATCTGCTGGTACCTTTTAAAGGCCCAAAAGTCTTATCCAGAAAAAAGCAAAATACTCTCTTAAGTAAAGAGCACTTAACAGGAGAGAATGACCAAGCCTTTGTTCCAGTATGCCCAACATTTAGAGGGTGCAGAAAGGTGCCACTGGATGGATACAAACCTGCCCACTGGTGTTTGGTTCGGAAAAGGAACATTTGCAGCCTCTTGCCACTTCTCCTCGGGCAGAAGTAAATAGGAGGTGGATTCCAGGCACTTACAATATGGTTCTCCCATGCTGTGTCTCCCCATTCCAGCATCCTCTCCCTGCCCATACCAATCTCACATGACCTGCACCTTGGACTAATAGAGCACTGAAGCCCCCAATGCCAAAATGGTTAGTGACAGAGGCTGGACTTATTATCCATAGGGTCCCTTTTACCTCTGTTGGATGTTGGTGATTATTTGGATGATTACAACGGTGCTTATGCAGTAAGTATATCATCTTGGGCGGGGGTGTCCAAACTTTTTGCAGGGAGGGCCAGATTTGGTGAGGTGAAAATGTATGTGGTGGGGGGGCGACCATTCAGCTGTGTTAGGACATGCGAGGAGGCGGGGAGGACGCTGTAGCAATGGAGCCAGGGGCAGGTAGTCTGGGCAGGTGGCTGGGGGAAGGACGGAGGCAGGGAGGGCAGGCAAACCATAAAACTGCAAGCTGACATCTCCATCTGGTATGGGGAGGGGGCAGTTGGCAAGGATGTGTGACAGGCTGAGCCGGCAGGGAGAAGAGGTTGCAGGCCACTCGAAATTTGAAAACGGGCTGCATTTGGCCCTCGGGCCTGACTTTGGACAAGCCTGATCTTGGGAATTCCATGCTGGTTACCTCCACCCTGTCTAAAACTTTGCTACTGAATGAGTAAAGATGATAAAAGCAGCTAAGAAGAGTCATTAGTGGTTTGCTCTGTAAATAAGGTGCAGTTTCTGCACTATTCATAGTAACACAGAAACACTACAGTTTATGCGCTGCCATATAGTCACATCATATGTTCTGTGATGCATGGTGCTGATTCATGCATGACATGGAAAACCGATTTGCCACATGTCTACTCCCTCCCCCTCCCTCCCCCCTCCCTCCACACACACACATACACACACACAGAAAGAGAGAGAGAGAGAGAGAGAGAGAGAGAGAGAGAGATTGTGAAAATATGAAAGGGTGATTGTGTTGTTAAAAAACAAAATAAGGACCTGGGCCAACCCTAATTGGGCAAAATGAGGAAATTGTATTCATTGATGCTTGTGGTGGGATGCAAAGCAAGGCATTAGAGAACAGAGTTGTATGTGCCATGCAGTCTGTTCTGCACCCCATAAATTAGTTTGTAGCCCTCATGTGCAGTATAGGGTGCTGTCCCGTCACCCATGCCATAATGACAACCAAGTACCAGTCTAATCAGTGTCTATGTAGAGGATGGGGTGTGAGAACACTATCATAGACTCACACTCAGGCAGCAGAGATTCTTGGTCTGCCCCGCATGACACTGAGGCTATATCTCCCTTGTGTGTTGACTGCATGTTTATTAGAAGGCTTTGTCAATTGGTCGCCCCCCCCCGCCCACCCAACATGGCTTTCATTTGTACCTTTAATGGTGAATTCACATTCAGAAATCAGATGAACTTTTGCAAGGAGATAAAAT
>JAHTLZ010000015.1:32287869-32366742 GCA_023846285.1 Phrynocephalus versicolor | reverse complement strand
AATAATAATAATAATAATAATAATAATAATAATAATAATAATAATAACCTTTTAAGGATCTTCCATTGAAGAACAACATGTGCTTTATAATCATGAATGAGCTAAGCCTCTCAAATCCTTCTGACGAAGGGGAAGTACAATATGAGCTCTTTTCCATCTGCTGGGGCTGCGTGTAAAAATATGTGTGGGTGCCAGCTGCCGTGCCCAGTCCGTGATGACACGACACAGTCTTTCACATGTCCTTCACTACTGTGCACTGTGGGTTTCCCATTTAACCTGGGCTGCAGGCTAATGAAGCTGCCGAGTTCCTGATCGCAGTCATATCATGAACGGCCTACTTGAGGCAATGCCTGCTGACAGAGCAGGGAAAGAACGCTCCGGGCCTGTTCCTAAAACCCTCTCCACAATTTTGCTGAAGAGACTTAATGAAACGAGGACAAGGTCTGGCCCAAGCCGCTTCTCTGATGAAAGCTACTGGCCACTCCCCGATTTAAAAGGCTGATTTGAAGCATTTGCTTTACTTGAAATTTGAACCTGAGGGTTATTCTTTCTTTAGTGCCGATCTCTAATGGCTAGATATTTCTATACCAGTGATGGTGAACTTTTTAGAGACTGAGTGCCCAAACTGTGATTCAAAACCCACTAATTTTTCGCAAAGTGCTGTACAACAATTTAACCTGAATACAGGTGGCTGTGAAGAGGCAATGTCGGGTGAGCACAGAAATGGCTCCAAGCGCCACCTTTGGCACCCGTGCCTTAGGTTTGCCAACACTGTTCTATAAAGTACTTTAATTTACATTGAAGAATATTTTTGTTTTAGACCAAAACAAGGGCAGGATGACCAAGTAAATGCACATTCCTGGTGTATGTATTGTTTCCCCA
Source organism: Phrynocephalus versicolor (assembly GCA_023846285.1). NCBI lineage: Eukaryota > Metazoa > Chordata > Lepidosauria > Squamata > Agamidae > Phrynocephalus > Phrynocephalus versicolor. The sequence goes on along the minus strand of JAHTLZ010000015.1, from coordinate 32,365,860 downwards.
CTTAGCTATATTGGGAATAAAATTCCTAGCATAGCTGGACAGTTTTCTTCTTGGGCCACACTGTTAGGAATGCCTCAGCTGGAAGAGCCATGGGCCATGTTTGCCGGGAGCTTTGCAGGGGTGCACTGGCAGAAAGGAATTCTGCCCATCTCTGCAGCCTAATAGGCACGCAGATACCTGTCAATGTTCCTATTTCAAGGCTGAGTTCTGGGAACAGGAAAGGCAAAGACAACAAGCAAATGGAGGTTCCACTCTATCCCCCTTATTTCAGGATGGAAGGAGGAGGAAAGAGCCAAGCTGTTCGTTAGTGGTCAAGTCAGGCTGCCTGGGACCTACACTGGAAGAAGTGCCATCTTGGTACCTGTTAGGATCTACACAGCGAGCCTTTCGCAGAACGACCTGACCCAATCTCCCTGTTTGTAAGGCTAGGGCTGGTCTTTTCCTAATGTTTAGCCTTCTCCCATCTAATCTCAGAGCCCACTTTCCCTTCACAAACATTTTATTAATTACCATCCCATTAATCTCCAATGAGATGGCTTTTCCCCCCCTTGGTCTCCATTTAACCGGTTCCCTCACCTCTCTCTTGCCCCTGCCCTTCCTCTCTCCTCTCCTTCATATGACACAGCAAAAGATTAGCACCCAGGAGGATATTATTTATATCACTCCTCAACATGTGAGCTAAGCCCTCATAGATTTGTTTTGCTGAGCCCTTAACTATTATCTGCTTTGCTCTGTATTTACACATAATCCAGTCCCCAAACTGGGTTGCCAATTCAGACTGCCTGCCCTGTTTAGCTAATCTGTCTCTTTGACAAAGAATGCTGGGGCAGCTCTTTAATGGCCCTGATAAACAGCATGGAGAATTCATTAGCAATATTTGGTATCATCTCTGTTTTGACAAAACTCTAGATGATGAAGGGCGGTGCCAACTACCTCGAGTGACATATACTTTTATTTGTATTCCTGCACTGAGCAGGAGGCTGGACTCTAATGGCCTTATAGGCCCCTTCCAACTCTATGGTTCTATGATTCTAGGATTTTATGGAGAGAGAACTTGACTCATACCATCTGCTTATTTGAGCAGTACCACATCCTGTCAACACCTTCCCAACAACTCAGATGGAGGTCCATCTTATATTTTAATTGGATTCTGATTTAGTAATAAAATCTGGGACCTACTCAGATCCTAGAGCTTGCTTTCTCCAGAGCTTCTCCCAGAATCCTCCAGCTAGCACAGCATTGTAGTCCCCAAAAGAATTATTTTCAAGCTCTCCTTCTAATACTGATGGATGTCTTCTCTCCAAAGCCATCATTTTTTAATTTTATTTTTGCACTTGGATGGTACAGGACGTACTGTACATATACTGTACTTCAATAATAAATCTTCCTATCTTATGGTCTCCTTCTTTAGGTGACTGGCCTGTGTTAACTCCTCTGATGCAAGTGAGAACAATACGTACTCTGCCTTTCATATTAAGGAACAATTATCACTTACAGATTCACCTGTTAAGGTATTTATTTCTCTTACACATACACACACACTCTTAAAAGAATAAAGTAGAATTATGGAATACAAATAGAAAAATAGAAAACACAATTGTCACAGATAGACTATGTATGTATGTATTTATTTATTTATTTATTTATTTATTTATTTATTTATTTATGTATTTATTTATTTATGTATTTATTTATGTATTTATTTATTTATATACATGGAAGAAAGAAAAGGGGAAATTCCCTTTTAAAAGGGAAACAATATTCCACATGAAACACTGTACAAATGGTATAAATGAAGAATCTAGTCCTAAGTCAATTTTCAGTACACACGGAATTTTAAAAAAATCCACTGTCCGTTTTGAAATGGATCTTCCTTTCATTAGAGTACTGGGTGACATGAGGGAAACATAAAACATTCTACTCAATGCCATTCAAAGGAAGACAAGCCTGGAAAAGCAGTGTAGGATTATATAAGCAAAGCAACTGTAACCGGATTACAGCAACTGGTGAGGAATTGTGAGCATTCTCCGACGAAGAGGCTTTCCCTAGGCTGGCTGGGGGAATGGTGTCTTTTACGCAGCCGCCGTGCACTGACGGCCACCAGAAGAGCTGTCCAAATATGACAAAGGGGGCCGTCAGTTAAGACCTGACTGGCTGGATTTCCAGGCACGCAGACACAACGGCTGGCTGAGAGCAGGCATCTGACATTTGGCAGTGACCTCAGATGCTGAGGGGGTGCGTGGGCAAATTACTACACAAATGTTTTTTATTATACAAAAAAAGATCCTCAATCTGTTCTATAAATCCCTCAGGCACACAGCTCCTAAAGCAACAAACAAACAAATAAGAACATTGCAATATTTTGGACACATAATGCACAATAACAAATAATCTCTGCTGCAGGTTATCTTTCCAGGAAAAATAGATGGTAAGCACAGCCTGGGGCATAGAGGAACATTCTGGTTTAAGAATTTACTTAAGCCAATGATCCCCAGTGAGCACAGCTGCTCTATTTAGAATAGCTTAAGATCAGTGGTTCCCAACCTGGGGGTCGAACAACCATTTCAGATGGGTCGCCATAAGCCAGTGAAGAAAAAGGCAAAAACAGCTTGGGTCTGGAGGAGGGTGGAGGAAGGAGGGGGGAAGAGTGATTTACTGCTTGATAGGTTGGATGGGATGCCATTCAATGGCACCGGAGGCTGCAAATGGCAGAGGGTGCCTGTAGAGGGAAATTCTGTATATCGCCTGCTGCCTGCCAAAGGGGGCTTGTGGCTTCTTCCAAGCAGGGCAAGGGTTCACCACAACATGAGGAACTGTATTAAAGGGTCAAGGCATTAGGAAGGCTGGGAACCAGTCCTTTGATAGAAACCAGTTCAGGCTACTGATCACCCATGTTCTAGGAGGACATGGCACTTGAAGAAGAATCAATCAATAAATCAATAAAGGCAGCTAGCACTTACCTCCCAGGAACTGCCAGGTACAGTTGGGATGGACTCCTGGTTGAAATCTCGGAGGTGCTGCTAAACAGCTTAGGCCACACTGAGGTAATAGGAGGGAAACCTTTTATTATTTTATTATTTTAAAACCTACCCGGCAATTAAGATCGAGCCAGGGGGACCTCTTGAAAGAGCCATCCCTCAAGGAGGTGAGAGGGATGGCTTGCAGACATAGGGCCTTCTCGGTAGCTGACCCCAAGCTATGGAATGCCCTCCCAAGTGAGATCCGCCTGGCACCAACACTGATGACATTTCGGTGCCAGGTAAAAATCTTCCTGTTCCAGAAGTTTTTTAGTTGATACAATATAGACTGTGGGCCCTCTGGTGGCAATTTTAGTCTAATGATTTTAGTGCAAGGTTTTAATTATTGTTTTAATTATTTATTGTTATTTGATCTTTTAACTGTTTTAATTCTTTGATTGTAAGCCGCCCTGAGACCTTTGGGTAGTGGGCGGCATATAAGTTGTAAAAATAAATAAATAAATAAATAAATTAAAGGCAGTGGTATGTGTGTGTGTGTGTGTGTGTCCGTGCACGCGTGCTTGCGTGTTTGGCTGGGCCAAGTGGCAAAGCTTCCTGGCTGCCCTTGGGTCCCGTTTGTCTTGAGCTGGCCAAGTAGGAGCCCCACATTTCTGCTCTGCCTCAGGCAGTGAAATGTCTTAGGCCAGACCCAATTGCCAGGTTTCTTTGCTGAGATTCTGTCACTAGTTGCTTTTTAAGTACACAGAGAAGGAACTCTTGAGCACACTCGAAGCAATAAAATGCTGAGCATTCGGCGGCGGCCATCGTAAGAAGGTCTCTGCCATAGTCAGGAGGCTTGTAAGTCTCTAAAGGATAAGAAGAATCCAGATACTGAATAAGCTTAAGGGATATAAAAGGTAATGTCCTGGTTCTTTTCTGGTGTACATCAACAAACAGGTCCCTGTTTTTCCCTGTCTCATAGTTTTGCGGGTAGATTAGCCTGGGGTTAAGGAGATTTTCTAAAATACTGTCCTGGAATGAGGAATGGGCCTACTGCAGACTCTGCTAGTCCACTTGCAAGAAGAACAGTAATTGCCGGAGCGAAGAAACTTCAAATTAGAGCGAGATAAGTACGCTGCTCAGGAGTAATCTCTTTGCTCAGGAAACACATTCTGGATGCAGGGAAGAGTGTCTGATGATTTCATCTACACGGCTCATATGTCTCGGGCAGGGGGTGCAAGGGTCCAGAACTGCCAGGGTTCCAACCATGAGACTTCTTGAGCATCAGGAATAATGCCACCCCCTCCCTCTTTCCTCTGAACTTCACTGCAAGTATTACATTTGGGTGGATTTTCCCGGCAATAGTGTCATCCTTGTAAATTATTTTTGCTGTAATGCAAATTATTTTGAAGTGGATCAATTAAGGCCTATTAGCTTTACAAAAAAACCTGCTCCTGCTGGAACAGAAAACTGCTGGCTCTCCAGATGCTTCAGTATGAAATCATGTTGAACAGTAAACATGGGTAGATGCACAAAGAAGCCTAAATGGCTTCCAGATGTTGGCAGTGGGGACATTGGGAAAGGATTTACTTTTGTCCCTACAACCTCACCATGCATAAAACCCAACATCATTTCAGGCTCTCATGCCCGAATGATGCCTGACTTTGAGTTAGACTAGATGATACCCTAACACATTTATGGAAAGATTTATGGAAAGAAGGGCCCTGTTGCTTTACAATCTACAATTCTACAGCATCATCACTGGCCTGGGACTGAAGCCATATCATCAACAGGGATGGGGTGAGGAGTGGTCTGATGACAACAGCTCTTCTGTCCCTTGAGCCAGAAAGCAAAGAACTTTTCCACACGGGTGTAATCCGCACTGCTGCTGCACCCCGTCAACACTGATGGCAGTGCACAGTGGATGGTTTCAGACCCAGAGCGTAAACAATGCCCCGTAACAGAGATTATTTTTGGGGACTAATGCAACTACTCAGGGAAATGCCAGCCAAAGAGCGTGAAAGCTGCCGCCATTAACTGAGAGTGGCATGTTCTTGTGGGTCTCATTTGATTTGCTCCTTCCCTGAAGCTCTTCTTGCTTTAGGCATTCTCTCTACATTCTATTCTTAGTGCAGTGTCGGTTTAGTTACATAACCAGATAAATCACCCTGACTTGCATACAATCATTTCCTGCAAATGTCCAGACATGTGCCAAGATGGAACAGGAATGGTAAATAAAGAGGAATGCATAAATCACCCAGAGTAACAGCAGAGCTGTGGGGTCATAAAAGCAGCAATGGAGCAAGGGCAGCAATAAATATCCACGGTCTCCATGACAAAGAAACAGAGAGTGCTGGACAACAGGTTAGTAGGAGGGAGTGTATGGGAACCAGGACTCCTGTGTTAAGGAAGTACATGTCGTATTGTTTGTCCATGCTGTCATCTTTGCTTGCTGGCACTGAACAAGTCCATGTGTTGCAGACCAATTCCTTTTTTCCCTCCATCATAAGGTTACACTGAGCAAGCTGGACAAGAGGGGATGCAGTAAATGGCCTCCACATCATTTTGTCACTGTAGTGCTTTAAGATGAAAACAGCTGCCCACACTAGTCCAAAAATAAGACCAAGATTGTAAAAGCCAAGAAGGTTTGCATGGGGTGATACTAACCTTCAGAACACCTATTACTATAGTAGAGTCCAGCTCTTTGTATTGGGGCCCAAAACAAACTGGTTGTCAGTGAAGCTGCTACGGTAAGAGAGTTGCATGGTCTTGGTCACCAGTGCCAGTCAGCAGTCTGGCTACAGCATTCTGAAACAGTAAGCCAAAAGAACCGTAGAATCCATTGAAGTTGGTAATTCAAAAGAAACTAAGTCTCAGGATGCTATTGCAGAGAGAGTTTTTTTTAAAAAGATGCCCAATGTGTTTTGGCTGAAAAAGCCTTCTTCAGGGGTTGTATTTTGCATAAAAAGTTACACAGAGATATCTCGAAAGGTATACACCATTCCTACTTCTTACCTCGCTCTCTTCCTTCTTTGCTATAGAAAGGGTGAGCTTAGTGGCAAGATCTGTCCCTGTGGCCTGCATCCAGCTAGCTGAAACTTAATATGGAGAGGCGGATTCAACTTACTATTCCTTCAAACCCCAAAGACTTGAAAGGTTTATGCTCTGGGGAGCCTGTGCACCATCAGCAGTGTTGAGGGCTACAGAGGGAGCAGTTGTGGGCAATGCCCTTTTCTTCCTGCCACAGGCAGCAAGAGAACTGCTGCTGGATCGTTCCTGTTTGTATGCACTCCTGTCTTCAGCACCAGGTCAGTGATGTCACTGCAAAGTTGTGTTCAACTGATAACAACCCTAACAGAATCTTCAAGGAAAGTGAGATATATTTAAGGAGTGGTTTTATCAATGTTGCCCCCACTCCCAGTAAGCTTCCACGGCTGAGTGGGGATTCAAGCCCTGATTTCCTTATCTGCATCTGATTTTGTGACCTCTGGAAGGTTGTGTGAACTCACTCTGTCCATTTCGCCACACTTAGGTCAACAGTCAGCTCTGTCGAAGTTCAAAGGAAACTTAAATGGGGCATGTGAATGAATGCAGAATCTACGCCCAAAGCTATAGAAACACCTTCTGCCGCTGCCTGAAGTGATGGCACTCCTCTCAGTCTATGTCCCAAGCTGATTATACTGGCAGCTGAATTTTCAGCACTGGGGATAGGACAGCATCCTCTAGTCTATTGTACCTAAAGGCAGTAAAGGGACTTGCAGGAGGCCGAGTAGCCTACATGAGATACAGCTGTTTCTTCTAGCGCCTTGCTGCCTCTTCCTAACTTCTGCTGCCTAAGAAGCCAACTGTCTTAACACTGTCTAATAATTAAGCTAGGCCTGAGTATTGTGGTTCTTGAAGTAGAATTGCCTGTTGTACTAAGCAAAATGCCAGGGCAAATATTGATTTCTTGGGTGGTTCCCTTCTCTCCCCACATAATATTTAGAAAGACTTATATGTCTTCTGTGATGGTTGCATTGTGCAGTCCTCTGTAAGCATCCGCTCCTTGCTGCCAGATTGTGGAGCAAGCGAGGAAAGGCGATGTGCAATGTGATGGCAGCATTTCACAGGGGATTAAAACTTGATCTGGCAACACTGCCATCAGCTGAGGCTTCCCAGTGTAGATACACATCGCACACCAGAAACATGTATAATCCTTACACATAAAGGTACTGACGGCTCCACAGGACATTTCATTGTATATGCTACAACTTCAGGGGTGTTTTGAGTCATTCAAATAACATGAGAACATGGGAAAGGGAGCAAAGAGATTCTAATTGTCTATATTTTTCTTATCAGAAAAAAATTGACTGTTATTATCTAATATTTTCATTTGTCAAGGCATATCTGTGGAAATGGAAGGGGAAAAGGTTGTGTCCAAAGAGTGTAAGAAAATAAGAAGATCCATGCTGGATCAAACGGCTATCTAGTCTAGCTTTCTATTCTCACCCAGGCCAACTATGATACCTCAAGGAGGTCCACAAGCAGGACGTGTGTGTGTCTTCCCCTGGCCAAAACCCTGCTGCTAAGGATAATACATTGCACTAGAGTGAGTCCATTAAATCAATGGGGATTTGGTAAATCGCCTCATCTGCAAGTTCCCTTGATTCAAATGGGCCTACTCCAACTGTGATTCAGTATGTTAAGAAAAAGTGCAGTTAGAATAGGTCCATGCGAATCAATGGAAATTGTGGTGAAGGTGACCCACCAAATCCCTGTTGATTTAGTGAACTTACTATAATGCTATTTATTACACCAGTCAACAAGATTTTGGCCATTGATTGGTATGAACCTCTATAAGTAGATTTGCTAAACAAGCATAATAATTAGTTGCACACACAATATATAACTCTTATGTCATAACTAACAGATCTTTGTACGTACCTATTTTCATTTTTTCCCTACTGTAGACTTGTGGCCTGACAGAGCTTGGGTCCCTGCCTGCATTGATCTAAGGGTGCAGTTACATTATTGAAATGTTATTAAAAGCCTGATGGGGATTTTTGAAATAGGTTTAAAAGTCACAGTTTTGTTTGTATTGGTGTGTAAGCCCTCTAGGGACAACTTTTATTCCGGTTGTAAGCTGTGTTGCAGGAAAGCGACTACTGCATTATTTGTTGATGAGCTTGCTTGGGGAGGGAGGCGATATATAGCCTGCATAATTACTTTTAAACTGCCAAGAGATTTCTTTAAGCGGCAATAAGCTGCACACTTTGCTTTTCTTTTTGATCATGCACAATAATGTGGATTAATAGAGTTTGGGAAAAAAAATGAATTTGACTCATAGTAATTACAGGAGCCAGGGTTAGCAGAAAAGAATATTTGGAGTGAAAGAAACATTGCGTATTGACATTTCTTTGAACAAAACCCAAAACACTGACAAATATGCTCACAGACTCAGTTTAGAAATTGGGAACAATAAAGGGGAATGAGAAGCTACTTTCCAAGTTGGGCTGAGTCAGATGTACTAGATTCCACTGCACAGTATTAGGTTGCTGAACCAGCCAATCTCTGGGTAATGATATAATAGTGTGTGGATTTCAAGCTGCCCTCTTTTTTCTAGATTGTAATTTGCAAAACAAATGCCTCTTAAATTACATATTACAGATTAATTAGGGCTTAACTGGATATGATCAGGCCAGTTAAAATGAGCCTAGAATCAGGGAATGATCCTCCATTAATTACAGCCTTAGGCAGGGAAAAGTACAAATTTAGTTATTGTGACTCACTCATCTCTGGCACATTAAAAATGGCACTTGCCTACCTTAGCTAGTTATTTATTCCCGAAGCTTCTCGGGGAGTCCCAGTGCAAAAAATTAGTCCCAGTAAATAAAACCAGCTCAAATCATGACTTCGAAACTTGGTCTTTTGCCACAGCAGGGCTGGTCCTACCATCAGGCAGAGGCAGGCCCCTCAAACAGTACATCTTGGATGTCATGAAAAGAATGCTAATTATTTGTTATTTAATTTATAGTTGTAGTATTTTTACTGGAAGTATGGAGGAGAGATGTTTGAGGAATGCTATGTTTTTTTCTGTTAGGCATTTAGGTATTGTTATTCTTGGCTTTGATCAGTGGGTGTTTCCGTGCTGTGTCTCAGGCAGCAAAATATCTTGGGTGGGCCTCATGGGAGTTCAGGAAATATTCATATTTTCCCATGTATAAGCTGACCTCCACTTTTCCAACCTAAAATTATAGTTTTGCAACTGTGCAGTTCTCTCCTTGGCTTACTTCCCTGTATGAGACCCTCATTTTTTAGTCTAACAATTTTAGACAAAAATATAGTCATACACAGGAAAAAGAATTGCACACAAGGATGGGACCTGGTCCTGGTGCTTGGCCCTTACAAATAGCTCAACAGAGCACTGAAGTGGGTGGTTTGACCAAGTCTTTTTCATGCTCTTGCTTTCAAAGAGGCTTGGCTATGTTTATTATTTTTCAGGCCCCTTTGTGGAAAACATAAAGATGCCAGCAACTTCCAGGTTTAAATTCAGTTGTTAGTTCAAAGTGGAGCAAACCCATGAAATAAATGAGACCGGCCCTTGAGAGGTTGGTCTCCTCAACCAGTGTAGCCAATGGTGATGGAGAAAATGGGTTGCTGTCCCATTACACTTGGAGGGTCACATATTGCCAATGGCAACCCTTTTCTAAACAGACACACTTTTCCTTCCAGCACAGGCCAGCTCTGCAGTTATGTAAATGCCACTGTTTCAATGAGTTTATTTGGGACTAACAGCTGGGTTCAGAATGTAGTCCAAAAGTCTGCTTTTCAAGAGATTTACTCTTCATGGTGTCCTAGATCAATGCATCCTATTAAATAGGAACAGATCCACCCCTTCACCACTCCAGTAAGTATTAGGTCTAAAGCGTCATTATCCTCATCATCATTCCATATTCCCTCCAAGGACTACAGCTCACAGGCCATTATCCACTTGGCGCTGACTTTGATAAATGGATTGCAAAGGGCTTAGATTACAGGCTATCAGGTGTAAACAGCAGCTGGTGTGTGGTGTATGTGTATGCATGCATGCATCTTTCCCTTTTTCAAAATTTTGTATGCCATGTCAGTTAAAATAAAACAACCTACTGTGAAAGCTGAAGCTGTTAATAAACATTAAAGGTAGGATGACTCCAATAATCAGAAACAGGGCACTTAGACACACAAACGCTTGTGAAAAATAAAAATTAGTGTTATACAGTACACGTTAGTTAGTTATCTTTATTTATGGTCTAAAGTAAATGCAAGTAGCAAAATGTACATAACGATCAAATATGCATTACATAATGTTTAAATTAATCCATAAAATTGATAGATCAAAGGTACAGATTAAAATTAGATCTGGTTCACAGTACAGCAGTCATCAGCTACATGGCTTCTATGTTTCTTGACCTCCATTTGTGATCTTATACATGCCGCATTACTGCTTCGGGTAGAAACTGTTATGAATAATTCATGTGGATGTGCAAATTATGTTACCAAGCTCATTACTGGACTAAGATTTGTAATTTTGAGAGTGAAGTGTCTCCCATCACAATACCATCATTTCACCTGCTAACACAACTCCATCCAGCACAGGAGCCTAAAATGAAGGAAAACTATGGGTGTCTCCGGGTCCTGGCTCTCCCATGGACATACTTTTGGCTTCATTTTTCCACCCATTCTCTCTAGAACATGTAAAATGGGAGTTACCTGTGATGATTAGGAAACAAAACAGCTCCCAAACAAAGTCTTGTGTTTATCAACTCACCGGGTTGCCAGGGGTGACGAGGAATTCCATGCAGAACAATTAATGACCTAGGGGGAGAAATGAGCAGAGGCTTAGGCCTTCTTCCACCAGCTCACTTGTGGAGAAAGGAAAGCCATTTTATTGCTTGCGCCTTCATTCCTACCCTCTCTCATTTTTGTTTTTGTTTTACACATCGTATGGAAGACATGTTTATATTTCATTATACTACAGATTTTCCAGGTGCACAAACATAGCAAGCAAGCAAAACACACAATGACACAAGTTTACTTCATACCCTGTACTGGTTGCTGTTTCTATGCAGGAGTCAGATTTTAATCTTCTGCACGGTAATTATTATTAATTAATGGGCATTATTCAGTAACACTATTATCGGCCTGTCGATCTATTCCTCCCTCTCGTTAAACTGGTGCTGAGAAATATGGTACCACTCAAAGCAGGGCTGTAACTAGGTTGGGGTTACTGATGATTTTCCCCAGGAGACCCAAATTTTCAGGGACCAAATCCTAGAGATGAGGAAAATAAATGGCAATGCCTCCCAACCCTATTCATTTCTTTCTTTCTTTCTTTCTTTCTTTCTTTCTTTCTTTCTTTCTTTCTTTCTTTCTTTCTTTCTTTCTTTCTTTCTTTGCTTTTTAAAAGCAGAGACACTGCTCTTCCTTTCCCACAAAGGGTGGAATGGATGGGACATGTGTTGGTTGCTGTAGCAGACAAACTTGCTAGTTATTTCAAAGTGGTATTTTCTAAATACCTCTTTGAGCTGCCTTGGGTCCTTTTCCAAGGAGAAAGGTGGGGTAAAAATACTCTAAAATACTCTAAAATAAAATAAATAAATCATAACAATTATTGGGCATTTCTAACTGCATATGCAATAAACAGACCAAAAAGAAAAAAAGATGGCAGAAGAAGGCTCCCTTGCTCTTTGCAACCAGCAGGGAAACTCAGGGTTATATGAAATGTTAGCATGCATGCTTATTTACTGCTTTTGTAACTGTTACTCTCCAGGCTTGCAGGGAACAAAAGCAGGTTAATTTGCCAAATGTGGGCTGCGGCAAGCTTCTGACAGAATAAACAAACTTTTTTTTCTCTACAGGGTATGCTGCTTCTAGATAAGGAATCAGCAGTTTGCCTAATAAGACCCCTCACCCACCAGCCTCTTGCTTTGAGGCCAAACAGATACAGTACATACACCCAGAGGTAGAGCTGGGAACAGCAGCTTTGACCATGGTCTTTGGAAGGATTGCCAGCTCTAACTGCAAAGCTGCCCCTTGGATTTCTCGCAATAAGTAGGGGAGTTTAGCATTGCACTGATCAAAGATTCCTGCCAAAGCTGCAAGCACACAAAATTGTTAATACTGAAAAGAGTGATGAGCCTTGTATTTTTTATGATTTAAGGCACGTCAGAAGCTGTCGATTTTTTTTATTTATATATTAATTTCCCTCTAAAGCAGTGTACAACTTTGTCTGACAAAATAACACTGAAGGCAGAAGAAACAAAAATAATAAAACAGGAGCAGCCAGGTAGCATGTCAATTAAAGGCTCTTCAAAACAGCAGATCATTAAACATTAAAAGCCTGTTGAAAGAAAAAGAACTTTAATATATGCTTAGAAGCAGACAGAGAAGGAGCCCAGCAAACATACCCAGGGAGGCCAAGTAAGCAAAAGCTAAGTACTGTTATTACAAACGTGCTTTCAAGTGTTTGAAGCACTTAAAATACTTTACTCTGTTGTAATCCTTACAATTAGAGATGGGCACAACCAGAAAAAATGACGTTTCGAGTTGTCGTTTGTCGGGGCGGGTCCGTTTCGGGTCGTTTCCGTTTGTCGCGGAAATTTTCAAAAATTTCTCGTTTCCGTTTGTCGTTTGGGTTGGGGTTGGGGTAAGTGGGCTCTGGGAGGCACCTCTCTGGGTGCCTCTGACGTCTGACCCACTAAGAAGGGAAGGGAAGTGTAACGCGAAGCCGCCGCGTACCATATATTACATTATGTTAGGGTGGGGGGTAAGTGGCAGAGACTCCTCTCTCTCTGGGTGCCTCTGGCTCACTAAGAAGGGGAGCGTACTAGCGTACTGACGTACAGGTTAGGGAATGGGATAGGGGATAGTGGGCAGTGGGAGGCACCTCTCTGAGTGTCTCTGACCCACTAAGAAGGGAAGTGTACTTGCGTATGGATCTGGGTTAGGTTTGGGGTTCGGGTAAGGACTAGGCTTAGGGTTACGGTTAAGGTTAGGGTGGGTTAGTGGGCTGCACCTCTGGGTGCCTCTGACCCACTAACAAGGACAGTGTACTGGCGTATGGGTTAGGGTTAGGGTTAGGGTTTGGGTTAGGGTTAGTGGGCTTTTTATGCCCTCTGGCACATCCAGAAGTCTCAGTCAAAACCTGGCCATGCGATTGGTGGAATGGCTCAAAAATTTGCATGGTCCCATCCCATGGCCAGCCCATCATTGCACAAGTGTAAAAAAAATAAAATAAAATAAAATAAAATAAATGGAGACATTTTATTGCAAGAAAAACCCACTGCTGCTACTATAAAAATTCTGGCATTTAAAATACCTAATTTTCAAATGTTTCTGTGGTGCTTTGGTGGGTTTTTGGACCACGATTTAAAAATAAATATTGTGGTCGCCATTTTGGATCCCCCCCACCGCATGGCAAATGGAGACGACGAGGATGCCCCACCCAGCCTGGTACCATTCCAGGACTGGAGGGGGGGGAGGCCGGGGACCCCCCCCAGAAACCACCCCTCCCTGGTAGGTGCCCTCACTCAGGCAGGCATATTTTTGCTTGCTTTTTTGGCCGGGAATCGGGTGTTTTTTTTAATTTTTAAAGCTTTTTTTCTGTGCTGCTTGCTTGGCATCGCGCGATCACCGCGAACTGCGATGCCATGAACAACAACAAAAAATCAGACCCAATTCTCATTACCGTTACCCGTTACGTAACGGAAACGACAAACGGTAACGGAAACGAGAATTTCGCCGCTGCATGCCCATGTCTACTTACAATAATTTTGAAGGGGAGGAGTCAGTATCCTTTTTTCCATATGTGGCAGAAAAAAGAGTGCTTAACACTAGGGTAGAGATTTTGGACCTTTAAATTTTTTAGACTACAACTCCCACAGTTCCATACCTTATCTTAGGTCATGTGGTCTAAGGCTGATGGGAATTGTGGGCCAAAAATCCAGACCATGAGATTAAGTGGTGATATTTGCTACGCTTGTTCATTGCCACTGAATTTACTGAATTCTAAGTAAACATGTGTCACAACATGTTTGGCTTTCTCTAGCTTTTGTTATTGCCTGACATGCTTGCACCAGTTAACAAAGCCACTTCTTTTAAAACTGCATTGCTGGTCTCTTAACAAGGCAGATGCATCTCTTGTTCATAGAAGATGGGAATTATACCTCCTGATATGCCCAAAGGGACTGTGCCTATCTATGAGCTGACGTAAGATCCTGCTTGAATTACAAATTTTCGTTGGGGAGTAAAAATTGGCTCCCAGGTGCTGCTTTTGAGTGGAGTTAATTTACCTCACATATGCTGGCAAATACCACAGAGGGTAAGGGACTCAGAGGAAGGACACTGGGAGCATACCAGATTATTGAGGTACATCAGCCCGCATGCCAAGTATACGGTATGGTATTGCTAGGAAATGGCTGATCCATGGATTCTTGGAGAAAGAGCGTAAATATTCAGAAAAGAAACACAAGAAGACACTGATGAACCAAAGACAGTAGGGTGAGGAATGAGAGCGGAGGAAGGAGAACTGAGAGGTGAGCCATAACATCACACCTGGTGCCCTGGTCTTGATCTTATCCTCTTATTACAAAAGAAGGTAAACTGATCACTGCTAAGCGTGGCAGATCAAGGCATCCGAATGACCTGTGTAATGTAGAACTGAATCCCACCTTGCTAATTAAGAAGGGCAAAGGTGGGGGTAGGGGAGAGAAGGTAGCGAGTCCTGAAGAAATCTAATTATCCTAAGCAATGTAGGAGTGGAAAATAATCTCACATCTTCCAATAACAGCTTCAAAAGGCTGTATGTCTCAGTATTAACCTTTGACTACAAACAAAATGAGCATATCAGGGCAATTACACAATTTTGTATGGCACATTCATATCCCCCCTCAGGCACCTTTTCTGACAAAAGAGCCCCAAATGCTGTAACCTTTCCTCATAAGTGAGATGCCCCAGCCCAGTAATCATTTTATTTGCTATCTTCTGCACCTTATCAAAGACAATCAAGTAAAAGGAGGGCTACTTGGATAGAGGACACATTTTCTGTAAATGTGGCTGAAGTTCAATCAATGCAGCGATTACAGTATGTGCCTGCAATTTATGCCCTACCATGTGTACAAAAGAAGATCTAGTAAATAGCCAAGATAACACAATTGAAGTAGCTCATAAGAAGGATTGTATTGACTTAACAAGCCTATTCAGGTCATTGTCCAACTAATGTGCCTATTCAGATCAGGGTGGTGTGAAATCAAGGTGAACTATAGAAAAGAGGACCTGCCATGAACCTTCCTCAGACTGACAAAGCTGCTTGGATGAGCAGCGAAACGTTTTGATCTATCAAGAAACGAAATCCAGTTGCCATGACTCAACTTCCAGATAAACTCACCTGGATGACTGAGAATCTTCACAGACATAAAAATACAAAGGTATTACCCACTAATTCTCCCTCCCTTCTGGTGGGAACAATTTCGTTCTTCTTGGGAAGATCAAACCAAACCAAACCAAACCAAACCAAACCAAACCAAACAGGAGATATAGTACAGTACTGTCTATAGAGGGAGAGTGCAGCAGTCATTGTTATGGTTTAATTCTTTGACTAAAAGCTCTAGTCTGAACCAATAAAGTGGCAGCCTAGTTGTGTGGAGCAGTGAAGGAGTTGTTCTCCCATCCCAGTTTATGATAGGAGTACTCCATTGCCCAGCTCTGCAGTGTCACTTGCACCTGCCATGATAGGTTAAAATATGCATGTATGATATACGTCCCAGTTGATTCCAAGTTATGGTGATGCTAGTAGGGTTTTCAAGGTGTGTGTGTGACATATTTTAGAGGTCATTTTACCAGTCATCTCCCAGTGAGTTTCCATGGTCACTAGGATTTGAAGCTCTGGGTTCTAGTATGAGACTCTACATGCTAAAGTCGGCTAATTCTACCATTAAAATAGAGAGTATTCTAGAAGGTATCTCCACACTGTGAAAAGGGGAATATACTTTGGCAAGGAAAATCTGTAGAACAGCTCTTAGCGTAGCCTGTTATTTGAGAAGTAAGTTCCTGTTCACCTTCTTCCAATCTAAAAGCCATAATAGAAAAGAAAAGGGGATTGTGACGGAGGAGTTTAAAAGTTCACATTACCTTCCAGGTTACAAAATTAGATACATATGATGAATTCTGTAAGTGATGCAAAAGGGGAAAGGTTTTGCTGACCATAAGCAGTACTACATTTGGACTAGAAGACAGAGAAATAATTAGATAAATCAGTGGGGCAAAATGCATAAGGACAATGAAGGTCCAATACTATTTGGATTAGTTGGATAAGAACAGTGTTAAGTTCAAATGTGAAATGAACACTTACCTGAAATACGTAAACAGGAGAGGGTAGTTTTACATATTAGCTTACATAAGCTATATGAAAGTAAACTCTGGTGGAAAATTAATTATCAATGTACTGGCTTAAATGACAGTTATTTTTGTTACCTAAGAATGAAGGATGCAGTTAGCGCATCACCTCCCGACCTGGGTGATTACAAGTGCAGCTGAATGAGATTCAAAGAAGGTCCACCTGCTCACCACTCCTACTAGACACATTCTTCACCCTTTCCCACAGGACTTTTCTCGGGAATTTTTCCTGCTGGCTCACGTTCAATTTGTGGTCCATCAAGACTCCCAGATCCCTTTAACAGGTACTATTTTCCAACCAGGTATCTCCCATCCTGTATCTGTGTAATTCATTCTTTTTACCTAGATGCAGGACCCTACATTTCCCTCTGTTGAAACTCATTCCATTAGCTTTGGCCCAGCACTCTTATCTGTCAAGTGTACACTTTTTAAAACCACACCAGGGCTTGCATCCTGTGTAGCAAGCAAATGAACTTTGGTTGTTCCTGCAGGTGTGCTTGTATTCCTGGAAAAATTAAGACTTAAGGCTGATCACCACTGCATTTGTTGTTATGTGCCATCAAGTCACATATGGCAACATGAAAGAGGGATCTCCAAAATGTCCTAACCTCAGTAGCCCTGCTCAACGCTTGTAAAACTCAAGCCTATGGCTTCCTTTAAGAAGTAGTCTGTTCATCTTGTATTTTGCCTTCCTCTTTCGCTGCTGTCTTCCGTCTTTCTCAGCATTGCTGTCTTTTGCAGAGAATCCTAACTTCTCATGATGTGCCCAGAGTAGGAGAGCCTCAGCTTCAACATTTTTGCCTCCAGAGATACTTCAGACTTGAGTTGGTCTAGAAACCACTTCCAGATCACTTCTTTCTCTCAGTCCAGGGTATCCACAAAGCTCTCCTCCACCATCATCACAATTCAACCAAATCATTTCCCCCATCTGCTTTCTTTACTGACTTTCACACCCATACATGGCAATTGTGAATGATCACTGACACATCCTTATACAGCACTTAACATCCCCAAACTTATACATTTTCTAATTCCTTCATTACTGCCCTTCTAATTCTATGTCTTCTTCTAATTTATTGGCTGCTGTCTCCATTTGGACTGATGACTGAATGTATACAAAATCTCTATCACAAGGTCTTCATTGTCAGCACTGAAGTTGTGTTCTTCTATTGTCATGACTTTTGTCTTCTTAACAGTGTCACTGCAATGCATTCCCCATTATTGCTGTCTTATTGTCCCTATCGTTGTACCTGAAATGGTATTTTTCTCTTCCATCTCACCTACTTGAATTATAAGGTTCAGGGTGATCTTGGGAGACACATTTATGACAAAATAGATCTGTTTTTATGCAGCAAAAAGCATTTTTATATAGAGCTGCTGCATACGAAAGATAAGCGGGGTATAAATATAAAAATAAATAAATAAAACCCTATTCAAAGTGGACATGACATCTAACCTCTGGTGTGAGAGGATAAACAAACAATGAATAACAAAGGAAGGCCTCTTTCAGGCAAAGATAGACAACATTTGATGGATTTTTTTTTACAGAATTACCCTCTGCTTGGTTCTTTTTTTTTTAAACAGAATTAACTATTTTCTAATTCTAAAACACAAGGTTCCCCCCCCCCCCCAAGGGAAGGCATCATTTAAAAAATCTAAGTGTTGTGGTTTTCCTAAATGAAGTTAGGTGGAATGAACTGTGCTTCCGATCCTACTGCTAAGGAGCTGGAATAAACTCGGTCCAATTAAGAAAGGGTCGTTTCTGTGAAAAGGCGCTTAGATTTGCAATGCACCAGTACGGGGCAGGCCAGAAAAATATTGGGGAAGTGGAAGCACGATCCTGTACAAACCAGCCTGATACAGTTCCGCCCCAATTAGTGGCCATCCCCAGATGGATAATCGACGTTGTTGCCGTTAAGCGGAAAGAGGCGGCCTAGATTGCAGAACCACCTCGAGCTTGCACTGGACAGCTTGATCAGTGCATGAAAACGAGGGCAGCTCCTGCCTAAGGCGGTTACATCGAAATGCCACGAAATAAAAGCCATATATTAAGCCCTGGAACGCCGCGGTGTTCCGACGTGAGACCCCAGCAGAGCTTCCGTTCTTCCTTACACAAGGAACCCCCCCCCCCCAAACACACACACACATACACACACAATTGTGCTTCAGAGCCCCACGGCCTCCCCTCCCCCACCACCCCTTGCCCACATCCCCCAATTGCCCGCCCTCCCCATCCCCGCCATCACGCGGCGCACGATGCTTGGCCGCCCGCCTTGGCTCCCCTAGCAACAGAATCTCGCTCGCCGGCCGCCCCAATCAGGAGAGGCTTACTCTCCCCGAGCCAATGGAGACGCAGGGGGCGGGGCTTGCCTACTGCCCACGGGGGAAGGGCCGCCCCACTCGGAGCCGCCATTTTGCCCTGTGAGAAACAAAAGAGCTGAGGACCGCGCGGGTGTGGAGGTGATTGGCAGGTAACGGTAGCTCAGTTAATTATCCTTTCCTGGATGTTTCAGGGCAAGGCGGCGGTGGGGCATCTCGGCATCTCTTAAGGTGCTCCTCTGTTCCACAGTGATGGGTCCCGAGGTCCCAACTTAAGATGCTTATACGGGGTTGGAACAGCCGGCAGCTGAATTAATTAATGGATTGCTTCCCCTCCTGCCCTGCCTCGCCTTGTTTAGACGGAAACAACGGAACCGCCCTTCTTGTCACCCTATTTTCCCCGCTTGGTGCTTGTGAGGCCATCCGCCCCGGGATTCAGGATTCATCCTGCCCTCTTATTCGACACTGCGGAGAGCCACTACCACACCACACGATTGCCACGGGGTTGGGCGGTGGTCAAAAAAGATTTCTGTCATTCCGATTCTTGTGGGGTGGGGGATCTCAAGAAAGACTAGTAATGCTGAGGGATGAGCTTGGAAACAGCCCACCTGTAGTTGGGTTATCGCGGCTCACTCTCTTCCCCCCAACGCTATTATATTCCGGATATGCGGATCTCTGTCTCCCTCCTCTGTTGGGAATGTTTTGCGATGATTATAGGTGAACATTTGTTATCTTCCTTTCTTTTTCTGTCGAATTCGAGGGTAATATGCTTAAAAAACCCGGGGGTTTAGGCCGGGCGCGTCACAAAATGGTGAGGTAATCAAGATTTATCCCTGCGTATTGAATTTCAAAGCCTGTATTGTGACGAGAAATGCATGACTCATAGTGACTTAGCATATTTTGAAACAATACTCATTTTCAGATATTTGTCCTCTGAAGTCCTTGCCTTGTGTGAGATACATATCACATTTTGACATTTCTTTGTAGGAAGTTGTTCCTTATTAAATTGTACTTCTGACCAGCAAAGGATTTTGACTGCCCCGAGAAGATAGTACCTTGTATTGCAGGGCATTGGTTACTTGGAATTGCCCTTTATTATTTATTTTCATATAACTTAGATTTTGACTCACTTTTGTAAGCCATTCTGCAGTACAGGATTGGTTTGGATTGCATAAAATTAACCTGGCAAAAATAAAGGATATAGATACTGTACTTGTCTTCTGTGAATTGAAAGACTGTCAAAATTGGGGGGGGGGGGGCTTGAATAACTTGTAAATTACACCAGTAAATACCCAGACAGACAAGATATAGTGGTGTCTACAGGGTATTTGCTGAACACCTTATTGAGTGCCTTTGTCTTTACAGTTTGATCCACAGATTGTTCCTAGCAAGAATAAGCTCTTGCTCTGTGCTTAAAATCAATGTTTTTCTGCTGCCTTTTTAAAGATCAGGTTGCTCAAAGTGATGTGCAAATGATAATAAAAGTATTGGCCATTATCTTCTACCATAACTCTGCCAATGTAATGGGAAAGACATTACTGATAATGGTTGATAGGTGCTAATTTAATTTTTCTTTTGTTTTGCCTGATAAGATAGCACAGATTAACATGGATATTTCTTCTAAAACTACTAAGAGTAATGAGACAAAGTCAGATACAACCCTAAATGGAAGCAAAGACTCTTTAATGCATGGCAGTTTGTTGGTGACATCATTTCAGTTGCACTGGAGGAGCTGCAGAATAGGATACCAATGTGTAGCCTGCATAATTAAAATTGTAAACCGCCCAGAAAGTGCTTGAAGTGCTATGGGATGATACATAAGCAGAACACTTTACCAGCTACAACGTATAGATGCAAGAAATGAACAGTAAAAACATGCATACCAATTATGCAAAGAAACAAGCATTTACATTGAAAGTTTTTTTCAAAGCCTTGGTAAACAAGGTTGTAACCACTGAGCAAACAGTGCAGTGATTTGAACAGGAGCTGAAGGAAAGTTACAAAGGCTGGAGCTTTAGTATAAGGCACATCCAATGTTCTATTTTTCTTTGAGTAGTTGATCAGATCTTTTCTGCATTGCCTCTTACTAGTTTTCTGAAAACTAGCAGTCTACAGCATGTAATTGTCAAAATGCATTAGAATATAAAGAGGACTGTGAAGTCTGAAAGATAATGATGTCAAGGTTTCACGTACTGTATAGTGAAAGTTAAAAGTACCCATAATCACCACAGCATACTTGTATGGTATCAGGACCGCTGCAAAGCTGCATTTTGCAATGAACAAATGCAGCTAGCTCCCATTAAGAATGAGTGTGTCAGCTGCCTCAACTTCTAGATTGATTAGGTACCCTCACTTGGTACCTCCTTGTGCCAAAGCTATAGTGTAAATGCACAAACTGGTTGTAATACAGTGGTAGCTCAACTTAGGAATTTAATCCGTTCCGAATGCATGTTCTTAAGTTGAACTACTATTAAGTTGAGGTACCTATCGATTTTTTTTTTAAAAAAATCATTTGTAAGTTGAGCGGACCATATCTAAAATTTGTAAGGCAGCAGTTAAAACGCCAACAGTTTTCCGCTCTTAAGTTGAATTGCTCTTAAGTCAAGTTGTCTTAAGTAGAGGTACCACTAGTTGGTTTATTTAAGCTTACAAGTGTAAAACTGGGAATGCATTGTATTTCATCGGTTTACAACCAATACTACTGACATAAGCTAAGGTGGAAATTTTAAAGTCATTAATTAGGAAGGGATTTTTGGATTTGTGCCTGGCAGAAATCTTAGTGTGACTTGCCTAGAAGAAACTCATCGTCTCAAGTAACAAAACTTTGAGGCTTAGTTAGGCTTAGCTTTACCCAAGCTTCTTCCGGTTTCTGCTGCAATTCTAGCTTTCTTTTTCAATAGGAAGCTATGTGGAACTAGGGCTACCTACGGTTGCTGTGTCTCA
This sequence comes from Phrynocephalus versicolor, assembly GCA_023846285.1. Classification (NCBI taxonomy): domain Eukaryota; kingdom Metazoa; phylum Chordata; class Lepidosauria; order Squamata; family Agamidae; genus Phrynocephalus; species Phrynocephalus versicolor. The sequence goes on along the minus strand of JAHTLZ010000015.1, from coordinate 32,344,231 downwards.
GAACCTTGCAGTTGTCCTGTGCTAAGATTGCCTTCATGTAGCAGTTCATAACATTTGATGCCGCCTGTATACATGTTTGGGCCGTGGAAGAACCATTGCACAGGCAAAATAGATAAAAATTATTCAAACTTAGTTTTTAAACATTAAAATTGGATTTTAATGTTTATTAGAAAATGTTCTTTTAAAAATACTAGATGATGATGACAATAGATATCCAGTGTGCAGTAGAATGCTGGACTAGGACTTGGGAGGCCTGGATTCAAATTGCAGTTCAGCTGTGGAAATGCACAGGGAATGTGACATTGACAAAGCCACTGTGTAAATATTTCGCTGTGAAAACCCTGTTAATAACTGTTTCTGCATTTGAACAAATGTTCCTTCATGCATCATGTTTGCCCCTGAATTTGAGAGAATCAGCTAGGTCAGGCTCTTCAGACTTGTAACATCATTGAATTCATTTATTTATTTAAAATATTTTACCACACCTTTCTCCTTGCAAAGGACCTAAAGTTTCTTACAGCAGTGAACTATAGTATTTAATGTTGAAAACAGTGAGTATACAATTATGATTAACATATTTAAAAGATAATATTTAAAGCTAAGAACAATGAGTAATGGGGCATCTTGCATCATTAAAATGCAGTATTAAAGTTAAAAATAATAAGGGGCTAGTGCTGTTCAACCTTTTTATTAATTACCTGGATCAGGGAATACTCATTAAATTTGGGGATGACACAAAATTGGGTGGAATAGTTAATACTGTACCATGGAAGACAGATTCAAAAGTATCTAGATATGGTTGAACACTGGGCTGAAAAATAACATATTAAAATTCAAGAAGGATAAATGTGAAGTACTGCACCTATGAATAAGAAGCCAAACATTCAGTTTCAAGATAGGGAATACCTGGTCAGCAGTACTATGGGCGAGAAATATCTTGAAATCCTTCATAAATCACATATCTGATATCACTTGAATAGAGATGTAAAATTTCTGGAAATTTTGAAGCTTAGAAAAAAATACCCTGGTTTTCTATTTTTTCTGAAACCCCCCCTTTTTTTTTTGGAAAAATTGAAAAATGCTACATTAGCATTCTCTCTCCCCCCCTTTACAGCTTGAAAGTCATTCTGTCACTTTAGGAAAATGAAATATGAATATGGACAATTTGACTTGGCATAAAATTACCATAGCTTGCATATTAAAATATAGTGTACCCAAACAATTATTACAAATGGAATTTGTTTTTCAAATAATATTTATTTGTAATTGTAACAAATGGAGTAACAGTCTCCTGAACTATTTACTGTTTACGTGGGACAGAAGAACCTCTACAAAATAATATTTAAAAATCTAGAAATAACAATTATATTTCCTCTCCACAATATTAAATAAGAATAAAATAAAAACATTTTCATAAAAAGAATCGAAGAGGAGGGGAATGCATAGAAGGGAGTGGGACTAAGCTTCAGTGATATTTTTTAGAAATTATATTTGAAAATATTTGAACATCCTGTCTTAAAATATTTTATTTATCATGTTAAAATAAAACATTCCATAATTTTTTCTTTCTTTTTTCAGTTTCTCAGGGAAAAAACCCCAAAAGGCTTCAGGAAGAAATCGGGGTGGGTGGGTGGTTTTTTTCTGAATTTTTTCATTTTCCCCCCAGGCCTTCACATCTCTCTTCTTTCTCCCATAAATACCGTATATACTCAAGTATAAGCCGTCCCTAGAATAAACTAGGTCTAATTTAACCCCCCAAAACTGGGAAAACTTATTGACCCAAGTATAAGCTGAGGGTGTTTTTTTTTTAGTTATACTTGAGTGTATACGGTATACCGACTGAGATCTAAAGGGGCTGGAGGTAGTAATTGACAATGTGTGCTGGGAGTGTGGAGGCAATAAGGGAGTTAATACCATAAACTCCCTGATTGCCTCCACAGTCCTTGCACAGTTGCCAATACTACCCTCAGCCCCTTTAGAGCTTCATAACTAAGTCCCCTTACCTCCAAATGTTTCCAAATTTCAAGGGGTTCCCTAAAATCACTTTCTTAAGGTACCCCTGCTACTTTGGAGTCCCAAGGTAAGGAAATTTTGATTGCATATTTTTAAAATAATTTTCGAGTTCATATTTTTTTTAAAAAAACATGCACTCAAAATTACTTACATTGGAGACACCAAAATAGCAGGGATACCTTCAGAAAGTGATTTTAGGGACCCTCCCGAAATTTGGAAACATTTGGGGGTAAGGGGCCTGAGTTATGAAGCTCCAAAGTGGGTGCCCCTAAACCAGGCATGTCCAAACTTCGCCCCTCCAGATGTTTTGGACCACAACTCCCAGTCCTTTGTCAGTGGCAACCTAAGCTTAGAGTTCTGAGAGTTGTGGTCCAAAACATCAGGAGGGCTAAAGTTTGGACATGCCTCTTCTTGAAATCATATGGGAAATGGAGGCACTGCTTGCCCTTCGCTGCCCTCCCGAAGCCATCTGAGCACCTAATTTTACCAAAACAACAACAACAACAACTGGGAAAACGTATTGACTAGAGTATAAGCCGAGGGCATTTTTTCAGCCAAAAATAAGGCCTGAAAAACTAGGCTTATACTCAGGCTTATACTAGGCTTATACAGTAAGTTTGGATTTTGGACTCTAAACCTTCTCTGGATTTTGGCCTTTACAATCCAATGTTATCTTTCTTTTCTTAAGTGTAACTAAAATATCAGAAAACAACTCTTCATTTTGTCAATCTAATGTGGAAGGAAGTTGCAGGCATTCAAATTCAGCTCTGCTAGGAGTAGTAGCTCCCAGCTTGCAAGCCTATTGGCATTAAAAAAAAACCCAGAGTGGTTGTTCTTACATTTTTGAAAATTACAATATTCAGGTGTCAGTGGGAGCTGCCTCCATTCTTAGGCCAAATACATAGTTTGCCATTAAGTGAAAAACAAGCATGGAGAAAGGAGATATTTTTAATGTCAACAAAGCAGGGATAATTTCAGTTGATAGAATTGGTATCTTTAGTTTATCACAGGCCCTGATTTCACAGGATGCCCTGAGCACATCTGATCTCACCTGATCTCGGAAGCTAAGCAGGGTCAGGCCTGGCTAGTACTTGGACGGGCAACCCACAGAGAATACCAGGTGCTGTAGGTGCCATGAGTAGGAACTGGCAAGCCACTCCAGTATTTCTGCCAAGAAAACTCCATGGACATGAGGTCACGAACATTCGGTCACAACTGTAACAACACAACAGTTTTATACTTAGCCTGCCCTCATAAGAGTGGTACACATGGTTGTGAATGATTGTTGATGCAAGAAATAGCCTGCGTCTCACAGTCGGGGTTGTATGCTCTGTACTCATCCTTGGGTCACAGCTGTGTGCACCTGCTGAACAGATGGCTAACACAGTCAGCTTTGACAGTTCACATCACCTATTTGGAAGGACTGAATCCAACATTCCTTTCTTCCCTTTTACTGCTCTCTGCAAGTGATTGGCAGTAATGCAGTACGGACCATCTGTTCTGCAAAGAGATCCTTACATTTAGTAGCATCCGAACAAACCAATTTTGCATCCATGGATTTGTGAAACTAAAAACAGCTTCTGAACTTGAGTGAGATGCTGTGTTCCTAAGAAGACAAAGCCCCCCAAACAATGATATTTTTGTTGTCTTAAGTGCAGTAAACAGTTAGAATGATGCATTATATGCAAAAAAGAATGCTGACAGGATCTGTTATGCTTTGCATCATACTGTCATAATTGATTGCAACCTGGGAGCTGCTGACGTGAATGATTTTTAATATATAATTTGTGTGCTCTGTGGACACGAACACATAGTAATTAATCATTCTACTAAAATTATCTTAATATCAATGAATTGGAAAAATAAATCCTTATTTTCTAAAATTATTGCGGCTTAAGTTATAATTATTGAGTTGCAGGTGATTTAAGTACAGTATGTCATTTTGACTCTTTGTTTTGAAATAGTGTAAACGTTTTTCAAACCTAAAAAATTTTCTTGTGTAGAGAAATCCTGGAATTGACACAATATTTATAAATATAATTTAATATTGCATTCAAAATCAAACTGTTGAAAAGAGGGTGCTAAAGGACAGTGTCATTGTTCTTCGTGATTTCAAAATACAGTAACCTTTTAAAGAGGAAAAAGTCAAAGGGAACTTGAAAACAGTGGAAAAATCCTTACCTTGTAATGGAAAATTTTAATCTCCTCAATCAAGCTTGAGAGATGTGAAGTTGGATATTAGACAGCTAGATACCTGTTGTGGGGCTGACCAGAATAAAGACATTGGAATGGAGAAAATTACATAATTAAATTGTAGACAACATAGTTTTTTTCTTAATTGTTTATGTTATGTTATGTTAAGCAAATTTTCCTTTATACAAATTTCCCATAGGAATGCATTGAAAAAGGAGTAATCCCATTTTTATGTTGTACGGATTCGCCCCGTAGGTGATTCTGTTAAGCAAATTTACCCTATCTCCAGAAGTTTTTATGTTGTACAGATTTTATGTTATACAAACTGTTTGTTATACAAGGTTCCACTGTATTCAGGCTTCTGCAGCTTGAGTCACATTCTGTTTTATGCTTCTGTTCAGATTAGGTGATTACATGGAGACTGCAGATTGTTTTGGGGCCAGTGTCCTCAGTGGTCCTTCACGCTGATGCAGTTTGATCCATCCCACAGTCCCCCTTCTTTTGGTCCTGTCCTTTGCCAAATCCCTGGCTCTTGATTTATGGTTCATTGTAAAGCTGGTGAGCTGTTTAAAGTGTTGCATGGCACCAGGGAGAAGGGACCATTTTTGAACGTTCCCCATACTGTCTGTGAAGATTCTCAGTCATCCAGATGAGTTTATCTGGATGTTGAGTCATGGTGACTGAACTTCTTTTCTTGAGAAATTGAAATGTTTCGCTGCTCATCCAAACAGCTTCGTCACTCTGTATCCCATACTGTGCAAACACATACACACATATCATGGAAATGTAATTCATCGGAGTTCTTTCTATTTCATATCAATTGTTATCTTTTTTTAATCTTTGTACACCTAGTGTTAAACTTGGTTGTCCATTTAAGAATGTACTTTGGAGCACTGGAGAGAGAGATCATAGGGGTGGGTGTTCCCACTTTCCAAAACATCATACCCAACTTAATATGTCATGAGAGTACCACTCACAGTCACACCCTGTCCTTATAGAAAGTGAAACAATTGATTGCATGGGGGACGTCCACTTGAATCACACTGGCCTTAAATAGTTTAACCCACCTACACACCCAAAACTCCAGAGGAAGAAACACTGCCTTGGGAGCATAGAAAGGGTACATTGATCTGAATAAGCCTTTATGTCATGTGATCAGGAAAACTGAACTCATATTTACACCAGCAGCAAATCACACAGCATTTGACCATGTATTTGAGAAATGGCTAATAATTAATGAATTGCTAGTTGTGTGTTTGGTTATGTGCCTGCTTCGCAAATGTAAATCACAAATAGGTTTCTGCACACTAGAAAAATACATGTTTCAGTGTTAATAGGCTGAATGGCACTTCAAGACTGCTTCTAAGTTTATTGCAAATTTCCAAGCAGTATACATGGGTAATAATAATGCATCCTATTTATTTTAGACTTACGTTATTAGCCAACCATGTAATATTGCTTGCCACAATTAAATCTAGATATGTAATTTTAAATGTACTACCTACACCAAGGTCATATAAATTTAAACTGCTGAACTTATCTGTACTCTTCTGTTTTGCAAAATAAGATGGGGTTACATGTAATAATTCACTGTCTTCTCCTTAGATGCATAATTCTGTCATTGCAGTCCTCTTTTACGTGTTTTTATTGTGTTTTTATCTTATATGAAGACCGAGCTTGCCTTTACTGTGATGCAGCTAATGGTGTTGATTTCTTATAGAAATTCTTCTTTACTAATTGCCTGAAAATTTTCCATTCCCATTAGTGCTATCTAGTGTTGATATACTGACTTTAGCCCCTTTTACAGAGATAGCTTTGAAGTAGGGTTTCTATCCAGCTCTCAAAGCCGGCTCTGGAAATCTGTTTGTACATAGCAGACACTGAGCTTTCAGTCTCTTGAAATTTTGGGAGAGCTGAAATAACCTAGACCCAAATAATGTAACCCAGTATTGTCTAATGCTTCTTATGAAACTAGGAATAGAGACACTGAGCTGTCCCTTGTTGTTGGTATCTCATTGCAGATGGCTGAAACTTGGTTCATTTGGACTTGATGCTGTTTTAAGTTACTCTGTTACTCATGTGAACTGCTCGTGTGAATGAGCCCCGTGGCACAGTGGTTAAATGCCTGTGCTGCAGGTAAAACTGTGCTCACAACCTGGGGTTCGATCCCAGGTAGCAGCATCTTGGTTGACTCAGCCTTCCATCCTTCCGAGGTCAGTAAAATGGGTACCCAGCCTGCTGGGGAGGCAATGTGTAGCCTGCATAATTAAACTGTAAACTGCCCAGAGAGTATCTGAAGTGGTATAGGGCGGTATATAAGTAGAACACTTTGCTTTAAAGCCTTTGCAGAAAAAATGGCTAAGATATCATGGGTAGATTTCTCCTCTAGCAGAATGTGGAATACTAGATACGGTATAATGACTGTGGAGCTGGATCCCTATTTCAAAACAAAATAGGGAGTCATTTTGTGAATAATCTCTTTTTCTCAATGTCTTAAGCCTGAGGCCTTGAGCAGGAGTTAAAATTCTTTCCATTTAGAGTTACATAAATGGTTTTCTGAGGAGAAAGGTAGAAAACCTTATTTGGGTTGGAACTTTAAAGAATAAATATGCTGGCCTGTCTTTCAGCATTGGTGCTACAAGAGTAGGACAGGAGTTGTCCATTGTAAGTTACATTGGAAAATACAATCAGAAGAGTGTTAGACATTGGGCTTGAGGCACATTTGGTGCTCTCAAAACCAACAACATCTGATCTGCCACACTTCAAAGAAAAAAATGATAGGGAACTTGTCCAAAGAGCAAGGAGGCTTGAGATGTAGAATTGTTGGATAAAAAGTACTGTAACTGTATAATTTTTGGTTTGGCTAATGAAAAATGTTATTTCCCTTGATATTTGATGCACAGGGAGCATGGTATAAATAACAGCTAATGCTTGATTCATCTTTAAATAAACTATGAGATGTCTACAGAAGCATTTCAGGATCATAGTTCGTTCTTGATTTTGTAGCTCTAGCTTTGTAAGTTCATACTGTGGGTTTAGCAGGAACTCACATTACAGTTGCAATAGAAGATGAAATAAAAGGTAAAGGTAAATGTTCCCCCTGCACATGTGTGCTAGTCATGTCTGATTCAAGGGGTGGCACTCATCTCCATTTCTGAGCCAAAAAGCCAGTGTTGTTCAAGTCCGTGGCCATGTGGCCGGCATGGCTGAACACATTTCTGTACATGGAACACTGCTACTTTCTCTTAAATGTACAGGTAGCATGCTTATTTGCCAAGCTAGTAAAATCTCTACATTTTAGAAATGGCACAAACTCCTGAGTTTACTATTAATTTCTTAATTGTTCTTCAGCCTTCTTCAACCTTTTCCCCCCCAAATGGTTTACACAGTATGTGAAGTCAACATTACATGATCATCTCACCATATAATGTAAGGCCTGCCATCCTATCTCTGGTGGAACTTGTGGCCTTGGGGGTCTCCTCCCAGTAACTGTGTAGGCTCCAGGTTGCTGGTGAGATTGCTTTTTTTAGATTGGTTTATTGAAGATACAGTTCCTTCTCATAATCCTTCTTTTCCCCAGGGACTGAATTTCTCGCTGTAGCACCCTGGATATAGTCAGTTTGGTACTTGCTTCATTCCCCATCACTGAGGTCTGTAAAGCCCTCACAGCTAATATTCCTAGGCCATGATTGGGCTTGGTGCCCTTTAGTGGGTGTTGGTAGTGGTGACTAATTAGTGTTGGCTGTCCTTCTGCCAAGGTTCCTTCTAAGAAGCAGGTGTGTAAGCCTCTTTTGCAATGGAACATGTGGGTGGGTGGGGAGACAGGTGAGGATAACTTGAGAGGATGTTGCCTCCTGCTTTTCAGTGAGCCTCTTCTTCATGCTGGTGTTTGTGCTACCAGCACCTTAGCTGAGTGCAGGAGAGCAACTCAGGGGCAGCGTTTTGGGCTGTATGGAGCTGATGGGGCTAGAGCCTTCTCTGGGCCTGAGATAGCAAGCTTCCCTCTTTCCTAGTCTTGGCCACAGCATTTTCTTACTAGAGGGCCATCATCCTGCTTCCAGGCAATTTTGACAGTATGCAGAGTTCAGAATTCCCCATGGCCAGCTTTGTACAGGTGTGAAAGAAAACAAGTAGTGAAAGTGCTTGAAGCATTAATGAGCTCACTGGGGATGATTAAGGCAGGGAATTACATTTTGTGTGTAAATATAATGAAATTCACTTCATACCAAATACTGTTTGAACAATTTCTTGGCAGTTTTAATCTGTTTAAAATCCCAGTCATGCACATGTTTTTTCCTCAGAAATAAGTCCTTCTGAGGACAGTTTTTCTTAATCAAGAGGGCACAACAGCACACTTGTACATTAAAACATAGTTGGTAGAATAATTTGCTGTAGTTGGGAAAATAGTAAGGATTAGAGATGGGCACGAATAAAAAAACTGGCATTTCGTTTGTCGTTTGGAGGGTCCGTTTCGGTTCGTTTCCGTTTTTCGTGAATTTTTGCAAAAAAAAATTCGGTTTCGTTACCGTTTATTTCATTTTTTGTGATTTTTTTAGGATTTTAAGCAATTCACTCATATTGCAGTAACGGAAACGAAATGCATGACAAAATTTTCGGTGTTTCTGTTTGTTTTGTTTCATTTTAGAGACAAAATTCGTTTGTCGTTTCGTTACGTAACGAAACGAAAACGGAAATAAAAAATTGTTCATTTGGTCCCCATCTCTAGTAAGGATGCCCTCTTCTGGGTAAAAAGTGTGTTATTAGTAATGGACTGAATGTACTACTGATGAAGAAGTGATCTGTTATATCACTGAACTATCCAGCAAGAGAGTAAACATTTCAGTATATGTATTGCTTATCTTCTGAATATTTCTGAGCATTGTTTCTGTAATGTCTTGGTTTTTAGTTTTGAGATAAGAATGTTAGTTTCCCCTTTACTGGGAAGTAAACAGAATTGAACTCAGTAGGATTTATTGCTATGTTAATAAGTTTTAAACAGCTTTACAAGTGTGCTTCTATACTTGAGTGTTCTTAAAATAAATATATGACCTAGAACTCTACATGGTTCCCAGAATTAAGTGTATGGTTCACTGTAATACTTCTTAAGGGAGAAACAAGTGTCATTGTTTAAAGATAAAACACTAGTTCAAATTCTGTCCAATTTTTAAGTTTGGCTGTCCTAGTATCTCAATTTCTGTCTACAGATGTTTGTATCTGCATTTTTTCAGTTGTTTGCTTAGAAGCTGCACCCATTGAAATTCTTAAAACTGAGTTTAAAAAACAAATGCAATATATTGGATTAAGTTGAGAGTTTGATCCAAGAATTATTAAAAAGAAACATGTATTTGTGCATGTTCCATCTTCTCCTAATATCCCTTTTACAAGATCAAGAAACTCAGTTGTAGTTTTAAGTACTGTACAGTATTTTTCTGTGTTTGAGACTCTTTTGCCCTTAAATTGTTAGACTAAAAATTGAGGGTCTATCTCATACACAGAAGTAAGCCAAAGAAAGAACTGTGCAGTTGTAAAACTGTAATTTTGGGTGGAAAAGTGGGGGAGGGGCATCAGAACAATACAATAAATGGTGGTGGATGTGTACAGATTATAAAAGGACAGGAAGCATTAAATGGAAATGCTGGTTCCCATTGTAGCAAATGTAAGATTTCTAGAGAGCTAATGAAATTTCTAGAGAGAAATGAACTAGCAAATGTAAGATTTCTAGAGAGCTAATTTGGTATTTTGCAGTGTGATGTAGGGAAAACAGTGAAAATGCCTCAGTTATCTTCCCTTTTGTGCTGTGTGCTGTTTTCTTGATAAGGGAAAGCTGCAGAGGGTTAGCAAACATGAACAGGAGAGAGCAGCAGTGGGAGTGTTTCTGCCCTGGCCACTTTCAGCATTGCTGTTGCCGCTCCCCTCCTTCTCCGTAGACACACCCGGTAGCGAGCTCTGTTCTAATTCCCATTGGCCAAGACTTGGGTGGGTGTGGTTTGCAGCCTTGTGCATGATCTCACTCCTGTTTGTCTCAGTGCTTGAAGCTCGTTAGCTCTTTTCAGTTTCGGCGTCTGAGGAGAGTTTCGCTTCTGCTTGAGCATAGAATCTGTTACCGAAAGGAACGGCTAGCATTGCTTTTTCTGACAACAACGGATATTCTTCTCTTTTTATAGAGCACCTGAACTGGAATAAATACCTTAAGGGGAGCAGACCTCCGTGGGAGCTGCCTTCACCACTGCTACCTTGGTGTGTCTAATGTGCTACAAGGATGAGCCCGGCATTTGGAGCAATGGATGTGGAGCACTATTCCAAGGGTGTCCTGCTGGAGCCTTTTGTTCATCAGGTTGGGGGGCACTCCTGTGTCCTCCGGTTTAGTGACAAGACCATCTGTAAGCCTCTTATTCAGAGGGAACATCAATTCTATGAGACTCTTCCTGCAGAAATGCGTAAATTCACTCCTCAGTATGAAGGTATGTTGGCAAGCTTAGACAAGGGCAAAGGTTTTTTTTGTTCTTGTCATGAATGGAACTGTTTTCTTTCTGTCTCTAAAATCTCTTGTGCTGAGGAGATTTTAGGGAACATCTTTTCATGTATTTTGATATTGTCTGAGCCAGGCTGTGGCGATGCAGGGTGGAAATGCTTGCCAGTGGGTCTTTGGGCTGACTGAACAGCATTAGAGTAGAACAACTCTGCTGATGATAGCCTATAGATCGCCTTTAGGCACAGGTAGGTAAGTATATTGATAACAGCTTGTAAATGTTTTCAGTAATAAATGTGCTGCTTCACTTTTATTTTATTTTTTTATGTTCCATGCACTTTTCCAAATTACAGCTATGAAATAAATTGAATAAGAATTTCTTATTTTCTGTGAGTTTCCTGTGGGTTGTTGGATTGTTCTCTTTTTTTTGGTCATGGTACATAATTTGATGTCAGCCATGCAGTGTAAGCTAAGTTAGTATAAATTAAACATATTCATCTTGGGTTTGCCTTTAAGAATTGGCACGGACGGGAACATAGATAGGCAAAAGGTGAATTACAGTTGATGAAGCTGTATCAGATGGTATGTAGAAGTGGATATACTGGTTCTTCATAGTGTCATTTAGCGTTCTAAGTTGACAAAACAGTAAGTTTATGTTTAAAAGTATGTGAGGAATTCAGGTAAAAGTAATCCAGATTTCAAAATTTGGAGTGGCTTTTTATATTGTATTAGATTTCTTTATTGAATAAAACAACCACACGTTACCTGACTTTATAAGAAAGCTGAGGGAAGATGCTTTTGAGATGTATTACTGTATGATGTGCGCACTTACTGAAACATTTGAAGATTTATAATTACAAGCTATTAATAAATGCAGATGTGCTATATAAACATTTGACAGTGTAATAATTCGTATTAGCATATGTGGTTTTTCTCTTGTGGAAATGTGTGGGAGGGATTAAGGGGCAAAGGGGGTCGTTTTTGGTCCTTTTCTGTTATTTTTTCCAGGATAAAGCCAAAGGCCACTTTCTAGCTGGCTTCCCCCTTTTCCTGTAGTTCTTTCCTGTATGGTCAGCAGGATTGTCAGTCAGAGCTTCTGCATTCCCCACCCTTCGTACTGTAGGTCCCAGAGCTGCGTGCCCTGCTCAGGAGTGCCAGTCTTTCGCCAAGAACACTAGTGATGAGCGGCAAGAATGTGCAGATTGATTGATTTCAGGATAAAGAGAGATGACTGAGGAAAAAAAAAACCCAAATCAGCCAGTTGTTGCAACTTCTGCTGTAACACTCCTATATGGCACAACAGGGTGCACTCCTGTCAGAACTTTCCTCTAAGACTCTCAAAATATTACACAGTGCTCTAGAGACTTTGAGATGAGGAGGCAAAACGCTTTCAAGGTTCACCATGTTTGGATGTATCACACTCAAATTTGTTTTGTATTTCATCTTGTTATTATTTTTTTAAAGACTGATAAATAAAAAAACAATAAAATACATTCCCCAAAGGGGAAAAAAAAGAACGGTGAAATTTAACGTGGTGATTCTAAGTGGAAGCCTTTGAATTAGTTGTCTGTTGTAATGTGTGATGTTGTTTTCGTTTTGCTCTGCTTTTGCAAGCTTTTCCTTTCCCCTGGAATCTTTTAATCCTTCTGAAAGCCTTTGTTTGAATAAATGCTTTTAGCTTTGCTATGAAGCAAAACTTAAAGCTTTTGGTGTTTCTGTGCAGGGCATATTCCACTGCAAGATGTAAATGTACAATGCTTTACATCTCTCCTAGGGGACAGATAAGTCAGATTTAAAAAATAATAATAAACTTTTCCAATAATTGAAAACGTCTCCTGTTATTATTTGATTCCTATATGATTCTGCTCACAAAAAAGAGAAGAATCTCCTGTATCATTAATGTGTTGTCTTCATGATAAACTGTCTTCTCTGTGAGGTGTCACTTTGTCTAGATGTTTTGATATTTGTTAGGTTGACAGATGAGTTTTGGGCCCTGGCAAGATAAAAAAAAAACTAAGGACTGGGGTAAGAGAAAAACCAAAGTTGCTATATTCTTAGTGTAAAATTGTATTGTAAGATTTATTTGCTGCTCATGTCTCAAATCCTTAACTGGACGTCTCATTTCTTCTCTCAAGGTGTAGTATCTGTAAGTTTTGAAGAGGATGAAGAAGGAAACCTGTGTCTAATAGCATATCCATTAAATGGGGACCGTGATAATTTGGAAAGCCTAGATAATTCTGACTGTGAGCCCAAAAATAAGTTGCTGCGGTGGGCTAATAAAAAGGCTGTGTTGCTAGAAAATGAAAAATTAACTATGGAGTGGGTCCGACAACATAGAAAAGAAGAAAAAATGAAAAGGTAACATTAAAGAAAGAAAAACAGTGTGATTTTATCTTCTCTCTGCATGTACAGAAACCTTGCCGAGTGCAAAATGACAGAGTAGGCCTGCTGAATCACTTGCTGAACTGTGAGCCAAAACTTACCCAAGTCCAATTGATTCAGTAGGATTATTCTAGCTAGATCTACCAATAGGTAGACCAATCTCTTACTTTTAGGTACCTGTATGCAGGATAACAACCTTTAGCTATAATGGTGTGTAGATACTTGGTAATAAACCACATTGAAGTTTGAGATTTATTTCTGAATAAAGCATATTGAGGATTGGACTGTGTAGGTTTATATTATAAGTGTTAGTTTTGGGGAAAACTATTCTATCCCTTGTAAAGTGGAAGAAGGGCCCCCACAAATTCTATTTGCACAAATTGCTTTATATGCTTTTAGGAGTAGTTTGGGGCATTTTCAGCAAGAAATAGTTGCTAAATCTTGAAAATATCAAACTATGGCAAATTTTAGAGCATATCTGGAAGAACATACTGCAGTTTTAACTCTGTATCGACTACAGTGCCATTTACCACCACATACAGTCCTGGGAGTGCACACCAAGAACACTTCTTAGGCTTAGTTTTGAGAGACGATCATTTGATAACATGTCTATTAGAGTTAGGATTTTGTGAGTTAAGATGTGCAAGCTCTCTAAAAACATGGAAAAAGCCTTGATTTAGAGAATATTGGGCAAATTTCCAATTGATGATATAGTAAGAAATAGGTAAACTGAAAGCAGGTGTGTGAACATTTAGCACAGCACTGTTCAAATGTTCAAACTGTTTTTAAAGGATCACATCTTTTCATTTTGTCTCATATCAATGTGTGTTTTTATTTTTCAGTCATAAATTAGAGGAAGAATTTGAATGGTTGAAGAAATCTGAAGTGTTATATTATAGTGTTGAGAAAAAGGGGAATGTCAGTTCACAATTTAAACATCATAACCCTTGGAGTATGAAATGCCATCAGCAGCAACTACAGCGAATGAAGGAAAATGCAAAACATCGGAATCAATATAGTATCCTTTGTCTGTATATGCTAGTATTTGCTGTTTCGACAAAGACCACCCTGTTTTGGCATCAAATATGTGACATGTAATTTAGATTTTGGGAGACTCTTGGATTAATTTTCTGAGATTATTTTAGTTTTTCTTGTCAGCGACTGATGGAGAGAACCTGCAGATTTTCTTATACCTGTATGTTCTGGCATTGTTCTGCTAGCTTTTGAAGAACTTTGCATTTGGTAGGCATTATCAACATGTAGTAGTGGGTGTTGTGCGTATTGCTGGTGCCCGCAATAAGGATGGAATTTGTTGGTTGTATGGCAGTCTGTCATAACAATCCATCTTTAAATAGTGACATTCTCTTGTTTCATGGTCTGTACTTATGGTACTAAAAGTGCAGATGGAGCTTTAACCCCATAGTATTTCTTACGGCAAATATAAGCCACATAAATGTCTTCTTGTCCCATAAACAGTGAATATTCTTAGTTGAGTTGAGTAGAAAGAACTATATAAGGTTATGTAAATATGCTTATCATTCTTTTTTAAAAAAACACCTTTCAATCTATGATAATTGCATTCATTTGAAAGGTTGTGCCTCCTTGACAGGGGGATGGACTTAGCGATCCTTAGGGTCCCTTCCAGCTCTGTACTTCTAAGATGATGGTGATCTGGAATGTTTTTACAGATATGAGAAAATTAGTTGGGGGGGGGGTGTCCATCCAAGATTATGGACAAGGATGTGTGACAGATCAAGGAAGGCATCCAGATTGATTGACTGACCAGTTCAGTGCTCTGTTTAAAGACCTGTTATCTCAGAAAACAATATTTTGCTGAAGTCTCTAGAACAAAGTGTATTGTGGGTGGCTGTGGTGCAGCCATCGGAGTTTGAAATGCCAGACCTGAATCGTTTTATATAGTTAAGTCAAGATGCATAGGGTGTAACTAACAATGGAAAAGGAGAACACTAGGAATTCTTATTTTTAGAGAATTATAAACATTTTGCCTGCAAGTAATAAGTGAATATACTCTCAAATCTCATGACATTTCCTTAACTAAACAGAATTTATTTTGCTGGAAAACCTAACCTCACGATACGAGGTGCCTTGTGTGCTGGATCTCAAGATGGGAACTCGACAGCATGGAGATGATGCGTCTGAAGAAAAGAAGGCGAATCAGATCCGAAAATGTCAACAAAGTACTTCAGCCGTTATAGGAGTCAGGGTGTGTGGAATGCAGGTGAGTTTCCAAAAGAATAAGAGCACAACGAGACCTCTGAGCTGAATGTTTATGTTTAAGAGATAATATGTGAAACCGATTTCTGTTTGTATTCCGTTGCAGTAGAGAGGCTGCCTTTAGCAGTGAAATAGGAGGTTTTAATTGCAGTTATTGGGGAATAATAGAACGAAATATGGTCAAAGTACCATTTTTAATGGAACATTCCCAGGCAGTCTGTAAGCCTGGCGAGTTTGTTAAATGCATAGTAATTTAATGGCTTTGTTCATTTTAAACATTTCTGTAACCATCCTACTTTGTACTTTTGTAGCCATGAAACTTTACATTTTGTTCACCATCTTGCTGAAGAAAACTTCAAAACTTGGCAGTATTATTGTAATCAAGTGAAGGGGCCATTTCAGAGCGGAGAAAGTGAGCCACTGTACCTTTCTCTGAACATTTTCTATTTAACCATCAGGCTGCCTTCCATTTGATTGGCAGTCCTGTGTGGATGATAATCTTAGGAAGTTTGTTTTTACATGCATGTGCATGGAGTGAAGCATGGACACCTGAACCTTCTGTGCCAGTGTTTGTTCAACTAGCAAAATATTTCATAGATTCTCTCTTGAAACGTTAGGCCTGGATATAGAGAACCTGTTTGTTAAATATACCTAATAAAAAGGTAAAGGCTCCCCCCCCCCCCCCGCACATGCATGCTAGTCATGTCCGACTCTAGGGGCGGTGCTCATCTCTGTATTCAAGCTGAAGAGCCAGTCTTGTGCAAGTCCATGGCCACGCCGGCATGGCTGCATGGAAACACTATTTTACCTTCCCGCTTTTTACACCGATATCGATTTATCTACTTGCATTTTACATGCTTTCAAACTGCTTGGTTGGCAGGAGCAGAGGTTAACAGCGGGAGCTCACTCCGCTGCATGGCACCCGGGATTCGAACCGCCGAGCTGCTGACTTTGCAGCCAACAGTTTTCAGAGCCTTAGTCTGCTGAGCCAGCACACCCAAATAGACCTAATAGGAGGCAGTATTTACTATTCTGCTTTGCATTTAAACATCCCTTCATGTGGTTGTGTAATGAGATACTCCAGTTCATTTCAGTTGAAGTGGGCAAAGGTTTTAGTAAAGTAGAGTTTCACAGGAAGAATCCTATTTGCATTAATATTTTCCTCCCTGCATAAAACTGTTCAAGGGAATGACATCTCTGTAGTGTAGGCACTTCACAGAAGCAGACAAATGAACTTCACCTTCACAATAATGTGACCCTAATTCTATTAATTATTTATTTATTTATTCAATTTCCCCTCTTGCATTGCAGTTTGGAATGATCCTTAAGGCGGCTTACATTTTAAAAATAAATCAAATGCGATTACATTGGACCTACTTCTGCACTGTTCATCTTCCCTCTTGGTAGCTTCCCTTCCCCTTAGGTGTTTGTGACTGTTGAGATAAATTTTCAGAGAGCTGGCAATTGAGTGGTCTGTGGTCTGGCTTGTGCTCTTCCGTCTCCTCCATCAGGGACAGGGAGAGGGGAGGGTTTCAGACCAGGAAGGAAGTGTCAGGTGCAGCACCTGTGTTCCACTTGAGGTGCTAGGTGGTAGTGGCTACATGTTCCCCTACCTGTATGTGTTTCATTCCTTTTAAGTGAGAAAATTAACAAATGTGACGGCTTGGCATTAAAAACAGATCAGGATTCTGGCATACCAGCTAGATCTTTGCAACTTTCTTGTCACCTTTGTTTGAGCTAATGTCTTTAAGGAGGATTTAATTTGTTATGAGATTCCACCTGCTTTTTATTGTTTTATCCCACTGCTACAACATGAGGTCATTTGCCACCTCTTTTTATGTTCTACTCCACTCCTGCAACATGAGGTCATTTGCCTGTCTTTAGAAAGGGACTTAACTGTTTTTCCTTTTTATAATAACATGTTTGAGAGGTGTTTCTCATTTTTTGTTTGTCCAGAGTATAGCTTGCACTAGCATCCTTTCTAGCAAAGAGAAGAGAATACTTTTATTCATCTCTGTTGGGCAGCCCACTGGATGCAGACTTTTCCTTTTGATATGTGATTGAATAGTAGGAGATGACTTTGAGCTTTCACTCATTTCAGAGTCTAGATTTCCTATGAAAGATGGAAGTCCACATAATCATTTTGTTTATTTATATTTAAAATACTTTTTTTGCTTCAGGATAGGCAATGACATGGCAAGCAATAACTTTATTTGTCAGTGGTTTACAGAATTAGCATAAATATTAACTGTGATATAGTTGTTAAAGGAGCTAAATTACAGAAGGTTAGTGTTATTATGCATGTTATAATTTGACTTTGGAAGTGGTGGCCAACAAAATTTCTGATTCTAATTAATCTCTTCGGATTTATTTTGTTAAAAACCATCTAAATTCTGAAGAATTATGTTGAAACTATAAAAATGCATTAAGCAGTTGGTAGTTGCTAGGATTTACTACATCTACCTTCATCAGAAGATTTTCTATCCTTGATTAAGAAATAGTGATGCCTTTGGCACTAAAGAAATCTTTTTCTTGCCTTGTCCTTTCTACAGGTGTATCGGCCAGGTTCCGGTCAGTTAATGTTTATGAACAAATACCATGGAAGGAAGCTTTCAGTCCAAGGATTTAAAGAAGCAATATATCAATTCTTTCATAATGGCAAATACTTGCGAAGAGAACTCTTTGAACCTGTATTAAAGAAACTCACTGAATTAAAATCGGTCTTAGAGAAACAGGAATCGTACCGCTTTTACTCTAGCTCTCTGCTCATTATTTATGATGGAAAGGAACTACAAGATGTGGCAGTGGACTCTGACCCAGAAGATCTCGAAGGTCTTTCAGAGGAGTCATCCGATGAATCTGCTGGGGCGTATGCCTACAAGCCCACCGCTAGCTCTGTTGATGTTCGAATGATAGACTTTGCCCACACTACCTGCAGGTACTACGGAGAAGACAGTGTGGTGCATGAAGGCCAAGACACGGGTTATGATTTTGGACTCCAAAACTTAATAGCTATTATTAAAGAAATAAGGGACGAAAACAGTGAATAAACATTTAGAATGCAAAACGGTAGAAAGCACTATAGTGACTCTTTGTATTCCAGAAATATTGACCACTTTCTGGTGGTAGCAACTTGTACAGACTCGGCTGGAGCGGTCCAGTCAGAGTCGGTGCTATTCAGAAGCGGGCATTTCCTTTTAGCGGTGCTAAAGTTAGCACTGACACATCTGGGTATCTTTATTATTTATTTCAGCTCTCTCGTAAACATTCCATATTTGATTATTCAAATACCTCTGTTATTCCTGTGTGCATACCTATCAATAAATTCCTTTTTGTTCATTGTAAACATGTTGCTTTTGTAATTTTCCTATTCCTTAATCTAGAAAAAGATGTTTCATTTAGTTGGGTAAACCTTCCCTTCAGGTGCTCTTGTTCCTGAAATAGATTTTAGCAGGAAGCTATTCCAGTTTATTCCCAATACTCTATTTTATAACAGATAATATGTTGAATGGAAGTTGTCCTCCAACCACACTGTGTAGTACTTCTTGGTACCAAAGGAGCCCATGTAATTGAAACAGATTTTTCATTCCAAAAATAATATGAGGATGCATTTTGGAGATATCAATACACAGGAGCTCTGATTGAGCTCTATGGCATCCTTTACCTCTTTTAAAGGAGTGAAGATACCAGGATATCCCTTTTTAAGTTGCGGGTTGGCATTGTCTTGCCAGAGATTTGCCCGTGCCTAAATCCTTACTCCTAGGGCTTCCCAGCTCCTGTTTTGTTGCAGAACATATGATTGTTTCTCTTAGGTGGCTGTTTGAATTCCTTGTTATTGATATTTTTGTCCTGGTCCCTGAAGCAGGGCCAGGCTGGAAGGCAGGTGACTTAAATGTCAGCAGAAAGGGTTTAAAGTTCTTACATAGCAGCTGGCTTCGTAAGCATTTGCTCAGGTGTTTCCATAGTGCCTCACTACTCACGATACATTTCCCAGAAAAATTGAACATCTAAATTAAGTGTCTCATTAAGCTGTCTCAGATGTACCTTTACTCATCTTTGCCTTTCCTTGAATTAGAAAAAAATACAATTCAAAACATTTTTAAAAACCTCCTAGCCTCTTCAATCCAGAAAGTATGAGTGGTTTCCCATATTCAAGTTGTTATAAGGTCTAGTAAAATGATCAAGATCACACTTGTTTCTACCTCTGCATGAAGATTCTTAACCAGAGTCACTAAAACATGTTCTTTAAAGCCTAGTCTAAAACTAGAGTAATGTATATCTAGATGATCAGACTGATTAATGAACAGTTAGTGCCTGTCGGATCCACCAGTGGCTTCTCAGTGACAGGTTTCAAAGCAGCTTAACGTCAAAATCTAATTATTACTTTTTATTTATTTACTTCCAAAGTAAAACTGGTGGTGGTCAAAGATAGCTCCTTTTCTGTAGCTCTCTTCTGTTGCTTGCAGAACTGGGTCTTACTGGGATTAAGTTAAGTTACTGGATAATAGATCTTGACTGGATAATAGCAGTTTGACAATGGAACCAGTTAACTTAGGGAAGTGATGAGTTCATTTGCTGGAAGTCTTCAAGCAGAATGTTGGCGTCTGGTTCTTGTCCTAGATTTCTTGAAATCAAGTAGGAAATTGAAATCATTGGTTCACAAGGACCCTTGATGGTCATGGGGCAGGGCTGTACATTTTGCTGGAAAGATCTTTTATTATTTGATTAATTATCACATGGACATTTCTGATGTGGGTTGAAAGACAGGACTTCCTGGTTCATTCCCAGAAACATTTGTTACCAACCACATGCCAAGTCAAGATGTTAGATTAGGCAGAGCACAGGTGAGCTGCCAAAGTAAATCCAGTCATACTGAAAACAGTTTTTGTAACACTGTACTGTTAGAAGATGAGGAAATTAAATGGGCTACCCTTAGTTCTTTTCTGGCTCATTATGGTAAACATTTCTCAGTTTAGTCTGTGGGAACTGTGAGATGATGTAAATGAGGACTATCTGAACTGATTGGAACATCCACCTGTATCATTTGATTTTGATCTCCTGTCACACTCAATTGGCTCAGGTTTTCTCTGCCAATATTCTGAATGTGCCAAATGGCTTCTATTGAAAAGGGCCCTGTGGGGTTGTTGGGTTTTTTTTGGGGGTGTGTGGATATATGAAACTTGCATTTTAGGTGTTTCATCTCCAGTGGTTCCAACTTTCACATGAGATCAAAGGTAAAAAATGGGGAAGGAGAGAGAGAGGGTTAACACCTCACAAAGGACACCTCGTGGCAAGGATCACTCATTTAAAAATAATCTGAGAGTATATTTATGAATATTGATACTGAACTATGTTCCTGTATTGATGGAGCAAAGACTTGAGTTTGTTGTACATGCCTAACTCGGCAGCTGGTCTTACTGTGACCAAAGTCATTACTCCTGCCTGTTGATGATTAGGTGCAAAAGCCCTACCTAGGTGATAACATTCAGGGAGAAGCTAAGGGCAAGGTGTGGAACATTTTGTTACCCTTAGAGATCGCAACAGCCTATTATGACAGCTCTTGATCTAGCCTTAAAACCCACAAACAAATATCTAAGTAAATTTCACCACTTGGGATGGGTATTTCATTATAAAGCGAATGGGAAAATGTGCAAAAAAATTTTTTTTGTCTGTTCTCAAAAGAGCCTCCTAAACATGCTGGATAGCTCAGTGGTGCAACTGAGGAGAGAGAGGTTGGGAGTTTGATTCCCCACTGTGCCTCTACAGGGGATGGACTTGATCTGTAGAGCCCCAGCTCAGAAGATGACAACGATGACGTATGGTTTATATTATTTAAACATTTCATGTTTCTTTCATGAGCCTTGCACTAGGGAATTTACACAAAGAGGAACTCAGCCACTGTAGCTCTGACTATAAGGTAGACAAAATGTGTTGAACAAATGCATTATCTTTATCTGGTATTTGCCTGAAGTGTGGACCACTCCGCAATGACTAATTTCTTTTCTAAGGGCAGTGAATCTTCATGGAAATTCAATTAGGTGCAGCTGAGGATGGTTTCCTTAAATGACAGTATGTAACCTTTCAAGCATTTAGATGCAGGAGAGAGGCTCACGTCCATCCAAGTGGGACTTGGAGAGAGGTGAATGACATGATGGAGTGGCTATTGTAGGAACAAGAACAGTTTTTCCTCCTTTGCTTCTTGCCCTGAAATTCTTTCTTGCTGCTCCACTGTTTGGAGAATGCCAGTTACGCAAGTGCTCCTTCAGAGCTTGCCAGTCTGAAGTGCTGAGTCTGTGGGTGGAAGTACAGTGTGTGTGTGATTATTTAAACAAAGCCTGGCTTAGACTGTGCAAGTATCTAGGTGGCAGAGATTGTTTCCAGGGGCCAGCACCTGTTAGGAAGAATGCCTGGGCGGAAAGATGGAGGTTGTGGTGAACCATGGAGGCCACCTGCACACTGGTTTCCGGGGCGATTGCTCTAGCTTTTGCCTGAGGACAGACCCCAGGGAGAACCAGATGGTTGCCTCACAGTTCTGCAAATAACCCCGGGATCTGAAGAACTTCCCACATGCTTTTCATCAAAAGGAAGCAAGGAAAGAACGCGGCATGCTTTTTGACATACACTGCTTCCACAGTGCTTTTCAGGTTGCAGGCTTATTCAAAGCCTTGTTTGCTTGTTGTACAAGAACGGGAAAATTGTTAAAATAAAGCATCATCAAGAACTAAATCCACTTCTTAATTCCAGGTAGAGTATACCCATTGAATCAATGGGAGCTTGATAAATCCATACTCAAGTTCCACTGATTATATCGGTCTACTCGAGTTGGGACTATCAACTAGATTTAAGGCAATCTTATTGAGTGCAAACAACCTTGTTTTTCCTGGATAGCAGTCAGATGAGGTTTTAGTTCAAAAGCTGGCCGTCTCTCTTTTGAACTACAGTACAACTCCCAGAATTCCCCAGCCAGATGTCATAAGGGAGAAGATCAGCTCTAGAATTTGCTATCACCCTTTCAGGGCAATAGGCTGAGATGGCGAATGCCATTCCTGCAGAATCTCTCCTCATGTTTTTCACAAAGGAAATGTGCCATGATTGAAAAGCCCTGGAGAGTGAGATTGTAGCAGCTCATGCTGGCGATTAGGAAAAACTAATACAAAGGAACATTCCTTGTCACCATTGAAATACAAAAGGAGGTGGGGGGGAGCAATGGTTTTTTATTTTCTTTATTGGTGGCCTATAAAGGTGCCGCCTATAGCCTAGTCCTTGCCACCAGTTCTTGCATCCTTCTGGGCAATGGCTCCGCAAGCCCATCTGCCTCTCTCTCTCTTCCTCACCAAGTGTATGCTTTGGTCCCCATCCTCCGTTAGATAATTGACAAGACACTTGACCCTGCAGTGAGTCAATCCCCCCTTGTGAGCACCAAGGTGGCTAAAAGCTAAGGTGGGAAATTCTACTTTAGGGGGAGCAACGGAGCTGACATTTAAGCATGCCTGTGAGAGAAGCAAGGCAAAGGTGGAGACTGCCGTCAATTAAGGAACCCCTGGGCTATAGTTCAAGCCCAGAAGGTGGTCGAGCATTGATGGTTCCTCAACCTGGGATGATCTTCCAATGTTCATTGAACTACTGTACAAACTCTGTGATTCCTGGTTAGCTGTGCTGAGTGAGAATGATGGGGCTTGTAGTCCAACACACACACACACAGGGACATCGGATTGCTGGAGTTTACCTCAGGGGAAGAACAATTCTTCATGTCGCCCGTACTGCTAAGGGCTCTGAACATCTAGGAATCTCCCATTGCCAACTTGCATGGAAGTTGTTCCCGGAGAGGCCTGATCTGTCCAGAGGAAGGGGAACGTGAAACTGTTGTGCACAGTGCCGGTCTGTTGGGAAAACAGAAGCTGCAAGGCTTATCTTTGAGCCTGCAAGGGTGAAGTCAGGCAATTGCCTGAACAACAGCACTACGCAGCTGCCGCCCATTGATAAGGCTGTCTGGGAGGCTGGATGGATTGCGCCAGGACTTGGAAATGCAGAGAGCAACAGAAGAGCCGGTACCTCTGTTTCTCATGCCCAGAACTGCTTACGTTTTCAGTTCCACGCTGCCGCCAAAAACAAGATTCTTGTAGCATCTTGAAGGTTCTCAAATGTCATTTGGGACAAAATATCATGGACTATAGCCCATTTCTTCAGATGCATCCAGAAACGCTGATGCCAAAGAAAGCCTATTAGTCCTTAGAGTGCCACAAAACTCGGCTATTGTTGCTACAAATTGATAGACCGACCATGCAGTTGCATCTCTGGAATTTGTTCCAGTGCTCTTTTGTGTGCCACTCTTCTGAGTATACTTTTGAGCAAGGACCGGGGTCATTCCCGACTATCAATGGCCATTTAAGACTTCCAGGCTGATTTTTCATGTAGTGGATGCTGGAAGCATGCTTCTTGATTGGAGAAGTCCTACCACACTTACTCCTCCAATCTTCAAGTATGTTTATCACATGAATGGGCATCTTAAGACCCTCCATAGACTGTTCGGCCACAGCTCCCCTGAGACTCCGCCAGCAGTTATTAGTGATGAAGGGAGATGTAGCTCAGCATCATTCAGAGTGGCACATGTTATACAACCCTGCTCTATCTTTTTCTTACTTATTTAAAATGTTTGGTGTCTTTCTCTAAAGAAGTTTCTCCCCTCCTGGTGATGGTGCATTGTCTCCTAGGTTCTTCAGCCAATTATGTTCTTCTCCTTCCTGCATGCCTCTGTGACCTTCGGTTCATTTCACCCTGAACAATCAACTAGAC
Source organism: Phrynocephalus versicolor (assembly GCA_023846285.1). Classification (NCBI taxonomy): domain Eukaryota; kingdom Metazoa; phylum Chordata; class Lepidosauria; order Squamata; family Agamidae; genus Phrynocephalus; species Phrynocephalus versicolor. Next base: position 32,320,146 of record JAHTLZ010000015.1, on the reverse strand, counting down.
TAGAGCAATCTGTTCTTTTTGCTTCTCATTAGGTAGCCAAAGGTATTTCTGCCTTTTATATTACTATTTTTTCTTAATCTATATTCCTCTAGTCTAGTTCTTCTTCATGGGTCACCTTCTCGACCCACAAAATTCTTAGCATGCTCCGAACTGCTGGACAGCTCATTGGTTTAAGTACAATATCTGGCTGTAGAGGCAGAAGCTGGGGGATCGATTCTCCACTGTGCCCCTCTGATAGGATGGATTTGATGATTTATAGGATCTCTTACAGCTCTGCAGTTTGATGATGATGATGATGATGATGTTTAATATTCAGCATAAATTCAGACTTCAGATGGTTCTGTCTTTAATTGTCTGTGTTAAAGTCTAGAATTCCACGCCAAGGCAGAAATGAGAATATATAGTACCATATAATGTGCCTTCTTTGAGCCAGTTATACGCTTCAGTAGTATAGTATATTATACAATACTTTTTTTTCATCCTAAGAAAAGCTATTCTGGGCTATCTCTATGCTGACATTTACTGCATGGCTAAGTATCAGTTGGCAGGTGTATCACTTCGCTAAAACATCCATTTTTCAATTTGATAGCTCCTAACTCAATACTGGTCTTCCACCATCATTCTTTTTTGGGCTTTCCCCTCCTTTCTGTGTCTCAAGGAGAAAGAGACAGACATTAGAACAGAGAAGGAGGGTTACACTTACACGCGCACGTGCGCACGTGTATACACACACACACACACACACACACACACACACACACACACACACACACCAGTGGGTACTATGCCTTAAAGGTAAAGGTAAAGGTTTCCCCTGCACATGCATGCTAGTCATGTCCGACTCTAGGGGCAGTGCTAATCTCTGTATTCAAGCCGAAGAGCCAGTGTTGTGCAAGTCCGTGACCATGTGGCTGGCATGGCTGCAAGGAAACACTATTTTACCTTTCCACTATTTATCTACATGCATTTAGATGCTTTCAAACTGCTAGGTTGGCAGGAACTGGGGTTAACAGTGGGAGCTCACTCTGCTGCATGGCACCCGGGATTCGAACCGGGAGTCGGCTGAGCTGCTGACTTTGCAACCAACAGCTGCAAAGCCACCATCCTGTAGGTCAGGCTTAAATATAGATCCCAAATCTGGAAATGCTGAAAGATCACTTACAGCTCATATACCTGCAGATATTTATTCCAGCATAACGTTTAACTCTGCTTGTTTACTTTATCCTGTAGTGAGTGAGAGGTTGTTATCCTCTATTCTGTTACATGGAACAAGCCCCGCTGAACTCAATAACTCTTCCTTTTTAATGTAGGAATGCATTTGAGTGCATTACAAAGAAATCTGTCCTACCAGATCTGTGTCAACGAGATGCGCTCAACGCATTACAAAAGCTAGAAACAATTTGTTGGACTAAAAATACAATTGGCAAATGTTACCAGTGGGAAGTGTTAAGTGTTACTTGGACCTATGCGGTTTACTTCAAAGACTTTCACATCAGAATTATCCTGATGGGCAACAAAACATGTCATCAATGAAACCAACATAGCAAAGGGAGTACACGGAAAAGAAAACATTCTACCAGGCCCTTGATGACCTTCAATGTGATGGCAGTGCCATCACTCCTCTCTCCCCCATCAATACTTTCCCCCTTGAGTACTTATTCATACTTTGCTATCAATACATTTTGGGATTCCCTATGTGGTGTAGTGAGTTAAGTGACAGACGAGGACTCCAGGGTCAAATCCCCACTCAGCCATGGGAACTTACTGGGAGAGTGGAACTGGTAAAACTACTCTTTAAATATTTGACTTAGCATGAAAGACTGGTTAGGGTCACTACAAGTCAGTTCAGACTCGATGAGATAAACATACACATGAACCTCAGTACATTTACAAGATGTTCAAACTCCTGTACTGTTGTCGAAGGGAGCCATTTCTGCCAGATCTCTAACCTCTCTGTTGGTCTTCTGTTGTCTCCTGTGTTTGACCAGAGTTTCAGATGTTTAGACTAGAGATAGGCACAAATAAAAAAAAATGGCGTTTCGTTTGTCGTTTGTCGTTTAGGGGGTCCGTTTCGGTTCGTTTCCGTTTTTTGCGAATTTTTGCAAAAAATTTGTTTCGTTTTCGTTCGTTTCGTTACCGTTTCGTTACCATTTATTTCAGTTTTTTGTGAATTTTTTTGAGCTTTTAAAGCAGCTCAATGTATTGCTGTAACAAAACGAAACGGATGACAAAATTTCTGGTGTTTCTGTTCGTTTCGTTTCATTTTAGAGATAAAATTCGTTTGTCATTTCGTTGTGTAACGAAACGAAAAAACAAAAACTGAAACGAAAAATTGTTCGTTTCATGCCCATCTCTAGTTTAGACTAATAGAATAGTGCTTTGTTATCTTCCCTTATTATGGATAGCTGGTTGCTTTGGTATGAAATGGTCAAGATCCCTTGGTTCCTTCCAGGCCCTTTCAGATAATGAATTTTGATCAGCCTCCCCACAATCTGATACTTCTTCATGGCATCTGTAAAATCACACTTTGGCTTCTTTGCACCTGCATGAAGAACCCAAAGTGTGAATTCACAGATGCACGCTTGAAGAACCAGAGTTACAGGTAAGTAACTCAACTTTCTCCACATATCTTCGACTGTAAGTTCCATCTTCCTTGCATAAATGTTCTTAGGATGCATTTCTGGTGATGTCGTATTGGGAAAAGCTCACTAGGTGGGAATGATGACATTTGTGATCAAAGGTCTCTGAGGCGTACAAAGCTGAAGTCCACTTTAGATGATAAACACAAGGAAGCACACAAGCACACGCTTTTCCTTGACCTCAACCAAGGAAAGGTCTACAGGGAAGGGTAGATTCCATAGTGCTTTCCCTTCGTTTACCCCTCAGATGGAAGACAGTGTGACATAGGATTCAAAAGAGATTCCATTTGAACATTAGGAAGAATTTCATGACAGTTAGAGCTGTTCGGCAGTGGAATATGCTGCCACGGAGGGTGGTGGAGCCTCCTTCTTTGGAAGTTTTTAAGCAGAGGCTGGATGGCCATCTGTCGGGATCACTGTGATGGGGGTTCCTCCATGGCAGGGGATTGGACTAGATGGCCCTTGAGGTCTCTACTAACTCTATGATTCTATGACCTCAAAAGTGCTAGGCTGGGACCCAAGCCCTTACCAAGGCCATGGAATTCAGTGGGCAAACCTAGGATGTTCACTATGTCTATCTTGGTCCAGGCTTTGTCACGGCATTGCTGTAAAGCTGAAGCCTGCAAGAAGAGAGCCAGGTAGCCACCTTGGCTCCACTGGAGGATCCTCCTTCCATTCTAAAGGGCTATGATGTGAATCGAGCTCTGCAGAGCTGAAGTCTCCTATCTTACCGACAGCTGCTCAGCTTGAGCAAGCTGTTTATGCCAACAGTGAGACATTGAAAGAGAGCAGGTGCCCCATGCCAGGCTTCCTTCACTGTCAATAAGGATATCCGCTTGGAACAGCTGCATTACCCTGATTCTTTGGTATGAGGAAGCTAAACTATAGCGACATATATAAACTCTGCAGTTTCTAGAATAGCCCTTAATTTATGTTCCCACTACAGGGATTGTTACTGAGTACAAACTTAGTATGAGTGTTAAGTAGAGACTCCTCCTGACCTCATAAGTAGTTGATCTCCAAAGAGATGGCTCAAGCCATGTTTTCTTTTTTTAAAAAATAGTTATTATTGTTTGAATTATAGCTTGTATCTCTAACCTCTTCAGTTGAGACAACTAGGATAGCATACCTGGCAGTGAGCCTGCTGTTTACTCTCAACAACTTTATGATACTGGGGGAGAGTGACTGGTAATCCTGTAACTTTTGGGGCACAGCAGTTTCCCGTTGCCCCAAACAAGTTATTGCACTCTGAAAAACAATCCTGACTAATTAGGGCATGAGAAACACTGCCTAGAAGGCAAATGCCCAAGATAGAAACGAGAAGAGGCCCCTTGTGGATTCAAAGGGTTTGAATGAGGCCCCGAAGGGAAGCCAGACCTCACGACTGACTGACAAATGCCAGGCCTGGGAACAGGGTCACACAAACAAAGAATGACACCACGGGCCTTTCAGAAGTTTTGCACAACAACGCCCACACCCCTCTAGAGTTGGACATGCTGTCTGGGGCTGATGGGAGTTGCAGGGGAAAAGACTGGAGGATAGGGGGCAGAAACCACCCACCTCCAACAGTTCTGTTTTCTGGATCCTGGACTCATTTTGGTCAGAGAGATTGTCAAAATCTCTGCCAGCAGGCAGAAATCATGCACAGAAGGCTGCCTATGAATGGCTTGGTGGGGGGAACCATTTCCATTTCAGGTTTGTTTTTTCAGGCTGAGGAAGGTTTGACCCAGCGTAGTCATGCCTCAGTAGGACCTCTGCTTCTGCAGCATCAATTCCTGATGATAGAGCACTTCTAAAAGAAGCGGTTCTTAGACAGGCCAACTTCCTTCTACCTGGCACTCTCCAAGACCATTTTGGATTACAATTGCCATAATGTCTATTGGCTGTGTCGATGAGGACTCTTGGAGGTTGTGGTCCAAAGTTTTACCTGCAGTACAGGCATTTAACCATTGCGCCAGTTCTCCAGCACTTGGTAGGTACTGAATGTTGAACTGGCAGCCTAGACATCTCACCAGGTATCCATTAAAATTCAGTCCAAATATATGTGGCTGTTGCAACAAAAAAGCCTTATTGGTTGGTGAGTCATGTAGGGCAGTCTAGTAAGAGCAGAGGCCAGTGGCTATGCATCTGCTTCATAGGTGGAAGATTTTCAGCACCTCCAAGAGGGACGAGAAGGACCCCTCTTGAAAACTCAGAGAGCTGCTGTTGGTTCTATATCAGTTTTTCCAGTATTGACGGCATCATCCTCTGGCATATTTCGATTTTAGGCCGGCCACTGTCCTGTAAGAGTGACTTTCACCAAATGAATTTCAGGGTTGCGCAGCCACTTGATCTCCCCCAGACCATGATGGAAGTTCCTTCAATTGCTTCACTCTGGAACAGCAAAAGAGACTTCAGAATAAGCGAAGTATGAGCAGCTTTGCCTAACAAGGGTGTCAACAGAGCAAGAAGTGGTCTGTTACAGAAAGGTTGTAAACCAAAAGGAAAATAAACCTGGATTCAGTTCCAGAATTAACCCCATAGACGACCTATCGCTGTCCTGGAACCTAGGTGACCTTGAAGTAGGCTTAACTCATAAGCAGAGCAATTTCTATGCCATCCCCTAAAACCGTGGCTACTAATACTATCACTTGTGCACACTGTTCCACCTGTTCTTCCTTCCTGGGGGATAATCAAGTGCTGATTGCACATTCTTCCAAAGAACTTCGGGAACTGGGTTTGGAGTAGGATGAAAGATAGCCTGGTTTCATCTCAACCCTTGCTCCAACAAGAACAAATTATTAGTCTGACATGGGAGAGGCAAGGAATATTAATATCGGCAAGCATCAATACCGAGAGCTTGTGTTAAGCTCTTGGGAATAGCTGGGCCTGGTGAGGACCCTCCCCCCTTTGTCCCTTCTTGGTATGTCACCTTCTGATGAGACACGAGGACTGGAAAGTTCTTCTTGGCTCACAGCCTGGCTTTTCATTTGATGCTGACGGGAGTCCAATTTTTCTGCTAAAGTAGCTTTGTCTCACTTGAACCCGCTAAAGCTCAACTCTCCAAGGACCTGTGATGAGCCAGCTGTGGTTTTTCCAGAAGAAATAATTAAGCAGAGGGAAAAAATGATAGCTCCTCACAGTAACCTTCTCCTCCAGGTTAGGAGGCTGTCTGAGATTTAGCAAAAGCCCTGTTTCCACTTACTCATTCCCATGTTAATTCAAAACCTAAGGGAGATACTTGTTTGGACTAGAGTGCTCAGAATCGCCTAGCAAACATGAGCAACGGTGGTACTGGCCGGGAGATTCTAGCTGTTGTCATCTTTAAAAGTTGCTTTTCTAAGCTCGCTGTTAACTTTAGATAGCATGCTCTTTTAAAAATATTGCCCAAATCCTTTTCTTCTGGGAAGGAGCTTCTATATGTGGAGAGTCCCTCCAAAGGGGGTTCTTGGCCCGGACAGTCCACCACAACACCCCCTGATCAAAGTCAGCCAATTATTTCAAACACAGATTCTGCCAGCAACACTGTAAGTAGATTTAGGCAGAGACAAGCGAGATTGCCCTCTCGTACTTTGGCTTCCCTCGGTGTATTCTTCCGAATGACGTTTGGAGCATTGGATATAATTTGATTTGAATGATCTGGGCTCAGCTGTAAGGAGGACATCCGGAGAGGAACATCCATTCCCCATGGGAGAGAGAACCGAGGCAGAGCTAATTCGAACAGGAGGCACAGAGACCAAACCAAAGTGCTCGCGAAGGTCAGAGCTGGCTGCCAGCGCAGTCACTCGTATCGGCTCTGCAATCCCTCGATGTGATCCTCCGTGGCCGTGAGGCTGCTCTGCTGGTCTTTCAAATCTGGACGACTGAAAAAGCTAATTTCTGCTTTTGCCTGGAGCCACCATAATGAGTCATGGTGTATCCCAGGAGCCTTTGCGTCGCCACGTCAACCTCTGAGCATCACGCTTTGCCAGTTGAAATAATAATTAAAAGAGCTGCTTTATCCTGTATCCGAACTTTGGCTCGTATTGCTGCCTCGGTTACCCAGTCAAGGTTCTCTTCAGCCAGCATCAAGAAGTTTCATGCCATCTGTTATCCCTCCGTTCATCACTGAGGAATAGGTGGCTCTTTAGATGCTATTGGGTAGCAACTCCCCTCATCACCTTGGCAGCAAGAGGCTACAAGTCGTGGCTGGGATCCTTCCAGCCACAACACACCTTCAGCCTATTGGAATTTTATTTTGCAACCTTGCATGCTGCCTCTGTTTTGTATGACTTGGGTGGACTTCTCTGGTCATTGTTTGCCTGGCACTAACCAATCATTCCTTCCAGTCTTTGATTCCAAAGAGATCCCCATCTCTCTACAGAGTGTTTTCCATTCTCTCTTTAATCTGCTGGTGTCAGTTGTTTGTTTGCTGCTGATTTGTTCAGTTGGTTGTTAAGTATGCATGTAGTAAAGAAGGCAACATACACGAGTCTCTAACTTCAAGTATTTTTTTTTTAATTTTCTCTATTCTGGGGATCTTTAAGCTGTTCTCCTTTGTAGGTCTCTATATTTGGATGGTATAGCAAAAAGGAATTTTACCAGAAATTCAAAACTCTGTAACACAGCTTGCTGCAGAACACTTGCTCCAGAGGTCCCCACTTAAAACTAAAATAGGCAGCCACCAGCTCCCATTAACATAAAGATTACCAATTCAATCAAGGCAAAGACTTACACCTCCCATCTCAGTCACTGTCCAGACACTGACTTGAAAGGATCTGTAAAGCTTGTTTGAAAAGAACAATTAATTTAAAAGGACAAATTTAAAAATGTAGGAAACAAATCCCAGATCCAAAACAATTGTGGGTATAGAATTACAAGGTACAAAACAAAATAATAACAAACACCACCCTATCTAACTCATACCTGAAGTAAAACTGAGGAGACACTCCCTGTGTTCTCTGGGGACAAATTCTTACATGGCATGCAGAAGTCTACTCATGAGTAACAGATAGCGAGGAAATGAAGCACTGCATCGCTATGCTAAGCTCCAAAAGACTCCAGCTCTAAATTCCTCTTTATATCCCAGAATGCTCCATTGACACCTGGGCTGACCATTACATAATTCCTCTTAATTCTTTCCAGCTTTGAAATCTGCATACCATCAAGGGAGGCAGCATGCCAACTTCCCAACTCACAAAGGCAGCCATTTGATCACTTTGATATATAAATGAGATAAGAAAAAGAGTGTTAGGCTTCTGTTTGAAGTCTTCCTGATGTCAAGCTTCCTTTGAAGTAATCCAGGGCAGGGATGTAGGAACAGGAGATTGGGAAATTGCTGTGAACCAGTCATCTTCCAGGTGTGAAAGCTCATATTCTCATGACCTTACAGGCAGACAGAAAAGTCCATATCATGTATTTTACTTGTCACATTCCTGAATCTTTTCATGCCAGCATTTGGAGAAAATGTCTTTGATAAAAAGGAAAGTCAAAAAATAATAACAAAAACGTAGGGCTATGATGGACCCATCTAGAGTTGATCTATTTACTGAATGGGGCTTGCTAAGTCAACACGTGTGTAAGTCTCTTTGAATCAGTGGATGTGCACAACTATGACTAACATTTGGACTGAGTCCATAAATCCCAAGAAAAGTAAAAACAATCTGACATGACTCGCAGCACACAACATCATAAAAAATTACTCTTGGCAGCTGATTTGACCCATATCAAAGGCTCAAAGGACCTTTGCTCTGGTCTAGCGTGTTGTTATGGCACTTATAATCTTATGTGGACATTTTTATTGCCTTCTGCATTCTTTCAATTGCCAATAGCCCTGTCTTCCACCCAAGATCAAACCCAAGATGGTGATGGCTTTCTGTGGGCTTGAGCTTCCATGTTGGTGGTTTCCCAGTGTTACTGTAGCTTTGTTACACTTCATGCTGAATCCAGAACATGGCACCACAGGTGCAGCTCTTCTCCTTCCTCTTCTCTCACTGGCTGGAGGCCCATTCACCGGCTTCAGCACTGTATCAGGGACCACCTTCACCAGCAGTGCACCAGTTCCATCAGCAGCTGGGGCTGTCCTTCCTCACATCCTCAGGCCAGTGGCCAGTGCAAAGAGGACACAGGATGGGGAGAAGCCCTGCACAAGTATAGACTACTGTGGTGCTCTCTACATGGGGCTGCCCTTGAGGTTGATGCAGATACTGCAGCTTGTGCAGAATACAGCTGCCAGATTATTAACGGGGCTTAGAAAGCACCACCATATTACCTCCATACTGGCAGCTCTGAACTGGCTGCTGATACACTACCACATCAACTTCAAGGTTTTGATGTTAACATACAAGGCCATAAATGGTTTGGGACCTCAGTATGTGACAGAGTGGCTCCTCCCAAGAAGAACTGCCCAGATCACTGGTGCTAGCCAGGCCTTCTCCGTGGTTGCTCCCCAGTTATGGAATCACCTACCACCAAAAATTTGCCTGCCACCCTCACTTCAAACCTTAAAAAAACTACTGTATACATGGTTTTACAGAATGGCCTTCCCTGATTTCTTAAACACCTAGCAGGATGATATCCTTCTTTTACCGCTTATTCTTTAATGTTTTGTTGTTGTTTTTGTTTGATCAGTTATTTGGTTATTTCTATTTTTATTTTAGTTTATTGTTGATTTATTTGGTTATAATTTGCTCCATTATGTTGTTTTGTGTTTTCATTATTTAACTCTGTTGTTATTGTTATGTTGAGATTTTATGTTGCAAACTGGCCGGTGGGGGGGGGGAGGAGAAGCACAGCTTCTGCAGTGCTGCACTCCAAATTTGGCACAAAGAGCGAGGAAGCATTGCGTGCTCATCTCTAGTTGCTGTCCCACTGTCAATCTCCCTCCCATCTGTAATTTTTTGCAATGCTCTCTTATTTTGGTACTATGTGCCATCAAATCACATCCAACTTATGACAACCCTATGAAAGAATGACCTCCAAAATGTCCTGTCTTCAACAGCCCTGTTCAGCTCTTGTAAAATCAAGGTTGTAGTTTCATTTAGGGGTCGGTTCATTTCATATTTGATCATCCTCTGTTCCTGCTGACTTCAGTTCTTCATTATTGGCTTTTCTAGCAAATCCTGTCTTCTCAGGATGTGTGAAAGATATGACAATATGAGTTTCATTGTTTTTTTCTTCCAGAGAAAACTCAGCCATCCTTTGATCCAGGACTCATTTGTTCATTTTCCTGGAAGTCGAGGGTATTCACAAAATCTTCCTGCAGTGCCATATTTCTAAATAATATCCCCTCCCATCAAACCTTCTTCACTGTCCAGCTTGAACCTCATGGCGCAGTGCTTAAATGCCTGTACTGCAGGTAAAACTGTGCTCACGACATGGGGTTCAATCCCAGGTAGCCAGCTCATGGTTGACTCAGCCTTCCATCCTTCCGAGGTCGGTAAAATGAGTACCCAGCTTTCTCAAGGGGGGGGGGATGTGTAGCCTGCATACTGTAATGAAACTGTAAACTGCCCAGAGACTACTTGAAGTGGTATGGGGCGGTATATAAGCAGAACACTTTGCTTTTTGCTTTTCCTCTTACACTAATAATCTTAATTCCACTTTGTTGGATTCACTGTACACAGAAGAGCAGGTATGTAAATGGTGGCCAGTCTAATGGAGGCTGTTTGTTTTTTTGCCACTGGAATTTGGAATCCGCAGCTCTGCTAATGTGAACCAGCTGCTGAGATGGGAAAACATGTACTCAGCAGCAGATTTTGAATGTGATAAAAGAGCAGGAAATTGTTAGTTATCTGCCTCCTTATTACTGAGGCAGATAATATTTTTTACTACCAGGGATGGTCAAAAGTGCTTATGCCATTTTCTGCTCTACAGTACTACCAAAAAGTAGCTATTTTGGAGTCCTAGGAATCTTGGGTTGTACAGGAGGTGTGGCACCATTTCCTACTCTGCCTCAGGTAGCAAAATATTTTAGACTGAAGGAGAAAGAGATTGCACCTGAAAGCAAAGAGAATCTAAGTATCATAAAAGGTTTGTTTTCATGTTTTCACGGAAGGGAAGAAGGGCAACCTGTAGGAGTAGCAGTTCATAGTCTCTTCATAGAACGTTCTCTTGGGAAGAAATCATTCTTTGTTGTCATCCTGTCTGCACTGAGCTTGGATGCAACCATAAGTGCTGCCCCCAAAACAATGCAGAGGTTCTGTACGCAGCAAGAAAGAAATCACATTGGATCGGATAGGTGTATGTCTGCCCTAAGACTGTGCAGAGGAACTGACTAAATTCACTGACGGCTCCAGTGAACTGTAAAGGAACATGTCAGAATAAAAATATAAGTGAGCCGATTATTTGATTGGTGTAAAGGGAATGGAACAAGAGAAGGAAGAAGACAGGATTAGTATGTAGGAGGAGTAGCCCAAGTCAAAACTCTGGGAATGCCATTGATCAGTCTTTCCAAAGAGGGTAGTAGTGTTAGTATATGTCAGCATGTAGAAAAAATTAAAGATTGAGGGGAAGGGAAGTGTGAAGCGCGGCACCTTAAAGATTAACAGATTTGTGCCACTGTCGGGTTTGGGGGTCAAAATTTATTCATTTATTTATAAAATCCCAATCCTATATATATTTGACTTAGTGTATATTTCCGTGTGTGTGTGTGTGTGTGTGTGTGTGTGTGTGTGTGTGTGTGTGAGAGAGAGAGAGAGAGAGAGAGAGAGAGAGAGAGAGAGAGAGAGAGAAGGGGTAGATTTACATCTCCCCCCTTTATTATATACCTGGGGTTCAGGACTATGGGGGGGGAATGCAGACAAGTGGCAATGTATTAGTAACACCGGCATGGGACTGGAACAGCCAAACCTACCTGGCAAACAGCTAATCATTCCAGCTTTGGGGTACAAGTTGAACATCTTGACAGCCCCATTCTTGTGTCACTAACAGTGTGTGTGTAATAACAGTAATACAAATGAATGTAAAGTAATTGAATTTGGGGGGGTGGTTGCTAGAGATACAAATAGATTATGCATAGAAACATTAAGAATGGCCAACATCTCTAGCAGAACTGAGATCCAAGCCAGTTATTGTTTTCTGATTCTAAAATCCAGGTTGCCTGGAGGGTAGACACCAGAGTAAAAGGGAAAACCCATTACCTGAAGGAATGACCCCTGCCATGGCAAGGAGCGTCCCTGAAGAAAAGACACCTCTGTCAATTGACAGGTGCATAAAAGTAAAGGTACTTATCATTCATTAAGGTAGAGGCCCTCCTTCATTTTGTCAGCTCTCTTGGCACTAGGAAATGCTGCCAGCTGGGACAGGTGAAAGCCACGCTATCCCAGCCACTTGTGACAAGCTTCCTTTCAGACTTTCACCCACAAAAGCCCTGCAATGCCAAATGCCTCGATCATTTGCACAGCAGCAAGCAAAAGGAATGTCCTTGGATCCCAGCTTCCTCTTCATTGTATGCGGCAGGAAATGGGCAGAGAGACTGAGGAGTTGTATCAAATGCCTTTGTGATAAATTAGTTTCCATAAAGCACTTTCCACTCTAGAGCTTGTATAACCGACACGGCATATTCCCTGAACTGCCGTGTTTTTTTAGAAGCATAACTGCCAAACCATTTTTTAAAGGAAGGCTGCCCAAATGTGCCTTGCAGTAGCTGAAATCCAATCGTATGTCACTACTGGACGACTTCTATTTGCTCTATGGGCTGACTCTAGTTGTGACTTTCGACTTGATTTCAGCCATTCACTTTTCACATGTTTAGAAATGTAATGTTAGGCCTTGCCCAACACTGTTCTTCGTCTTGTAAATCATGTTGCTCTCTGTATTGTCCTCTGAAGGGGACTCCGCTATATAAGGCATGGCATTAAGGTGGGTGAGAAAAAGAGTTCAGGTATAAATGAAAGGGACTTAGCAGAAACAGTGGAATGATGGAAGAGGGACAGGGATGGATGTTTGCTAAGTGAAGAAAAGAGGAAAAATAGGTCGAGTGGAAAGGGGTATATAGGAGCCGAAGAAACTGACAGGAACTGAAAAAAGAGCAAACAGAAGGTGGGCTGGTTTCATATAATTGTGGCTGGATTGATTTTTTTAAACCAGGATGGCAGCTAAATTTGCATATGTTTTATGGTAGTGCCTTTCAGGATGTACTTGATACACATATTATCATATTTTCCCTCCCTCCCTTGGCACTCAATCTGAGTGGTGTCCTGTCACAAACTGCTGAATCCCTAATCATGCCAACACAGTAATTATGTTAAAATCTGCAAAATGAGATTCTTGGAACTACTTTGGTTGAGAAAAGGCTGGGAAATAATTACATCCTACAGACTGTTGTAATGTCATTTTGCCTTCAAAAATAATGCTCTTCTTGATAATGAACAATTAGTGTCTGAACACAGGGAATCTCATTCTCCTGTTTTCGTTAGACAGCCCCTTCTATCTGACAAACCAGCTCAGCAGATATTCCATAAATCAATTCAGTAACCTTTAAAGAAGGAACCTTGATTCCCATCAATCATCCAGAGTAGGTTAAAATGCTATTATGTTTCTTTTGAAATGCCTAAGATTGTCAATCTTCTCTGAATCAGTAGTTGTTGATTTCCCTCTTGATTATTCAAAGCGTTTGCCACCCACGATGCTATTGGTAACCACTGGGAACATGTTAGATTCATATCACACAGAGGAAACTGGTTTGAAAGGCAATCCAATCTGCATATATTAAGAACAGCAATGTTGCTAAGATTCTTAATCACCCAGTTCAGAATACGCATGTTCAGCTCATAAGAGCCTTCTCTTTCCTACAAACTTTCTTTTCCAGATTGGCAGGCAAGACGAGACAGCGGGACCTGAGCACAAGTTCTGCTCTGAGACTTCTGCTGGGCCTGGTCAAAATTGCTCTTTTCACTCCTGGATTTCTGAGAAGCTAAAGGACGGCCAGACCACTTGATTCAACACCTTTCTGTGTCATGAGTTATTTCAGTCTATGTAGACAAATTATATAAATTTGTTTCTTGTGGAATTTGGAAAGGTAGCTTTTATTGGACTATATTGCCCATAATCCTCCACTGACAATGCTGTCTGAGGGATTCTGGAGGCCATTGCCTCAAAAATGAAAATTTCCGAAGCTCTAGTTCTTTCTACGTGTTTTAAGGGGTGGTTGTTCCCCATCCAAATCTAAAACCTACTCTTCTTCTTCATGACACCTGTGAATCACACTTTGGATGACAGTGCAGCGGTCTTCGGTCTCCATTTCCAAGCTCTTGTGCTTTAAGATCCTCCTCCTCCCCAGTGCGCATGATCCTCCCTTCCCGCTCTCTTTTCCTCAGTTCCTTTTTACCGCCGCTGCGGACGGTCGTGTTCTCGAGCTCCTGAGGATAAGGAAAGAGAAAACTTTATTTTTTCCATTTATTTCCCTCTAAACTCTTTCTATTTTTCTCTTACTTCCTCCTCCTCCTCCTAAAATAAATCTGTCCTTTACTTTCAGCCTTTTCCTTTTCATCTCCTCTCGCTGCCCGCCATTTTATGGCCTCCTTGGCTTTATTTAAGAAGTGTGTGGCTTGCCCAAACAAAATACCAATACCAAACAAAATGCCACTGTCTTTATTGTTTAGGGGAGCAGCATCAGCCCTTCCATTGTGTGGAGTGCAAAAAATTAACAAAACCCGCAGTTAAACAACGTTTGGGACTACAGGCTCATTTGTGGGAAAAATCCCTTAAGCCCATGGATACTCATAGCCAGTCCATGGCATCGGTACCATCAGCCTCTTTGAAATCGAAGTCCTCGGTAACGTCCAAGACTGGCGAAAAGAAAAAGAAGAAGAAACCGCCTTCAACATTGACATCGGCATTGAAACTGAGGGACCACACCAGCCCGGCTGGAACTACGGAGGAAACTTCAACATCTAAACCGAAGGCCTCAACCGCAGCATCGGCCACTCCTCGGTGTCAGGACTCGGAAGTGGTTCAATCTGAACCTCGGGCGCTCTCCCCCAACTTTAGCCACAGCGATAGCTGGGGAGATACTTTTGCAGAGCAACACACTCTAACCCAAGCGCTCCTTCATACCCCAGTCATATCTATAGGCTCAGCAGAGGCTCAGCGGAATAAACATGGCACCAAGGGCCATCCAGATACCCAAAGCCAGGCCTCCTTGACTCCATCTGGAACTTCCCAAGTAGAGCGCCCGGTCAGACATCACTTGGACATGGAGAGGTTTGACCCGGAGCATTGTTATGCCTCGCCTCCCAGATATTGACCCCATGACTTCCAGACTTGCTCTTGACACCACGAGGATACCCGATACCAAGAAAAGCAACGGAAGCGTGTACGACTCCTGATGCCACAATCCTCCACGTCCAGGTCGCCGACACCTAAATGGCGCAGGTCTCGTACCCCAACGCCTTGACGTCAAGCCTGATCACCAACTCTGCGACGTCGGGATCGATCACCAACTCCTCAGCATTGGCACTGATCCATCACGCCTCCTAGACAGCAGGACCGCTCACGATACAGACACCATTCTCCGATGGATCATCATCCGGTGTCTTCTCAACAACAATTATATTATGTGCTTGGGGACACAGGTTGGCTTTTCTCCTGGGAAGCTCAGTGGGAAATGGAACTCCTGAAAACTAGCTCTGAAGCCAGATCTCTAACTCATGAGCTATCTAGAAGGTAAAAATTCAGATGAATACTACTTAATCATTTAATTTACTTGTTCTGCACCACGAGCAAAAATGCAGGAGCCCTGGCCTCTTTTCTATCTGGTCAATCTATCCAGACACAGCTAGATAGAAACTTATTTGAAAAGTAGGGTGAATTCTTTACAAAGAGGCAATCCTCCTCCTCCTCCAAGAAAGAAAACTATCCCTCTTATACTTGGTCACATAATTATACTGGATATTATTTGCCCACTGGTATTTGTCTGCCACAAATGTGTGTACGAACTTACATCAGGTGACCATTAGGAGCAGCGGACTTAAAAAAAAATAAAGTGCAACCATGCCCACTTAAGCGCGACCCAGTGCATTTTACAAGTACCTGGTCTCGAGGAGGTAAAATTTTTGTCACTGTTCTGATGCAGATTTTAAAGCAGTAGAGGAGTCTGTGGGAAAAGGGAAAATCCACACAAAAAACCTTTCGCCCCCATTCCAGTGCATATCATTGATGTATTTATTTATTTTTAAACTGGCAAGCACGGGATACCAGTACAGAGAAACCTATTTGTCATATTTGCATAGCAAGGAGGCACTCCCTGCCCCATGTGGTGCAAGCCTGGCCCTCCTCCGCCTTCTGTATGTTTCCCCCCCTTTTAACAGATAGGAATTCCTAATGGGCTTCCTGTCCTGCTACAATTAGTCAGATTGGAGGAAGCGTGTTGGGCAGGCGGGGGTGAGCCTGCATTTTTTTCTCCCTCCCCTCATTAATCCACAGCAGACAGAAACAACAGAATCAGAGTGTGGAGGGTGGGAACACAGGAACCATGACATCAATCACGTGACCGTGGGGAGGGGGAATCCGCATTTAAGTTGCCGGTGGATTTTAGTGGTCGTGTGAAAGCAGCCTAATTAAGTGTCCCTAATGGATGAAATGCCTGACCATATCCTGGCCTTGAGCCTCATTTCCTAAAGGGCTTATTTTACAGGTGATTCCATGCTGCTGCTATTAGCCAATTCCCCAAGCCCATCCCGTATAACAACAGATTCCTTACTGTTTGCATTTGGTGACAGAATTATGCAATATGGCATCAAGAAAGCTAGAGCTTCCTTATTCCTTGAAAAGGCAGAATGGGAATGCTGTGAGTGCATCCAATGTAGGTTTTTATTTATTGCTAACTATGCTTGAGGACCGCCCCAGATATTGCTGTTCCTGGAAATGGTGCCCTTTGCCCGCACACAGTGCTCTTTCTCACACTGTGCTGTCATACTTTTAAATGTGCCTTTGCAACCACAGCGGCCATTGATCGCTCTAAAACACAATCTGGGAATTCAAATCTCTGCCTGCATTTGCACACGATTCCCTGCAGAAAACTGTCAAAGAATAAACAGTTCTTGTGCTTTGTTTTTTACCCTCTAGGAAGAAAGATGACCCAAAGATAGCAAGATGTCGAATTGTCAACAAGATAAAAAAACGGTCAAGTACAGCTAGCGATAAATGAAAATTAACTATAAATTCTACTGAATGCACTCAGCATTCACATGCTCTCTCCTTCTCTTTCTCACTCGTTGGCTTCTGTTTGCCGGAAGCAAGGAAACTATCAGAGATGTGCATTTTGCACAATGTATTTCTTTTATTCCAGGTTCCTCATATTTTTTCATATTTTTCACATTCTGTTATTTGTGTATTTCCTCATTCATGTTTTCTGACACTCCAAAGCTCTAAAATCCTTTAAAATATTCAACCAACCAACCAACCCCAAAACAAACAAACAAACAAAACAGAGGCTAAGACAACAGATAATCAATCCACTGCAAAAACAGGTAACAGTAAACGAGAAAGAAAAATAATCTCAAGGCCTATTGAGGCACTAATTTATATTATTTCATTCAAAATAAGAGTATGATTTCAATGCCATCTAACTAGCACAATAACCTGGTCAACACAATTTTTGAAAAGCAAGGAAGTGGTCAGTTGGCCCACCCCTGGCTGCCATGTATAGAGAGAGACACACTCAGCAGAAAAACAACAGCAGTGAGAACAAGAAAGAAATGGTACCCCACTGACAGGAACTACCACTTACACAGCCCCGTGTGGCACACTGGCATTGGCACAAGATCCACCTACAGTCCCCACACCCCACAGGAGCAAACAGAATAGTCCACGAAAACAAACATGCCACCCCAAAATAAACAACAAAAATTTGTGGCACCTTAAAGACTATTATGTTTTAATGTAAGCTTTCGTGGACACATCCACTTCTTCAGACATATAATAGCAGAATGAGGTGTACAATTAATATATTAAGGAATATAAATTATATACCAAATGTTCATTGGCTGTTGTACAATTAATATACAATGGAATCTAAGTTACACCAAATCTTCATTTGCTATTGGATGAGTCACTGCATTTGATGCAGTTATTCGGCTGTATTGTTTAGGTCTTTGTTGTGAAAATTCCTCAAGAGACAGGAATTTGTAAGGAATGATTTTGTCTTTTATTTTGTTTTGATTTGATTTTTGTCTGGAATTCTTGCACAGACTAACACAGCTGCCCCTCACAAATCTACACCCCAAAATAGGCATCTGTAACAGTACTGATACACAGCAAGTTAAGCAAACAATTTTTTTTTAAAAAAATCTATCACATAAGAAAGTACCCCAAAGAGCAATGGTGGCAGGGACGCAGTCAAGGTAGAAATATAAACTAAACACACACACATATTCCTCTCACCCAAAACTAAGAAAAGCAAGCAAGCAAATGTATGTAACATACAAACAAAACACAAAAAAACACAATCAAAGCTGTCCTTGTAGTAAAACTACTAGACTTGGGGGATATTTCCCTCATACTAGGTGGTTGCCTTCTCTTCTTTTCTTTGAGTCCAGCAGGTAGCTGGCATAACCTCAAAACTAATTACAATAAATTTGCTGGAGGAGGTAAAGTCAATAGAGAGGAAAAATGTGATGAAAGGATCCAAGATGTGAGCACCAGCAGACAAGCAGCAAAAGCAATCCAAGATGGAGGACACCAGGAGCTCAGTTTTCAGTAATCTCAAACAAAAGAAAC
Organism: Phrynocephalus versicolor; assembly: GCA_023846285.1. Lineage (NCBI taxonomy): Eukaryota > Metazoa > Chordata > Lepidosauria > Squamata > Agamidae > Phrynocephalus > Phrynocephalus versicolor. The sequence continues at coordinate 32,301,829 of JAHTLZ010000015.1, read as the reverse complement.
AACTGAAACAGAGAGATCACTCCTGATTGGTTTCTAGGCCCTTTTACAGTTTCTAAATTCCCATGCTTACCTTCTGTGTATTCTGATTGGCTGCTAGTAGCCCTCATGATTCTATTGGTATTGAATGAAATATTTCTGAGGCAATTTGACAGGTGGACAATAGGCAATGGATGAAAGGAAGGACGCCCAGGCAGTCCTAGAATTCATTCAGGTTACACTAGAGTGGGGACCAGAACTTTCAGTGTTTCTTTTGACAATGCCATGCAACTGGCTCTCTTGTTATCAGAGGACCTCAGTGTAAGCTCCATTCCTCATAAGCATCACTCAGATGTCTTTGGACTACAGCCCCCATTATGCTGCGATTCACAGCATAGAGTTGCTGGAGGAGGCTGGAAAATATTAACCTTCTTAACCTGAAGCATAGCTGCTCAAAGCCCCTTTATAAAACTGTCAAATGTATTCCATTTTCTACGTCATGCCCTGAGACTGCTGGCTGGGCCTCGCTATTTTCGCATCTTGCAATGCTTCAGGGGGCTGCATTGCATCACTTGGTTTTTACAACACTGGCCATTAATTTTTTTAACCATTTCTGTGTGTTGTCATGGTTACTGGCAGTGATTGTAGAGTTCCTCAGATTTGTTCCCATTTTCTCTGGTTTCTTGGGGGTGAGAGCCATAGAAACCCATTTAATCCTTTCATGAAACCTGCAGAGACCTCACATGCCACCAGCTGTGTGTCCTAGAGAGAAGCTAATAACATCACCTGCCAAATGCCACAGGTGCCTGTTTGGTGTTTGGCCTCTGCTATTTGACCTGTGGAAACTGCTGGATTCAGCAGGAACGTGCAGCCCTCACTGTTTTTGAAGGAAAGGCTTCCTCTCATTTCATCAAGCAGCAGTGAAATATTAACCTGTTTGTCTGGAGCGAGCTAGACAAACAGGTTAATATTTTTTCCTTCCAATAGCATCTCTGTAAGGAAAAAAACATGTTTATCCAGGCAGCTGTTCTAAGGGAAACTAAGGTAACAATTGACTTCTTGCCCGTTTAAAAAAATAACAGCATTTAAAAAATCAGCTTTAAATAGGGCTAAGCATTGTTTCACTAGCAGCCTGCAAAACTGTCACCAATAGCCTAGTCTTGCTTTTTGTATTTTGTAATGCCTACACGGCTCCCCCCCCTTTTTAACTTTAAGAAAACAAAATGTCTGTTGTTCCTTGAAATGTGCTTTTTTTTTTCCTTTTTTTTTTTTTTTAGAAAAACTGCAATATTGTATGCCTCAACACTGGGTGCCAATAGGAGGGAACATCCTTTACCACTGCCACTAATTTGGCTGATAAAGTTTTTTCGCCATCTCTTTCGTTCGACCAGCCCTTTTTTTCCTGTTCTTTTTTATTTTCAGTTTTTGTGTGTGTGGCTCTTTTGTCGGTGTTTCACTCTTCTTCCCCAACCACCTTTTTAAGAAGCAAATGTGGAGTTTCATTCCACACGACAGGCTCTTATTTTCCCAACTATTCCTTCTGTTTCCAAATACAGTAATCGCTACAAGAAAGCATCATGTCTCTTAAGACCAAACCCCAACAATTTTAGGCCTGACTGTAGATCTGGGCTGGGGTGGTGACCCTGATGGCATTGGCTGAGCTCACATTACCTCTTTGGCTTCCTGACGATGGTGCTTCCAGGTTTTCCTGAGCTTATCTTGTGGCAGGAACACTGTTCTGGGAAGCACTTTAGCAGCCAGGGGCAAGTGGCTTCTTGGCTTCCATCCCATGACTATTGCCACTGCTGCTGCCGCCAATTTAAACTCACCAAATCTAGAGGGCTGGCTGGTGGTTGCTGTACTGCCAGGACCAGCTATGCCCACTAAAGAAGTTCCTCTTTGGAGAGCCAACATAGAGTTGTGACTGGAAGCAGATGGATTAGAGATGAACAGAGTTACCCTTTGCAGTAGGGTGCCCACTTATTTATTTCCTCCCACTATTGTTGCCATTTCTTGATGTACTCTTTATGCTGGAAGGGCCTGCGTGTGCTGATCTATGCATACATGAAGACTTCGAAGGCCCCTCCTCTTTCAGATCAGGAATCCTTTTGAACAATACTCCATGAAGCACACCAAGCCTCCGGTGTAGACGATCACAGGTTTTACAGGATCCAATTTAGATAAAATGGGACAGATTTTCTTTTTTGTAAGATAGACTATGCTGGCAATAGAATTCTGGAAAATATTCATTCATTCCGTTTCTATACCATTCCATTAGTGTTGGCATTCTCTGGGCAGTCCACAATATGCATTAACATCTTACACTAAAAACACCATCTAATAAATACAAAAAAACCCAATAAATTACAAAAAAAGTCTCTAGCTAAAATGAACTTTATATTAAAAATATACAAATTAAAACCCATTTGAACACCTCAGGACAGCATTCACATTAGTAGAAGGCAGCATTGTGTAAATCAGTTTTAATCAATGTCCTGAAAACAGAGGTGAATAGTGGCTGGGGGACCTCTGTGGTCTCAGAGTCATGACTGAAAAAGCTTTTTCATGTTGGCTTTTTTGGCCTCCTTAGATGGTGCATCATGAATTTTGTGGGAGGGGCGTTCCCCAAGTAGCAAGGTCTTAAACTGTTAAGGGGTTTATAGGTCATTCATGACCAGCACCTTGGACTAGGCATAGAAACTAACAGGAAGCCAATTCATATTGGCTGGTAGCTGTGATCAGTCTGGTAACCACATTTTGGACCTGTTGAGGTTGCTGTACTGTGTTCAAGGGTAGAGCTATGTGAACTACATGACAGTAGTCCATTTTAGAGATAGCCAGCACATGAACCACTGTTCTTAGGCATTTCTTCTTCAGGTAAGGACACATTTGTACAATCAACTAAAGTTGAAGAAAGACACTCTTAGTTAAAGGAGATATATCTGCCTCTATAGAGAGAACTGGGTACAAGAGTACCCCCAGGCCGTCAACCTAATCCTTTAGGAGGACCTAATTGAGGCCAGGTAAATATCCCTAACTCAGGGGTCCTCAAAGATTTCAAACAGTGGACCTGTCCACCACTGCCCAGACACCGCTGGGGGCTGGACCACAGTCCAAAAAAGGCCAACATGGAAAAGGGGGAGGGAGGGGCAACTGGGTGGAGTCTCCCTGTGATTGACCCATGATTGCCGTGCCTCTGGGGCCCCAGTGATGCCTCCTGCTCAGGATTGCCACCCTGAAGTGTCGCCGCTGGGATCCCCATGGTGTGCCTCCTCCTCCAACTTCTGCGGCGGTGGCAATGGCTTGAGTGGCTCTCCTTCCTTCCTTCCTTGTGTTGAGAAGGAGGCAGCAGCCCAGGCAAACTTGGACCCCTCCTTGACTCCTGGATGGCTGCACAGGATGAGGAGCAGCAGCTGTGGCAGGGGCGGCAAGGCTTGCGCCATTGCACGTGGATCTGGCTGTGCACCCTGGCCAGCACACCCTTGCTGTGCCCCAGAGGGAAAGTTATCCCCTCTCCTGGCCTGGCCCAGCCTGGCTTGGTACACTGCAAGTGAGGGAGGGAGGGAGGGGAGGCAGGAAGGCCTGCCCAAAGCCACCCACAGCCCACTCACTGGCCGAGCCCAGCCAGGCTGCAGTGTTCATTTGACTTGCCGGCCTGCCCATCACCAATCAGGGACAAATGCAGCCTTGCCAGCCTCCCAGGAACCAGGCCCGGCCACTGTTGGCCTTCCCTTCTCTTATTTTTCTACCACCACCTCCTCCTCCTTGCTGGTCACTAACCTAGTGGCAGCGGCGGCCTCCACCTCCGGCCATGGCTGGGGTCCCTCCTCCCCTTCCTCCCTTCCTCCGGTGAGCAATGTAGAAGCTCAGAGGGGGCTGGGCGGGCGGGAAGTCACTCCGTTTTCCCCTTGGTCACCCACCATCTGTCCCTCCGTCAGTCCACTGCTGCAGCTGCTTCTACTTGGACGGCTGGCTGGTGCTGCCTTCACCTTCCCCCTTCCTTCCTCACAACCATAATAACACAGCAGTGGCAGCCACACAAGGAAGACAGGTGGGCGGGATGGAGAAGGAGCAGGGGCGAGGCCCCAGGACATGGAGGGAGCGGGGACCTTGCCATGTCCCTCCCATTTTAAAGTGCTCCACTTGGCTGCAGCAGGCATCTCAACCATCTGGGTGGTGGGGGACCTTGCCGCAGTCCTCCCGCTTGGAACTGCCCCACTAGCCGGCCCGCCAATCATCTGAGTGGTGGATGAAGGGAGTGGGGGAAGTGACACAGAAGGCCAGCTCACTTGCTTGCTCCCAAAGCAGGGGTGAGTGTGTGTGTGTGTCTGCAATTGGTCTCACGGGCCGGATTCAGGACTCTGGGAGCCGTATCTGGCCCCCGGCCATAGTTTGATGACCCCCGCTCTAACTAGTCTGGTGATCCTCCCAACAGCAGGATGCAGTTTCAGCTTATTTGCCTTTGTCCAGTCCATTATTGACACCAGGTAGCACTCAAGTACACACACAGCATCACTTGCAGATGAAGAGAACGAGAATAAGAGACCTCTCTGTTATCCGTGTATTGTTGACAACAAACTTCAGTTCTCTGTATGACTTTTTTGCATTTGCCTCATATAGAATATAAAAAAGCATTTGGAAGTTGGCTGATCCTTGTGGGATGCTGCAAATAACAGAGATCCAAAAGGATGAACATCTCATCCTACCCCCCCCCCCAGTTGTACCATCTGGGATTGGCACTGAGGAAGGTCTGGAGCCACTGAGTAATGAGGATTCTGATCAATAGCCTTCACAAAAGCATATAGTGGTTGATGTTATCAAAGGCCGCAGAAAGATCCCAGGAGAATCAGCAGGGTTACACTCCCCCATCTGGCTCCCTTCGAGGATTGTCCTGCAGGCTGGCTAATGCAGTTTCAGTGCCATGGCATGGTCTTAAACCTGATTGAAATGGATCTCAACTATCTCTTTCTTCCAAGAACACTAGCATCTGGTCAGCTGCCACTCTCTCTATCAACTTGTCCAGGAATGGAATGTTGGCCATGGGCCTATAGTTCTTAAAATCATCCATTGGCCTCACAATGGTTTCCTTTAGATGGGAATGTAAATGACAATCCCATACGGACACCTTAATAAGAGTCTGATGCTCATCTCCCTTCCTGATTTTAAAAGCTATGATGTTAAAGATCTGGAGATGAAGTATAGTCCAAACAAATAATTCTTCAAAGCTCTGGACAACTATGGGATGACTGTGGATGGTGCAAGCAAAAATTCCTCTGAGGGCACCCACTGAAACCTTATGTGGTGTTGTGGTTAGAGTGCTGGACTAGTACTTGGGAGAGTGGAATTCAGATTATGACTTGGACCATGCAACTCATTGAGTAATGCATGACATGTTGCCGTCGTTTGGCCCATCTTACCACAAAAAGAATTAGGGAGGTAAGGACAACGTACAGTGTCTTGAGTTCCTGGGGCGGGAAGCTAGGATATAAATAAAGCAATGCTGAAACATGAAGGATAGAAATAAAACATTGACCCTTCTTTTTCCAAAGAGTCTTTTGGCCTTGAATCCCGAAAGAAAGACCTCTTCTATGGCTGGGCCAGCAATCAGAAGTGATTTCTAGGACAAATTCTTTCTTTGATCACAATCACTGCCATTCTCATTTGACATAATTCCTCTCATCTTTGACATCAGGTCTGGCGGGAGAGTAAAGGGATACCAAGAGGAACAAAGCTCTGTATTACATTTGAGGCAGGTGAGTGGATTTAATGGGGAATGGAATTGTGGAGCAGCTGAGAAGCATGAGTGACAGCTACAGAGGGAAGGTGCTGAGAGCTTTTAGGTCTTCCGGGGCGCACACAGGGATGCAGTGCTTAAACGGAACCAGAGAGTTGTATGATTGAGAAGAAAGATGCAGAGTTTCCAAAGAGGAGCTATTTTTTTAAAAAAAACATGCTGAACTTTTGCTTAGTTGGTGATAAGTCAAGGTGGTGAGAACATAACTCAGGGACCAGGGACCAGGAGTCAAGTCAAGCATGGCAAAGGGGGTGGGGGGGAGAGCTCTCTGAGGAATCGAGAGAGTGTCCAGCCAAGCAAACCAGATTTTTTCCCCTCATGCCCAAGCCACAGGGAGGACAAGGGGACAGCTAGATCTGTGACAACACCCCCTTCTCCTCTTCAAATTCACTGTTCTTAAACTTGAATATGTCTTAAATGTTCTTGGTGGTATATTGCCCTTCATTATTGTAAACTGCCTTGGATCCTTTTCCAAGGAGAAAGGTGGAGTAGAAAATATTCAAAATATTCAAAATAAATAAATAAATAAATAAATAAATAAATAAATAAATAAATAAATATCCCTGGATCCAATTGGGTGATTAATATGATTGATCAAATTATACCATCTCTATAATTCTTTGACGCAGGGTCCTTTTGTTTTAGGCCAGGCTGAGCAAAACAAGGTGAATTTTCACTGTGATTTCCATGCTTCCTCTCTTATTCAGTCCTTAAATCTTTCCCCCATACTATTTTCAGTGTACCCAGTTCTCATAATATGAGTCAGCAGGTGTTCAGCAGCTTTTCTGAATGATATCTTTAGAATCTGTAATTAACATTTCAAAAGTCGTGAGAGACCTGGTGACTTGGGGTTTAACCTGTCACAAAGATGCACACTGAGTCACTTGCAAAATGTAGTGCCAAGAAGGATTTATTATTTGTTTGTTATTGAATGAACCACATGAATCAGCATCTGATTTTGGTTTCATATTATGATAAAACTACCACATTTCCCATAGATGAAGCCACTTATCTCACTAGTGAAACAGAAGGTGGCAGAGGAATGAATTCAGTGGCAGTACAAATGAATACAAACAATTCTGTACTTTTTTCAGATTGTTAAGGTGTAACTGGACTGGAAAATATAGGGTAAAAAAATTAAAATTGTTGCAGGAGAAAAGAAGCCTGCTTAATTTGTCTGTGTTACACCCATGTAAGTCTAAAGTCAACGGAACTCATATGTTACTATCTGCTAAGATTTTCACTTTCGGCTTAATCTCACTAATGTTGTGGATAAGGAGTTCCTAGCTCCCTTCCTTTTTTTTATCATTATAAGCTATTTTGGTTAATCCAGACTTAAGCATTGAATCTGTAACTATTGAATAGTTGTTCTTGCATATAATGACTACTGAAAGCTGAGAAAGTGAAAGGGAGAAATTAAAAAAAAAGATTAAAGCTTTTGCAAAATGGATATTTCTACAGCAAAAAACCTATCTGACTGGGTTAATTTTATTTCTTCCTATTGATATAACAATGGCTTGTAATTATACAAATTAATTTTATTTAAGTTGCTAAATATAATTGCATTCAGATACTTAATGGCCGCTGCTGTTCCATTATTATTACTTAAGTATAATAATAGAAGGTTCTGTTCCACCCTCCTTGGTCAGATTAAGCACCGGTATTTTTGATTTAGCAAGACTTGATAATTAAGCCTGAGGCTCTTCCAAATTTACTTATTAATTCAAGCATTCAGGTTAACACTAACTAGATCAGAAACCATGATAGCTTTGTCATCTGCACAGAGATTCAAGAGACAACTCCCCACTCACATTTGCACAACATTCATATTAAGGCTGGATCCAAGAAGGCTGGCTAAGGGTTCCCAAGCAAAAGCAAACAAAATAGAACAGAGAGGACAACTCTGCTTTGTGCCTCTGTCGACATTAAAACCTGGCATTATTTGTCCAAAATAGGACCTGAAATTTGTTATGCAGTATTTTTAAGATTCTTAGAAATGAGTCCCAAATATTCAACTGTTTGCAGACTTTCCAAAAGGATTTTCATTCGAGATCCAGACTAAAGGCCTTTGAAGGATGAAAAGAAGCTACTCTAAATAATTCCATATGGTTCTTTGTACTGTAGTGTATAACACTGGCTGAAATCCACCAGTAAGCTACGACTAGAGTAGGGCAATTCAATCAGTGGAACCTACGTAAGTATTGACTCAATGAGTCAATGGGACTGCTCTAGTTGTGACTTACTACTGGACATCAGCACTGAGCAAATGTCTTACAGAGCTGGAAGACTATTTGTATTTTATGAAACATAATTGGTCTTCAGCTGCCAAGATGCCCTAAGCACATTCGCCTGATTTCGGAAGCTAATCAGGGTCGGCCCTGGTTAGTACTTGGATGGGAGACCACCAGGGAATATCAGGTGCTGTAGGCACCTGGAGTAGGAACTGGCAAACCACTCCAGTATTCCTGCCAAGAAAACTCCATGGACATGGACTCACAAAGAGTCGGTCATGACTGTAATGACACAACACACACACACATAATTGGCCTTCATTCTTAAAACAAATAGTCAGTACAACTTGTTTGGTAGCTATAATACTAGTACTGTTGCCCCCCTATTGATAACCCTGACTAGTGAGTACCAGTTTACCTTCATCAGATCTATGTCTAGTTTATTCCTTCAGATTGTTCTTGCCAGATGCCTGGAAATAGAAATTGAACATTGACTCGTGACTGAATTAAAAAATGAGTTAGGATTGAATTGTTTTTCAAAACCTCTACAGAAATAAAAACCATCAAGACTTAGATTTCCTTATTGCCTCAAGGACTCGGTTGTCGCGGGTGCACATGCTGCGGGTGGCCACGCCCAGGGAGGCCCGGAAAACATCTACCCGTTCCCGGGCTTTCTCTGTGGCTGGCCCTGCCCTCTGGAACCACCTCCCCAGCGATGTGCGCCTTGCACCGTCCCTGCAAGCCTTTCGGAAAGCTTTAAAAACCTGGCTTTTCCAAGAGGCATTCGGTGGCTGATTTTTTTTTTCCCCCGCCATCTGCTTCTTGCTGATTGTTTGGTCTAATTGTTGGTCTAACTGTTGATTAATTTGTTTTTATACCGATTCATTTTTGTCTATTGTTGTATCCTGTGTTGTGAACCGCCCGGAGTTCCTTCGGGAAGACGGGTGGTATACAAGCTTATAAATAAATAAATAAATAAATAAATAAATAAATAAATAAATAAATAAATAAATAAATAAATAAATAAATGAATAAATAAATAAATAAATAAACAAACAAACAAACAAACAAACAAACAAACAAACAAACAAACAAACTCATTGGAAGTTTCTTGGTTTATTTAAAACTCTTCAGGATTGTTGACAATTTTTTTCACATTAGCTGTAACTAAAATTTGATTGATTAATATTTCATTCAGTTTTGACAAGATATATAAATGAATGCTTTAAACTGTAAACATTTCATTAGTCTTACATAATGCATTCATTCTCAGTTTTAATAGCAGAATCTGGTTACATATGTATTCTGATGTTACTTCACCAGTGTTACTTCAACAGCTAATTCATGCAAGTTAAGAAATCATTGAAAGTATTTTGTACCGCTCACAGAGGTGCATGATTGGCATGTAATATCAAATGTCTACATTGATGTCTTAACTTGTGGTCATCTGCTGTGTTAATCAATGGCAGGAGACTTGTGCTGTGAGCAAGGCAACCGTGACCTGGACTATATTTCAAACTAGGGTTGCTTTTTCCTAATGTAGCATGTGAACAGTTTTGAGTTTTTATTAACAAATTCAAAGGAAAAAGGAGAAAGAAATAATTGAGGTGGCCTAAGAGCAGCGGACTGGTTGAGTTGCATTCTCCTGCTTTTAAGCTAGGCAGGTGGACTGGAGTGAAAACTCTCTTTTTCTGGTCTGCCTGCCTGCACTCTTTTCCTGGGAATCCCTCTGGCTCAAGCCAATACCAAGCTGGCAAGGGAACCTCTTCTTCCCAACACCTAGTCAGGGCTGGCAGGGCAGACTTTGGCAGCCACCCCCTCTTCACCTGCCAGCCACATGCCAGACATGTGCCCTGGTGCCCTCCAGCCCAGGGATCCTTCTTGGCTGCAACTAGGGCACCCAGGTAAATCCGGGGGAACCTTTTAAAAAACAATAACGTAATTAGCAAATTCATAGTAATGTTGGTTCACATATTAGAGATTTCATGAGATTTTATTGTCTGTCATTCCATTTACTCCTTTGACAATTCAGACAGGTACCACCTGCTTGCAGATAACCCACAGTCAGCTTTTTACTGTGGCTTAGCTGAGTGAAACCAGAGTGAAAGCATGTGAAACATATGTCCTGTTTTGATGTGCATGTTTCATACCAATGGATGACAGTGGCAGCCGAGAAAGGGGTGGGTAATGAGTAGTAGCAATGACAACTATTGATGATGATGATGATGCCACTGGGCTTCTTGGGTGCTGCTGCCCTGCTTCTACCTACTATACAGGTCTCTTAGTCAACAGCTGCAAAAATTACACCTGTGATGATGAGGTTATTGGAAGAACAAGATGACTCTGTAGGATGATAGCTCCATATTCATCACAGGGGGTCTCACTCCATGAACGTCAAAGAAAGTTAGGTGTTAATATGTAGCTAGAACACTGATAGTTTCAATTGTTCTGGAGACTCTTGTCTTGGAGATACTGAGGTTTGTAGGTAATACAGTAGTTTTTTTCCTGCTCAATACCTTATTAAGAACTGGAAAAAGAAAGTCCAGCAATGCAAACTTGTTGAATTTAAAATAAAGTTAAAATTTTATTTCAGTCAAGCTAGTCCTGCTGAATTCCGCTGGACCCCAAGTGCCCAATGAAGAGTCCAATGAGAGAGAAATCCTGAAGAGAATACTGCATTTATTAGGCCTAATAAAGGACAGCAGGTGGACACAAATCCAGAAACAGAGCAAAGATGTCCGACCCCCAGCACAAAGAGAACCACACTTTTATTAGTTCCCCCCCTCTTCCCTCCCCCGAGTAGCGCCGCCCAGGGGTGGGCAGGGGACGGTTCTTCGGATAGTCCAATCGGTGTGGTCCAGGGGCTGCTCAGAGGCGTTCCTGGGTGGTCTCTGGTAAGCTGGAATCGGATGCCCGCCCAGGTGTTGATGAGTCCAAAGTGTCCTTTAATTAGGCCATCAGGATATGACAATGAAAAGGGGAAACAGGACATTGCTCTTGGGTCTGGGTAAACTGAGGAAATCGAAAAGTCAATAGAAGGTTGGGGAGGGTCAATACAAAAGTCAATGGGGAGCCGGAAAGCTGATGAGATCATCCGGAGGTAGCAGGACAGTCCTTTGTGGATGCAGGGATGTGATAATGAAAAACCCCCAGGCTGTGGCAGAATCTGGTAAACATCTATGGTGGATGTGCCAGGAACTTTGTAGAAGATGGATTCCTTCTAGAAGATGTGACTTGCTCTGTGGGACCGCCATGATGTCTGTCTCCTTGTGCCATAACCCCCTTTGCCCCAGAGTATAGGTACAGAAGCCATAGAATAGAGCAGGAACATGTTTAAGCACACCCAGGGAAGAAGGGGTGGGAGAAGGAGAGAGAAAAGGAGAAAGAAAGAGAGGGAGGGAGGGAGGGAGGGAGGGGGGGAAAGGCCACCTTTGAGTCAAGAGTCATGGGTCTGCTTTAGACAGAGGCAGGGGAACCAGGCTTCTGAGAGTAAGGGAGTCCCTGATCCTTGAGAATGATTGCTCAGAATCATTCCCTTGCAAGCCAGAGCATGGAGGAAATAATTCATCAGTCCAGGAAGAATTCTGCCTGAACTGCGTCTCTGGCTGAGATTTCAGGGTTGGGAGAATGAGGGAAGAAGGGCAAGAAAGGGTTAACCAATTCACCAGTAAGGGACATTTCTTATTCCCTGGCAGGAATCCCTGGAACTGAAAAGACCAGCTTTCCAGGAGTTTTCGCAAGAGGGGAAACTCTGTCTGGTCAATTTGGGAGCGGGGGGTAGTCTACCTCCATAGAAAGATATGGGAGCTGAGGAAGAAAATGGAAAGGGGACCGGTCTATCGCTATAGGAATGAATGGCCGGGAGAAGGCAGAGATTCTGTGGAACTGCAGCTCGGGTAAGGGGTGGTGAAAGGAGTCGCTCCCCTCAGCTGCCTTCCCTGAGTCTCTGGAACTGAGAGTCAGGTAGGAAAGGTGGATTAGTACCGCTGGTGCTGCCGGATGGTTGGCCGCCTCTCTGGAACCCAAGGCGGCAAGAGTTTTCAAATTTCCCCGGGGAAGCACTATGGTTCTTTTAGGTGGGGGTGGTCTACTCAGCCAATTCAATGGAATAGGGTTCCCCGCTGTGCGCCCCCATCCGGCCATAATTAATAAGACATTGATTGATGGTCGGGGTGCTGATTGGTTAATACGCGCAGAAGGGCTTATCTTCGCCCTCCTGCTGTTTTATGGAGTCTCCGCGGAAATGAACTGCCGCGGCAGACTAGATTACTATGTAAACGAACAAATTAGGTGCAAACTGGAGGTTTCCGCTTGCCGAGCCCCTGCTCACAAGGCCTCTCAGCTGGCAAAAAGCGGCAGTTTTGTATTTTTCCTGATATCTCGGGAACGGTTTGGAATTTTTGAGCGGGGAAAAAGTGTTGTGCTTGTGATGGTGTGGGGCGTATTTGGGTGGTTCCGATGGGTCTCGGAACTGCTCCAATTATTATTTATGAAATTTATTTTCCCATTATAACTCTTCAAACTAACTCAAAATCTTATACCCAATTGACATGTCCTCCTTGAGGGCTATCAACCCAGTGGACCATGAAAACATAAGGATATGACAAGGGAGTAGCAACTGTGATGTATAGCATTTGTCAACAGTTATGTTCCCAGCACCAATCTCAATGTTGTGTTGTGAATTGAGACACCAGGGCTTAGATTACATTCTCACAGTGGGGCTGTTTCTTCTTACTGCCGGGAATGACCTACTTTGACTGCCAAGTGGTTTACATTTCATGTATTTATTTATTTAAAATATTTGTATCCCATCTTACTCCTTCACAAGGACCCAAGGTGGCTGACGTGATTAAAAAGACAACATTTAAAAGTAAAATGAGCATGTAAAGGAATATTTTAAAAATAATTAAACCAATTGTTCTTACATTAATAACAATAAATATGATCAATGCTAGAAACACGAGTCACGTAGAGTCGGTCATGACTGTAACGACACAACACACACACACACACAGAAACACGTTTAAGAGAAAGAAGGCAGAACAGTCCGATCACTCAGGTGAAACCTGCCTGAAGAGGAAGGTCTTTGTTTGCTAGTGAAATGACAGCAAAGATGGGGCCAGCCAGGACTTCTGCAGCAGCGAGTTCCAGAGTCTCAGATGACTGACAGGTTGATAGACATCCATGAAGGCTCATTCTGGGGGGGAAATGTTAAATAAATTTCATGAGCATACATCCCAGCCCACCCTCTTTCTTCCATCTCAGAGTTATCTAAGTTGAGTAGGGGTTTGGGAGCAATCCCTCCCCCCAGTGGTAAGCAGTATGGTAAAGATTCCTTTTTGCCTGTTATAGTCAATCATTAGTTTAGTGGGGAAATGCCATCTGTGTGCTACCTGGTGTGTCATGTTCAATTTGAGACTAATACTCATATCCCCTTTTGGAGAGAAAGGCGGGATAGAAATATATTTTTTAATAAAATGAAATAAAATGAATATGTTGTAAATGCCTATGGACAAGGATACTGGCAGGCCTGAGTCAGAGCACCCTGAATGTGACAAACTGCTTGTTCCTTAACTCTGATGAAACCGTCTCTTTCTTAATTACTTCCACAAATCTTGCAAAAATGTCACCCTCCATCGTGTTTTCTTTCATTTTCAATTGAGAAACCCCATGAGGGGAGCCAATGTCCTAGAGAAAACCTGAGGATATTATAGTGATGATTGGAAGAGCAAGAGAAACAACATTCATTTCAAAATGTACAGCTTTAATCAGTGCTCAGTGTGACAATGACCTTATGATTTTGGTCTTCTACCCACTCAAGCCACTCGTGACTATAGACCCGGGGTGCAAGGAAGCCAACTTTTAAATCAAGCTTTGGTACTGGAGTCCAAGATATATTTATTTGTTTTTATTTCTTCTTCTTCTTCTTCTTCTTCTTCTTCTTCTTCTTCTTCTTCTT
>JAHTLZ010000015.1:32274654-32287859 GCA_023846285.1 Phrynocephalus versicolor | reverse complement strand
TTCTTCTTCTTCTTCTTCTTCTTCTTCTTCTTCTTCTTCTTCTTCTTTAAAAGCAAAAAGGGGGGTGAGCCGTGTGGGCATCACAAAACACAATTGCAAAAATAGGTTACAGGCGATACCTTTATAGGCCACTATTAAAAATAAAAAAAAGAACATTGCAAGCTTTCGAGTGCAGTAAAACACCCTTCTTCAAAGCAGGTCCCAGAAGTTCAGACATGGTAAAAGATGTGCTTTACCAGGAGTTTACTTTTAAAGTCATTAGTTAGATGTTGTTCTTAAAGTCCATGGCTGGGTGATGTTTCAGCCAGGGCATGATTCTTGTTGGAGGCAATGTGGGCAAGATTTGAAGCTTCAAGAAGATTTTCCTTTGTGCCAACTGTTTCCAGACTCATTCCAAATTACGGTACTTACTTTCCAAGCTTTTGGCGATCTTTGGCACTGGGTGTCTAATTGGATTAACTGGGATCAGCGTTCCTTGATGTAGCGAAGAGTCGATGTTAGTTTTGGTGATGTCATCGCCCCCTCGCTCTCAGCCCTCCACCTTTCTGGTTCAAACACTCAATCACGATGGAATAGTTCCCGGAGAGCAAATGATTACCCCATCTCTCTTTAAGCAGGCCTCGGGAATGACTGAAGCTCCTCCTACTACCAGTCAAATTATGATGAATGGCTATTTTGCTTCTCCATTTGCACTCGTTCTCCACCTCCAGTGCTGACGTAGGGAAGCATGTGAAAGAGTGACAGCCAGTACAGGCTCTTCTGCTCTTTCAGGATGAAGTCTCACCACTGCCCCCAAACTACTGTCCCCTACTCCTTTCCTGCCCCTCCGGACAGCCCCTTCTGCTGATGCTGCCCAGGAGCACTTGTAGGCAGAAGATGACATGGGGGATAACAAAGAGTGTGGGCTATTTTGAACCACAGGCAGTTGCCTGGATGCATCCTTGGAGCACAGTCCCCCCTTAGCAGCTAGTAACTTGCCTAAGATATGGTTCCCAACCTTGGACTACCCAGGTGTTCTTGGACTATGGCTCCCAGAAACCGTGGCCAAAACAGCTAATGGGGAAGGCTTTGGGGAATTGCAGTCCAAGGACACCGGGGTTACCCATGGTGGGGAACCACTGGCCTAAGACCTAGTTCTTTATTGTCCTCTTCTACTTCACCCTCCTTCCTCCTTGTGTGTGTGTGGGGGGGCAGCAGTGGGTACAAGAAACATAAGGCAGGGCAGCAGCAGCAGCTTTGTCACTACCCCAAGGATTCTGCTGTTTGAAGAGATTGCTTCAGTCTGGTTAATGGCTGGGCCAGCTGCAAAAGAAAGACTACATCTGGAAGTCCTCTTAGTGTAGGGACAGATCTGTGAGGTATTTTTTTTTGTTGCCCCTGCTCCCCAAACTCACACTCAAAGAAATCATATTTATAGTGAAAATAAATTTGAGGAAATTAATAAATAATTATGGATGGATGTTGGAGAAACCCAAACTAAAAGATTTATCCATCCCCGCCTGGAGCTTTATTTATTTATTTATTTATTATGGGACTTGTATTGTTGGGTTTAAAATAAGATTAAAATTCTATTTCAGTCAGGCTAGTCCTGCTGAGTTCTGCTGGACCCCCAGTCGCCAATAAAAGTCCAACGAGAGAGAGATCCTGAGGCAAATACTGTATTTATTAGGCCTAATAAAGCAGCAGGCGAACACCACGCCAGAGACAGAGCGAAGGTGTTCAGCAGCGAGCACATGGAGACCCTAAACTTTTATTGATTCTTCCCCCCTCCCATCCCAGAAGGCGCTTGTTCAGAGATTGGCTGAGGGAAGTTTGAATGGTCCAATCAGAAGGGGTTGGGGGTCGGTTGGGGGCAGTCCTGGGTGGTCCCTGGCAGCGGAGCCAGGGCTTATGCAAATGTTAATGAATCCAAACAGGGTGACACAATAGGGCAGGGAAGCGTGGCATTGTTTTTGGATACAGGTAAACTGAAGGGAACCAGTAAATCAATAGTGGGTGAGAGAAGGCAATTATCAGGGCCGGGGGGGGGGGGGTAGGAAGGGTTGATGGGATTACATACAGGCATTTTGAGAGACACAAGAATTTGAGAGCACAAGGATACAATCCATTATGGGATTGCACACAAGTATTTGGAAAGACCCAGGAAGTTGAAAAACACAAGAATACAAGCTCTTATAGGATTACATATGGGTGTCTGGCGATTACAAAAACTGGAACACAGGAATGCAAGTCCTTTCCAGGTGTGTGAATGAAACAATGGAATGTGTCCTCAGGCTTTGATGACAATCTGGGTTGGCAGACAGAAATGTTGATTTTCTGAAGAGCAGCTGCTGGGATGCATGGTAGAAATCCTGATGATGGAGGTTTTCAGACAGCCCTGCCAGCCTGTGAAGTTGCCATTTTCTTCCTTCATGCTCTGGTCTTCTTTGCCCCAGATGGGAGAGTGTGAGAGCCAGGGGATAGGGTGGGCACACGTATAAGCGTGCCCAAGAGAGAGAGAGAGATGGTAGAAGAGTGGATGGAAGATAGGAATAGAAGAAGGTAGGGTGAAGGGGGAGAGAAGGGGGAAGCCCTTTGTCCTTCTGGCTTGTGCCAGGCGTGGGCAATGAAACCGGGTTTTTGAGGGAAGGGAAGTCCTTTCGCTCTGGAGAATGAGGTTGGTAATCATTCTCCTTTCCAGCCAGGGCAGAGAGCGTATAATCCCTCAGCCCAGGACTTGAGTCCCTGGCTGTAACCTTTGGGTTTTTTCTTGAGGGATTGAAGGGAGGGAAAGGGAAGGAAGAAGGGTCAGCATGGAGGGCAAGGTTTGGGCAAGAAGGAAACAGAAGGGGCAGGAGAAAGCTGGGAGCCTAGGGGCAGGTGAGCGAAAGGCGAGTGGACAGGAGAGGGTTAATATGTTATGGAAAGCCCGGGAGGGAATGGGCAGGAATAAGTTAAAAAGGAGGCAGCAATGGGTTAAACGTGAGAGGCAGGAAAGAGTTAATGAATTCTGGCGAGACCTGCTTGAAGCCCCAGCCATAAACGGTCCTTGTGTTAGTTTTTCCCCGAAAACTAACACAAGAGAAACATTGCCTATAGAGATGCATTGAGGACAGAAAAGGGAGGGGGAAGGAGCGGAGGAGCTGGCTGTAAATTTTTATTTTCCGCCATGACTCTACAATATACCGCCCGTCTTCCTGGAGGGGAACTCCTGGCGGTTTACAACAAATAAAAAGAACAGCAAATTACAGTAACAGCCAATAGATTAAACTTTGAGAGTTTATACATCTACATTTTAATCCCACTACAGTATATTCAACAATGTAAGTGTTGAATTAGCATTGCCAAGGCTTTATCTAAAAGACTTCCCATCTTTAATGTATACAAGCAGAGGGAGGTGCCACGTGGTCCTGCAAGAACAATTGTGACGATTGAATTTGGCCCATGTGGAGGGAGGGGGTATGCATTTAATTTCAGTGGGTTTTTGAAAATTGTTTACTGAAAAAATATATTACAATTATCAAATGAAATATCAGAATGGAACGCATATGAAAACCTAAAAAACTGAAAGCCAGAGAAAATGGCAGATCATTCCCTTTGCTGATTTGTTTTGTGTTATTTTATTTCGCTGTTTTGCTCTGGTCACTTTCCAGATTGTTCCTGACATAACGGTGCTTAAATGGATGAAGGAGGGGTGATTTGCTGAGAGCATGTGAAGAGGCCTCATGCTCCTACTGATCCCAGGAGATTTACTGGAGGCTGTCAGGGATTGTGAAACGCCAGCAATGACCCAAAGCTCACCTGCCTTTCTGTTTGTGGCAGCCCACAAGCAGCTTTACATTCTGTTGGGCCACAAGCCATCTGACTTGAGTGGCTTCGAAAGCATTGGGGCATTATAATTAATAAAAAAAGGATCAGGATTTTTTTTTCCTGTAAAAAGGACTTAATTAACTTCCTCCAGTGACATGCTGGTGACATGAAAGCACACAGTGTACTGAGGGTTATGCTGTGGCAACTCAAGGAAGCAGGCATGGAAAATTCCTTTTAGTTCTGCTATTTTCTCTCCTGCCCGGGCCATGGCATTACTGCCTGACATGCAGAAACTGTAAGGCAGAAATGTGGGATGCAAAAGAAATGAGCTAGTATTTTTGACAGGACTGGGTCACTACCTGTCTCGTGATGGTGCGTAGGCAGCAAAGCTGCTTTAGAAGCATTCACTTTTAAAATAATTTTTTTGCTTTGTTCATAGAGGCATGGGCCTACTCAGAAACATTTTACTTCCTTAGCAATAAAATATGGCTCCGCCATACCACCAGGTAAACTGCACTATATTCCCTTAAAACCTTTAGGATTGCATTTCTCCAGATCCCCAAAAAGCAACAAAGAAGTGCTGCTGAGCATCAAGCTTAGGCTGCTTTCACACAACCACTAAAATCCGCTGCAAAGTGCTCGCAGATGCTGAGCATAAAATTGTTTTCCCACGAGCAGCGGACTTTAAAAAAAAGTGTGACCACACCCACTTAAGTGCAACCCAGCGCGTTTTACAAGTACCTGGTCTTGAGGTGGTAAAATCCTTGTTGCTGTTCCAATGCGGATTTTGAACCATTACTCGAGTCCATGGGAACACAGAAAATCCACACCAAAACCTTTTGGCCCCCTTTATGGTGTCTTTGCTGTGGTTCTCAGCCGTGGGAATCTGAACAGTTGCAGATTTTCAAAATTCGACCATGGGAACATCCGATCCGTGACATCAACCACGTGACTGGTCTGGGAGGTGATCCGGATCAAAGTTTGCTGCGGATTTTAATGATCGTATGAAAGCAGCCTTAGAGTCCAGTTGTATGGATGATATAATATGCAGTATGCGTGGGTGTTGTTGAATGTGATTTATAATCATGCGACAGTATGTAATTATAGATCACTGTTAGGGTTCTTAGTTGTCCAGCTGATGGGCAGTGAAGCCAGGCTGCTGAAATGACTGAGCTTTGCCGGAATCCAGGACACAGCAGCTTGGCTTCACTGCCTGTCAGGTCGGTGGTGTGACACCTGATGAACTGCAGTGACCCAGCTCTGCTGCCAGTCCTCCCAACTTTCTCCGGGGGCTGCTATGCCGCAGCTCATGAGCAGAGGCCTTCACGTATGCCAAGTTACTTTAAAATACATCAATTTCAAATCTGTCCTAAAAGAACAAGCCTCTGCCGGCACAGTTAAATGCTTCACTTCCATCAAATAAATAGATAAAAACAAAACCCTGAGCAACCCCCATACTCCTGTTTATGTCATGGAGCTATGATTTTAAAAAAACAATTTTATTTAATAAACCCCCAATTCAACAGTGGTTTTAATTGCCTATGCAACCATGCTCTAAGTTTTGAAGTGCTGCATAGAATCTTTTTTTAAAATTTAATATCTAATTTACTAAGGTTTGTTTGTAGTTTTACTGGGATGGGGTGGGTTGTACTGTATTTGAACTTCCCTTACCATGGCATTGGTTCTGATCTGACATACACCATGGCTGCAACTCCAAGAGAAAGAACTATGAAAAGTCAAACTGCACATTTAAGAGAAAGAAGGTGATCAGTAATGGATACAGTAACAATTAAAGCAATGAAAAATGCAACACCTGATTTCTTTCCGGCAGTGCAATTATAATTACACCACTTTACAGTTCATTTACCCAAGATGTAACATAACAAAATACTTTTGCAAAGTAATGTTCCATGCTCCTTTTAAAGCAAAAGCTGCTAACACAGAAAATTCCCTTCCACTTTTTATAGCTTCCCAAGCAGCACCAGCAATAAAATCTCTGCTTTTGACATCATTCAACGCATACTAACACATATATTTCCATTGTTTTCCAATAAAGACAATTATGTTTATTATGTACATAGTTGCTGATAGTGTTGCTTGCTGTTTCTTGTCAGTGATGTAAACCGCTCAGAGTAGCCTTTGTTACCAGATGGGTGGTATACTAAATAAATAAATAAATAAATAAATAAATAAACAAAAGTACTAAGAATCATAGAATCACAGAGTTGGAAGAGACCTCAAGGGCCATCCAGTCCAACCCCCTGCCATGCAGGAACCCCCATCAAAGGACGCCCGACAGATGGCCATCCAGCCTCTGCTTAAAAACCTCCAAAGAAGGAGACTCCACCACCCTCCATGGCAGCATATTCCACTTCTGAAAAAGCTCTAAACATCAGGAAGATCTTCCTGATGTTCAAGTGATGTTGAGGGTAGAGTGTTGGACAAGGACTCAGGAGAGACCTGGGTTCAAACCCCTGCTGGAAAATAGAAACTCACAGGTGGTAGCAGTGGTGAACCACAATACTGTACCTTATAAATCTTGAACGCTGCAGTAGGGTGGGCATACGTTGGGAGTTATTTGATGGCACATGACCCACTCTGAGAGTGCAGTTTAATGTAGCTTTTCCAGGATAAGCACATATTGTTCACTCTCCACAGAGAAAGCACTTTGTGTAAGATATCAGAGATGGGGAGTTTCAGCTACTTGTAACACTAGGGGACTCCAGCTGCACCAATTATGTTTCTCTTCACCATGACCAATGGAGTGTAGCCAGTAGCTAGAAAGCCCCATGGCTCTGTTCATACCATCACAGAATAATTGAGTTGGAAGGGGTCTATAAGGCCACTGAGCCCACACCCTTGTTCAATGCAAGAATCTAAATGGTCAAATCAGATGGTTGTTCAATTTTCTCTTAAATGCATCCAGCACTGGACCGCTCACCACCTTCCAAGGTAATTGGTTCCATTTTCATACTGCTCTAACAACTAAGAAGATTTTCCTGATATACAGCCTAAATCAGTTTCCTGTAACTTGAGTCCATTATTGTATGTCCTGCACTCTGGGATGATTGAGAACAGATCCTGGTCCCCCTTTGTATGATTACCTTTCAAGTAATTAGTAGGACATTCTGTAATGCCTAGAACAGTGTTGGCAAATCTGTGGCACGGGTGCCCAAGGTGGCACTTGGAGCCCTTTCTGTGGGCACCTGACATCGCCCCTTCAGAGCCACCTGTATTCAGGTTAAATTGCTATATTGGCACTTTGCGAAAAATTAGCGGGTTTTGAATCACAGTTTGGGCACTTGGGCACTAAAAGGTTCTCCATCACTGGCCTAGAATGTCCCATTAACAGGACAATCTTGGTATTACAGGATAGTGGCATTTGTCACATTTCCTGTTCTGTATTAAGCAAATTGGAGCCGCCATTTTCCTGTTAAAAACAGAAGAGCTGCATCCAAATCCATCCACCTCACATAAACAGTGTAGTAAGCACTACAGTAACAAGTAATATTAACTGATTTTTACTTACCGGTCCTCACTTAAAAAGGAGAAACATGTTCTTATCATTATTGCCAACGATGGAAAAGTGACAAGTCAAAAAACAAGATTACCTTTAATGTGTTGCTTCAGATCCTGCTTTTTAAAAGGAACAGGTTTTGTAGTTATGAAAATAAGATGTTTAATGCAGGGGGAGATGAAGGCTTATGCAGCCTGGTTATTCCAGGTCCCATCTCTTTTATAAATGGAAGAGAACCAGTCAAGATCCTTGCCTATTTTGGTTGCAGAGATACAAGAGAAGACTATGTAGGCAGTGCTATTCCACCAATGTTTCTGTAAAATTAATTCAGTCCCTGTGTAATTTGAACACATGAATGACATTTTTAAAATTGCACTTCAAAATGGGAGTACTGTAACTTTTTAATTTAAATTAAATTGTATCAGCATGTTTCTAGTAAGACCTTATTGCTTTGCAGAGGCTTTTATGACTGTTTCACACCTTGTGTCCCAAGGTACAAGCATCATTACAAAATCTCACATGGTAGCTACTGCATAACAACAACAATCCAGAACTGCAGAGCTGGATCACTGAGAACAGTCCCGGTCAGAGAGGCACAGTGGGGCACTGAACACTCCACCTCTGGCTGCACAGCCAGATGCCAAAACCACGGAGCCATCCAGCACCTACTCGTGAGGGGGAGGACACGCTTATGGGGTCAACAGCTGGGAATCAGATGCATTTGTTGGTTTACTGAAAATCACTGACCCGCTCCAGGGGACAATGCACATCAGGGAGGTCCCAGAACCCTAGCAGCTAATTTCACTCTCTGAGCAGCTGTTGCAATGGCTGATGGGGCCTCGTCCTTCCCGAGGCCTCTTCCGGGTGGCTGTGGATCCATTGGGTAGGGCCTCAGCTGGGTGCCTGTTGCGCCCTTGTGGGGTGCTGAGGCAAGACAACGTCTGGCACTTCCCCCCATCGTCCTCTAACTGGGGCAAAGCTGACTAATTTGCCCATTCATGGCTCTGGGAGCAGCAGTGGCTGTTTTGTTGTTGTTGTTGAGGGCGGAGAAGATACGTGGGGTCTTTTGTGAGTTCCCTCATTCTTCTCTTCCCCCTTTCAGCCCAGCTCCTGACATCCTGCCCCAGCTCTACCCTCCAGATGGAGCTCATCTACCTTTGGACTCCCACCTGAAGCCCCACTCCTGCCTTCCACATCCTTCGGCTACCCTGCCGCCAGGATCTCTAGGTTGTCCACGAGGAAGATGGGTCCAAACTGGACATATCCCACTGGGGACAGCCAGAGCTTCCTGCTCACAAGCTACTGTTCAAAAGGTTGGGCAATTGGAGTCAATGAGCTGCCAAGGTACAACCCCGTTGTATAATGCAGACTGTGTAGGTCTGTTTTGCAGAGAGAGGCGTCTGCAGTCTAACCAACTTACATTCCACACTCAACGTACAGGGACCGTGAAGGCCAGCAACCATATCACAGTCCTTGGCTGCAGAGAGGCTTCCTGCCTCCTCTCCAGTGTCACAACAAAGTCATAATAAAGACAGTTAATAAGGTTAGATCTGAAAGCACAAAAAGACTGGCTGAACTGGTCCAGAGATACAGCAGATAGTCATGTTTTCAGGAGGGAGAAAGGAAGGATGGGTGTCAGTGGTATTCTTCTCCTCACTGGGTAGTACCTGGGTTGTCTCCATTTTGAGGGCACGAATATGTACGTAGCAGCTATTGTCTGCTCTTTCAAGTAGATATCTGTTAATATACTTAATTACAATAAGTATAATAGAGATCCAATAAACAATTTCAGGAGGCCTGAAACAAAGAAGACCTGGAACAAATCAGTCTCTTGCATGGGGGGAAATCTAGAAAAGTCAAATACAAGTGATGGTTGAAAAAAATCAAACAAATGAGTTAACCCTAGCAAGCCCCCAACTCCAGTCCAAGAAATGGGATGGGTGGAGATCAGAGCTCAGAAATATTGTGTTTTGCCAAACAACTTTTTTTGCCAGTTTGCAACTGAGTGGTCATGTCTACAGTCAACTGTCATGTCTTCTAGTTGAGAGTGCCCTCTATGTGAAGGGCCGTGCAGCTTAAAGATAAGGAGCTCTCGAAAGGGGAGGACGGGTGGGGGTGGGGGTGATAGAGTTGATTAAATAGGCTTAATCAAATGATTAAGCAGGCTTAATCAACTCATGGATCTATGCTGTCTTGAACCCTTAAGGGACCCTTAGACCATTAAGCTAAGATGCTTACTAACCTACTTTCTGTTCTGTACTGTTCTGTGCTGTATCTCTATCTGTCTTTAATAAACCTTTTACAATTACTGCTACTCCTGAGTGTAGCGTTGGCACCAAGAGCAAGAGGATGATGCAGAGAGTCATTTTTAAACCCATCACAACTTATCAGTTGGTTGACGTTGTTCATTGGCATCACTTGGCATGACTACAGAGGGCAAGAGAACTGCAAATTCACTTGAAGTTGAATCCCGCTGGGGAAACACCCCTGTTCAATTTAAGTGACCATACTTAAATCAA
This sequence comes from Phrynocephalus versicolor, assembly GCA_023846285.1. Taxonomy (NCBI): domain Eukaryota; kingdom Metazoa; phylum Chordata; class Lepidosauria; order Squamata; family Agamidae; genus Phrynocephalus; species Phrynocephalus versicolor. The sequence continues at coordinate 32,278,034 of JAHTLZ010000015.1, read as the reverse complement.
ATTGCTTGCTTGCAGTTCTGCTTCCCTGCTAGTGATGCTATTCAAAGATCTTCAGCAACAGTGATAGAATCATTCCTGCTTAATGCAGAAATACAAATTAAAGTAGATCTGACAGATGGGCCTCCGATTTTGGTACTAGAACCATTTGGAACAATTACCTTGGGAGGTGGAGGTAAAAGGGCTACAAAATTAGGACTGATATTCAGTGCAAACCTGGCTTTTTGTAACTTGATTTCATTATTATGTGCCCTACACTGTGGGATGACTGAGAAAAGATCCTGTCCCTCCTTTGTATGGTAATATTTCAAGTATTTGAAAGGGGCTATGTCTCTCCTTTTTCCTTTTCTCCAAACTAAATATGGTCTGTTCTTTCAGTCTTTCCCCATAGGGCTTGGTTTCTAGTCCCCTTGATTATCCTTGTTGCCTCCTCTGAATTTATATCTGTGAAGATTCTCGTCATCCAGGTGAATTTATCTGGAAGTTGAGTCATAGTAAATGGTCTTCTTTTTCTTGAGCGATTGAAATGTTTTGCTGCTCATCTAAAGAGCTTCATCAGTCTGAATACAGCTTGTGTGAGTCCTCCATCTTATAGTCAGTGTTAACCTCTTATCACCCTGATCTGAAATAGGCTCATAAGATGAACAACGGCCTGAACAGGCTCCTTAGGTAGACATTGTTGAAATCACAGCCTGATAAGTGGCAGATAGACTGTGCCTGAGTCCCCCACCTCTGATGACAGAGGGGTTTTCAATGCTCACATGAATGGCTTCCCTGACCTCTCTCTCAACAGAGTGTGTGAGGAGTGTTCAGACCTCTACATTGGAGAAACTAAACAGCCATTAAACAGAAGGATGGCCCAACACAGGAGAGGTAACACTTCAGGACCAGAATCAGCAGTACACCTCCACTTGAAGGACAAAAGGCACTCATTCAAAGATGAGGATGTACACATATTAGCCAGAGAACATGGGTGGTTTGAGAGAAGGGTCAGGGAAGTCACTCATGTGAGCACTGAACACCCTCTCTCAACAGAGGTGGGGTGTTCAGGCTCAGCCTATCTGCCACTTAGGCTGAGATTTCAACAATACCCAGACAAATCAAAAATACTTCATTCCTTCAGCATCAAGGCCATCGCTAACAACCCATACATTATGGGTTTCAGCACTTTAGGCCATTGTTCACCTTAAGGCTATTGAGACTTTTGTCCACCTAAGGAGCCTATTCAGGCCATTGATCATCTTATGAGTGTATTTCAGACCAGGGTGACAAGAGGTCAAAGTGAACTATAAAATGGAGGACTCGCAACTAGCTTTCTTCAGACTGACGAAGCTGTTTAGATGAGCAGCAAAACATTTGAATCTCTCAATAAAAAGAAGTCCAGTTGCCATGACTCACCTTCCAGATACTCCTCTGAACTTGTCCTAGTTTGTCATTATCTTCCTTAAAATGCAGTGTTCACAACTGGGCATAGTATTCAAGATGAGGCCTAACCAGTGTCAAATAGAAAGGAACTAGTGCCTCATGGGACTTGGAGATTATATTTTTGTTAATGAAGCCTAAGATGACACTGGCTTTTTCCCCCCAGCTGCTTTACACTGTTGGCTCATCTTCTGCAACAATTCAAAGATCCTTCTTGTATGTTGTCTTAGTGAGCCAAATACCACCCCCCATCTTGTAACCTTGCATTTGGTTTCTTTTTCCCAGATGTAGAATTTTACATTTATCCCTGTTAAATTTCACTGCTGTTTTCAGGCCAGTGCCTAAGCCTACCAAGCTCTTTTTGAGATTTGTTTCTGTCTTCCAGGATATTAGCTATTCCACTCAATTTTGTGTAATCCAAAAGTTTAATAAAGTGTTCTGCTTATATACCACCCCATACCACTTAAAGTAGTCTCTGGGCAGTTTTACAGTTTAATTACAGTATGCAGGCTACACATTGCCCCCCCCCCCACCTGCAGCAAGCTGGGTACTCATTTTACCAACCTCGGAAGGATGGAAGGTTGAGTCAATCATGAGCCGGCTACCTGGGATTGAACCCCAGGTCGTGAGCACAGTTTTAGCTGCAGTACAGGCATTTAACCACTGCCCCTCCTTCAAGTCATTACAACAAATGTTGAAGAGAAGCTGGCCCAGGACTGAGTCTTGTGGTGCCCCACTTTTTGCCTTCTCTAGTCTGAGAAGAAGCCATTGATAAGCACTCTCTGAGTATGATTCTATAACTTGGTATCCACCTGATAATTGTTCTATACAGCCTACATTTTAATCAGCACATCATTGGACACTTTGTCAGCAACTTAGCTGAAATCAAGTTATATTATGTCTACCGCATTCCCACTGTCTACCAGGGAAGATAACAGGCTGATACCATTTGTGTTGTTCTCAAACAGGATCACTGTCATGTCTGCAGAATCTGCCTTGTAGGCCATGACAAAACACCAGACGAGCTGTCTTCTCAGTCACCTTTTTCCCTAGGTTCCTTAATTAAGACACCATAAATCTAGTTCTGGACCTGCAAGCCTTTCTTTGCTTCTGTTTCCTTGCTTAGCAGATATATCATCTTCATACATACTCACTTTAGCATGTAAACAGGTCAGTTCTCATTAAATGTGGAAGAGGACAGAGGGACCCTCCAACTAATTGGTTCCGAAACTTGGATAGCCCAAGTGTCACCGAACTGCAGCTTTCGGAAACCCTGGTCAGCACCGCTGGTGGAAGAGGCTTCTGGAAAGGTTGGGTATCACTGCTCTAAGTCAGCACAGGTTGCCTGCAAAAGCTACCCTAACACATGGCACATTCCTGTGCAGTTGTTCTGTCTTTCCCCAGGAACTTATCACAGCCTTAATCACAAATATCAGGCTATCCTCCCATGCCCTTCTTGACAAACACAGATAGCAAAGCATGAGGTCACTGCATGGGTTGTGAAGCTAACGGCTGTGGTTCACAGGCAGCGTCTGTGCTGGCCAATTTGTATATGATTTGTTTTGTTATACACCACTAGTAGTTTTCACAACCTATATTTGGTATCGTATCATGCTGCAATCTTTGTTTTACTTTAGTGTTTATTTATGCAACATTTGTGCCTAAAAATAGGGATCAGCCATGCCACATTGTCCCTTGGCATCCGATCTGGAGGAACATTTCACAAGTTGTTTAGTCTTAGTCATTGCCTGCTTTTGTTCAGCTTCCCATGGTTTGAGACTTGCCTAATACAATTTGAATTGCAACCCAACTTGGGAGCTGTTTTTTTTTTTTTAAAGGCAGTTCCTAGAATTCCACAGAGAGGCCTGCCACCATACCCATACTGACTGGCAGATTCTGTATACTGTCATCTAAAATAATAATAATAATAATAATAATAATAATAATAATAATAATAATAA
>JAHTLZ010000015.1:32238668-32266525 GCA_023846285.1 Phrynocephalus versicolor | reverse complement strand
TACATACATACATACATACATACATACATACATACATACATACATACCAGTTGTAGTCCAACACTTCAACCACTGTACCACATTATCCCACTGTGTCTCTCTGGTTTGAAGAGGCAGTATGGAAGCTGGCTGCCTTTTTTTGCTTACATGGTTTAGTCTGGGAGAAATGAAGAAAAAAATGAAACCGCATTTAAAAAAACAAAGTGACAAGTGGAAACAGTTTTTTGTGTGCACTGAGAAACATTTTGTACTTTCTTTTTAAAAGAATGTTTCAAGTGCTTTTTAAGAAAGATTTTGATTCCCTCACCAACACCAAGTTTGTGCCACTTGCTTAGTCATCTGAGGCTGCTTTCATTTTTTTAAAATAATTAAAAAGCAAAGGGCAACTCAACAAGTGATGCAGCGAACCTCATAGAGTAATTTCAACATTTTACATATTCAACAGTGAACTGAATGATGGGAGAGAATTCACTTTGAAAGGCAACTTTCCATTCTCTGCAGGAAGTGTAACTCGGAACTGGCATGCACAGCGGGAGACTCTTAAGAATGTCACGGAAAAGGCAAATGGGGCGTCACAGTCACTGATCTGGGCTAATAATAAGTTGTTGTCTGAAGCCTACTTTACTGAACGGGTAAGTCACTAGTGTTATGTAACTGCATTTCTGTAATCCGTCTCTCTGTGGTGTACTGCCTGGGACAGTTCACGGAGCTCAAGGAGTTGTATTAAGTGTCTTCCAGAGATGTTCAGAATAAACAAAGCCCAGTGTCCAGCCAGGTGACAGGAACAGCAAATCTCTTACAAGGATAATCCTGGTGGCAGGAGGCAGGAGTGGTCCCTCAGGGTTATTTCATGCTTCCCATCTTTGGGTAACCCAGATGTTCTTGCATGGCAGCTCCCAGAAACTTAATTCAACCCAGCTGGTGGTGAAGACTTTTGGGATTTACAGTCCAATAACACAATTCATTACACGGCTTCTGTCTGCTTTCTTCTTATATATTCAGATTTGTTCTGTTGTTATCCCATCAGGACTCATTTCCTATAGGTCAGGCCTGCCCAACAGGTAGATCGCAGGCTACTGGTAGCCCGTGAAGGGTTCAAAATTAGCCCACCGGCCATATGTAAAAAAAGAAAGGGGATAAGTTCTCCACCCCTCCCTCCCCCATCCCACGGACCACCACTGCCCCAGCAAAGTTATGGGTCTGCCAGCCCACTGTCTCAGCCAAGTGGGGCAGTTCAAGGGCCATGGCACATTGAAATCTGTTCCCTCTAGAACAGATTAATTGGTTTTCAATGCATTCCTATGGGAAACCACTGCTCTACTTAACAGATAAAATTCATAAGTAGAGGTTTTAGTGTAGTAGCCCTCAGGCACTTTGGGCCAGAAAAAGTAGACCTTGGCCTGTTCAAAGCTGAACAGCCCTGCTACAGGTCTATACCTCACAAGCCCTTCGATCTCGTCCGCTTTCTTCCCAAACTGTCCACCATCTTTCCTTCTCTCTCTTTAGCCTCTGTTCAACCACTGGCACGGCTGGACAGCTGTATTTAAGAACAGCAAAATGGCATTGGTGGATGTTGTGTATCTGCTACACGCATACACCGTAATTGCAATCTCCTCAGTTTTCTCTAATTTGTCAGGGTGACATTGATTGACAGGTTTGTCTTTTTTGGCCGGTGCTTGGTTGGATATTTGACATAAGTATATGGCAGTTTTGTGAAAACTCAGAAACAGTTCTGTGCTGTAAACCTAATATCCCAATGTGCTCAGTAGGGGCTGACAGATATTAATTAAAGGAGAAAAGAGATGTAGGCAGGGGTCTCCCATGGCCATATGTGGAGCTTTACTAGCAAACATCATTTCTTGGCTCACACACAATTGGTCTAAGAAGGAGAGAGACTCCACCATACACAAATATGTCCAAACATTCTTATTTGAGGCCATTTAGGTAGGATGCATAAGTCAACTGTCCTTGATACAGAATTACAGTGGTACCCTGTATAAAAGAATTAATTCGTTCCAAACGAAATTATGTTAAGCAAATTTTCCTTTATACAAATTCCCCATAGGAATGCATTGAAAACTGAGTAATCCCATTTTTATGTTGTATGGATTCTCCCCATAGCCGATTATGTTAAGCAAATTTCCGCTATCTCCGGAATTTTTGGCAACCTGCCTGGAGTAGAGATCCTAAGAACAACACCTAGTGTGACTAAATAGACCAATTCGGGAATGGCAGTCTCTACCGCACTGGGGACAGATGTATTCTGTTTCTTGCCCGGTCCTCGAGTTTCGTTCTTTTCGTGCAGATTTTATGTTACACAAATTGTTTGTTATACAAACAGTTTCGTTCTTTCCGTACAGATTTTATGTTATACAAACTGTTTGTTATACAAGGGTCCACTGTATCAGCTTGCTTTCCAAGACCCCCATAGGTTTCTCTGTATAGAGAGCTGGAACAAAAACTGAAGACTGGGAAGGTTACTGAAAAGGCTGAAGAGATATGTGTGTGTATGTCTGTCTGTGTGTGTGTGTGTGTGTGAAACAAAGCAACAATCAGAGGAAGGAGAAGGAAGAGGAGGAGAACCACACTGAGACTCTGTTCTGCAACTGACAGCAAAATGAGAGTGCGGGGGTGGAGAAACAAAGCACTGAGCTCCTCCTGGCGCTCGTGTCCCTCCCGAAGGTGGCACGTGAGGCGAGACAAGCTCCAGCTGCAGAAAGCAGAAACAACAGGCAACTGAGGCAGCTGCCTGTCCTTAGTAACTCTTCTCTGTCTTTGAAGCGGAAGAATCTGCCCAGAGCAGCTCAGTAGAAATACAGGGACCTTTTTTTCTGTTTTGACATACAGAACATGGTTGATATAACCCAGGTGTCCTTTGGGTTTTTTAGTGACAGAGAGGAGGGAGAAGCAGGAAGGAGAAAGAAATTGAAAGATCATGTAATCTGATTATATTCTAGAGAATCTTTTTTTTTTCTGGGCCCAGTTCACACAAGGGCCACGTGTGTTACCTCAGGTGTGACAGGCATTTTGCATTTCCATATGAGGCAGCTTGCCAGCTTCTGGAGAGTCTTTCCCCAGCCACGCATGAGGTAACTGTGACTTCCTTTCTGTCATATCGCCTATTGCAGAGAAGGGGGAAAATGGCTTTCTAAACACTGATGGGATGAAGCTCCTGCCCAACCCCCACCCAAACAGTTGGCTGTGTTGGTCAAGAATGATGGGAGTTGCAGTCTGACAACAAGCCGCCCGCCCCCACTTAACATACAGATATAATTCACCAAACCCATAAGCTGGACTCAGGCATTCTGTATTCATGTGTACTCACTGAAGGGAGTTCTTTTCGGCCTCCCCCACCTCCCCACCCTCTCTGGAAAATCATGGACTTAAGGCACGTGGTGAGGGAGAACCAATAGGGGAGATCTCCCTCTTCAGGCTCATCAACCTCCATGAGTTGGAAAGTGGTGGAAATTACAGCTGAGAGGATATTTCTGGAACATCTGCCCAATAATTCTCTTTTTTGGGTCACAAACACTGAAGGCCCCAATGGGCAAGATGATGTGCTATGTAATGAGAAGCATCCTCTAACACAGGGTTGGGCCTAGGTTTTTTTTTTGGGGGGGGGGGCATAGGTTGCCTATGGCCCTTTCAGCTACTAATGAAATTGGCCAAAATTCTGTGTGTGCTCTTTAAAGGAGAGAGGGGCAACTTTGCCATATTTAGGGAGTTCTTTACTACCCTGGGGGTCCCCAATCCCCCCTATTAAAATACACTATTTATAGATGTGAGGGATTCCCCCCTCCCCCCACCTAAAAAGGGTCTTTTCTGAAAGGAAAAATATTTCTGCTTTGGGCAGGGCAAGGAGTGATGCAGTCCAATGGAAGGAGCCTTTGGACCCATGAAGGTTGGTCATCTGTGCCTTAATGCTTTCTGTAGCATCATAAATGACAAAACAGCTTGGTTTTTTCATGATTGGTCACTGCTGGGAAACAATGTGCCTAATTAGCATGTTGACAGGACATTTAGGACAGCTTTGAAGAATGTGTCTCTGTGGCCATAGTGTTTTATAACTCCTTGTTTCCTCCTAATTGTGAAGCTGCCCCGTTTCCGTCTTACCTCCCCCGCCCCATTCATTTTGGGAAGTTTTAAAAACACAATTCCATTGAATTTTCAACCCCCTCCTATATCCCCAGAAGTACATATAGTGGTACCTCAACATACGAATTTAATCCATTCCGAATGCATGCTCTTAAGTCGAACTACACTTAATTCGGGGTACCTATCTAAAAAAATTGAACAAATAAGTTAAAAATTTAAAAAATGAAACAAAATTCTTAAGTCAAGCAGACCATATCTAAAATTTGTAAGGCGGCACTTAAACGCCAACAGTTTTCTACTCTTAAGTCGATCTGCTCTTAAGTCGAGCTGCTCTTAAGTCGGGATACCACTGTATACCACACCTGCTACCTTTGTACTTCACATCTCAAATATAACTAGGACAGCCAGTTACCTGTACAGGTTATGGGTAAAGGTTAATACTTGCCACCAAAAGAGAGAGAGAGAGAGAGGAGGAGGAGGAGGAGGAGGAGGAGGAGGAGGAGGAGAAGAGGAGAAGAGGTTTCAGATATGCATAAAACTGTCATATGGATACAAATTTAGATATAATTGCTGTGATTTAAATAGACACACCATACACTGCATCTCACCATAGAGCAGAAGACAGTTGATTAATGTGCTGCCTACCCAGTTTGCTCTCCAGATGCTGCATGTTGATGGGCAAATTCAAGACACTAGGCTACCTAGATGCAATAATCGACATAACCAATGAGAAACAAGTGCACTTGCAGTGTATCAAGCTGTTCTTCCAGGGTCACCACCTACAGTATTTTCCTCTCTGGCTGTGCACAGGTGTTCATGCCTGTGAGCAGATGTCCGTTCCCATGCACACACCCCTCTCAATTCCAATTCTCCCAGATGTTTTTGGCCTACAGACTCTACACCCAGGAAGGCCAGTGGCAAGATATAGTGGGAGGTGTAGGCCTAAACATCTTGAGGGCCTAGGGCAGTGGTGGTGAACCTTAAACGTTCTGATGTGGCATGTGGTTTTGGACCACAACTCTCACTATCATTGGTAGGACAGGCTTGGAGTTCTGAGAGTTGTGGTCGAAAACATCTGGAGTGCCAAAGGTTCACCACCAATGGCCTTGCCGCTCCCCTCCCAGTCCATCTAAATACATTCTAGTTTTCATCCCACATATTCAACTGCTTACTATACTATTCCTCTATCCACCCCAAAAGTAGTTCCCTCACCTTCTTGGAGATAAACATGTACTGTCAGCCTCTTTTGCACAGACCTGTAAGTTGCATGTTGGTCATTTGTCTGTGAAGGATGGCACCATTTGGGCTGTGGGTGCATTTGTATGACGTATAATATTCAGAAAGTTTAAGAACCTGAAATTTAAACAATGCTGTATTCAAGGGGAAAAGGAGAAAAAGAAAGTTTGGCTGTCCTGAATCATAATTGGGGTGAGTGTGTGAAAGAGATAATTTTTGCCTGTGACTGCAAGCTCTTACCCTCCTAGATAAAAATCACAGGGGCTTCAAGATGCTGCAGGTCAGTGATTTGAGCATAGCTAAAAGCATGTATATATTGCTATGCATGACATTTGTTGGCCACGTTCCTGTCACACTACATCATCAAGAATTATAGCTTTGGTTTGCTTCTTCTGCCTTCTGTTGTTCAGGCCAGCTCTGTAACTTCAGCCTTAAGCCTGTCAACACTGTGTAGAGGAGCAAACTGATGAGCCAGATCTTCAGTCTTCCACAGTGACGTGTTTGAGGCTAAGTGGATACCCTTCTCCGGTAGCCTCTGGCTTTGTGGCCACCATTACACATTTTACATCTTTTTGGAGACAGGACAGTAAATGGCAAATTCTGAGCTAAGAGTTCACCTCAAATTGTACAGCTGTAACCTTCCACTGGCTGTGGGATACTCCTGGGCCTTACGGATGGAAATGTGGCATCTAATAAGACCTGAGATTTTTGCTTTGGAACCTGCTAGTTATGAAACCCTAATCACTATCCAGAAAGAATTAGGGAAAGCCCACGTGGTTTAGGATTGCACAAATGCATGAGTTAGGTGTTGCCTTTATAGAACCACTAAAAAAAAATCACATAAGTTGTGAGATTTGGGGGTAAAATCCCTTTTTCTCAGACAGAGGATAGTGCACAAAAATTGTCCCTAAAGTTCTTAGCAATTGTCCGTGCCAAGTCTGTTTCTATGAGGTAAATCCAGACTCCAAAGTTAGCCAGCAGGAGTGATCTCAAGCATCCTCCCTGGTAATCTAATCATTTTGTATCACTTCACGGGTCATTTTAGGTTGGCAAAGATCCAAGGTACTCTGTCAAAACAAAAAGCAGCAAAAGAAAACTCATTTGCCTCTAGGGATTAATTACACCAGCTGCGGCACACGGATGCAAAGAGAAAGGAGTGCTAAAGTCACAGGCACAGCAAATTACCCAGAATCACAAGATAAACAGAACATTTCTCAACAGATACATTAGGTTGCTGTTTCAGGAAAAGGGGGGAAAAATTAATATGAATAATAACATTCATGTTGTATTATATTCATATTATATTATAATAATGCTTGTAAAATAATAAAATATTCATATTATATTGTAATAATACTTTAAGATAATATGCATTCATCTCACGGAGATACAATACTGTTTCTATTCACCAACCGTGAGCAACTCATCCCCGAATACCACTGCTCAACAAAACCATACTTTACTTTACATACCTTTATTGGCATTAAAACAAAGAAAATAGAACACAACCAAAACAGAGATGGTAAAACATTGTCAAGTAAAACAATAGGTAAAAGGCCAAAAGGGGAATACACTCTCATTTCTTATTAATAACAGCTACTAAAAAATCTGCAACTTGTAGGGTGACCCATTCGAAATTGTCACAAAGTAAAAAACCATACATGTGGTGTTCCATGAATTTCAAATGTATTTGTTAATTAACAATTAGTTTAAGCCTACATTTACAAAGCATTTAGCATGAGCATTGTTGTTGTTGTCGTCATCCTCCTCCTCCTCCTCCTTGTGTGCTGTCAGGTCACCTCCAATCTATGGTCATTCTATGAAGGAGCCATCTCCAAAATGTCCTGTCCTCAACAGCCTGCGCAGCTCTTGTAAACCTATAAGCCCGTGGGCTCTTTTCGGGAATCAGTCCATCTCAAATTGGGTCTTCCTACTTCCCTGCTTCCTCCTACCTCTCCCAGCAGTATTGCCTTTTCCAGAGAAGTCTGTTTTCTCAGGATGCAACAACTCTGGAAGCAAAATTGAGGCAATCAAAATTTTGTTTCAACAATTTTGCTTCCAGTGATAGTTCAAGCTTAATCTGATCTAGGACCTACTTGTTTGTCTTTCTGGAGGTCCACGATATCCACAAAGCTGTCCCGCAGCACCTCAAGGCAAAGAAATCACCCCCCCCATCAGCTTTCTTTACTGCCCGTCTTTCATACCCTACATGGAGCCTGGGAGTACAAGACTGCCTTGTTTGAGGATGATGACTGATTGGGGTGAGCATGGCAGAAACTTTCTTTTCATTTTATTCCGTGGTGGGTGGGCTGGGGGGGGCTTTCCTCTATACATTTATTCCACATGTGCAGCACTCCTTTTGAGTAGCATGAAAGAGGCTGCCTCTCTTCAGTTTGTTTCCCTCCAACTGGAGGGGAAGGAGTGGGACCGGCCACTCCTTCCCCTCCAATTGGACATGGATGGCATCCGCAGTGGGAAGGGGGAGAGTGATGGGAAATTGAAGGAACTGAGACAGAAAGTGAAGTACTACATAATGATCTTTATCTAAATCTCATAGGAAAGGGTAAACAGGACATTCCTAATAAAACAACAAATGACTAGTAGAGCTACATGTCCCTTTAAAAGCAGTTTAAATTACCAGATAACCTGTGTCTAAAAATGCCGTCCCCATGGCCACTGGGCTTTTTGAAAAAAGAGAAAAAAGAAAACCCAGTAATGATCCCTTAAGGGAGGTTTCTGTGACTCACCCATGAGGTAGGGAAATTTTTGCCTCGCTTTGAAAATCCAGCTTTTAAGGAGGCAGACGCCATGAGACCACGCAGATGATCCGGGTTTCTTTTTCTTTCTTCTTTCATAGCACCGACCAGCTGTTCCTGGGGCCAATGGGCTATGTTTTTTTAAATTTGCTTTTCACCTTCAGAGAAACAGGAAGCTCTATCCGGTCCTACAAGTTTAAATTTTCCCCAGCCAAGTGGTCCGTTTTTTTTCCAAATGCTAGCACCACCTGCTGGCCAAGGGGGCTGAGCTGCACTTTAAAATAATAATAAAAACAAACAAACAGCTTTTGACGTGGGAACTCTTGTCCCACATTTAAATCACATGATGGGACGAAGAGGAAAAGCCGGATCTTCAGAAGATCAGGATCAAAACCCAGGTGTGACCACGGCCTTAGGCTATAAAAAATACCAAACACAGTAAAAGAAAACAGGTAGGGCAACGGCAGTTCAGGCAATGCCCATAAACTCAGGCAAGCGCTCCCAGTCTCTGCCTTGCTCAGTTGGTCAGATCAGTGAAGTGAGGGTTGGGGGGGGCAGGCAGAGACAATTAGCCCCCTTTTGTAGAGCCTTGCTGGGAAAAGAGACAGAACTCATTGGCTCATAGTTCCAGGTGAGGTCCACCTCCCATTGACCCCCATAAATGACTAGAATGTAGATCTTGCCGTATCCCAACAGAAAGTTCAGTGGAACTGACTGCGGAAGGAACAGCGGCACATGACAGCAGCAGTGAGGGTTCACTCTTCATGTCTCGGGGTTTGCCCATTTAGGTGTAAAGCCTGCCACCCCCACCTCCGATGGAATTGACAGCCTGGGCATTGCCTGGCATTGGTTCTAGTGCTTGTCCTCTGCTCCTTGACTAGGAGGCTGTCCTGGAACCCTTGGCAGGTATCACCCTCCTGTTCCCAAGTCAGTTCTGCCACCACAGAACGAATGGTCTCCAGCCCCTCTGACAATGAGCCCCAGGTCTCTCTCTGTCTCTCTTCAGATATCCCACCTAGTATCTGTGACCTAGAAGACCCCAGACCTTCCTCTGCAACCTTCTGCAATTCCCGTCCTCCTGTTTCCCCAGGTACTGGCCATGGAGTCTTTTGGGGGGGGGGTGCTAAGGCAGAGGGCCCACTCAGGGTGCTTGCAGTGATTCCCCTCATGTTAGGCAAATGTATACTCCTGACCTGTCAATCCTGTGGCCTCCCTGATATGTGACTGCAACTCCCATTAGCACAGTGCTGAGGGACCACAAGTGAACTTCATTCCAGTAACCTCCAGAAGGCCATGTGTGGGCCATTCAGCTTTACTGTATATGTGTATTCCAGCCATGAATTCTTTTATCTGGGACATAAATTAGTTAAGGCTCCCTATGTAAAGCAGCATGCCAGCATTTGAAAATCAGCACCTGGTGGAGAAGTCTAAGCTGAAATCCTCATCTCCTGTATAGCATCAATAGTTGGAACAGAGATTAATCTTTGCAGGTGGACATGGGAATCACTTGAGGTTCTTCAGAGCATAATATCTGGACATGCTGAATGACGGCAGACTAGACCCAAACAGATGAATATAATTCCATAGCACTATGTTCCTTACATGAGCCAAGTCACACGAGGCAGTGTAAGAACCAGTGTGAATGGATTCGGCTGGGCTGGAATTGGGCGGTCTGCAGTAAGCCACGAAAACCCCTGAGTGATGCTGGGCCCGTCGCCCTCCTTCTGCTTGACCTCCCACAGAGAATGTCATAAGCATAAAAGTGTGGAGGAAATGCTTGATTATTTTGTTGAGCTGATTAGAGAGAGGGAAGGGAGATATAAATGTGAATGATACACAGACAATAGTGATCCTCAGACGTCACAGTTTGGTAAGGCTTGCAGAAGCCCTTTGGCCCACAAGAAGGCCCTGCATATGCACGGACTGAAATATTTATAACAAGACTCTCTGCTTTCTTGGACAAGTTAAATCTTGTTATCCTGGCAGTAATATGAATGAGACATCTTGATCAGCATGGATTGGGATTGCCAAGAGTTTAACCAAGCAGCCTGCAACAGAGAGAGAGAGAGAGAGAGAGAGAGAGAGAGAGAGAGAGAGAGAGAGAGAGAGAGAGAGAGAGAGAGAGAGAGAGAGAGAGATCTGTTTTGGCTCTTGCCCAGATTTGCTCCATGTGAAAATCTCTGACACTTTCTGCATTAATGGTTAACTCATTGTTTATGAATACACCCTGTTCTCAAAGGCTGTTGATATATGCTGGGGCCGTTCTCAGGCTACGTTATTAAAAGTAACTTTTATTGCCTCCTAAGTGTATGCTTTGTGGGCATTTCCAGTCAGGTGCAATGAGCCAACAGGAATATGTAAACGTTTGCTGAAACTGTGGCTGACATTCTGCTGAGTCTGACTTCGGTTCTTGCAGTAGCCTTAGGTAAACAAAGGTCTTCTTTTCGTTGCTTCAGAGTGCCAATGCAGCATCGACATGTTACATTGACTGCAGGATTTGGCTCTTTCTGGCACAGGCTTTAGATTACTTTACTGCATTTTGTTTATGTGCACAGATACAATAATGACACTGGAAGAGGCCTATAGGGTATATAAAACCTAGTTTAGGATAATGTTTTCCCCTCACAAATGTCAACAATTGAAGAACCAAAATTGCAAGGAAAAACAAATTTGCAGGCAGCAGATATAATAAGCATTCATATAATCTTGTTATACTCCCGTTGCCAAAACCGCAGATATTGCTTGCATTCTCAGAAATCACTGCAAGGGCTGCATTAGCTCCCCACCCCTACCCCTTGCCGCAGAGATCTTTTTCAAACCAACTTTGTGCTACTGGGAGGTCCGCTTTGGAGGGGGCCTGAGAAATATCTAGCTTGTGGAGGATCATGGGGAGGCACGTGTGCCTGGCAGGCAGCGCCTCAGATACACGACCCCGATGTCATTCTAATAAAATCATTGGGCTAATCATCGGCAGAGTCTTTTGTTTGTCATCATCTGGGGCTGGTTAAATCTTCTTGGCTGCACAGATAGGTTGTGTCATTCACTGCCATTACGGACATAACAGCCTTAGTTGCCCCCGCCCCCGGTCCCTGTTTCCTCCTGTGTTAAGCCATTTGTCTAGAGGTCCTTAGTCTGTCAATGCACTTATGCAATGATCAGAACAATTGCTTGGCTCATTCTGCCTTGTTTTGCTCAAGGATGTCAACAAAGAGCTTGGGGCTGTGAAGGCGACTATATGGCTAGCTCCTTCCCCATCTCAATTTTTTTTCTGGGCCAGATGAGTGGAAGATGACAGGCTGGAGGAGGGCTGGTAGCGTCATCATCTCCTTTCAACGGAGAGGGAGGTGCTTCCTCCATTTTGAGAAAAAAGGAGGGTTGGGCAGGACCATCTGTTCCTGGATACATTGCCTCCAGAGAGACAGATGTCTTCAAAACTCAGGGGTGTGCTGGCTGAAGCGTTTGAATAGGACTTGGAAGACCTCGAACAAGAGCCTTGCTTTGCCATCTAACTCACTGGGTGACCTAGGAATGGGCACTCTTACCCCAACCAATCTGGGGGTCAGGTGGAGAGGAGGAAGCCCGCATGCTGCCTTAAACCTGAATGGCAGGATAGAAATGCAGCAAAATAAATAAGTGGAACCAGCAGGCAGGATTTGGTCACTCTAAGCTGTCCCACCACCCCGAGCCCCTCCAGACCTATTTTTTTCTAAAAGAAATGACTATCTGGTGACACAGCAACCTAAGGCAGCAGGGTGGCCCAGTGTCCTCCTTTAGGGAGGGCAGTCCTGCATTTGAAGAGTTCTCTCCTCTGAGGGATCTGTAAGGGACTTCCCTCTCCTGCTGAGGCTTTCATTTGTAAACATCAGCCCTCTTTCACTTGGGAAGTAAAATGGTTTGGGCGTGTGTGCCTCCCCCCCCCTGAAAAGGCACAAACCACCATACCCCACGGAGGGTGGTGGAGTCTCCTTCTTTGGTGGTTTTTAAGCAGAGGCTGGATGGCCATCTGTCGGGGGTACTTTGTTGCGGGTTCCAGCATGGCAGGGGGTTGGACTGGATGGCCCCTGAGGTCTCTTCCAACTCTTATGATTCTATGATTCTATGACTGATATAGCTTCTAATGCATGATGGAAATGATATGGCATGGCGTGTCAGTTTTGTATGAAATGGAGATATGAGCTCAATCCCCAGGCCTGGGCATGGTTCAGGCCATTCTTCTGAAATAACTGATTGTTGCCTCACTAGATATTTCAACAAAACTACCGTTTCCTCTGTTTATTTTTGTTCTGCATCTATATGTCTGTGAAGATGCTCAGTCATCCAGGTGAGGTTATTTGGGAGCTGAGTCATGGAAACTGGACTACATTTGTTGTCGGATTGAAACATTTCACTACATAACAAAGTAGCTTCTTCAGTCTGAGAAAAATTGGTGGGAGGCTTCTAATTTATAGTTCACCTTGATTTCACCCACCCGGGTCTAAATAGGCTCATTAGGTGGACAATGTATCATATATTCATTTTCAAAAAACTGAAAAAACATACAAGGTAAAGATCATTTCAGGGAGTTATTAAACATTGAGCCTTACCTGTTTGTTTGATTTATATCCCATCTTTCATGGCTGTGTCCCAAGGGGGTCACGTAGTTACAGTCTTGCGCAAAATTGTGAGCTGTACTGTATTTCCACTTAAATTATAGGAATAATGTATAATTGTGATAACATTTTAATATATTAGTTTCAGTTCGCACAAAAGAGCTCCAAACATTTAACTAATTTTAAAACTTTGTGTATCATGTTCAATTCACTGATCTGTTTTTTTATATTTGAATCTACCTCTATTGGTTTGTATTGTATTTGATTTATTATTCTTGGCTTGTTTTAGATTTAGTTATGTTTGATGGGATAAATTCTTATATTTGTTTACACTGTATATTGTTTAATTGTTTTTTTTAATTAATTAATTATTTATTTGCATTAGCCATGGCCTTAGCAAAAAAGACAACATATAAATAGATATAAAATTAACATACCAAATCATAAAAGTAGATACATAAAAATAGGTGCATATACATGCAACATTCCCATACAGAATCTGGACAAATAAGCTATAAATGTTTATTAGCTTAAAATCATGATTGACCTCATTTTGATTGCTGCTGCTAAAAATTTAGCTGTCAGCAGTGTCATCTGATTATCTCGGTCTCCGAGGAGTAATGATATATAAAAGTCAGATGAACGACCTGGCTTCTTTACTAACATGGGGAAAAGTAATTCTTGCCGCACCTCTCTATAAAAGGAGCAAAACAGTAACACATGGGCAAGTGTTTCAACACCTTCGCCACATGGGCATGTGCGATTCTGTAAAGGTGTTCCTTTAAAGCGACCCTCTAGCATAGCTGAAGGCATGACATTAAATCGTGCCCATGAAAAGGCCCTTCTGTACTTTGGGACTGTTAGCACATTTAGATATCGTGCCATTGTTTTTGGGTGACTTAACGCTGAGTTGTCATACCAGGGGCATAATTTATTGGTGACAGACAGATTATTTTGATATTCAATGTCATGTATACGCTGTTCTAGTAAACATCTCGCCCTACTATACTCAGTGGTCACTAGAAGATTGGGCGACAGTCCCAGAGAGTATACTTTGGATTTGATATCTTTCATCCATCTACTCTCATGAGAATCCTTCATGACAAGAGGAAGCAAACCAGAGGGAGTTCGATTCAGTCTTAGCCAGTAATTTAGTGCCCTGAGCCAAGCCTGTGTGTGCACGGAGAGGAGGCCGCTTTCCAGCCTTAATGTGGCGTTTGGGACGCAGTTAGGGACAGCAAATATTTGTCTGAGGAATTTAGACTGTACAATTTCTAATAATTTTAGATTTCTATTGGCCCATATGGGGATCCCATATAGCATCTGTGCTAATGGCTTGGCTCTGTACACTTCCAGTGCTGCTGGTATAAAATTGTGACCTTTGGTGAAAAAGAACTGTTTCAGGATTTTTATAGTTTGTGAGGCTTTTTCTACCACATGTTCTTGCTGAGCTGTCCAGGTTCCTGATGACTGAAAAACCATATCTAGGTATTTAAAGACCCTGACCTGTTCAATTGGTTGCCCATCCAGGGACCACTTAGAGAGTCTAAAGTGTTTTGAGAATACCATTATTTTGGTCTTACTGTAATTCACCTCTAAATGTTCCTTCTGACAGTAGTTGGAAAATTCCCTTAATTGTCTTTTCAGACCCACTTTAGTTTGAGATAGAAGTACTGCATCATCGGCGTATAGTAGGGCTGAAATGGGTTTAGTTGCTATTTTAGGGGCGTGGAGTGTTGGAGATGATAAATGCTCTACAATATTGTTCAAATATAAATTGAACAGGATTGGGGCTAGGACACACCCTTGTTTTACCCCTTTTTGGGATGGCATTGGTTCTGTTAGATGCCCATCCACGGAGCAACGTACCCTCAGCCAGGTATTGTTGTAAAGGCATTTGATTAGAAAAAGCAGTCTTTTATCTATAGTTGTGGAGGCTAGTTTTTCCCATAATCGCGCTCGGGGTATGGAATCGAATGCTGCTTTGAGGTCAATAAATGCTGCATACAGCCTGCCCCTTTTCTTTTTTGCATATTTGTCAATGAGATGATCCAGTACAAAACAATGGTCTATAGTGGATCGCCCCTGACTGAATCCTGCTTGCTCTACTGCCATAATATTTTCATCTTGAACCCAGTCAATTAGCTTGTTACAGAGGTGTTTAGCATATAGCTTACTTATTACGCATAATAGGCTAATTGGTCGGTAATTGGCAGGGTCAGTTTTGGCTCCTTTTTTGTGTATGGGAATTATTACAGAGGTGTTCCAGCCCATGGGTAACAATCCTGTTTGATCAATAAATGTAAATAAGACTGCCAGCAGGGGGGTCCACCAGGTGATGTTAGATTTTATAAGTTCTGGGGGCAAAAAGTCAATTCCAGGGGCTTTGTTGTTTTTAAGTTGCTGGATAAGACTTTCAACCTCCTTAGCTGAAACTGGTGGCCACTTAGGGAGCTCTTCTGTTGCTACTGTTGTTTGGGTGTCCTGAAACGTGGGGTCTGAGAACAATGCCTTATAGTGCTGCATCCATTCTTTGGGCCCTATAACACACTTTGGATCTGACCAACCATTATTCATTAAGCCTGTTATTGTTCGCCAGAAGAGACTGGTGTCTTTGGCATTAGAGGCTTTTAGCAAAATTTGCCATGCCCTTGTGGTCGCTTGCTGTTTTTTCTCCTTGACCAAGGATTTGTATACTTGTCTACTGGCTACAAACTCATTTAATAGAGTTTGTGAATGAGTTTTCCTATACTTATGATATAGTTTCCTCATTTGGCTCTTGGCCTGCTTACATTCGTTGTCGAACCAGCGAGGACTTTTTAAAGCTCTTTGATGGCCTGCATTAGTTACCGTAGTTTTTAGTTTAGCTCCTAGTTTTCCGGTCAGAGCTTGAAAAAGATTTACTGCCTCAGTGTCACAACTAGCATTGAGAATGGCATTTCGGTCATTCATATATTCCTCAGTTTTCAGTAGCTGAGTCAGAGTGATACCCACTGCTGGTGACCATTTAATTCTCTTACTACTAGTCATTTCTAAGTCTTCGTTGGGGTACAAATATAGATCTAATCGGGGGTTACTGTGAGTTGGATACGTTAGCATCATTGACAGGGGTAGATGGTCGCTTTCTGTATTGTTGCCAATTTCGAATCGGGTAACATAGTTATATGCAGAGTATGAGATTGCTATATAATCGATTACACTACCACCCCTCTTAGTGAAATGAGTGTATTCTCCCAATGGATCGCCATTCACTGACCCATTTAGTATTAAAAGATTTCTCCTTCTTGTAAACTGGGCAAAACAATACCCTGCAAAATTACATGTTTTGTCTTTAGATGTTCGGCATTTTCCCCTCAATGAGTAGTCATCTGTATCCAATACCTGGTGGAAGTGGGTATATAAATTTTCGTCATTAGTACCTAATCGTGCATTGAAATCTCCGGCTATGACAAAAATTGCCTTAGGATATAACCATTCAAGTTGTTCTACATAATCATCAATTGTACCCCATATGACCAATGGGCACTCTGGGCAGTTTACAAAAGATACAACTTAGGCAATACAAAACAATACAATTAAACAATATTTGTTTACACTGTATATTGTTTAATTGTATTGTTTTGTATTGCCTAAGTTGTATCTTTTGTAAACTGCCCAGAGTGCCCATTGGTCATATGGTGCGGCATAAAAATTGAATGAATGAATGAATACTTGTGAAGGATATGCTGAATTGCTCACCATTTGTGTCACTGTACTTAGGTACAGTTCAGAAGCAGTGGAAAGATGTGAGAGGACAACAAACCCACCACTGACAAAAAGGTAAGACAGATTAGCAATGGCTTTAGTTTTGAGGCATATCGAATGCCTAGGGCAGCAAAACCAGAAGCAAAATGGGAGATTATTTTAACCTCTTTATTCAGGCACTTCAAATTCCATATATTATTTGAGGATCAGAATACAGACTCAGTGGCTCTGAGTTTGCACAGCCTCTTTCTCCTGTGGCCACCAATTATCCCATGTCTCCTGTGCTATTGTATAATATACTGTATATTCTGGCAGTGAAGTGTTTTGATGTGGAAGGTCAGGTCATGTGAGCCCTGAGCACATACCCTTGAAATTACCTCCTTGGGCCCCACGGAGTATCATTATGGAGCCCTTAGAATAGACTGCAAAGTCTTGGCTCATCCTTCTATTTGTTTTGTTTTTATTTTATTTTTGAACAGCATCCACCAATATATCTCCTCAGTCACTTTGACGGTGCTTCTTAAAGAACTGGTGGCAAAATGTGACTCTCCAGGGGGAAAGCTGTGGTCCAGCTCTTTATGCTTAAAAAGCAGAGCTATTATTATAAGGTAACAGAAAGCTAGGGTGTAATTCTCACAGTATTTTTATTCTCTTTGGAAGTCTTACAATTTTTCTTTTTCTTTTCTTTTCTTTTTGCCTCTGAGGCAAAAAAAAAAATGGTACAGCGTGTTCCTTGAAAAACAGGAGAGAGCCAGAATGGTGTTGGTGGATGAGAGAGAGAGAGAGATGGAGATGTGAGATGTGAGACAGGCCAACAGAATCCATACCAGAGGCTGCTGCTTAAAGGGATGCATGAGTGCGTAGGATGTGGGTGAATCAGATTTTTTTTTACCAGTTCTGTTTTGAATCTGTGAAGCTGCAGAAGAAGCAAAGGGAGGAGGACTCTCCTGTTAGCGTGGTACAGCAGGGAAAACACATTGGAGGGAAGTTGATGGCCCGCCTCTCTAAGCCTCCAATTTCTCTGACCAAAGAGGAGAGCACTGAGTTTTGAGGAGCTACGTCACTTTGAATCCTAGGCACCCACCCCCATCCATTCCTATTTGGGCTTCCAGCCCCCCTGGCTCAGCCCAGAGGTATTTGTAGGTTGGCTGCACATGTGCCATGTTAGGGCACCAAAAAGTGGACAGCAAGAAGAAGAAATTTGGAGTGGGAATGCCAGGTCTTGCATTTTGGCCTTGACTTGGGTTTTGAGATCCATTCTCTGGGTTCCAGGTCTTGGATCTGAAGTCTCAAGGCATGGAATGCTGCAACACACACACGCACACACGCACGCGCGCGCGCGCACACACACACACGGAAGGGAGGACCATCTAGCCCACCAGATGTTCTCAGACTCCATCATGTTAGCAATGCTGGCTGACGGGAACTAAAGCCCATCCAATGTGGACAGCTGCAGATGGTCCAAGCCCATCCAATGCGTCCCTGCTAACAAGACCACAGAGGCTTTGATAGTCTCTCTTGATCATTTAGATATTAAAGTACAGATGGAACTGGGTTAGTTGAATTCACTTAATGTGCTATGAAGTGGAGTTGGCAGAACCAAGGGGAACTTAAGAAAAAAATTTTTTGGTACTAACACAATACTTAGTGAGAGCAGAGAAGAGCAGGCAACTTCACACCAGTGTGTGTTATCCTGGGAAACGTGACCCTAGGTCAGGGGTCCTCAAAGTTTTCAAACAGCGGGCCGGTCCATCACCCCACAGACACCACTAGGGGCCAGACCACAGTCCAAACAAACAAAACAACAACAACAACAACAAAACAGCCAGCATGGAAAAAGGGGGAGGGAGGGGCAAGTGGGCAGAGCCCCCCCCCATGATTGGCCCCAGCAATGCCTCCTGCTCTGGATCGCCGCCCTGAGGTGCTGCTCCTGGGATCCCTCTGCTGCACCTCTTCCTCCTCCTCCTCCTCCTCCTCCAGTGGCAGCGGCTGGAGTGGCTCTCCTTCCTTCCTTCCTTCTTCCTTCCTTCATTGCATCGGGAAGGAGGCGGCAGCCCAGGCAAACTCAGGCCCCTCGTCACCTTCTGGGCAGCCACTCAGGATGAGGATCCAGCCGTGCGCCCTGGTCATCACATCCTCGCTGTGCCCCAGAGGGAAACCTGCCTCCTTTCTTGGCCTGGCCCAACCTGGTGCGCTGCAAATAAGGGAGGGAGGGAGCAAGGGCTGGGAAAGAGGGAGGGGAGGCAGGAAGGCCTGCCCAAAGCCACCCGCAGCCCACTCACAGGGTGGAGGAGAAGCAGAGGTGGGGCTTCAGGGCCATGGAGGGAGTGGGAGACCTTTCTGCAGCCCTCCCGTTTTAAATGGCCCTACTTGGCTGCAGCCAGTGCCCCGACCATCTGGGCGGCAGGTGGGAGGAGCGGGGGATCTTGCCATGGCCATCCCACTTTGAATGCCCCACTAGCCAGTATGACGATAATCTGGGCAGTAGTTGAGGGGAGTGGGAGAAGCAACATAGCCCACCGCTTTGAACTGCCTCAGCAATAGAAGCAGCTGCAGAGGATGGCTTGCTCGCAAAGCAGTGGGTAGGTGGGGGGGGGTTGCAATTGGTCCCAGGGGCCGGATGCAGGTCCCTGGGGAGCCGCATCCGCCCCTCTGGGCCTCAGGTTGAGGACTCCTGCCCTAGGTGCCTCATATGCTGTCGATGCTGACAAATCAGGCTAAAATTGTCTGATACGTTTATCGATTGTACCGTGATGCTTCTGACATGAACCAAAAAACATTCAAGAGGAAAGAAATCTAAAAATCCAGAGTTGAACCTTCCTTGCCCTTTTTGGAAGTAAAGTGCCTGTTTTCAGACATGTTGAGGTAATGAAAACAACATGCAAACAACACCTTCTGCCAGCAGGGAAAAATGGGGTAGTCGCCATGTCCCTTTGATCCTGCAACTGAATGGTTTACAGTAGGTCAACCTGAGGCACTCCATGGGTGTCACTGCAGACCGAAGGTGCCTTTACACTCGTCCACCCTTCCTTCCTTCCTTGGAGACCAGGCTCTTTCCCCTCCCCCCTTGTTTCCTGGTCCTTGAATGACCTTTTGTCTTCCCTTTTTTTCCTCTCTCTCTTCAACTTCTTGGAATTCCAGCTGTTGACAGCGGCTGAATGTTCTCTCTTGGCAGCCTCCAGGGAGGGGCCTGGGACCTTGCCAGGAGTCTATAGATTCTCCACAGCACAACAGGTTATGTAACCACAAGTCCTTTGGAAAGAGGGGGAAGAAAGAAAAAGAAAAAAGAAAGAAAGGAGATGACGGATAAGAGGTTGGAGAACCAACAACAACAAAAACTTGCTGCATCGGCAAAGGCCAACGAATGCCAGCAAACCACCCTGATGCAGACAGCGCCTTTGACTTGGTGTTTCTCTCTCTCTCTCTCTCTCTCTCTCTCTCTCTCTCTCTGTTTACTTCTTGCTTGCTGTGAGCCAGGCTTGATCGGGTGTTTTCAATTAGGGCTCCTTGGCGGCCTTCGCTTTCCCTCACTCGCTCTTCTTGGCAGTCGACGGGCCTTGTGTTTACCTTGCCCTCCTGATGGAGCCTGGTGTCCTCGGTCAGCGTTAGCCGAGATGATTTATTCTCGCTGCGCTGGGGTTGCCTTTCTCTTCGCTTCTGGCCAGAGTTCGGTTGTTTCTGTGTTTACCCCTAGGAGCAGAGAAATGGGCGGGACCTTGCCAGCTGAGTTCGGAAAGGAAAAGGGCGCTGAACAGCCACACGGTGGAATGAAAAGGGTCTGTTTTTGAGCCATGAGAGCAGGAGAGGAAGGGAGGCAAAGCAGGGGAAGGCAGGGCCATAAACAGTTGTTTCATGGAAGTCTCCTGATTCACACTGTTTTCTTTAGTGATGGGTTCCAGAACAGGAAAGGACAGAATACATCCTGTGTGCCAGATGCATGCATTATGTGGCCAATATATGCATTGTCCCTCTGTTGCTACTATGAGAGAAACATATATCACATATTATACAAAGATCTTCATGGTTGACCACATCCTTGTCATGCAAAAAGGGCCCAGCCCGGCATTTCCAGCAAAAAGAATAAGTCAATAGTCACAAGGCCTTTCCCTGACTGAAATGTTGGAGAGCTTCTGCTGGCCAGGGCAGAGCATGAATGAATGCCAGCAACTGATATTTATTCTGTAATGTGACACACTACCTGTAAACCTGTTGAATCTGCCACAAAATGACAGAGAGACTAGTAGCTAGCCACCATTCTTGCGCCATGCTGTTGGATGGCAATGGCCATCTGACCTAGCCAGCATAGCCAACAGTGAAGGATGATGGGATATACAGTCCAAAATCACCTGGAGGGCCACATGTTCTGTATCTTAGGTTTACACTATTTAAAAAGCCATTGAGTATTACCATCTTGCAACAGTGAATTCTGCATGCTTATGACCCCCTCCCTTCCTTCTTGGCCTGTTAATTTCCATGGATAACTATGTTGGCTTGTAGTGTTATATGACCTTCTACACCTTTCTCAAACTTATCCCCCTCCATGTGTTGGTCTACAGCCTTTGCTGCACTCAAACAATACATGACTGTTGTGGATAGTCCTACAGCATTTATGGGAAACTTCGGGGAGGGTGCTCTAACCTTTCCTTGTAGGGCAGTTGTTCCATCCACTTGTTTTGGTTTTCTGTAGTTTTTCCAATCCTGTAATACTTATTATGAGATGGAGTAATCGGAACTATACAAAATATTAACTAAAATGCAGCAGCACCATATAACAGATTGTTTAAAACATTACACAAAAGCAATGGCTTCCAACCGTGGATGTTCCAGGTGTTTTTGGACTGTAATTCCCAAAAGCCTTCACCACCACCAGTGCTGCCTGGGGTTTCTAGAAGTTGCAGTCCAAAAGTACTTTGGTTACCAATGATTAGGAACATTAAAGCATTAAATTAAAAAGTACATGCTGACTTTTATTTTCAGTACATTTGTAGCTATCCCTGATATGCAGCATGTTTATTTTTTTATTGTTGTCCAATCACCAAGCTTGGAGATATCATTTGGAATCTGCTTTGTTCTCCAGTGCCATCCTGAATAATTGGGCACCACTACCTCACTGTCAGGGGCAGCTTGGATTCACATTCGAAGCATGAGAAGAGATGCACAACAGATCATCTACACATTTATATACAGTGGACCCTTGTATAACAAACAGTTTGTATGACATAAAATCTGTACAACATAAAAAATTCCAGAGATAGGGGAAATTTGCTTAACAGAATGGTCTATGGGGCGAATCTGTACAACATAAAAATGGTCGCAATTAGGGATTACTCTGTTTTCAATGCATTCCTATGGGGAATTTGTATAAAGGAAAATTTGCTTAGCATAATTTCATTTGGAACGAATTAATTCCTTTATACAAGGTACCACTGTATTTCTTCCTAACGCGTGGAAGCTTATGTTCATGTCGTGATGCCACAGGTTGCTCCACCTCTTGTTAGATGGTCTGGTGGATGAAACAGAAGTGAGCTGAAGGCTGGGATATTGGGCTGTACTTCTAATTCTTAAATTGAAAACAACATGATGTTTGGCATCCATTTTAAGGCCAGTGGCCTTCCTCTATCCATCCATTATTACAATGCAGAATGTCCTTTCATACTGTTATAAAATTTCTCGGTAAATGAATGTTATGATTCACATCTGAGCCAGAACATGTGGGCTTGCTCACCAGGAAGGACCTTTCCCCCGAAAAACTTCCTGCCCATGGCACATGATGTCACAGGGCCATGTTGTGCAACCATTATTGTGTGTAATCAAGCACTGACTATGGACTAAATTTATCACATTGGCTAGGGAAGGGCAATAACCTGGGAGACTCATAGTGGACAACAGCAGGTAGTTAAGCATTTTCTCTTGTTCAAGAGGAAGTACGTTTCTGTTCGTCATCTCATGTCATAATACAGACATGGGGTAGGGCATATTCCTGCTAGCATAGAACCATAGAATCGTAGCATCGTAGAATCGTAGAGTGGAAAGAGACCTCCAGGGCCATCTAGTCCAACCCCCTGCCATACAGGAACCCCCATCACAGTATTTCTGGCAGATGGCCATCCAGCCTCTGCTTAAAAACCTCCAAGGAAGGAGACTCCACCACCCTCCGTGGCAGCATATCCCACTGCCGAACAGCTCTAACCGTCATGAAGTTCTTCCTAATGTTCAAATGGAATCTCTTTCCCTACAGTTTGAAACCATTGCCGCCGAGTCCTAGCTGATAGCATTATCGTCCTTTTTTGTTGAATGACTTAAAATTCCTTCAATGCTTAAATAATTATGCTTCATGTTTTCTTTAAAGACAATGAAAAGAACAACATACAATGTTTTGGAGTGAAGGGATTTTTCTAGTACGTAATAGCACGCAGGCACAATAGATACTGTCCTGTATGAAGTTCCTCCAATACCGGAGGTAGCACACATCTCCATGGCAATTGCTGAGCAGCATAGCCTCCACATCCACTGATGGACACCCAGGTAGCCACTTGCTGTTTTATTATAAGGCCATTGTGGACAGTGGCATACAATATGTGGTCAACACCTCGGGCAAGGCAGGTATTGTGCCCCCTGAGCAAAGGGTGGAGGCAGCAAGCAGACCAGCAGAGCATACCCAGGAGGCCCCTGTTGCTGCCCAAGGAGGGCAGGAGGGAGGGTGGACTGTGCCCACAAAAATTATTGAGCCATGTGCACACTGCCTCTCTGTCACATCCACACCCATACACTGAATACACTACACCACTGAATATGGGTTTTGCAGTCTTTGTGTATTACATGGAGGACATCCACGATGTCATTTAGAACAGGAGTGCCCAGCTCCGTTGTTGGTTCATAGGGACATATGCCTTTCTAAAAGAGTAGTGAGACAGGCTGAAGCCCATAACACTTTCTTGCATCAGATTCCAGCAGGGGGAACTATAAAAAGACTAAGGCTGACAGCATGCCTCTGAAGATCAATTGTCTGGGAGTGTACATGTTGGCATTTTTACTGCCCCTCTATCTTGCTTCCAGGCTTCTTCTCACTGGCAAGTGGCTGACCACTGTGGAAGCAGAATGACAGACCATAACCTTGGCCAGAGCTCTTCTTACCTTCCTTACAACTACAGAACCCTGACATCCACATTTGGAACAAGCACAACACATTTTGGTCCTCAAGGGGAAAAACTGAATAAGCAACCAGCCCACCCTGCATATATACATGTATGTAACATATGTAGCCTGCCTCTTATGTCGCTGTTGACAGTTCAGTGGTCTATTGTGTCACATAGGTCAGGTCATGTGTTTTCTGTTCTGCTACACTTCACTGCACCCATAATGTCCCCCCCCCCCAATAAAAGGGTAACTTCTGAACACAATCCAGTGCCATTAATCAACCTGATCCATTTTGCTTAAGCGCTGTTTCTTTGAGGGTTTTATTTTTAAAGAACAGTAGATGCATTGTTGTTCTTTGCTCAGGTTCCAGGCAGCCCTAAGGCCATTACATGCTAATAAAGCTCTCTATACTTTTACTCAGTGGAGGTGGATCCAGAGAACCTTTCGGGAACAACATATAATTGAATAATTATTTATTATTTTGTGGTCCATCTCCCCACCTTGCTTATGCAAGCATTCGTCAGATTATATAATGGCTAAGGTGATCTTGGAATTCCATGTTTATGATATTCTGAAGCAGAGTGTTGCATGAAAACTGTGTACTGTTTTTATGCCAGGTTGT
Source organism: Phrynocephalus versicolor (assembly GCA_023846285.1). NCBI lineage: Eukaryota > Metazoa > Chordata > Lepidosauria > Squamata > Agamidae > Phrynocephalus > Phrynocephalus versicolor. The sequence continues at coordinate 32,242,346 of JAHTLZ010000015.1, read as the reverse complement.
TTTAAACACTTCTCATTTTTCACAGGATATCAAGGTTTTACCACCAAGTGTATTTTCAAAAGGCAGCTAAAGTCATCCGCACCACCTGGATGAGTGGTGCATGCCTCTTGTCTGTTGCTTGCAGTTTGACTCAACCAATTCAGATCCCATGCAGGTGTAACAGGTTAAAAGTGGATTCTTCCAGAGAGACGAAGAAAATTCTACCCCATTTTCTCCTCGTCCATCCTTGGTTGTTGTGAAATTGCACACAGGTCTTACTGGAATTTTCAATCCAAAATTCACTGGTAAAACCCAGAACAGTGTTTCTTTGCAGGAAGTCCTTTAAATCCTTTAATAAATATGTCAGAAATCAAATTTCCTCTCTGGACCTTCTTTTCTGGAGCAACTTTTCTTTTCTTAGACTGGTTCTGAGCAAAGATCTGAGCATGGAAATGACCTTCGGGTTCTATTCTTTTCTCCCGTGTCACAAATGGAACTAAAAAATAAGCTGTGCCTTCTGCAGGAGACAAAAAAAAGCAAATAAAAGCCATAGGATTTGTCACTAAGCATCCCAAAACAAGGTAAACTACCCCTACTACTCTTATGTTGTCTAGATGGAAGAAAATACCAGCAACCTCGGAGATTATTCAGGTACATTGCTGAGGTCATATTCTTTGTTTAGAAGACCCTCTGGTTTACTGTACAGAGTGATACTGTATACTCTTCCCTGGCCGATTCATAAGCATGGGACAGCAGGAAGTGATTTCCCAGCTTAAGAGAAAAAAAGAAGAATGAAACCTGGAGGATGATTTTTTTTTCTTAAGGAGCAATGTACAGTTTATGCATTGTTTCAACAAAGGGACTGAAATCCTGTTGCTTAGCAAACTTACCAAACCTGAGACGCTACAGCTCTATCACTGTCTGGGTCTTGACACTTTCCTTTCTTGGGAAAAGGCCATTGTCTAATCAGATACCTGATTGGGCTGGTACTTACAAGGTAGCAACAATGGCAGGCCAGCTGTTTGCATTGTCCATGTTTGCCATGCATAGACTGTCCTCACCAGCAGCTATACTGTACTTCCTGACTGCAGAGCCCTTGGGTTGTTTACTCTTGTTATCTCATTCGCTGTCCCTGCAAGAGCGCAGCTGTGGTGGGTGGATCATGAAAGCCCAGGAGAAAGCACTCCGAAGGGCCTTTTCCTGGCCCAGACTGCAGTGCGCTGGGCTATGCCATGTCTCTGTGTTCACCTTTGTGGCACTTTCTGGACGGCCGACTTCGTGGCAATGACGTGGCTTAGCGATCAGGAGTGTCAACAGCACACTCCAGGGAACAAAAGGAGTTCAATGTACACCTGGGATCACCAGGCACTTGCACCTGCCATTCTGTGCCCAGGATAGAGGCCCAGCAAATTGGCACAGAAGACTGTAAACAGGGAAGGCAAAGAGAGAAGTCCACGTAGACTGTCCAAAGCTACCCATTGGGCCTTTTCTCTGCCTGTTCAATCCAGAGAGCTATTGAGGAAGTTAATAAGAGACATAATTGACAATAGTGGACAAGATCTGCTTTCCACCTTGGGATGTCCTTCAAATCCTTTGGGCTTATGGTTCCTTTTACTTTCAACCTTTAGACATGTGATGATGGGATCTGGTACAAGTTGAAGCCCAAAATATCAGGATAGCATCACGTAAGGAAAGGCTTCCTAGATGTTCAGGGTACTGTATTTAAATGTATGAAAACAACTTGAACAATAAATATAGTACCTATAATTCTTTTTTCCTTTATACTCTCTCTCCCTCCCCCCTCTGTGTTTGTGTGTGTTTGTGTGTATTCTGTATAGATTTTGAATATCCTGTAATCACATCCTCCAGGTTAAGTAAAATCCTTGCTTTGGAGGCCAGAAACTCACCTTAGGGCCCTCTAATTAGAACAGAAAATAAATCAATTTTGGGGAGAGGTGGTTGAGGCAGTCCTTCCATTTTTGGTTGAAATCATGCTTGGAAAGAACCTTGTGTTCATGTCCTGAAGACCAATAATCAAACAAACCCAGCTGGTTTGCACAGTCCTGAAAGGGAGATAAACCTGTTATGTGACACTCAGATGCTTTCATTAACTAAGCATTTCCCTCTTTCCAGGTGGGAACTATCTCTAATGCCTATTCTTGGTTTGAATTGTTTTTATGTAGTCACACTGCCCATAGAACAGGACATTCTTTGGCAGAGGCAAGGGTATACTTCAGCGCCCTGCCCTTTGGATCTCATTTTTCTTTTTATCTACAGCATGCCGATTATGTAACTTCAGTTTATTGACTGACCCGGGCTTTTCCTCATCCTGGGAAGAGTGCCTTGGCATCACTTCATAGACTACCTAGCCTTTTCCCTCCCGGCCCTTGAAATGGAAATGTTTTTTTCTGTACGCAGACCCTTGTGCCGGGGCAAAGTCTCTCTTCCTCTCTTTCCAGTAAAGCAGTACAACCCTTGGTATAAGTTCACCTCCACTGAGGGACAGCTAGGTAACCCAATCCACTTGCCATTGTATTATGAGGCCACTGTTGATTTTGCAGCCTGTGTGTGTGTGTGTGTGTGTGTTGTGTCATTACAGTCGTGACCGACTCTTCGTGACTTCATGTCCATGGAGTTTTCTTGGCAGGAATAGTGGAATGGCTTGCCAGTTCCTACTCCAGGCGCCTATGGCACCTGGTATTCCCTGGTGGTCTCCCATCCAACTACTAACCAGGGCCAACCCTGCTTAACTTCCGAAATCAGGCGAGACTGGATATGCTTAGGGCATCTAGGCAGCTCTTCAGCCTATGTGTACCACGTGGAAAACTTCTGCAGTCTTGTTAAGGACAGGAGCCCTCCTGCTTCAGTCCAAAAGGCACTTGAACATCTGGATGAATAGGAGAGATAACAGAGTAAGAAGCGTAGGGTGTCGAGGTGCCTCCCTATCCAGCTTTCTGCACCCTGAAGAGGCACTTTGAGGGCACTAATATGGAGGCAAAATGCTTTTGAACACAAGTCACTGGGGAACACAAGAGGAAAGGTGCTGTTGGGCCCACGTCCTGCATTCGGTCTCCCTTTACGTGTCTGGCCAATGCAGAAAAGAGATGCTAATCTAGACTGATCTTGGGTCTAAGCCAGCCAGCAGGACATTTCTTTAGATAGGGATCCCTCTCCAGCTACCAGCTACTGTATTCTGTAAGGCAGATTGTGAAACAATATTTTAAAATCTGTGCTTCTTAAGGAAAGCATCCGCCCCCCCTCCTCCCCTCCCCCCGGAAGTCAATGCTGTTCAATACTCAGAGTGTTGGACTAGTTTTGGGGAGACCTCAGTTCCTATCCTCACTCAGCTATGGAGCTCTCCAAAGTGACACTGAGCCTGCTCCTTTTCTTAGGAGAGGTACTATGCACCTTTGGGAAGAAGTGGAATCTAAATGTAAGGGGAGAAATGATAAATATTACATCAAATTGCACTCCTTGCTGTTTCTCCCACAGTCTTCAACTCCCCACTGTGGCCAAACTGGACATTTATGAATTCGGATTGTGCTACAGCCCAGTCCCAGGTGATGTCTCCCTCTTCTTCTGTGGAACTGATCAGGAGGCATCGTTTCTGCACTTTCTCTGGCATCTGATTCTTCCTGTGTAACCCAACAGCATTATTATTATTATTATTATTATTATTATTATTATTATTATTATTAT
>JAHTLZ010000015.1:32183769-32231741 GCA_023846285.1 Phrynocephalus versicolor | reverse complement strand
AGCTGCTTGCTGATTTGAGCTGCAAGGCTCCTCTAGCAGCTCTTCACCATTTAACCCCTCAGAGTCAGGTTCTGTGGCAGGCAGGGTCCTGGCAGATTGACCCCACAAGGATGTGAGGTTCCGTTCCTTCGAACCGGTCTCCAGTGGGGCCGCAAACTGCAGCGAGAGGGACGTGAAGTATCTGCCAATGTTTAATTCCTTCTTCATGAGGTGAAGGGCAGCTTGTGTGGTTTGTCCCCCAGCTGTTATTTCATCATTGGCTTATGAAGAATGTTCCTTTGATGAACCCACAGATAAAAATCTGTTTGCCCTTTTAAAGATCTTGACTGTTTTTATTAAAAATACTAGGCCCCTAAAATAATTCTATTCAATCCACTTTAATGCACCCATCCACCCATCTGCACACTGTACAGTGTGGTGGCGGGCGGGTGGTGGGGCAGCGGCAGGGCAGCGGTGGTGGGGGCGGATGGCGGGGACAGTGATGGGCGCGGGTGGCGGCGGGCAGGCGGTGATGGGCAGGTGGCGGCGGGGCGGTGGGGCGACAGGCTGTCCAGCGCCCTCTCTCCATGTTGGCGGCCTAGGCAACTGCCTAGTTCGCCTTAATGGAAGCGCCGGCCCTGGAGACAAGTGAGAATCGATATTATCAATTCTGGATGCAATTCATCATGCCGTCTTCTTACCACTTTTTCATGCCATCTTATGCTCTTCATCCCGTTTTAATATGAACTGAACTTCTTATTTTAAAAAAAAAAAATCGAGTCAAGTATCAAGGCATTGCCAGAGCAACATGCTAGCACCGTTGCATTTGACAGCCAAAGAATTACTGTTGTCTGACAACTTCATTTACTTCATTCAAGTTTTGAGACATGAGGACTTGTAGCACTTGCAGGGAAGGTCCTTGCCCTCTGAAGATGCTAGCCACAGAGTCTGGTAAAATGTCAGGAAGAAAAACTTCCAGAACACGGCCAAACAGCCCGAAAAACTCACAGCAGCTATCAGATCCTAGCCGTGAAAGCCTTCGAGAATACAGTGTATCACATTTTTCAGATAAATTGAAACTTTCAGGTATAGGGTTGCCTCGGAAATGAATATTCCCTATGGGCTGCCTCAGATAACGAATGTTTCAAAAGTGTGCCCGGGATGCATTGCAGCCCCTGTAGTTTGTGGAGGGGAGGGAGGAGTTAGAACGGTTTTTCAATGCTGTTTTGGAGGCATTCTGAGCATGTTTTGCTGAGGGATTTGGACTTGGAAAGGTAGGGAGCTAGCTTTTATTAATCTTTGCACTGCTTTTCTTTGCACCTTGGGCGGGGAAAAGGTGGGCTAGGCTTTCTGGTTTTATGCTTATGTTTGTTTGGATTTTTTTTCCTTTGAACTTTGGGCGGGAAAAGGTTGAGCTAGGCTTGGTGGTTTCATTTCTTCATGTTTGCAGGCGTTCTCCATTGCTTTGGAGACAAAAACAGGCTGCATTTTGCTGCTTATGTTTCTCTGTTTGGATTTTTTTTCCATTGGCACTTTGGGTGGGAAAAGACTGAGCTAGGCTTGGTGGTTTCATTTCTCTGTGTTTGCATTGCACTGCAGGGGTGGGGGTGTTCTGGGGGGAGGGGGTTCCAGCACTGCATGCCTTTAAAGTGCACTTTACAAAATGGTCTGGGGGGGGAAACCCAGCTTTTTTGCCCTTTATCAGACCTCCAGGACGGATTAATTGGTTTCCCATTCATTTCAATAGGAAACCAAGTTTCGGATAACAATTTTTTTCAGATAATATATTGCCTCGGAGAATGAATTAAATTCGTTATCTGAGGTATCACTGTATTTGGATGAACTGCATTCAGTTTAAAAGTTTGATAACTTCTTCATCATCATCTTAGGACCAAATCTTACTGCTGATTTATCTTTGTGAAAGGAAAAATAAATAAGTCATGGTGCCAAATTGTTGCTTCTTAACGAGGTGCCAACTTCATTCCTGGCCAGGAGGCTGTCATTTCAGCGCATTGGGGGGGGGGGAATCCACCGTAAGACTGGCAGCTGCCACACCACCACCACCAATAGGGTCCCAGGCAAGCTCAAGACCCACCTTTCTCAGGCCACTTCCTGGAGATAAATAGCAGCACAGTATTCATTCATTCATTCATTCATTCATTCATTCATTTAGCATGGGGAACATGCCTTACCCAAACTGTCCTACTCAGATTGGTGCAATTCAAGGGAAAAGTTTAAAACCAAACCAAACCTTGAATGCTGCCAGCTATTGGCCTACAATATAAAATGCTGCCTCTTTTGGGTGTTGAAGCGAATATGATGACGATGGATGGGAGGAATGCCTTTTGCATTGTAGGCCAATCTGCAGATACCAAGCATTAATGTTTAATTAGGCCTCCATAGGAATTTTGCAAAGCAGATTGAGAAATTTCTCCAACAGAGACCTAAAACCCCCCAGAACCAGCCAGTAAGACAAGGAGGGGAATATACAGAGGAGGGGGATACACAGATGTACCCCCCCCCCGCAGCTTCCGGGGCCTGCTACAAAGGCACTGAGACAGTTCTTCAAAAGGATAGCTCTCTGTCTCTGGTTTTCCTGAGAAGCAGCAGTGACCTGTTTGTCATCTCTTCCTGACTCATTCTTGGCTCAGGGCCAAGGAAACCTGATCCGGCAATGAGTGGGAAGAAAACGAGCATTAGTCAAAATGTCTTCTGCTCCGCAGAGGTCGGTGCTGTGGTTTGGAAGAGCTGGCAGGTACATATTGTCTCTCTCAAGTACAGTACTCTGCGCCTTGATACAAAGGTTGCATAGTGAATATGAACAAAGCTAAGAACAAGCCAAGAGTCCTCAAGAGGCACCATCATTTTGCTAACTACTTACTGGGAAAGCAAATTTTGGTCGTGCAAGGGTGTTGCACAGAGAAACCCATGAAGAATCCTGTTAATTCTCATTTATCCCGTGGAAGGTCAAGGAGCAGACTAGCTTCTGTATCTCTCTTAAATCAGAGAGACTGGTATGGACCTCCAGATTTGGCATCCCTCTGAGCCACATGATTCTGCTCACCAGCCACTATGGAAGAACTAACTCTCATTCATTTGCTTCTGTAGCTCTCGATTCTGTCCAGGTCTTGCTTAGATGCAGTTTCCCTATACAAGTGAAGAAAAGCTCGTAGACTGGTAGTTCAGTACTTTTCTAGATGTTTGTGTTTTCAGGAGTGCATAATTCAATGCCAAATCATACCTCCACTATAAAGCATGTTCCCCTTCCCACTCCCACCCTCCCACCCCTAATTAAGACAAAAGAGGGATGGAGCTACAAATTGGGCTTTTAAACATTTGGTTGTCTTTTTGATAGATTTGTTTTGTAAGCTTTCATCGCCCTCTGCTGAGCATTTGCTAAAATAACAAAAGTTTAATGGAGACAAATAAAAGAACATAAGAACATAAGAGACATGCTGGATCAAGCCAAGGGCCCATCAAGTCAAGCTTCCTGTATCTCAGAATGGCCCCACCAAATGCATCTGGGAGTGCACAAGACTAGATATCTGTCTCCTGATACCACTCCCCTGTATCTGGCCCTTGAAGTACCCTGGTTTTAAGCCTGGGGGTTACAAATCTCCATCATGGTTTATAACCTGGATGGACTTTTTCTCCAAGAATGTGTCCAGTCCCCTTCTGAAGGCATCCAGATGCCATCACCACATCCTGTGGCAGGGAGTTCTACAGACTAAAAATACACTGCATAAAAAAATTCTTTTGTCTGTTCTCACTCTCCCAACCCTCAATTTGAGTAGATGTCCCTTAGTTCTGGTATTTTTTGAGAGAAGAGTGTCCCTCTATCCACTTTACCCATGCCCTGCATTATTTTGTACATCTCAATCATATCCCCCCTTAGGCACCTTATCCCCAGACTAAAGAGCCCCAAATGTTTTAGCCTTTCCTCATAAGGGAGGTCACCCAGCCGAGTAATCAATTTAGCTGCTCTCTTTTGCACCTTGTCCAGTTCCACTATGTATTTTTTTGAGATGCGGCCACCTTACTGCTTATCCCTGTCTCCAGGTCATTTATGACACCACGTTTCACCTCTCTCCATTGTGAAAATTGCCCATTGGCATCTACTTTTTGTTTCCTGGATCTCAACCAGTTCTCAATCCATAAGAGGACCTGTCCTCTTATCCCCCGACTGTGCAATTTTCTCAGCAGCCTTTGGTGAGAGTCTGTGTCAAAAGCCTTCTGAAAATCGAGATAGACAATATCCACCGGTTCACCCAAATCCACATGCCTGTTGACCTTTTCAAAGAATTCTAAAAGGTTTGTCAGGCAAGACTTACCCTTACAGAAGCCATGCTGATTTTCCCTCAGCAAGGTTTGTTCTTCTATGTATTTTAAGATTTTCTCTTGGATGAGGCTTTCCACCATCTTCCCTGGGACAGATGGCCTGTAGTTTCCCAGGTCCCCCCTCCTTCCTTTTAAAAAGTTGGTGTGACAGCTGTTATTCTCCAGTCCTCCGGTACTGTGGCCGTTTTAAGAGACAAGTTGCATATTACCGTTAAGAGAACTGCAATTTCATTTCCCAGTTCCTTAATAACCCTTGGGTGGATGCCATCTGGGACCGGTGACTTGTTGATCTTCAATTTATCAATTAAACCTAAAACATCCTCTCTTTTAACCTGTACTTGATTTAATTCCTTAGTCAAGAGGGGCCGTTCAGGCAGCAGAATCTGCTCAAGGTCTTCTGTCATGAAGACAGATGCAAAGAACTCATTTAATTTCTCTGCAATTTCCAAGTCCTCCTTTACCTCCCCTTTTCCTCCCACACCATCCAGAGGGTCAACCAGTTCTCTTGCAGATTTTTTACTTCTAACATATTTATAGAAGCTTTTATTATTTCCCTTTATATTGCTAGCCATTTGTTCCTCAATGTCTTTCTTTACCTCTCTTATCATCTTCTTACATTTCTTTTGCCAGAGTTTGTGTTCCTTTTTATTTTCCTCATTTGGGGAGGATTTTCATTTATGGAAAGACCTCTCCTTGCGCTTTAGAGCCTCTCTAACTCCACTCGTTAACCATGCTGGTGCCCTCTTGTACTTAGATGAGTTCTTCTTTCTTTGCGGTATGCACTTGTGCTGGGACTCTATTATCGTTGTTTTAAACAGACTCCATGCACTCTGAAGAGATTGGATTCTTTTTACTTTGCCTTTCAATTTCTTTCTAACTAGTTTCCTCATCCAAGGGCTTCAGAAATAAAGGGTTTTTGTGTCTGATTTGCTTGACAATCTTCCTCCGACATGCATGGCAAAGGAGATTGCAGCATGGTCACTGTTGTCCAGTGACATTCACATCCCTGACCAGGTCCTGAGTATCACACAGTATTTGATCCAGAGTTGCCTGTACTCGGGTTGGTTCCATGACGAATTGCTACAAGGCACAGTCATTCAGCATGTCGATAAACCCGGTTTCTCTTTCTTGCCCCGAGCTCGCATTGGTCCATCCTGTTCTTCTTAGACACCTCCATGATTCATCTCCTCATTTCAAGGTCCCCCTCAAGTTTTTGATCTGGTGGGCGATAGCATACCCCAACTATCACATCACTCCTTGGACGTGGTAGTTTAACCCACAGCGATACTATGGTGGAGTCAGACACATTGCCAATCTCCATTCTGCTGGATTTTACGCCTTCTTTGACATAGATGGCCACTCCCCCTCCAACACACCCTTCTCTATCCCTTCTATAGAGTTTATAGCCTGGGAATGCGGTATTCCACTGGTTCTCCACATTCCACCAGTTTTCTGTTATGGCTATTATATCAATGTTATCCCTAGCTACCAAATGTTCAAGTTCTCCCATCTTTGCTTGGAAACTTCGTGCATTTGCATAGTAGCACCTGTACAGTGGGTCCCCTAAGAATGGCTGCTTCTTTGGGCATTTATACACGACCCCTAAACTCCGCCGCAAATGGCTGCAAGCTCCGGAGCTTAAAAATGTTTCCCCACCAGCTCCGGAGTTTGCAGACAATTAAGTGCGACCCCGCCCACCTAAGCGCGACCCAGTGCATTTTTCTTGTACCTGCTTGAAGAGGGTGAAAAATTTTGATGCGGAGAGTGCCGGCTCTCCTCGCTTCTTTTTGTTGTTTTTCTTTTGCCTCCCGCCCCTTTAAGAGCAACCAGGAAGTAAACGTGGCTCCCACCAGAGGTAAGGCTTTTTCTTTTGTCCGTTTTAAAGGCTTTTCCCCCCTTCCTCCCCTCACGCAGCCAGCAGCCAGGACGTGCAGAGTGGTGGGGAGGAAGGAAGAGCGACAGACCCCCAAGATCTCCGGTCCGAATTTAAGGGACCAGCGGATCTTAGGGGTCGTGTAAAAAGGCCCTTTGTCTCTCCTCTCCCCCCCCCCCCAGTTTTTAATTCCAGTAGAACAGCCTTGCTGGAACAAGCCACAGCATTCTGTCTCACACAGTGGCTCACCATTTGCTCCAGGGTATTCCCAAGCAGATATCTTCACTTGCTTACGATTCCCTGCAAATGTCATTGGGAGATATCCTGCCTCCCTCTCCAACACAGAGGTTGTCCTTAGGCGTCCATAATGATAGCCATTGATACCCTTGTTCTCCATAAACTTGTCCAATCCTTTCTTAAAGCTTTCAAGGATGACAACTTCTTCTGGCATGTTTGCTCTTAAGGTGCAGTCGCATGTAGCCAAAGAGACCCAGTTACACAGATGCTGCCATGATTTAAATGGTTTTATTAATATTATTAAGACAGATCTTGTGTTTGGATTCTCCTCCTCCTCTTTTGCAAAAGACTGGAGCAGAATGACCCTCTTTGCCTCCTCCTGCTCCCCAGTCCCCCGCCCCCCCCGCCACCCATGCATTGGCAATGAGGAAGAGGAGGAGGAAGCCTTGGTGGTGGCTGCCTGAACATGGTGAGAGGTGCCTCTGGTGTGGGCTTGTTTATTGTTTGGTTGCCTTGCCAATATGCCCACTGATGGAACTGGAGTAGAAGAGCCACAGCCTGACTAACGGTCTTCCTGGATGGTTCACCTCCCCTCCCTTCTCCCAGATCTGCCACAGGGGTGCATCTTAAGAGCATGGCCAGCAGCAGGAGCAGCAACAACAGGAGTGATGGCACCATGAGTGGGAGAAGCTGCCTATCCAGTCCATGTGGAGGTAGGGGAGCCATGCCTTCTAACTTCATGTGTACATGCTGTCTTAGTGATGTATCACTTGCAAATTAAAAAAGAAAGAAAGAATGAGCTTGGAAGCAAAATGGAAAATGAATCTATTTATATGACATGGCATGTGTAGCCTACAAATAGCAAGAATTGTGCTGATTGAACTGATAGGCATATGAATGGGCCCAGCAGTATATATACCACATAGCTATACATAAAAATATATCTATATAAAAAAGAAGAAAAGCAACAAACAATTCAAACAGTCCATATGATTAGGCTCTTAGTCTCCAAACTCTGCTGGACTCTTTACAATTAATAATGTTATTGCTTTTACTATCTGCTTAATATTTAACATTTTATCACTTGGTTTTATCATATCTTGTGTGTGTTATACATTAATTTGAGGTTTTTAAAGATGAGAACCAGAATGATGTTTTAAAATAAAAATATTGAGAACCACTGCAAAAATAGTATTATAGTGTTACATCATCATGCCCGAGAATGGTATTCTAGTTGACATTTACCCACTTCCGGTTTATTATTTTGTTGCTGCTGTGAAATCTCAGAACCAAACCTGGAGAGCCACCTTGGACTGTGAATAATCATCATTATTCTGCAATGTTGGCATATTTTAAAGAAGTTATGGCAGCGTATATAGGGTGATATTTATTTATTAGATATCTGCCATGCCTTCCCCCCAAACTCAATAAGAGCTAATAAGAAAACAAATAAAACAAACATGGTTTGAAATCAAGGCAAAAAGGGAAATTTTAAAAGGCACCCTTGAGCCATATATGGAAAATATGGTTATCCTTTATTACCTCCACAACAAATAAGCTAGGAAACTGTTTTAAAATTGTTATGCTGAGATGCTACCTTGCCTTGTGATGACATACGTGGCTCTCCCCTCCCCAGTTAATCTTCACCCGTGTGCTAGATTAGTCTGTGGCTGGTCTGAAGCCTTCTAGTCCTTCAGCAGTGAGTGGAGACTTGAACCCAGGCTTCCTGAGTCTTTGCCCATCAAGCCAAGTCAACCATTGCACTGTACCAGTTCAGCCGACATCTGAGTTCAGCCCCACGTCTAACCCCTTGTCTGTAAGGCTACACAGAACTCTTACCTGGCAGCATCTTCTCCATGCTTTGTGGGAAGGCTCTGCTTTTTTTTTTTTTTTTTTGCTTCATTGTTAATGCCTGAAAAAGAGCGCCTATCCTCCCAGAGAGAATTTGGCTTCCCTCAAAGCTTTCCCTTTGTTTCCAGCTCTGGATTCTCTAATTTTCACGTCTTGTGGGGAGAAAGAGAGACTCTGTGCGGTTGATTTTTTCTAGTATCCTTCAATCAATCCCCAACATCTTTAAAGGGTTTCAAAGTGGCCGGCTGATTAATCTGCATTTGTAGAGAACAGTATCTTAATAAATGTGCTCTGCGAAGATCTTTCAGGCAGGCGACAGTTTATCTTGAGTACAAGATAATAGAACATTTTGATAAGGAAAAGGCGCAGTGTGGTTTATAACAGAAAAATAAGATTGTCATTTTCTTCTTTAGTGGCATTAGCACAGGTAGGGGGCTGTCTCTTTCACCTCTCGTGGTCCGCCTTTGCCCTGCTGCTGGGGTTGTTTGACCTTTATCAACGTAGGAGGCACTGACCGCTTGAAATTTTGGTGTAAGGTGTCCTCTCCCCACGCCAATCTGGAAGTGCCCTGAAAAGGGGGGGGGGATACTGAGGAGCACTTTCCATGCTATTTCTGAACAGGAGCATATGGGGGGGGGGCAGAAAGGTACATCTGCCCTGGGTGCAGCAATCTGGGGGATGCATGGAGGGGGAGCAGGAGGAGGAAGCTGTGCACCTTCCCACCGCCCAGCAGTCCTCCTTTTCCTAAGACTTGGCGATGCCCCCCCCACCACTGCTCGCATGGCCAGGCAAACAGGCAGGAGCGTAGTGGCCATGGCGCCCTCCTGGTCCTCTTCCTCAACTTGGTGGGAGAGGTGTAAGGCTCGTGTGTGCTACCGTGCACGCACACCCACACACATGTGCCCATCTGCCCATGTGTATGCGCATGTAACCACCCCACGCTCGCAGGGTTCGGCCCTGTTGCTGGGTGGGTGCGATGTGGGTGGTGGCAGGAAGGGCACAAAAAATGAAGTTTGTCCCCAGGCACTCCAAACCCTGGCTACACCTCTATTTCTGAACAAGGCCCTGAAGGACTTTGTTGGCCAGTCCAGAAGTGCCTGTTGGGATCAGGGCTGCATGATTCTGCCTTTTGCAGAATCAGGCTCCCACTCAGGCTGAGGCAATCAGGGAGTGCAGCTGGTGGCTTGCTACTGGCATAAAACTAGCAGCTGGCATGCCCTGTTCCTTGCCTCGGCAACGCGAGACCTTAGACTCCTGAAGCTTTGGCCCTGTTATCCTTGATCCTTCCTGGAACTCTGCTACAGTAATTCCCCGCCTATTGCGGGGGTTAGGGACCCGATCCAACCGGCGATAACTGAAAATCCGTGATATGCAGATGCAAATTGTGTCAGGCCTCGGGGGCCTAGCTGGGGGGCTCTTATACTTACCCCCGGCCTGGCACTGCCTCGAATGGGCCTTTGAGGGCCTTCCTGGGTCTGTTGGAGGCTCCAAAAGGGCTTCCCCACAAATCAGAAGTGACTTCTGGAAAAAAAGGAAGTGACCTCTGGATCGCTTGAAAGCATTTTGGGAGCATATCGGGGGCCTTGAGGGCCTTTCTAGGCATGTCAGAGGACTCAGAAAACAAGCCACTGGGTAAATAAACAAAGTTATCAGTGAACAGGTATAGTGTGTGTTTAAAACGGATTAATTTTTCCCAACCTGGCAACTGGATATTAGTTTTATATTTGTCTTCTGCAGGAAGTTGGTGTATTGCTCCGTTTCCTCCTGGGAAGAACATCCCAGGATCAGATTTATTATTTATTTTAGAGGATTTTTACCCCGCCTTTCTCCTTAGAAAAGGACCCAAGGAGGCTTACAGTAATTGTACAGTCCAGTACAATTAAGACATATTCAAGTACAGTGAACCCTTGTATAACAAACAGCTTGTATAACATAAAATTTGTACAACATAAACTATTCTGGAGATAGGGGAAATTTGCTTAACATAATTGCCTATGGGGAAAATCTGTACAACATAAAAATGGGATTACTCCATTTTCAATGCATTTCTATGGGAACTTGTATAAAGGAAAATTTGCTTAACATAATTTCATTTGGAACGAATTAATTCCTTTATACAAGGTACCACTGTATTGAGAACAGGGGATTGAGAGACATCTTACAGCATTAAAAGACATTACTTTAAAGCTACAAGAGAACACGAGCAGTTAAAGAGAGAGTAAAATTCCATGTAAGTTATGAGTGATGGAAACTAAACATTGAAAACATAGTGTCAATGCAATCACACAAGGTTATAAGTGGTTATAAACACAAAATCTATGTGATCCTATAGATTCATATAAAAGACACATAACAGGTAGTCCATCATTCAGGGAAAGCTTGCCTGAAGAGAAAGGTCTTTGCCTGTTTCTGGAAAAACATTAGAGATGGGGCAATGCTGGCCTCTAGTGGGAGGGAGTTCCAGAGTCTGGGTGCCACAGTCAAGAAGGCCCTTTCGGGGGTTCCCACAAGACGTACCTGTGAGGGTGGCGGGATGGAGAGAAAGGCCTCTCCTGATGACCTTAACACCAGCACCGGTTCATAATGTGAGATTTGATCTTTGAGGTAGCTTTGTAGGTTAAGGTCAGCAGCACTTTGAATTGTGCCCGACAGCTGTTTGGCAGCCAGTGTAGCTGCTTTAATAGGGGTGTAATATATCTCTCTACCCCGCCCCAGTCAGCAGTCTGGCTTGCTGCATTTTGGACCCGTTGAAGTTTCCTGAGACTTTTTATTGGTATTCCCACATAGAGCACATTACAGTAGTCTAGCCGGGATGTCACTAGGGCATGTGTCACCATGGCCAGAGCTGGTTTCTCAAGAAACAGGCGCAACTGGCGTACTAGTATTAATTGTGCAAATGTGCTCCTGGCCACAGCTGTGACCTGGGCATCCAAGCTCAAGGATTAGTCCAAGAGCACCCCTAAGCTGTACACCTCTTTTTTCAATTGGATGGTGACCCCATCAGTACAGGTTGCATTCCTATCCTTTGTTCTCCCCTTTGACTGTCTTTTCTGGGTTTAGTTTCATTTGTTCACCCTCATTCAGTTCATTACTGAAGCTAAAAACTCATGTAAAGTTGAGATAGTAGCTCCCTTAGAATCCAGAGGTTATGAGAGATAAAGCTGGGTATCATTGGCATACTGGTGGCATTTAACCCCAAAAGTCCAGATAATCTCCTCCAGTGGTTTCATATAGATTTTAAATAACATAGGAGATAGAACTGAACCCTGGAGGACTCCACAGGTCAGCAGACATGGTGTCAAACATAAATCACCTAACCCAATACCACTTCCTGTGTTCTTCCATGCAAGAAGGACCAGAGCCACTTTAATGCAGCACCCCCCAATTCTCATTTCAGAGAGACAAGTCAGGAGGATGCCATGGTCTATAGTGCTAAAAGCAGTTGAGAAGTCTAGTAAAACCAAAAAGGACACAGATGCCCTACCCATTTCCCTGCGTAAGTCATCTACCAATGCAACCAGTGCCCTCTCAGTCCCATAGCCAGGCCTGAAGCCAGATCACATGGTAGTCCTACCGTGAACGGTTTATGTGTTCAAATACTACAATTTTCACCCCACAGCTGGCACTCATTATCCAGTGGTCCAACAGGCAGAAAAAGAAAATCCACGCTTTCAGAAGATGGCAGGAGTGAGAAGTGGAAATGCAGCATGAGTGAATAATAGCTTTAATAAAATGACTGTCCAGAAGAAAGGAAAAAATTGATCTCCATTATTTGTTTCCATAGGGAAAATACAGCAGAAGCCTCTCAGCAGATTCAACTGTAGGGCAGCCTGATGGGCAGAAAATGGATAGGGAACTTTTCATCTTTTCTCATTATACTAGAAGTCATGCTTATCAAATGAAGCTGAATGCTGGACGTCTCAAGAAAGGGAAAAGAAAACACTTCCCTACCTAGCACATAATTAAATTTTGCTACCACAAGGTGCAATTTTAGAAGGGGGAGCCATGTTAGTCTGTGCTAGGATATCAAGGAAACCCAAAAGATAGAAAGATAACAGACATTGTGGCAGAAGTGGATTTGTCCACAAAAACTCCCATTAATATATAGCAATTAGTCTTTAAGGTGCCATGATATTTTGGACTTATTTTTAATGTATATTTTGGTTTTGCCTGACAGGATACCACAAGGTGCCATTGCAAGAAAAAAAGGTAAAGGTCCCCCACACACATGCGTGCTAGTCATGCCCGACTCTAGGGGTCGTGCTCATCTCCATATTCAAGCCAAAGAGCCAGTGTTGTGCAAGTCCACGGCTACGTGGTTGGCATGGCTGCAAGGAAACACTGTTTTACCTTACTGCTTTTTACAGGGGTACCATTTTATCTACTTGCATTTACATGCTTTTACTGCTAGGTTGGCAGGTGCTGGGGTTAACAACGGGAACTCGCTGCGTGGCACCCGGGATTCAAACCATCCAGCTGCTGACTTTGCAGCTGACAGTTTTCAGAAGCCTAGTGTCCACTGAGCTACTACGCCCTTATTGCAAAGGTAGGCTTTAAAAACTGGCTCAGTTGACGGGAGATGGAGATTATTCATTGCTGCTAGTTACGCTGGGGACATTTTCCCCTTCAGATGCGATAGCCTCACATGAAGACTCAGGAGGCCTGGGTTCAAATCCAACTTCAGCCATGAACATTGAGCGGGGTATATTAATAATAAACTCTTCTATAAATGATTATTGTCTTCTTAGGGTTGCCATTAGTAAGAAGGGTCTTGACACCACATAATAAAAGAACGTGAGAGGCTGGGGTGGGGGTGGGGAAGTGGCAGGAAAAGGTCATTTGGAGGAGCACGTCTTTGCTTGCTCAAGAAAACCTTCCCGTGAGCCACTGGGAAAGCCGGGCTGCCTGGTCCTTAGCACGGATGCCAACGGGCTCTCTCTCCCTCCTAAGCGAGGAGACGCCAGGGGGCGCGACGGCCCGCCGATGGAGAGGGGGCGTGGCAGCGCGCTGACGTCAGCGGGAGGACACGTATTCCCCGGGGCGTGGGGGGGGCGGGACGTCGGGGAGCCGTGTTTACACCGCGAGCCGGCGGCGGCAGTCGTGACCTGGAGGGCTGTCTGCGCGGAGGGCGCCCGGGGGGAGTTGCTCCGTCCTCGGTTGTTGCTGCTGCTGCCGCCGCCGCCCCTTCTTCCTTCCTTCCCCCCCTCCCTTCCGCCATGTACCGGGCCTTGTACGGCTTCCGCTCGGCCGAGCCCAGCTCGCTGGCCTTCGCCGCCGGCGAGACTTTCCTGCTGCTGGAGCGGAGCAACCAGCACTGGTGGCTGGTGACCCGGGCGGGCTCCGGGGAGACGGGCTACGTGCCGGCCTCTTACCTGCAGCGCCTTCAGGTCAGGCAGAGAGAGAGAGGGGGGTGGGCGGGGGGTGCGAGAGGCAGCGGGGCGAGGGGCCAGGAGGAAGGGACCCCACGAGGAGGAAGGAGGCCACTCCCCCACTCTGGGGACCAGGCTTCCCAGTCGGGGTTGGGGGCCGCCGCCTCATTCCCCCCCCTTACACACACACACACACACACACACACACACAGAGAGAGAGAGAGAGAGAGAGAGAGAGAGAGAGAGAGAGAGGGCATGGGGGTCCTTCAGGTGCCCAGAGGACAGGCATACAGGCCCGCAGTAGTCAATGCTCAGGCCAGGTGGATCTGCTGGCAGAGAATGAAAGGGGGTCAGCCTGGATCTGTTTCGTGAATCTCTTTCCTTAAATCGCCACAGACAGCGAGCAAGCACGTGTGTATAACGAAATAAGTGCACGTGTGTATAACGAAATAGTCACCTCTGGTCGTGCCACATGCCTTTCTTATTGCTCATGCACATGTATGGGTTTCCTTTCCCAGAGCTGCCTGTCGACGCTTTTGCTAGGAAGAAGAAAAGATGTGCAGTGGCCGAAGATTTTCATTTCGTTGGTGTGCTAGGCACATCTGGATACTGGCTTATGTACCTCTAAACACTGCTAGTATTCTTCGTAGTATTGAGCTCATCTGTGTGTGAAATTCCCAGTTGTACTTGGTATGGCGGACAGTTCAGGCTCAGGTTGGGAGGAGTGAGCTGCTTCTTACAGTTTACTGGAAACATTTCCACCTAAGTCAAATGACACAACTGGTGGGGTTTTGAAAGCCACCCAGTAGTGAGGCATTGTCTTACACAAGTATTGCCTGAATAAGAAACTTTCCTTGAGAGGTTTTTTTTAGTGATTCTAAGTTGGTGTTTCATGGTTGGAGGTCTTGGTTCAGATGTGTTTTCTTGGAACTACAGACTTGTGTTCAAAGATGGAATGAACATTTAGCAGATAATACTGTGCCTCACATCCGTAACTGCATTGCAACAAGAAAAAGGCAGGGAAGAATAGATTGGGGAGGCATATCTATTTGCAGTCATGACTGGAATAGGTTGAATGAAACAATCACCTTAATTGGTGGTAGTATTGAGACTGGATATTGAGATTGTGTCTAAATGGAGGACTATTATAAAATGCTCAGTTCATCCCAGTATCTCATTGTGAATGTCCAAGTATTTTTCCCCACAAGAAAGGTATTCTGGAATATGGATATAGACCAAAGATGAATCCACAGTATAGTCTTAGTGTGTCTAGATACAAATAAGAAAGAAAAAGTTATCACCCCCTCCTACAATATTTAGTATTGTATTAATTCAGGGGGTCCATTTTGCATATATCTTCCCCATGTACCCATCTGTTCCCCTTTTGTGAAAGATGTAGTTGAAGAGTATTGATGTGAATAAAATGTGAAGGCAGTTGTTAATGCTGAGTTTAATCGGGAAGGAGCTACGTGTCAATAATTGTCAGGGGGTGTCTGGGTTGGGCCATAGGATGCAGAACCTCTTGTCTGCATTATATGTTCAACTTGCTGTAATGTGCTCCTGTGCATACGCAAACACACACACACACACACAGGCATATACTGTAATTGGGTAGCCTCTTGGAAAGCGTATCTGAAGCTGCCTTTTCTCATCCATCTATGAAAGAAGCTGTCATTTAGTGAGTGCGGAGGCAAGCGGCCTTGGTTGTCGAAAGCCTTCTTCTGTAATAGGGAGCATAATAAAGAGAGGCTAATAACAGGCCTGTCCAGCTATTGATGAGGGGGGCAGGCTGCTAAGTGTGAACAAATGTTGTAACAACAGTGGCAGTAATTATAGCCAAGTCAGACGGGTTAGCAATTACTGATAGTGAAAGAACAGATTTCTTCATTCCAAAAAGAAATCTGAGTGGTGAATGCTAACACCCTCCTTTCTAGGGAGTATATTTACTTCAGAATTTGTCCAGAAGGTATAAACATTGAAATGAGAACTTGCTTTAGATCAGTCACAGTTTGGGCTAAAGTGTTTTGTTCTGATGTTAGCTGAAGGTCTGAAAGAAATAACTCTAAGAAAGATATGTTTTTTGTGATTAATGGCTATAATTTATACACTGAAAGCAAATCAAACTATGTGTAATATTTGTAACATAGTTTGTATATAGCTAATTTAATTTAATTTTTTCAGATAGATGGGGCTTCACAGGCATTGCAGTCTTGATAATAATCTCCCCTCCTTGCTAAACCCACTACTTATAATGGAATGAAAATTCTAATTTTATTGGTAGCTTCATCTCTCATGGCAAATAGGAATGCAGGTAGGCAGTTCTAATTTGCATCATGATGGGTGGCAAAGGACAGTTTTCTTCCCGTCACAGTTCCAAGTGATCCCCCACCCCAAATATTTATCAAAAAAACAAAAAAAAAAACACCCACCCACCTCAAAGCAAAATTGAAAACCAAGATCAGCACTACAAAAAGGCAAGCTGTGCAGCAAATGTCATGCATCAGTTGGCCTATAACTATTCAAGCATCCCCCGCTTCAGAGAACAGCAAATGTGCCATTGCAGTTATCACTATTGCAGGTTACTCTCTAAAATAAAGTGTTTGTAGTAAAGATCCAATAATAGGATGTTTCTGTAGAAAAAATAAGTGCCAATGAGAACCATGAGTGATGCCACTTAAACACTAAAATAGTTTAATTAACATAATGCTGGTAAGAAGCCAAACTAATTACTGTATACAGTTCTAATCACTGCTTTTCTGTATAATCATCTCTCTGTTGCTTTATTTTCCAAAACAAGGAGAATCATGGCTGGGGATAAAAAGAATCCATGCTGCAGTGGGGATCTTAAGCCCTCCATACGGGCAAGAGGAGGTCAAGGAACCTTCTTGGTTTTGTCATCGCTGTAGTGATGAGTGGTTTATGCAACAACCATGTAACTTTGATTAGATAATTCTTCACTTCCAACCTCCTTCCATGTCGGTTTCACTCAGGGGGAAATGAACTCGCCAAGTTCAAGCAGAGATAGCCTTTCATTCAGTCCTGGCTTGCCTTGCAAGCCTCTCGTGCTGGCTGAAGACCAGTGGCTCCCTGCTCTGCTCACCAAATTGTTGGGCAGAGCACGGATCCATTGATCTTCAGCCAGCTCAGGCGCCTTGTATGCGAGCACACTTGCAAGGCTCTTTGGCCAGCCTGGGCACCATGCAGGCATACTTCCCTTCAGGAAGGGAAGCACGCATGCAAGGTCCCCCCCCCCCGGGCAAAGAACATTCGGTCCCTGCTCTGCCAAACATTGGGCAGAGCAGGGGCTAATCGATTTTTGGCCAGCCCGAGCATCCTTGCAAGGAAAGCAAGGAAGGAAGGAGGTGGGAAGGTGATGAAGGCATAGATCTCCTCCTCCTCCTCCTCCTGGGTGCTTTGATCTCTTTTGCAGAGATCAAGGCACCTAGGGGAAGGAGGAAGCGGTGATCTCGCTCAATCAAGGAGAGCCAAAGGCTGTTCTCCACAGCCCCGTCAGAGAGCTGATTTTGACAGGTTGGACCTGTCAGAGTCAGCTGTGTGGTGGGGCTGCAGAGAGCAGCCTTTGGGTGCCCATGGTTGGGGGGGGGGGGAGGTTGGGGCAGCCTTCCCATAGGAATGTATTGAAAATCTATTAATCTTTTCCCTTCGGAACAGATTAGTAGATTTTTGAATGTATTCCAACGGGAAACCACTGTACGACTTATGAAAAATTCAACTTCCACATATGCATTTGGAATGGATTAATGTCGTAAGTCGAGGTACCACTGTTATATTTTGGTAGCCTTGTTGCTGTAAGGTAATGAGAGGTGCTTGAAAGATGCATTAAAAGGGAATTCTCTTCTCGTCAAGCCCAGTAGGCAGGTGAAGAAACAACAAAACACCTTGTTCCTGCCTATCTGTCTGCTTTGCTTCTAGTTGACAAAACCTTTTCCTCCTTTTTGGTCTTAGAGATGCTGTTAGCAGGGGAGGGACAGAACACACTGTTCCTCACTTATGTTTATATCTTTCTTGCTCATGTCTGTGCTCCCTTTCCAACCCTGACCACAAGGTTTCAAGTATATGAGCCCACACACCTGACAGTGGACCATGCAAGTTGTTTGCTCCGTGGTGGCTGCTTTGAAAGAGTTTCCCCCAGTTTTGCCTTTCAGTTGATCTTAAGTGGGCCCTTCCATGCTCTCAGCTGAGGTTATTGTAATAGTTGACATTTTGCTTTGTCCCAACTCTCTCAAGCTCAGGAATTGTCCTGCTTGCTTCAAATTGCATGCTTGCCTATCTGCCTTTCAGTGATGTTTCACATAGTAAAGAGGCTATGGTGTGCTATGGAAGTTTTTGTTCGAGTCTTATACTTCTAGATGTGTTTGGAATGCAGTTTCAGTTAAGCTCTAAATGAGGCTTAAACATGCTCTAGCTGCTGCTGAGCTCCTCATGACAAAACCACAACCAGCAGTAATCCCAAACTGCTTCATTCATGTCGTACACCAGACATACCCTACAGTTAGGCATGACTCTACTTTTGTATGTTTTAGTCATATTGTGACTGGACTGCTGTAATGCGCACAGTGTGAGACTTGTCATGAAAAGCATGTGGAAATTTCAGCTATTACAGAACGTTTCAGTCACTATATTTTGCTTAGCACCAAACAGTGAGATCACGTGAGCCTTTCATAATGCCAGTTGCACTAGCTACCCATTTTTAAAAATGTGATTCAAAATGATGGTGATTAATTTCAAATTTCTAATCATCCTGGAATAAAGCTACTCAAGAGATTACCTCCTCTCGTTCAAATATTAAGACACAGATTAAAAAGAAGAAAAATAGAACATCAATTTGGTAAGAAGCCTCTTGACATTTTTTAAGGACCGAAGGGTTGCCAAATGCACACCTGTATGTATAAGTATGTGTGCTTATGTGTGCATTTATTGTAGAATGACAGCAGAGAAGGCATCCTTCCTTAGCAGGGAGTTCCACTGTCTGGGATCAATGACTGTGTAGCCCTCTCTTATGTTCATACATCGAGTATCTGTTAGGCGTACGGAATCAAGGACAATTTCCTCCCAAGACTCTCACAGCAGTGAATAATGGAAATGGGATAATGCAGTCTTTCTAATGATCATGTTGTTGTTCAGTCATGTCGGACTCTTCGTGACCCCATGGACCAAAGCATGCCAGGCCCTTCTGTCTTCCACTGCCTCCTGGAGTTTGGTCAAATCCATGTTGGTTGCATCGATGACACCCGATGACACCGTCCAACCATCTCATTCTCTGCAGTCTCCTTTTCCTTTTGCCTTCAATCTTTCCCAACATCAAGGACTTTTCCAAGGAGTCCTCTCTCCTCATGAGGTGGCCAAAGTGCTGGAGCCTCAGCTTCAAAATCTGTCCTACCAGTGAACATTTAGGGTTGATTTCTTTCAGGATGGATAGTTTGACCTCCTTGCAGTCCAGGGGACTCTCAAGACTCTCCTCCAGCACCACAGCTCAAAAGCGTTGATTCTGTGGCGATCAGCCTTCTTTATAGTCCAGCTCTCACTTCCATGCATCACTACTGGAAAAACCATAGCTTTGACTATCCTGACCTTTGTTGGCAAAATTATGTTTCTGCTCTTTAAGATGCTGCCTAGGTTTGCCATTGCTTTCCTCCCAAGAAGCGGGTGTCTTTTAATTTCATTGCAGCAGACACCATCTGTGGTTATCAAGGAGCCCAAGAAAATAAATTCTGTCATTGCCTCCAATTCTTCCTCTTCTATTGGCCAGGAGGTGATGGGACCGGTGGCCATGATCTTAATTTTTTTTATGTTGAGTTTTACCCCATTTTTTTCACTCTCCTCTTTCATTCTCATTAAAAGGTTCTTTAATTCTTCCTCACTTTGTGCTATCAGAGTAGTATCATCTACGTATCTTGAGGTTGTTGATATTTAATTCCGGCTTGTGATTCATCCAGACCTGCCTTTTGCATGATGTATTCTGCATATAAGTTAAATAGGCAAGGTGACAGTATACAGCCTTGTCATACCCCTTTCCCAATTTTAAACCAATCAGTTGTTCCATATCCAGTTCTCTGGCTGTTGCTGCTTGTCCCACATACAGATTTCTTAGGAGACAAATCAGGTGGTTAGGCACCCCATTCCTTTAAGAACTTGCCATAGTTTGTTATGGTCCACACAGGCAAAGGCTTTGGCGTAGTCAATGAAGCAGAAGTAGATGTTTTTCTGGAACTCTCTGGCTTTCTCCATAATCCAGCGCATGTTGGCAATTTGATCTCTAGTTCCTCTGCCCCTTCGAAATCTAGCTTGCACTTCTGGGAGTTCTCTGTCCACATACTGCTGAAGCCTCCCTTGTAGAATTTTGAGCATAACCTTGCTAGCGTGTGAAATGAGTGCAATGGTACAATAGTTGGAGCATTCTTTGGTGTTGCCCTTCTTTGGGACTGGGATGTAGACTGATCTTTTCCCGTCTTCTACTGAGTTTTCAAAAATTGCTGGCATATTGTGTGTTTTTACAGCATCCTCTTTTAGGATTTTAAATAGTTCAACTGGAATGCCATCCCCTCCACTGGCTTTGTTCTTTGCAGTGCTTTCTTAGGCCCACTTGACTTCATTTTCCAGGATGTCTGGCTCATGGTCAGCCGCTACGCTATCTTGGTTATCAGCTAATGATCATACTTGAGGTCAAATAGGACTTGATGATAGATCATAATCAGTGCATTGGATTGTGCCTGGAAATAGACCAGTAACCAGGGAGGCTGTTACATGGAGGTTACATGCTTTGTTCACTTGTTCTTGGTTCTCATACATCTCCAGCAACTGGCATGTGTGAATGAGGGTTACATCATAATCATGGATAGTTTTCTGTCACTGTGGCAGGGCTTCACTTTTCTGAATATTCATCAAGATTATATTATCTATAGAATGATTCTTTTTCGTATAGAATGAGATCCTATTACCTACTCAAAATAATCATTAAAAGTCTGTTTTGAAGCAGTTTAACTCTTTTAGAAATAGAGATATGGCCTTTTGTGAACAGTAGTCATAATGTCAACAGGAAATGTACATAGGAAAATGAAAATTAATACAAAGGATGTTAAACAGAAGCAACTCTTTCCTTGAAAACAGGAAATAGAATGAACTGTTGTTAATAGGGATAAGACTTTCAGATTTTTTTGGACTCCAGCTTCCAGAAGTCACCAAGAGTTCCTTTTGCAGAATCCTTGGAGATGTGACTTAAAAGCAAAAGTCCACAAATCAGCTTTTCTTACCTCCATGGGTGCCTCTGTTTGACTACATCTCTTTGCAAAAGCTGCCCTGGTGCTTCCAGAGAAGGGTATTTCTTTGGAAGGCACCCTTCATGAAGCCTAATGCCCAGCTAGACTATTTTGCCCTTGAAGCCTTGTGATTCCTGGGAAAAACTGAAGCTGTTTCCTTGTTCTTCAAAGTAGACCCAGTCTGATATAAGGAGCCATAAAGAAAGCTGGTCTACTACACTTTTGTTTTGTTTTGTTTTGTTTTTTGACTGTATATTTCCAAATTGTGCCAGGGGAATTCTTGGAAAATTTGGGATGTGTGGTCTACAGACTAGGAATTCACATCCTTAATGGTATGTCATATAGTTCAACATGCGCAAGGAATCCTTTACATCTATTTATATTTGACCTGAAGAACATTGCATAGAAGAGCTTTGTAAGTCCGCTTGACTGATGGGAAGCTTGCAGGATCAAGAATTGGCTGCTCCTAGACCAGGGGCCCTCAAAGTTTCCAAACAGTGGGCTGGTCCACCACCACCCAGACACCACTGGGGGCTGGACCACAGTCCCCCCCCCAAAAAGGCTGACATGAAAAAAGGGGGGGAGGGAGGAGGCAAGTGTGCGGAGCCCCCCCCCCCCACACGATCAGCCCATGATCAGTGCATCTCCGGGGCCCCAGCAATGCCTCCTGCTCCGGATTGCCGCCCTGAGGTGCCACCACTGGGATCCTTCTGCTGCAGCATTTCCTACTACTACTACTACAGTGGCAGTGGCTAGAGCGGCTTTCCTTCCTTCCTTCATTGTGTTGGGAAGGAGGTGGCAGCCCAGGCAAACTCAGGCCCCTCATCACCTTCTGGGTGGCCACTCAGGATGAGGAGGAGGAGCCGCAGCAGGGGCAGCAAGGCTGGCACCACTGGGTGCAGATCCAGCCATGCTCCCTGGCTGTCACACCCTTGCTGTGCCCCGGAGGGAAAGCTGCTTCCTCTCTTGGCCTGGCCCAGCCTGGCCAAACGGTGCACTCCAAGGGAGGGAGGGAGGGAGGGAGGGAGGGAGGGAGCAAAGGCTGGGAAGGAGGGAGGGGTCTGCCCAAAGCCACTCACAGCCGTTCACTGGCCGAGTCCAGCCAGGCTGCAGTGCTCTGTTGGCTCGCCAGCCCGCCCATCACCAACCGGGGACAAATGCAGCCCCGCCAGCCTCCCAGGAAGCAGGCCCAGGCCATCGTTGGCATTCCCTTCCCTTCCCTTTCTCTGCCACCTCCTCTTCGCTGCTTTCTAACCCAGTGGTGGTGGTGGTGGACTCGGCCGCTCTCCATGGCTGGACTCCCTCCTCCCCTCCCTCGCTCCATGGAGCAAGGCAGCAGCTTGGAGGGGGCTGGGTGGGTGGGAAGTAGCTCTGTTTTCCCCTTAGTCACCCGAGTCCATCCCTCCGTCGGTCCACTGCCGCAGCTGCTCCGGCTCAGAAGGTTGGCTGGCGCTGCCTCCGCCTGCCCCCTTCCTTCCTCACAACCACAATAACACAGGCGGCAGCCACACAAGGAAGGCAGGTGGGTGGGGTGGAGGAGGAGCAGGGGCAGGGCCTTGGGGCCATGGAGGGAGACCTTGCCACAGTCCTCCCATTTTAAATTGCCCTGCTCGGCTGCAGCTGGTTCCCCGACCATCTGAGCAGCAGGTGGGGGAAGCAGGGGACCTTGCCATGGCTCTCCCACTTTGAACTGCCCCACTAGTCAGCGTGCCGATCATCTGGGCAGTGGGTGGGGGGCGTGGGGGAAGTGACATAGCCCGCCGCTTTGAACTGCCTCAGCAATAGAAGCAGCTGAGGAGGCTGGCTTGCTCACGAAGCAAGGGGTAGGTGGTGTGTGTGTGTGCAATTGGTCCCAGGGGCCGGATTCAGGACCCTAGGGGGGCCACATCCGGCCCCTGGGCCTTAGGTTGAGGACCCCTGTCCTAGACCTTCCATTCAGTAAGAATATTGATACTGTTTAGTGGCAAGATGCTAAGAGGTAATTTTATAGCCATGCTAACTCCAAGCGTGTTGTGTCTAATGGTAATTGACAGTGTGTTGAGACAAGACAGAATGTGTTTCCAGGTGAGAATCGCTGTTGCAAGAAAAGAACTCAGCAGCTACGTTCATTAATATTAATGCAGTCAGGTTCCAGGTAAATGCAAAAAGAAAACTGACTCACTGATAGAATGTCCCATTATTTTTTGAGGGGGGGGGCAATGAACTGAGGTCGTAGCTTCCCAACTGAATGAGCATAATTTAAAGTGGGATCTTTGGTTTAATTTAGAGCATTGTTTATATGTTAAAAGTGTATCTAATGGACCTATATTGACAGCTCTTGGGACAAGGTACAATAAATAAAAGCACACTGAATGATATAATGAGACAATCTGTCAGCATGATTAAAATTGCATAAAAACAATTTAACAGTTACAAAATTAAAGACAGAAGCAATAAAGATCGAAGACCAAGAACAGTGGTACCTCAGTTTATGAATTTAATCCGTTCCAAATGCATGCTCTTAAGTTGAACTACTCTTAAGTCGGGGTACCTATCTAAAAATTTGAAAAAATAAGTTAAATAATAAAAAATGAAAAAAAAATGTACATTGAGCAGACCATATCTAAAATTTGTAAAGTGGCAGTTAAAATGCCAACAGTTTTCCATTCTAAAGTCAAATTGCTCTTAAGTCGAACTGCTTTTAAGTCGGGGTATCACTGTACTGATCTTTTGGTTAATAAATGTTTGGTTGAACGGCCAGGCTTTTCCATTGAAGCAAAAATAAAGGTTGTATTGGTGCCAGTTGGGCCTCCTACTTGTCTTGTATGCACATTTCCTCCAGAGCTGACCTATACTTTCCTGGCTCTCCTTCACAATTGGCGTCAGGAGAAAATGCTTACAAATCTTTGTTATGAAAATTTTCTTCTCAGAGATATGGTGTTTGGTCAGACAACACCTGCCGTTGCTGCCAAAATTTCCGACACAGTCAATCTGTCAGTATTTGAGGGGCTCTAATGCTACACCTGCTCATCATTTGAGAGGTAGATGATTGTGCCTTGATGCTACACATTCTTTATTTCATAGTGAGCGGAAGAAGCTGATAGCTAAACTTCACCTTGGGGCTCATATATACAAGCAGGTGATGCACAAGAACTGCGTCAGTGGCAGGTGTGTCACTTCCCATTAGATATTTACGTACACTGGGAGCAGTAAAACCAAGGAAGTGTGCATTTCATTTGGCATGCCATGATGTGATTAACTTTCTAGGTATTGTATTCTACACTTGCATTTGCCTTCTCACCACTTCTTTCTGTTTATGTTGTCTCTCTTCCCTGATGTTTATGTTGGAATGGGAAGGGGGAGGTATGCTTTTCCCACGAAACTGCTGCATTTCCTTTGTGAATGATGTTAAAATTCAAGTGATTAGAGATGTGAATGCTGTTAGCCTAGCTCTGAGTAAAGTTGTCCTGCTCCCATATTTGGGGTGAAGTACTCTATGGCATAAGGAGCAGGTAGAGGCAAACATTCATAGATAGCTGATGATTGAAAGTAAATAGTTACCGGTATTTGCCTTAAACAAGTGACAAATACTCTGGCTAGCAAATAGTTTCCCCAGTGGATTGTAAAAGGCAGTTTCCTACAGGAATTCTGTAAGTAGTGATGTGGAAAAAAAGTTGCTTACAGGTATCTTCCATGTTCTTTTGGTGTTAGGCCATATTTATTGGTCAGTTAGTCAACTGGCCTGTTTGTTTGTTTTACAGTATTTCTATACCACCCACCTCGCTTCCAGGCTACTCATATTGAGTATTACTTGTAGGTTGGCTTTCTGCCAATTAGGGGACTAAAGACAACTCACAGTGTTAAAACAAGTAGAATTAAAAACACAAACTCAGCATTAAAAAAGAATTAAACCATAATAATAATAAAAATCCATTTAATGTTTAAAAACATTTAGAACTTTAAAAACAAACTTATTGAAGTAAAAACCAGCATGCAGGACTCGTTTATTAAAAGGTGGGTCTTTGGTTGGCAGAAGGATAAAAGGGAGAGATGCATCCTAATCTTCTGAGAGAGACGATTCCACAGTCTGGGAGCTGTCACAGAGAAGGCCTTCTCTCATGTCCCCTCAAGCATACTTGCGATGGCAATGGAACTGAGAGGAGGGCCTCTTCTGAGCATCTTAAGAACTGAGAAGGCTTCTGTGGGAAGATATGAATACCATAAATGGTATGATCGCTTTCAAAAAAAGCTACTGCTTTGGGCAGGCTTGATCTTTCCCTATGCTCCATTGCCCTGATGATAATTTCTTCTGAAGCAATTCTTTGTCCCGGAGAGGAATCTTTTATTTGTGCCTCAGCGGTATCGTTATCTGTGCAACTTTAGAGGAGTCATTATTATGAGGACTACACACCAGGGGATGGAGAAGTTTAAATCTCTTCTGTTTCTGTCCTGCAATACTTGATTCCGGTAAAGTCCTTCCATGTGCCAGCATTAACAAAGTGCTTCAGTGTTTGCTGACTGCCTGATAATATTTTTTCATGTGTATGAAACTTTGAAATTGTTGAGAAAACATCAAGAAGCGGCCACCTGCACAGCTGTGGTATAAAGGCAGTGTTTCATGTAAGCAAACTCTTACTGCCCAGAGTGTTAGGCAGGTTTCTGGAGACAGGAGCTTAGGTCAATACTGCTGCAGAGAACAATGGAGCTAACAGGTGGCGTGGTTGAGAAGTACGAAGCATGTACCTAGGAGTACCATTCAGTTAATTGCCTGGAGTTGCACTGAGAGTGCACCAATAAATGCTGCCAGCAGCTTTAATGTAAGGCAGATGTTGTGGTAGCAGAAGCAACTGAAGAACTTCTCGGCTTTTGATTAAATGGAAGAGTGCCAGTCGTTGGAATATGTCAGTGTGTGAGTGGGATACTTAAAACAGGTTCTGAGCGGCAGGAAACTATGGTGACTACTAGGGAAGCTTTCATCGGAGGCAGAGAATAATTTATTGTAGAAGATGGAAGTTTTATATGAAGTAATAAAAAAATCAATCTAAAAGCTTCTTTGGGAGAATGGGACTTATTCTTTACATCAAGGAAGTGAATAGTTGCTGAATAGGAGAGAAAGCCTAGTGTAACAAATGAGGGTCTTAGGGTTAACAGTCCATATTTTATCTTAATAGCGAAACATGTAATTACTTAATGGGACTCTGGATCCCTTCCAGGTTTCAGCTTTTAGACTCTGAAGGTTTGCCTTTCCCTCATATCTATACAGGATCTGTCATTGCATGATGGCCTGAACAATATTAACTCTTCTGCCATTGAGAACAAAATAAGAAATGACATTGGATTTCTGTCAGTAGGACTGTTGTCTTCTTTTTTCTGTGACTCAGTTGAAGAAAGGCTATTTCAGTGGCCATTGTAGCCACTTGATTCATTCAGAGGAAAAAGACAGTGAAATATTTTGTTTTGAGGCCATGAAATCCTTCGCATACATGCAAGCAGCTGCATGTTTGCACGGTCAGTTCCTTGTGTCAGTATGAATTTTAACCATGCTAGTGCAGTTTGAACAGACCTAGTTAATCCATGAAGAAGCAAACAGTTTATCTGGCAAATGGCTTGCTGTGTGAAAATGTGTCCATGCCATTGCTGTAGGATTGTAAAACCATAGTAGGTTCCTACAAATGAATCAACCAGGTCTGTGTCCTTTGAGTGCTGTGGGCTCACTTTGTGACAACCAGTTCAAACCTTTCTTTCATGTTGCACACTCAGAGCATTTCACACAGTAAATTGTTGAAAGCGGCTTTATTATGGTATGAGTGCTTTGACTGACCCTAACTAGCATAGTTATTGTCAAAGGAATTTGAGAGATGTCGGAAAGCATTTAATTTGAGAAGGAGTGTGACGTTAAAGAAGAAACACTGTGCTTTTAATTTAGAAAGAAATACCCCAATGAAGGGAATAAAGTAGGAAACATAAGTTTAGGATGAAGGGGCCATCATGACAGAGACTTCAACAGAGTTGCGATAGAGTGGGTCCTGTGAGCAGATGCAGTGGAGCCTCCAGTACTGAGAATTGGGGATGATATGAGAGAGGGCTAAGGGTAGTTGACATCAAAAGGTGTAGAGAGGAGGTGGAAACCTGTTGTGTTCTCAGATCTTATTGGACACGTGCCATCGTCTTAGGGAAGGCAATATTCAGTGTTCAGCAGTAGAGATGGGCACGACTTAGCGAAATTTTCGTTTCCTTTTTCGTTACGTAACGAAACGAAAAACAAAAACCGGTTCAAATAATGGAACGGAAACGGAAACGAAACGACTAATTTGAGCCGTTTTTCGTTTTTCGTTACTGGAAAAGCACTTAATGGAGCTAAATGGGAAGAAATGAAAAAAAATTTGTTTTCGTTTTTTGTTTTCGTTACGTAATGAAACGAAAACAAAAAATTTTGAAAATTAGCTCACGAAAACGGAAACAAAACGAAACGGACCCCTAGATGAAAACGAAAACGAAAAATTTTTCTGAGTCGTGCGCATCTCTATTCAGCAGCTATAGGAGATGAAGCCCAACAGCATCTATAGGGCCACAAGTTCCCCAGTCTTACGTATTTTGTGGGACTGTAAAACAGTTTGTTCTAAGATTCAGGTTTGTTTTTTAAGGCTGATTTGGAATTGGGACGAATTTTCAGAGTTTGCAATGGAAGGGAGTTCCTCAGCTGATATCTCTATATTATGAATTGATTTAAGTGCCTCCCTGTCTCAATATTATCTTTCCCTTTAACTGTTTTGCATCAGTTCTGTTTTGTATCAGTTTTCCTCTCTTGTCTTTCTCACATCTTCATGAACTTACCGAGCTTTTGGGGGCAGGGTGAGAGGTAAAGCAGGAACAGTAACTAAAACCCAGCAAAGTTTGTATTCTGTGCTTGCAAAGGAACCAGATTTTTTTCCACCAGGCAGATGTTCTCAACAGCAGCTAGCACATGTCTGTGAACTTGTATCAAGAGATGATAATTCTCCTTTTTGTGAGGTTGAATTTATAGACATTCTGCAGGGAGTGCTGCTTCAGATTTTCTGTTGCTTTGAAGAAGATTAGAAGTATGAAATCTTGGAGGCATTTGGGGGAGAGGAGAAGGAATTCGGCAACTTCCAGAGGCTTTGTGTGATAGAAACAGGCTGGTAGATTCTTGAATTTTGCCTGAGCTTTGCATGGGAATAAACCTGTTTGCTCCCTCAACTCAGAGCGAAGCAGGGTTCATCATTTGTAGTCACAATGGTATTGGCTGGTAAGTGAAGTCGGAGAACACCCTGCCCCTCCCTCTATTGGCAGTGCAGATTCATGTGACTATATATTTGGGATGACTAATGTTCGGCAGAATCTATGAAGCTTGATCTTAGCTCAAGTTCTTGTCTGCTTTGGTTTGTTGCTGATGCACTCTTCTTTAAATCAGAAGAAGGGTGCTAACCTTCCTCTTTAGTTGGGAAAGTAAAGTGTTTTTACTCAGCCTAGACACAGTGGATAAAATAAATGATTTTTTAAAAATCAAATTGATTTAAGTCGTGTTTTGCATAAATTTTTAATAGATTTAAATAATAAAAAACCCATTGGTTAATTTGAAGTCACCCCCCTTAGACTAATCAAGTCACGAGAGATGTAAGACAGATTAGCTAGTTTCCTAATATGTTCTGCTCCTCAAGGTTTTCCATATTTAATGAACAGTATTCTGTTTTGCATTAGATGGTAGAAGGCACATCCATCTTAAAAACATCTGCTACTCTGTTCTGAATGTATCTTACGAATGGCAAATGTTAGATGTTGATTTTTCTGTGATTGACCTGAGTTGGTGGTCATATAGAGTTCACTCTATATGACCACCATTTGGCTTCACTGTGTTCAAAAAGCATGATTGTATTTTCCCTTTTATGTGAATGAATCCTGTTTGTTCTATCTTGTCTTTTGCCGTATTTAAAAATTATAACTGCACCGTCCTTAACCATGCTTTATAGAAGCTGGCATGCTCATTGTAATTGGGGTTTTAAGATGGTTTACAAGTCTTGTAAAGAAGGCACCAGTTTAAGCTAAAGCATGGCTAAAAGTCAGGTAAGTATGCATTTTAAACTGCTTTCTTTATTAGGAGGAACCACTGCTGAACTCTTTATTTTAGTAGATGCCTTTGGGGGCACATTGTTACTTAGTGAAAGCAGAATAGAATTGTTTATGAGAGGATTAGGGTTGGGAAGAAAATTAATTCAACCCCACTTGCTTTTTTACATTCTCTTAGCCATCTTCATCACCATGGAATTGCAGAACTGGAAGAGTTAAGTTTTCAGTAGACTCAAGTGCCAAGCTGTTGCAGTTCATTTTGATTGGATGCTTATTCAGACTAGGAATTTGACTTTAATTGCCTAAGTTCAGACTGTTGTGTGATTAGTAATGGGTTATTTTAAGTCATGTACAATGGAGTTAATACACTTTCTCTCAGTAGACTGAAGGATTTCTGTCACAAAGGAGATATCTCTGCAATGCCCATTCTAAAAGAGAGTGGTTCCTTCTAGTTTGTTCGTCTAATTTCAAGTCTTCTCTTTGGAGAGAATACAGTCAGTGCCCATGGATTACAGCATGCGTTTGTAGCTTCTGTGTTACTATGATCTCCCTGCCTTAATCAAAGTCTCTGAGGAGCAAGCTCAAGTTTTGACAGCTCTATTATACTTGCAGGGGAAAAACCTTTGTTGTTTTTTTCTAAATGAAAGATGGCAAAAATAAGAATCTTAACAGCAGTACCCATGGTTGGGAAGCTAGGCAATTAACACTCTTTGATCATGTGAACCTGAGTAAGGCCCTTTCCCCATCTGGAAACTGTGCGCTCATCTCTATTCCCTTTGATCTTATGGACTCCAAAGAGCTAAATGCAAGTTGGATCTGCTGTTCTGCTATACAATCCTACGTACAGTATAGTTGCTGAAATGAAACCTGCACTGTGTTCAATAAGCTTGTTCAGGTAGGTGAACATAAGCTCCAAGCATCAGTGCAATAGTAAGCAGTATAGCAGTGAACACTATTTGAGGGAATATTCTTTTGCAAAGTCTTTTTTTTTTTTTGCAGTTTGTGTTAATTTTGGGGTTTTGGGGCTTCTAATCAATTCCAGTGCTATATTTTGCCTGTTGTTTCTTATCATGGAACTTTGGCAGCAGCTGCACAATTAAGGGATCTTGGTTGCCCACCATTGTGCCATTTATAAAGCCTAAACATTTGGCTTGATATAAGTTCACATGGCTTCCCTGTCAGTATGATATTTGGCATGGGAATCTATGCCAATGTGGAACTGATCAAAGGTACAGTACTATTAAGTACAGATAAATCCTGACTGAATGACAACAATTTAAAAATTCTGTGTTGAAACACGTGTCTTTTTTTGTAACCAGTTTTGTCTGTAACCATCTTCTACCCTCCTGTACCTTAAATGTTTGTTTTTGAAAGTTTAAACGGTGTCTCACATTTGAGTGTGTTTAGCATCTCTCTGCTGAAAATCCATGGTATAGGTTAAATGTTTTAAGCAGCACATTTTAATGGGGAGGGTATGTGAGAGAGTAAGTTGCACAACATCTTCCATGCAGAAAGGCTGTTGCTGCATCAGGCCAGTCCTCCAAGCAGCCCTGGCAGCGGCTGACTGTGTTGCTAAAATTACAGGGAGGAGCCTGGCGAGTGGATGGAGAACAAAGCCACTCAAAGTAGTGTCATATTGCATGGGGCTGGTTGTATGGTTGCAGAATGTAACAGACTGCATAAGTATCTGCCAACACCTGCGCATAGAAGGCCAGCATGCTTGACAAAAGGAAGGAGTGTTGCTGCCACATCTTCTGCTGATTTTTCTTTATGGGGAAGAGATGGGAAGGGGCAGAGAATATGCTACTGTGCTTGCATTAGGGAAGGAGGGAAGGGAAGGGAAGGAGGATGGGGTACTGTACGTATACTGAGACCATTCACATCATCTGAGTCTCTTCCCTGTATGTATGGGTTGTCCCCATTTTTTCCATTGTGTAATGTGCAGCTGCCTAGATGCCCGAAGCACATCAGATCTCGCCTGATTTCGGAAGCTAAGCAGGGTCAGCCCTGGTTAGTACTTGGATGGGAGGCCACCAGGGAATACCAAGCGCTGTAGGCACCTGGAGTAGGAACTGGCAAGCCACTCCAGTATTCCTGCCAAGAAAAATTCCATGGACATGGGGTCACAAAGAGTTGGTCACGACTGTAATGACACAACACACATGTAATGTGCACTGTGTAATGTACACTGTGACTTCCACTGGAGTTTCTATCTTAGTTCATTCCTTGAGCTGTGATCTCTTTTGCGGGTTCAGTTGTTTCACAGTCTATGATATTAGAGTCTGTGTTTCAAAGTGGTTAGAAGCCACTCCGTCTTCCCCCTGTGAGGCAATCTGGCAAACAGTAATGATCCTGCAGACGCCTGGTTTGTTGAGCATCTTGACCCATTGATGAATTGTGAATATAATGAAAGCAGAGGTAATTTAGGGGTAAGGAAAGTGAGTTCTTGGTTTCAAGGCTGATATAAATTGATCTTAACACTAGAACATGTTAGTGCATGGCACTAATAACGAGCCACTATTAGGTAAATGTCTCTGTCCCAGAGTGTGCATATTTAAGTCATTTCCCCCAACATCAAAAAGCAATGTACTTGGAAGATTAAGACATCTTGTTACTTTACCCATACACCCAGTGCGGGCCTTATCATTTGATTTATGTATCCTAGAACATTCTCAGTTTCTATGACATCAAAGCAACAAATGTTCACTAATAGCCTTCAGTGCTGTGCTTCCTTATAATTTAGCTTCATTGCACCTATAATTTAATCTTAATCTTCTTTGTTTACATGTTTAAGGAAAACACTGGGACTTACTCCGCTGGCACTGTAATTCCGAATGAAGTAGTTTGAAAGCTCTACTTATCGATATTGAAAGAGATGAGGATCCTTCGGTAAATTATTGAAATATTGTCTACTGTGGCCTGATTTGGCATTTAAAGTAACTGATTTATTTAATTTCTGACCAAACCTTTGCTAAAATAATTCTCAACACAGCTTAGAAAATTTAAAAGCATTAAAATAGATTAACCGAATTCACATTAATATAAATAAAAATCCTATTAGTTAAGACACCAACAAATAAGTCAGTCTGATACTCAAAAGCCTGCCTGAATTAAAAAAGATGCATCTTCTCTCACTTGTGATTTTATATTGATGCTTCAAAATCTATTCTACCCTTGGAGAAATTGATTGTTACAGTAATACTATATTATATATAGCTTTATTAGTATATATAGTGATATTATGAATAGCCATAGCATTGGTCTCCGGTTACTAGAATGAAAAAAGCAGTAGGTGGAAGTGGAGACAGTTTCTCTGAAAGTCGAGCAGTCAACAAGTACAAAAATGAATAAATAAGTCAATTTACAAACAAATAGCTTATTTGGAAAGATTAAAAAAGTAGGAAAATGAATGCAGAGAATGCAGTGACTTGGCTTATCCATAAGAAAAGCAGTGTAAAGTCTAGTAACAATAGTGGGGAAAATGTTAATAGAATGTTTGACAGTTTGGATATCATAGCTGGGAAGGAGACATATATGAACAGAGGAATTTAACTATTCTAGGCTGGCATGGCTGAGGCTCCTTCTCTTCTCTGCTTGTTTGTACAAGAATAACCTGGCATGCTATGAATTGCAAGTAAGTACTCTGCCAACAAGCAGTCTGTGAAATTCACACCCACAGTATACTGTTTATGGATATATATATAGGCATAATACTTTTGCTGTGCTAAGATTGCAAAGAGAAGTGATCATATTTGTGCTCCACTCCAGCAACCTACTGTACAAGATTTTCTGAGCAGTAAAGCCCCTCTAAATTTCTATTACTTTGTTGCCCTTGTGATCCTGGCGTAGGTTCTGCATAGATTTCAGGATATCCTGTTGGAGCAGATCAGAGGTCTGCTTCCAAAAGTGGCCAGCCAGAGGTTCCAGTGGAATTCCCATGGAGAGTATGAGGCCCTTTCCTTTATTTCTCCCTCTCCTACTCTCTGAGATTTACATTTGCCCATTATGTCTTAACAGGTTTGTATCTTCCACAAATTTATCCAAAGCTCCTGTGGGTGAAATTTATTACTGTAGATGTTTTTGGAATGTGGCTCTTGTCAGCCGTAGCCAGTCGTAAGGGATGCTGGGAATTGCTACCCTACAATATTGGGAAGGCTTCACTTTACCCACTTCAGGTCTAAAACCCTTTCCTACCACCTGGAGTGTGGTCAGCACCACATATAGTGTGGCTGGCCTTCATAATATGTTTTATGCGCTAGGTAAAATAATAATAATAATAACCCAACCTGAATGTGCAGTCATTTCACACTTACGAGTTACAGTATTATAAAAGAAAAAAATACAGTGGTACCTCGGATAACAACTGCCCCGGATAACGAATAATTCGGATAACAATTGCAAATTTCCGGGTATAGGGCTGCCTCTGATAACGAATTTTCCCTATGGGCTGCCTCGGATAACGAATCGCAATTCCTAGGTATAGGTCTGCCCTGGAGAATGAATTTTCTCTATGGGCTGCCTTGGATAACGAATCTTCCTATGGGCTGCTTCGGATAACGAATTTTCCCTATGGACTGCCTCAGATAATGAATTTCCAGCATGCATCAGTAAAAAAGTTATCCCAGGTGAAATTGCATCTGTACCTTTAAAGTGCACTTTTTAACGAGTTTTGAGCAAAAAACCAGGTGTCTGTGCCTTTTTCCTAGGCTCCAGAACGGATTAAACTGTTTCCCATTCATTCCTATGGGAAACTGCGTTTCGGATAACGCCGTGTTTCGGATAACAACTAACCTTGGAGAACGAATTACCGTCGTTGTCCGAGGCACCACTGTACTCTGTTCATCCAAAATACATACAGTTTTGTTGACCTCTTGGATATTTCCTCTCTTACCCATGTTATGTACCTTCACGTCACCTGTGACTTATGACAGCCCCATTGCCAAGATGTCCTGCCTAGAGATGTAAAATTTCCAGACACTGAAGCTCAGGAAAAAAACTGATTTTTTTCCTGAAGAAAAAAGCCATGGAATTTTTTGAAAAATTGAGAAAAATGCTACATTAGCACTCCCCCCTTTTATATCTTGAAAGTCATTCTGTTACTTTAGGAAGATAAAATATGACTATGGACAATTTGACTTGGCATAAAATTATCACAACTAGCATATTAAAATGTAATGTATCCAAACATGTATCACAAAGAGAATTGACTTTTTAAATGATGTGTATTTGTAAATATAAGTAACAAATGGAGTAACAATCTCCTGAACTGTTTACTAGTTTATGTGGAACAAAAAACCTCTACAAAACAATGTTTAAAAATCCAGAATTAACAATTATACACTTTTCCTTTTTACAGTATTAGATAAAAACAAAATAAAAACCTCATTCTGGTAAAAAAAAAATTGAAGAGGGAGGAAATGTATAGAAGGGAGTGGGACTAAGTTTCAATGGTATCTTTTAGAAATGATTTGTAAAATATTTGAACCCTGTCTTAAAATATTTTATTCATCATGTTAAAATAAAACATTCCATAATCATTTTTTCTATTTCTTTTTTCAAGTTTTCAATTTTCTGGAAAAAAACAAACAAAAAAGGAGAAAAAATGTTTTCTTTCAAATTTTTCCAGTTCCCCCCCCCCCAGGCCTTCACATTCGCCGCTTAGAGTCCTATCTTGGAGATAAGCGGGATATAAATATAACAATAAATAAATAAATAAATAAATCTCTAGTCCTGCCATCAACAGCCTTGCACAGTTGTTACAAACTCAAGCCTGTGATAGCTGTTGTGAGTTTTTCAGGCTGTTTGGCTGTGTTCTGGAAGTTTTTCTTCCTGATGTTTTGCCAGTCATTGTGGCTGGCATCTTCAGAGGGTAAGGAGCTCAGGGAACTAGGAGTTCTCTCTGTGCTTTGGGGTATAGAATGAGTGAGACTGTGGGGTTTTTAAAGTTGCGGGAAAGGGGAAACTTGTCCTATGCAGGAAAATAGGTGTTAGTTATTGTGATGTGGAGGGATTAAGATGCCGGCCACAGAGTCTGGTGAAATGTCAAGAAGAAAAACTTCCAGAACACATCCAGACAGCCCGAAAAACTCACAACACCTATCAGATCCCGGCTGTGAAACCTTTAGGAAGTCAGTCCATCTCGTATTTGGCCTTTCTCTTTTCCTGCTGCCTTCAAGATTTCCCAGCATTATTGACTTTTAGCAGAGAACCTTGCCTTTTCCCCAGACAATACCCATGTAGTATCTTTCTAAACCCAGAAGCTCCAGGGCTTTATCCTCCTCTTATAGGAAAGGAGCTTGAGTCATTTTAGTTGCTCTTTTCTCAACTTCTGATTCTGTAATATTTTTATCACTGATTTTATTAGTTAGATTTATAACTTGGCCAGAATATTTGATGTACGCATGGCTGAGTGAAGAGTCATGGTATCATATTGCAACTCGTTAATGTGATGCCAGTTTCTTTCCTGATTGCATCGCTGTCGCAGGACCAGCAAAGCAGTCAGCCCTTTGTTGATTGCTAGCAGTTTGCTGATACAACTTACACAAGGAGTCTGCCTAATGTACTCATGGTTATATGGTAATTCAAACTGTATGCAATATTCAGAATGTGGCTACACATAGATCTAGATAAATCTATGTGATTTTGGAAATTTCTTTTTTGGCCCTTTCCCTCACATCGTTTGTTGGAAGTCGGGCACAAACTCTGTGACAAATAATCAGAACCATCTAGAAGTGACAAAAAGCCAGCCAGGTAGTTCTCGGTAGTCGGTAACTCTCCTTGGCAGGCTTTCTACTGACTTACTGGTGTGCATGTTGCTATTCTTAGAATGTTGTTCCATCTCTGTCCTAGAAAGAGGCATTACATTACTTCACAGTGACTGTGAGCACACCTGCACCTCTGCAATCTAGCTCTGGGAGATTTATAAATCATGTTGGTATTTGCCTTCTGAATAGATCGCCAGATACTGTACAATTAAATTTCCCGTAAGTTTCTTTTTTAAAATTATCAGCTAATAAAATATTTTCTTTCAGTAGATAAAAGCTGTATTCTGCTGCTATAAATCCCCAGTGTTTTTCTCTTTCTTAGCGTAGAATAAGTTTTTTCACTAGTCCAGGGGTGGCGAACAAGTTCGACAAAAAGAGCCAAAATTTTAAACTGTGAGAGTCAGAGAGCCACACCACGCAGTGACTTGCCAAAAAGACAAACACTCACACAAAAGCATATAATTTTAACAATAATATATTAAACACATAATATAACATGCTCAGTCAGGTGTTTTTTGTTACCTTGTTGGCTTTCTTCTGAGGGGCTCGGGGCGGGCGGGCGGCGGAAGAAGGGGAAGCGGGCCGGAAGGGCCGGAAAGCGACGCGTCACGCCAGCTGCTTGCCACTCCTTGGCCGCCGCCACCGGAACTGGATCGCCTCGCAGGGCGGCGGCGGCGGCGAGGAGGAGGAGGAGGAGGAGGGGCTGCCCAGGCCGGGCTACTCCTCCGCTCTCCGTGCGGGAGGCAGTTCCCGGAGGGGAGGGGAGGGAGTCGGTGAGTTCTTGGGGGGAGGGGGAGGAAGAGGAGGGGGCGCCGGAGGAGGAGGAGGAGGAGGGGGCTGCCAGCCGTGAGCCCCAGCCGCCGCCGCCGCTACTGCGCTCAGGAGGTCCCCAGCCTGGTGAAGAGGTGCCAACCCCTCCAGGCTCAATTCCATCACCTGCCCTCCCCGCCCACTCCTCCTCCTCCTCCTCCTCCTCCAATCCCACCCACCGCGCATCTCAAGCGGTGGCCATCCAGAGCGCCCGGCAGCCTCCCCGAGCGCTGCGCCTCTTCGGGGGATGGGGGGTGGGGGGCGCTCCGGCTCGCTCTCCGGCTTGCCTGGCTCGCCCGCCCGCTGACCCGCTCTTTCCTCCCTCCTCCTCCTCTTCCTCCTCCTCCTCCTCCGACGATCTGCCACGAATCGTCAGGCTCCAGTCTTTCTCTTCTCTCTCTCCGCCCTCCCTCCCGTCAAACACACACACACATGATAAGAGGCAAAGAGCCGCATTCATTTTGGCCGGGAGCCGCCTGCGGCTCGAGAGCCGCTTGTTCGCCACCCCTGCACTAGTCTAATTAAAGTAGCAGTGATGGCTTTTTCTGGTAAATTGGACCATGGTTTGTATAACATAAAATCTGTACAACATAATAAAATTCCGGAGATAGGGGAAATTTGCTTAACAGAATCATCTATGGGGCAAATCCATACAACATAAAAATGGTCACGATTAGGGATTACTCTGTTTTCAATGCATTCCTATGGGAAATTTGTGTAAAGGAAATTTTGCTTAACAGAATTTCATTTGGAACAAATTAATTCCTTTATACAAGGTACCACTGTACAACACACCAGCAAGAGAGGAAGAGAGGATAAGTAGATTCACTTCAGAAGACAAGAAACCTTGATGTGGTAAAGCATAATGGAGTTGGAGAAGCAAAGATTATGGGGCAGAGAAATAAGATGAGGTACAAACAGATTACAGAGAGAAAGAGAGAGAGAGAGATTACTGTTGCTATTATCCCTCCCTAATTACTGAAGCTGAACATCTAATATTTCACCTAATGTTTTAATTATAATTCTGAGTGCTTCGCAATGTATAATAATTAAAATGTATAATCCTTTAAGTGATTTACATTTTTTATTTTAGTTTGGATACAGATCAGCTGTACTCATTTTGGTTAAAAATCTTCTTGGTTGATGGGGAAAAAGGTCTGTTATGCCATTTTATGGCCAAATAAGAGCTATGCTGGCATTCCAGAGCTTATGCAGTTAATGTGTTCTGTCAGATGACTCATCTGCACAATTAAGTATTTAAAAGATACTGCGGTCACATTGGTGAACTCAATCATCTTGTATTCCTTTTTTCATTTCAGCTGACCTGTGGTTGGAATAATAGATACGTTTTGAAACATTAGGTCATTTTTTACTTCTCAAAAGGTAAAGATACAACATAGTGTTTCTTGAGCCCTGGGATTTCATCCAGCCACATCTTTCCTCTTGTAAACTGAACTTGGGTAGAAAAAAGGATTAAAAGTCTGTAACAGAGTCCTTCAGTACATGCCTTCAGTTAATTGACATAATATGATGTCACCATGATGATCAGCTCCCCCACCTTCAGAACAGTATTCCAGTTAATAACAAATATTTTTTGAAGAAGTGAATGGGTAAACATACCAACTACTAAACATTATTGTTAATAATAAAAAAATTAACCAATCAAGCAGAGTTCATGAACTCATGTGGCGGAGGACAAAGGCAAGACTTCTATACCTACAGTAGACTGTGTTCAATTGGCTACTATAGAATACTCACTCAAATTACAGAGGCAGGAGGATGCTCACTTGAGGCTGAAGAACATGCTTTGTTTTGTCTGTGAAGATTCTCAGCCATCCAGGTTAGTTTATCTGGAAGTTGAGTCATAGCAACTGGACTTCTTTTTCTTGAGAGATAGAAACATTTCGCTGCTCATCCAAACAGCTTCATCAGTCTGAATAAAGCTAGTTCCGAGTCCTCCATCTTATAGTCGGCTTTGACCTCTTGTCACCCTGGTCTGAAATAGGCTCATAAGATGAACAATGGTCTGAATAAACTTGTTAGGTAGACAACAGTATCCGTAGCCTTAAGGTGAACAATGACCTAAGGCAGGCATGTCCAAACTTCGGCCCTCCAGATGTTTTGGACCACAACTCCCACAGTCCTTTGCCATTGGAAATACAGGCTTGGAATTCTGGGAGTTGTCCAAAACATCAGGAGGGCTAAAGTTTGGACATGCCTGGCCTAAGGTGCTGAAACCCATAAAGTATGGGTATTGTTGAAAGCACAGCTTTGTTTTCTTTGGCATTTGGTATTATGCATCTCTTCAAACTCACTCACAATGCTTCTTGTTAATTTGGGGACACTACCACATCTTTGCATGGGGAAAAATATGATTGAGGCCTTTCATGCTTGCGCTGGCCACCTGGAAAATATTCACTCCTGCAGTGTCTTGTATCTCATTTCCCAGTTGAATTGCTGCTGAATGTAGCCCTACTTTGTATATTTGCATTTTGTAGTAACGGCTGGATAATGAGCTGTCATAAAATGATCCTAGTATTGAGTTTCCAGGGAAAGATGTCATGGAACAGTTTAAGAAGTTCTTGGGCAGAGTAACTATGGCCAGAATCCAGTTGAAAAAATATTAAGCTTTGAAGTGCTGCAAATCAAGAAGTCCTTGTAAGCATTTGCTATTCTGTACCAAGACACCCAACTGTTGATCAGCTGCAAATGCCTACAGCAGTTTCTGATTTGTGGCAGTTTACAGAGGTCTGTGTCAGCAGAGTTATGGTGGTGGTGGGGATAACTGATAGGTTTCTGGCTTTTATCTATGTTTCTGGGCAGAAATGCTTACGAAGAACATGTTTTGAGGTGGCATCTTTGATTGTAGGCATCTTTAAGAATCCATTCAACTCAGGGCTGAGGGATATGGGATAACTGCTGCTCTCCTTTTGATAAAGCAAGAAGCATAAGAATAATGTAATTTGCTCTGTGGAAACA
This sequence comes from Phrynocephalus versicolor, assembly GCA_023846285.1. Classification (NCBI taxonomy): domain Eukaryota; kingdom Metazoa; phylum Chordata; class Lepidosauria; order Squamata; family Agamidae; genus Phrynocephalus; species Phrynocephalus versicolor. Next base: position 32,192,200 of record JAHTLZ010000015.1, on the reverse strand, counting down.
CTGCAGTCCATTTAAAAATGTAGCACTTTTTGGCACAGAGATACATGTCATAGTAATCTATAGATGTTTTAATGTGGCAAATATGTACAGGGTTGCCACTAATCTGTAAATCCTGGAAAGGTTGGAGTAAAGAAAAATGGCTTGGAAATGCTCGAAAAGTCAGGGGGAAATGTAGATAGCCATCGAAAAAATTGGATTTTGACTAGAGGTGGGCATTATTGCTAATCTTGAAAATCGTTAATCGCCCACTAACCATAATTACCATATTTTTTGCTCTATAAGATGGACTTTTTCCCTCTCAAAAGTAAGGGAAAGCAAGCATTTAGAAATGTGAGGGATAAATATGGGGAAGCACTTGCTAAGCAAATGGCTGAAAGAGAAGAAAAATTAGACAAGATAAATAAAAGAAAGTCATTATTTGATAAAATGTCTGAGCTCAAGGCCAAGAAAGCCATGCTTTTGTCTGAAAAGGCTGGGAAGTTTTCGCTATAGAGGACCAATTGATGTCCCTGCAAAGTTCTCTTAATTAAGTATTATTTCTTGATTAATATTTATAATGGACAAATATGTTTGTTTTATAATGTTTGACTGGTACGTTTGTCCATGATGTTACTTAATGTTTGACTGATATTTTACTGATATCTGTGTTGTTATGGATGCTCTCCTTAGCATGTGCCATTCATAAATGCTGTTCATTATTCTCTTTTCATTAAAATGTTTTGCGACTTCATGCATTTTAGTTTCTTATTTATTAGTTTTATCATCCACACATTTATTTCAGCTCTATAATAGCAATGGTTTGTTTCAAATGTTCAGAAAAGTCAATCTGCCAATGCTTTAAGTAAAGAAATTTGGGGGGGGGATCAGGGAAAATCTAAAATTTTGACCTGGAAATCCTGGAAAAGTCAGGGAATTTTGTGAATAGAAAAAGTCTGGTTCTGGTGTCCCTTTGTTGACTTGTAAACTACTTAATGCTTAGGCATCTTAGCTACATTTTGGGGGGAAATCACATTGTATATTACCTCTATTCTCTCGGAATTAGTGTCTGTAAAATCATGTTATGAACAATTGAAATGGAAAGCACTAAAGAAATGTATTTGCAGTTGGTGCTGATTGAAATAAGATGCATTTACTGATGTATCCTTTTATATAGAGATAATTAAGTTGTTAAGGAAAAGGAGAAGCTGAGAGGTATCCTCTAGGGATGGGCAATTCGTTTCGGAACCAGTAGGATCTGAAACAACCCATGGGAGCCCAGGTGGTGCTCGGAACCTCTGACACACATGCAGCCAATATACAGTAACCCCCTGCCTATCACGGTGGTTAGGGAGCTGACCCGACCGGCGATAATTGACAATCTGCAATATGCGGATGCAGGGTTGGGTTGGGACTGGGGGACCTATCTGGGGCCTCTTGTACTTATCCCAGGCCTGGTGCTGTCCTGAATGAGCCTCCAGTGGCCTTCCCGGGTCCATCGGAGGCCACTCCCGGTTTGCTGAAAAGCATTTTTGAGGCCTCGAACAGGCCCAGGAAGGCCCCCGGAGGCCCCAAAAGTGCTTTCCAGTGATCTGGAGGTCACTTACCATTTCCGAAATGAATTGTCCATCCCTAGTAGCCTCCTAAGGAGATGCTAAGATGAAGCAGTCTCTGACTCCAAGTCCAAGATCTGTGACACAGGTCCCCATTTGAACAGTTGCAGGTAGTTCAAAGACACTTGGTCTCTCTGACAGAAGGAAAGCAACGTAACCTCCAGAATCCTCAACTCTGGCTGAAAAGTAGGTCCTACTTGGTGGATGTGTGGTAAGCACACCTGTCACAATCTGAGTAAGAGACTCTGCTGGGTGTTGCTTCTCACTTCAGTACATTGTGAGTTGCCGAATGCCAAGTTAGGAAAGGGGAGATAAGTGAAGTCCAGCCTGATGAGAATGCCAGTGAAGGCCAGCTTAATGATGGAATTTTCTTCCTCCCAATGGCTTTCAGCACCAACAACCTCAACATCCCTCTGAGCTTGCTCCTTGGAGGTTGATATCAGAAAATAGTGATGAGACAACTCCTGTTTGATGCTCTGGAGTCTGGCTGATGAAGCAATTTCATCAGCAGTGGCAATTCACTGCTGATTAAAGGCATCCTTTTGTGATTTCTGATTGCGCAGAATGTGACAAAGCTGCATGCACCCTGGAATCACAAAGGAAGAACTTTCATCAGCAGCAGTCTTGATGCTGGTTATAGCACCATCCCTGCTGTGCCAGCAGACCTCGCCCAGAGAATTTGGGCCGCTGATTCCTTTTCCTTCTTTCCTAACTATACTGAAAATCATTACCTGTCTTGCATTCACTTGCTTATACAGTACAGTGGTACCTTGTATAAAGGAATTAATTTGTTCCAAATGAAATTCTGTTAAGCAAGTTTTCCTTTATACAAATTTCCCATAGGAATGCATTCAAAACAGAGTAATCCCTAATAGTGACCATTTTTCTGTTGTACGGATTTGACCCATAGGTGATTCTGTTAAGCAAATTTCCTCTATGTCCGGAATTTTTTATGTTGTACAGATTTTATGTCATGCAAACCGTTTGTTATATGAGGGCCCAATGTATCCTAAAATAAGAAGAACCAGATTATTCTGCTAATGATCTTGAACAGGGGTCCTCAAACTACAGCCTGTGGGCCAGTTCCGCCTCACCAGGGTCCTAAATCCGATCCACTGCAGAACCCCCTCACTTGCCCCCTCCACTTGAGCTGAACAGGAATCTGGTGGCTGCTGCCCAGGGGAACCACTCCCTTGCTGTTGCTCAGGTGCATGCGCCACTCGGCTCCTTCAGAGGCCCTCATGCACAGCAGCAGTGAGGCCGAAAACAATGGGAAGGAAGGGCGCAGGCGCCAAACCTCTTGGACTGGAGCTGAGAAGTCAGCCTTGTGTACCTGCGCACCGACTCCTAGAATAACTACTGTACAAGCGGGGAGTTGGGGTGGGGGGAAATGGTCTCGGCTTTGCGGGGGAGCCTGGAGGCACATGCACACCAATCGTTCCTATAGTCTGGCCCCCAACAGTGTCTGAGAGACAGTGAACAGACTCTCTGTTTAAAAAGTCTGAAGACCCCTTATCTTGAACATACTAGAAAATCTAGTGTGCCTTCTCCATGCAGTCCAACTCATGCCAAAACTCTCTGTTCAACTTCAAGGGTTTCATTCTGCCTTGGAGATAAACTTTCATAATCAGATACAGAAGTTTCCTCTTTTGGTCTCATAATCGTATTTTCACAAGGCCAGTGATTTGGACATCCCTAATGAGGGCTTTGTTCGTTGGAAACCATGGCTCCGCATTCTAACTGCCAGGCATTTCAGTAAGGTTGATCGCCTGCATCCAAAGCTTGGGAGGCTTTGTCAGAGTTCTTCAATCCTATCACTCATTTTGATTTTGATGTTTTGATGAAGAAACGACAAGATATTTTTAATTGATTGGAAGAGAAAAGGCAAAAGAAGTTTGATGTGGTTTGATACACTTCTTTGGTTTTTTATTTGAATTTATTTTTTGCAGAGAGGTGGCCTAGATTTCTGGCATGCTACTTTTTATTTGGATCAAAACTCTAGGTTAACTGACAATAGAAATGGACTATATTGCAGTATATTTACCGGGCACTTCCACTGCCACATATTTTATGTGCTATAATTCTGTTATATTTTGCAGTATTACAACTCTATTTACCATATTTTTCCATGTATACAGCACTATTTCCCCCCCTAAAAGTATGGCATGAAAAATCAAGGGCCATCGTATATACAGAAGTAAGCCTTTCCAGTGGAGAGGATGGGATAGGGGGGAAGCCAAACTGACCTTGCTGCTCTGTTCTGAAGACTCCCCTCTGCTTTATATTTGCAAGGACTGGAGCTTTCGATTTTTGCATGGAAATGCTTTGGGGTGGAGCAGCCCATTAAGAACTTCATTTTCAGGCATAAAAGAAGGGTCCGATCCTACAAAAGCATTATTTGTTTGTTTGTTTGTTTGTTTGTTTAGATTTGTCACTGCCCATCTCCCCATAGGGGGACTCTGGGCAATTTACAGTATAAACACAATAAAGCAATAAATATTTAAAAATCTCAAAAACATCTAAAACTGACAATATACATATAAATCATTATTGAGGTAAGCAATTACTTGTTTTTCTAAGAAACTCAGTGAAAATAAATATTTAGCAAAGCAAAGCAAAGTGTTCTGCTTATATAACGCCCCATACCACTACAAGTAGTCTCTGGGCGGTTTACAATTTTTTAGTTACAGTGTGCAGGCTACACATTGCCCCCCCCCCAGCAAGCTGGGTACTCATTTTACCGACCTCAGAAGGATGGAAGGCTGAGTGAACCTTGAGCCTGCTACCAGGGATTGAACCCAGATCGTGAGCACAGTTTTACCTGCAGTACAGGCATTTAACCACTGCGCCACGAGGCTCTTAAAAATAAAAATGAAAAATTCTGTCAATCATCAACAAGTGTTTGCAAAACAATACATTGCTGTTACTCATTACAATGGTGAAAATGGATTCGTTGCATAATTTATGATGTTTGTGATGCTATTTTCATTTTTTTTCTTGTTCATCTCCCCCCTCCCCCGGAGATGTACCTGAAGACTGATGAACAAATGGACTAAAACTTGAACCATGTCAATGAAACTATAAAATATACTCTTAAAGCAAAAAGCAAAGTGTTCTGCTTATATTCTGCCCCATACCACTTCAAGTAGCCTCTGGGTGGTTTGCAGTTTTTAATCACAGTATGCAGGCTACACATTGCCCCCACCCCTAGCAAGCTGGGTACTCATTTTACCGACCTCGGAAGAAGGGAAGGCTGAGTCAACCATGAGCCTGCTTCCTGGGATTGAACCCCCAGGTCATGAGCACAGTTTTACCTGCAGTACAGGCATTTAACCACTGTGCCATGGGGGTCCTATATAGAGTATATTTTGTGAGTGAATAGAAGACATAACTCATGCCAGTAAAATAAATGCAATTCTAATTTTCTATTGCTTTTCAAATATACCACCTTAACTTCTCTCCCCTTCCCCTACCCCAAACGACAGTTAGCTGTAATTTGTTACCTTACCGATCTGCCTCCACTGGGGATCTGGTCATCATAATAGTTACATAAGAGACTGTGCTTGTTTAATTCTCTTCATGAGGCTGAGAGTCATGGAAGAGAATACTGGAAGTATTCTTGATTAAACAAACCTACATTAAGTTGTGTGTCCTTAAAGCATTTAAACATGACACTTATTTTGTCCTCCTCAGAAAGAGAAATGTTTTATGGAAGATTTCACCCCAAAACACAGCTTGCATGTGGAAATTGGAATGGTGGTAGGAAGAACAAAGACTTGGGTGGAAGGCTGAGGCAAAAAAAAAAAAGATCCATTGAAAACAGGCTTGCAAATATGCATGTTTCCTCTTAGCTGTTCTCTGACTTTGCTGATGGTAGATCATTCCTTCCATTATGTGTTTTGGATGCAAAAACCTGGGGAAGCACCTGGCTCAGAGGGTTCATATTTGTGCCTGCCCTCTGTTTCTGTTACAGAGACACATATTTTCTTTTCCTCTCCTGGTAGAGTGTCAGTGTAAATAAAGAGTATTTTTTTTAAAAAAATAATGGTTTTGGCTCAGTTCCCTGTCACAGATTTTCAGCTCCATTCTCTCCTTTGCTAAGATTATGTATTCAGCAACTGATCTGTCAGTCTGAGTACTGCAAAAAAACAACAACAACAAATGCCTGGAGGCATTTTGTAAATGAAATACAAAATAGCCCCAGAACAGAAACCATAGCCTCACGCAGGTTCCTTCCCTTCCCCGAAAATGCAACCCTTCCTCTCTAAATGTCACGGCTCCTGTAATAACTGCATGGTCAGCAGTAACCTCAGTTTCATAGTCATCAGGTTGTTCAGAATCCACAGTGTGGAAGATATTAAAAATGCAAATATGGGTATTATACCCTAATTCCAGAGAGGGTTAAATCACATCCTTTCTTTATTATTGTAGCACCTTCAGTGGTATAATTTACTCTGCCAGTTTTTGAATAGATGGTGACAAATGCCAGGCAACCATTTTGGAGCTCCATTGATCCTAACAGATTCCTAGATGGCAAATTAAATGTATTCCTAGAAGTGATAATAAGTTTTCCTCTTCTAATGTTATTTTGTTACTGTGAAAATAGAGTGGGCTACTTGACTATAAAGAGGAGACGTAGAGACACCACTAAGTTAACAAATGCCCCCCCTCTTTGCTTAGATACTGTTGCCAAGCATCTCTTTTTGTTTTCTTGTCATACTTTAGCAGTGGGTGGATTTGAGTCTACAGGCACTTAATCTTTTTAAGAATAGAAGATGCTATGACACAGGGAACAGTGTCCAAGGCATATCAAAACACTTTTGTCTTGGAGTTGCAAAAAAGAAGCCTCACTGGGTGTTTTTTTAAAAAAATAATTCAAAAACATTTGCCAAACAAAGTAAAATTGGACACAGCAAAAATCATGATTCGTGTCTCCTTCCTGTGGTGTTTTTGAGCTTGTGTTGTCTCTATTCACAATTGTTGCATTTGCTTTCCTTCTAATGGTTGGTTGTCTTATACAAGCTGTTCCCTTGCTGTTTTTGTGTTCCTTGGCCTGTAGAGCAGACAATGGTACCTGATGAATTTGTGTTGATTGTCTGGTGGCCTTGGAGCTGTGCTTTTCTCCCTTTACATATCTTCATTCACTCCATGATACAGTGGCTAAAACTGCAGTACTGCATCCAGTCCTCTGCTCATGACCTGAATTTGATCCTAACAGGTGCAGGCAGCCAGCTCAAGACAGACTCAGCCTTCCATCTTTCTGGGGTCTTCAAAATGAGTGTCCAGCACACGGAGGGGCAAACCATTGTTTGGTGTGAGCTGCTTAAACACTGTGGGTCCTATATATGTCAAACACCAAACCTTTCCAGTTCTTATATGACTACCAGCTGCTAGTTTTATGAAACTGGTATTTTCCCCCAAACAATTTGTCTTCATTTCCTAATTACTGTGAAGGCTCAGTTCACAGAATAACAAAACGTATGTGGGCAAAATGTGCACGGCTTAACTGTGAATGGAACCAGCCTAGCTTTTCTTTCATTAGGAAATATGCAGACTTTGGAGGTGGGGGTGAGGGGGAAAGTAAAATCTGCCATGCAGGTTAGTTTCAGATGAAAGATGTGTTTTCCTCTTGATGCTCATTTCTTTGAATACAGCTGATCATCTGTGTTGAAAATCGGGTTGATGTGTGGCGCCTTTCTTTCTCCAAATAGATTAGGAGTATGATACCAGAGGTGTGTTTTTTTTCAAATGGCGCCCCTGTGTTTCCTGTCCAGTAGTTTGTCAGACATTTAATATTGACCGGCATGGAATGGACTCGAACAGTTCAGCTACTCGTGACTCTTAATATAGCCTTAAATGAGAGAAGTATCTTGTATTGAGAACAGGAAATGAAATGGGATGTGAGTGGCATATACTGTAGTAAGAAAAAACTAACGTAACCTCTCTTGTGTGGGTTCTGAATCGAATATGATGATGAAAAACCTGGTGCTCTCCAACTTAATGAGGTAGAAATCTGTGAATATCGTGGAAGTCAATGTGCAGAGAAGAATTTTGTACCCCTGAGCCCCGGAGAGAAATAAATTAAACTTAAGTGAAAACTCATAAAATCATCCCAGCTAAGTACATTTTAGTCTGAGTAATACTTAAAACCTCATCAGCTTTCACTGTAGTCCACAAAGACTTCCCAGTTGAGTTTTAAGACTATTTTGGGAAAGTTTTTGAGCTCTGAGTTCACAAAGGGACTTCACATACCTCTGGTGCTGCTGTTAAGGAGGCTCCTCTAGGTCTCTGGCTGCAGAACCAGAGGTTGAGAGTTCAGTTCCCCACTGTGCTGGACTTGATGATCCACATGGTCATTTCCGGATCTGCAGGTCAAAACTTAAAGATGCAACAATAGATATTGTGCAACAGCATGACTCAGCATCCCATAATCTAAAAAGCTAGGGGTGCCCCAAACAAAAACTTCCATCTCTGCTACTGGACCTTTGATCATAATCACACTTGGCCCAGATGTAGCAGTCTATTCTTGCTAGATGTCAAATGTGGGGACATTTGGGCAAAAAGATTTTGATTTATGCTTTTTGAAAAGGAGCACCATGCAGGGGGGAAACCTCTGAAGCAGAATCTTTTTTTCCATCAGTTTTTTCATCATTTTTCGCTTATATGCAAAGCAAATGTTAGGGCTGTTTTCAATAAATGTGAATGGTAGTGAGCACAAGACGGTATTCTATAGAAGATGATATTGACTTCTGCCATTGGTATTGTCATCATTTGGGTATGTCTTAGCTATATAAATTTCTTTCTTTCTTTCTTTCTTTCTTTCTTTCTTTCTTTCTTTCTTT
>JAHTLZ010000015.1:32112950-32180174 GCA_023846285.1 Phrynocephalus versicolor | reverse complement strand
AATGAATGAATGAATGAATGAATGAATGAATGAATGAATGAATGAATGAATGAATTTAGGCTGGCTCAATTTATATGGTATTCCTCCTCTGTTATTCTTCCTTGTTTTGCTGTAATTGGTACTTTATATATATACAATTTGGTCATTGACTGCAATAAAGTATTCATTCGTTTTCAGAAACTATCTCAAGGTCTCTTTAAAGTTTGTGCTGATGCTTTTAAATTTCACAACGACAGCCTTGTAGGAAGAAGAAGAGGCTGTTCTGTCAGGCCCTTGGGTTCTCTTCTGATTGCTGTTAAAAATATCATTTGGGATTTGTGTCTCTAGTCTGCTGTTCTTTTTTGTGCAATTTTCCTTCACATCTGTCCAGGAAGAAGGATGTAACTAGTGGCACTTTCTTCTACTGTAAGTCTGCTGCATGAGCATGCGAGACACACCTTCCCCTCATTTGTAGCTTTATTAAAATACACATGGCCTGGCTCGTGTAGCTGATACCTGAAAGCTATATTCTGTCTGTTCAACTCTTCCTGTGGGAGGCATAGCGGGTTTTTTTTAATATATTTTTGGTATTCTACCCCCCCCCCCCCCGCTTCCCTAGGGCTTTCATTGATCTCTTTCCTTGCTTCCTCTACCATCTCCCCCTCTTTACGCAGCTCACTCGCTCAGCTGTTGACAGTAGTGCTGTGTGGCTGCTGGCAGCTTCCCTTTTAATAACTGCTTGCTGATGCTAGCTATTGATCAGAAAGTGAGCTGGGGTTCACCTCAGAGAAGGAAGGTCAGTTTATTCTTCATCATATTTCCTTTCTTGTCAGTGCTGGAACTCCCTTTTGGAGTATGAGTGCTTCCAAACCTGTATTGTACCTCTGAATAGCAGTACTGCCTACTAGGTAGGTATAAGAATCAGGACTAATGCAATTACCTCCACTTCTCCTGCTCCCAACAGAGCAAGGGGAACAACCATATTCTATATCAGGCCTGTCCAACTTTGAACAGGCTGAGGTCTACTTTTTCCGGCCAAAAGTGCCTGAGGGCTACTACACTAAAACCTCTACTTACGAATATTATCTGTTCTGAGCACATGCTCATAAGTAAAAAAAATTAAGTAAAGCACCAGTTACCCATAGAAATGCATTGAAAATCAATTAATCCGTTCTGGAGGGAACATAGTTCAGTGGTTTCCTATGGGAAGGCTGACCATTCCTTTGCACCCGCTTGAGCTGGTGTGGGCAGGTGCAAGAGAGATGTGTGCATGCTTGCCCAGGCTGCTGGAAGACTTTTTTAAAAAGGTGCACTTTCACTTCCAACTCGCCTGGGGCCTGACTTGACTCTCCTCCCCTTCCGGCCTCCTCCTCTTTCCCCCCTTCTCCATTCCAGCCCCCTTGCTGGAATTCTCCAGGGGAGAAGAAGAGTGGAGACATCACCACGCAAAGGAGGTGGACACACCTGCGACCCTGTCTCTCGCTGTCTCCTCCCCTCCCTCTGCTTCGCACTAGTGACTCTGCTGGTCACGAGACAGTGGCATGCCAATCATCTGGCCAGGAGGGGGATCAGGGGACTGCGCCACGGCCATTGAGCTGCCCCGCTCGGCTGAGACAGTGGGCTGGCAGATCCAGAACTCTGCTGGAGCAATAGTGGTCCTTGGAGTGGGGAAGGGAGGGGTGGATAACTCATCCCTTCACTTTTTAAGTTGATGGCCGGCGGGCTACTTTTGAACCCTTCGCGGGCTACTGGTAGCCCCCGGTCTACCTGTTGGACAGGCCTATTCTATATATTTATTATTTGTCAATATTTGGGTCTTAGTTAAAGTTTTCTAGATCTGAAGAAAGTGAATATGTAGCTGTATTTCTTTGCTAAGTGGGTCAAGAAGAGACCACAAAGATCACCTAATCCAACTTTGTGTTAGTTTTACTCCACTTTACATATCATGCATATGAGTACCAGAGTGGATAAAAAAATAATGAGTAAAAATAAATGAGTCAATATATTAAAAAAAAATAATTTGGCTTTCAAAATCTAAATAAGATTTTGTTGAAATTACTAATTTTTTTTTAAATCTTGCGTGATACTTTTAGGTAATATTTTTTTTTCCCCCCCCCCCCCCCAAATTTAATTACATTTTCAGTTATTTAAAAAATCAGAAAGGAGCATTAAAGCAGATGTGGATAGTTTGTCCAAAGGTAGAAACATTCTGGTATGACGTAACGAAGTGGTTTTAAAAATAAAATAAAATAAAAATAAAAATACTAAATGAAACATTTTAATTATTCACTGGAGGAAGTGAATATTTATTATTTTTTTATAGGAGCAGCACAAAATGAAATTTTGTCTCTCTAGTGTTTCCTATTATCTGTGATTTTCATTATCTGTCGGAGGGTTTGGAACCAATCCCCAGCAGATATGGGGATCCTATTGTGCCTTAATATATAGAGAAGTAACAATAAAACAGAGTGGCCATATGGTCAGAGGGGTGAGGTGTAAATTAACCAACCAACCAGTCAGTCAGTCAGTCAGTCAGTCAGTCAGTCAGTAAACTGCATATAAGAGTCTGTAAATAAGACATTTACTATTACTGTTTTGCATTATAATTTATATTGTTTTGTTATGTTATTTTGAATAGATGGTTTTAAAAGGTTATTTAAAAATCCCTGAATTGTGTGTTTATGTGATTACAGTATACACATTTTAGTTTATATTGGGAGGCAATGGCACAGATCCTATTGCTTAGCCTAATAAATTGCACATCAATTTATTTATACCTAATAAAGTGCCCTTTGATTGAGTCAGTTCCTCTGAAAGATCCATTTATTCAAATGAGTCTGCTTTAACTGATTTAATAGGCCTATTGTAGCAGGATTTCATGCTAAATTATTCAGCTCTTACTATTCTGTAAGTCTTCAGTGTAGTAGATATTTTGTAGTAGAATTTTGAAATTTCCAAAGTCCGATTATGTTTCCTGATATATAAACCTGATCAGCCTTATTTTGTCATTATGACCAGAGCTATTGCAATCCTGTAGCTACCCTCCCTCACCCCAGTGATGTAAAGGCAGATTATGGCCAGCCCTGTTAAAGTTTTCAGGATTTCTTTTGATTGTTTACAATGAATGGAGAATTGCTGGAGATAAAATCATTCTGGACAAGAAGCTTGTGAAAGCACATGTTAAAGATTATAATAAGCAAACATGTTCTTTTTGGCAGGTTGAAAATATAGGGTTAAGTCAAGTCTTATTGAGTCATTGATTTTATTTTATTTTTGTAATTTTTTATTTAAATTTATACTGCATACAAACAAAATAACAAATAACAATTAACAATACAAGTGTAGCCCCACCCCCCGGGACCATCCATGAGTTCTTCTTTGTTACTCCGTCTTCTGTTGTTCTAGTATTCTTCTTAAAGTCCTCTTCTCCAGAACTGTCTTGAAGTATTCGTCGGCTCTTTCTCCTTCCCTTCAACTAATACAAAGTCTATAAATTTTCCCCAAATGTCATAAAAAACGTCTTTTTTCATTTTTCCTCGTTTAACTTTTAGGCTACAAGACAATTTATCGTTTATGGCTATATCCCAAAGTTCGTTATGCCAATCTTCCATCTTGAGATCTAGTTTGGATTTCCAGTTTCTTGCTATAATTAATCTAGCAGCTGTCATAAGATTTGCTATTAGCTCCTTTGTTGTAGGATCATAATCTTTACTAGTTAACTATGTTAATAGTGCTGTCTCTGGATTGCAATCAATATCTAGCTTAATCATGTCACTTAGCTCTAAAAAAACCTTTTTCCAGAACTTTTGAACTATTTCACATTCCCACCAGAGATGCGTATATGTACCTATCTTTTTTCACATTTCCAGCACATCTTAGAGTATTCAGCATTCATTCTATTCAGCCTAATTGGTGTTAAGTACCATCTAGAAACCAATTTAAAATAATTTTCTTTTATCCTAACCGATAATGATCTCAGGATTCTCATATTCCAAATTTTCACCCAGTCTTCTTTCTTTATCTCTACATTAAGATCTTGATTCCGGAGCTCTCTCAGAGAATCTAACTCCTTTCACTTCCGATGAATCCCCTATTATTTTATAAATTTTACGTACTACTCCTTTCTCTATATTATCCTGGTCAGATTCCAGCAATAGTAAAAACTGTTCAAACTTTGTACATTCTCTAATTTGACTGGTTCTTCTGACCCAGTCCTTTGTCCATTTTCCTAACTGAATGTAGTTTATCCATATTAGATCACTAGATTGCAGGATATTTTTATGTCGTGAGTTGATCTAATTTTGGCCATCCAATCTTTTAATCTAGCTATTTTCTTAACTTTAAATAACTCTAAATAATGTGTCAAATTTGTAGGAAAATTTTCCAAGTCTGTTACTAAACATAGTGTCAAGCAAATCAGACATAAAAACCCGTGATTTTCGAAGGGCAAACTTCCCTCAGATGAGGAAACTAGTTAGAAAGAAATTGAAGGGGAAGGTTGGAAGAATCCAGTCTCTTCAGAGTGCATGAAACCTGTTTAAAACAATGGTAACAGAGGCCCAGCACAAGGGCATACCACAAAGAAAGAACTCATTTAAGTCCAAGAGGGCACCGGCATGGTTAACGAGTGGAGTTAGAGAGGCTCTAAAGTGCAAGGAGAGGTCTTTCTGTAAATGGAAATCCTCCCCAAATGAGGAAAATAAAAAGGAACACAAACTCTGGCAAAAGAAATGTTAGAAGATGATAAGAGAGGCAAAGAAAGATTTTGAGGAACGCATGGCTAGCAATATAAAGGGTATAGGGTAATAATAAAAGCTTCTTTAAATATGTTAGAAGTAGAAAACCTGCCAGAGAACCAGTTGGCCCTCTGGATGGTGAGGGAGGAAAAGGGGAGATTAAGGTGGACTTGGAAATTGCAGAGAAATTAAATGAGTTCTTTGCATCTGTCTTCACGACAGAAGACCTTGAGCAGATTCCGCTGCCTGAACGGCCCCTCTTGACTAAAGAATTAAATCAAATACAGGTTAAAAGAGAAGAGGTTTTAGGACTAATTGATAAATTGAAGATTAACAAGTCACCGGGCCCAGATGGCATCCACCCAAGGGTTATTAGGGAACTGAGAAATGAAATTGCAGATCTCTTAACGGTAATATGCAACTTGTCTCTTAAAACAGCCACAGTGCCGGGGGGACTGGAGGATAGCTGATGTCACACCAATTTTTAAAAAAGGAAGGAGGCGGGCGGGAAACTACAGGCCAGTTAGCCTTACATCTGTCCCAGGGAAGATGGTGGAATGCCTCATCCAAAAGAAAATCTTAAAACACAAAGAAGAACAAACCTTGCTGAGAGAAAATCAGCATGGCTTCTGCAAGGGAAAGTCTTGTCTGACAAATCTTTTAGAATTTTTTGAAAAGGTCAACAGGCATGTAGATTTGGGTGAACCGGTGGATATAGTCTATCTGGATTTTCAAAAGGCTTTTGACACAGTCCCTCACCAAAGGCTGCTGAGAAAATTGCACAGTCAGGGGATAAGAGGGCAGGTCCTCTTATGGATTGAGAACTGGTTGAGATCCAGGAAACAAAGAGTAGGTGTCAATGGGAAATTTTCACAATGGAGAGAAGTGAAAAGCGGTGTGCCCCAGGGCTCGGTCCTGGGACCGGTGCTTTTCAATCTGTTCATAAATGACCTGGAGACAGGGATAAGCAGTGAGATGGCCAAGTTTGCAGATGACACAACACTTTTCCATGTGGTAAAAACCAGAGACGATTGTGAAGAGCTCCAGAAGGATCTCTCCAAACTGGGGGAATGGGCTACGAAATGGCAAATGTGTTTTAATGTTGCCAAATGTAAAGTAATGCATATTGGGGCAAAAAAATCAACACTTTATCTATCAACTCATGAGCTCTGAGTTATCCGTGACAGATCAGGAAAGAGATCTTGGTGTGTTGGTGGACAGCTCCATGAAGGTGTCTCCCCAGTGTGTGGCAGCTGTGAAGAAGGCCAATTCCATGCTAGGGATTATCAAAAAGGGGATTGAAAATAAAACAGCCAACAGTATAATGCCATTATACAAAACAATAGTAAGGCCGCACCTGGAGTATTGTGTACAATTCTGGTCACCGCATCTCAAGAAAGACATAGTGGAACTGGAAAAGGCGCAGAAGAGAGCAACTAAAATGATTACTGGGCTGGGGCACCTCCCTTATGAGGAAAGGCTAAAACATTTGGGGCTCTTTAGTCTGGAAAAAGGCGCCTGAGGGGGGATATGATTGAAACATACAAAATAATGCAGGGCATGAGTCAAGTGGATAGAGGGAATCTCTTCTCCCTCTCACAAAATACCAGAACTAGGGGACATCCACTCAAATTGAGGGCTGGGAGAGTAAGAACAGACAAAAGAAAATATTTTTTCACCCAGCGCGTTGTTAGTTTATGGAACTCCCTGCCACAGGATGTGGTGATGGCATCTGGCCTGGATGCCTTCAAAAGGGGATTGGACAGATTCCTGGAGGAAAAGTCCATCACAGGTTACAAACCATGATGGAGATGTGTAATCTCCAGGCTTAAAACCAGGGTACGTCAAGGGCCAGATGCAAGGGAGTGGTATCAGGAGACATATCTAGTCTCATGCGCTCCCAGATGCATTTGGTGGGGCCACTGTGAGATACAGGAAGCTGGACTAGATGGGCCTTTGGCCTGATCCTGCATGGCTCTTCTTATATTCTTATGTTCTTATATAGTGGGGAGCCCTTCGGTGCCAAAATTTTTCTATATGTTCTCCATGTGGTCATTAAACCATTCAAAAGGGGATTCTCAATCTTTACTTTGTTTTTAAAATTAGTAAACAAGAATTTATTTATTTCCCCCTTTATATCCAATGACTCTTGGTCCCACCATATTAACTTCTCTGGTTTGAATAAAATTTCCCCCAAACAACTGATTTGATTAGCTATATAGTAATTTCTTAAATTGGGTATACCTAATCCTCCTTCTTTTTGGGATCTATACCACAAACTTTTATTTATTCTTGATCCCCCCCCCAATTGCAGTACCTATTTATCATGTCTTGGAGAATTTTAAGTTCCTTTTCTAGAAACTGAACGGGTAGCATTTTGAAAATAAAATTGATTTTGGGGAGTATTTTCATTTTTACCAATGCTATTCTACCAAACAAAGATAAATTCAGTTTAGAATAACTTAGTAGTTTGTTTTTCATCTCTTCTTTTAATTTTGAAATATTTTTTCCTTAGTTTTAGTAAACTCTTTATAGAATTCTAATCCTAGATATTTAATGCTTTTTCCGGATTTCAGCCCAAAGTTTTCAATTATCTTAAGGTCTTCTCTTCCATGAGTCATTGATTTTAAACTGTAATTTCAGGCATGGTTTCAATCAATTTGATTCAAGTTGAATTGATCATGATGTGCCTGTGAAGACTGGGGATTGTTTACAGCTTATCCATATGCAGACGTAACAGAAGCATGTTAGAAATGTAACTTGCTGTTTACGACCAATCTCTTCATAAGTATCGGGCACTAATTTTTCATAAGTGTCTTGGGGGAACCTTCTGTCATGTGAAATGCCAGGTTGGCACGTGCAATAACATTTCTGTATTTGAATAACTATAATCTTACTCATTTTCTTTGTGTTTAAGCTTAATGAACCAGTCCAAATAAAATATGGATAGTTGGCTATTGAGTTGATTCTCCAGGAAATCTGATTTTACACTCTTCTCAACTTGTTGGTTTCCCCATTTTTGTTCAGGCTGTCACAGGAAAACGGCATACTCAAATCAGAGTGAGCATGTTAGCGAATGGTTATTGTGATGTGAGGCCTTCAGAAATAGTTTTCTAAATTTCTTCATTGTAACCATTGTTTATTTTTAACCATAATTGATAGCAATGCAAAGGTTGCCTGCTTTTAAAAATAACACATTAAAGTTTTCCATTAGGTAAAATTGACTTACTGTGCTCCTCATGAGTAAAACACTACTTTTTAAATTTAATTTTGAATTACATCTTAAAAACATCAAGATCCTCCCCCAAATGACCCCCCCCCCGGCGGGAAGGGGGGGGGGATGATGAGTAAACATTGCTTACCACTTTAATGCCTTAATGACATTAGTTTAATGATGCTGACATCGTTGCTTTTCAAGAGTAATGTAATGGCCAAAATTGAATTGAAAAAATATGCTAGTTTAAATCCATGTGCAGTGGGGAATTGCCATTAGTAAAGTCACAGAGATTTTTGTTAGGAAGTATGACTGCCACCATCTTATCTAGCAGAAATATACTATACAGTGTTACCTTGTATAAAGGAATTCATTTGTTCCAAATGAAATTATGTTAAGCAATTTTTCCTTTGTACAAATTTCCCACAGGAATGCATTGAAAACAGAGTAATCCCTAATTGCGACCATTTTATGTCGTACAAATTCGCCCCATAGGTGATTCTGTTAAGCAAATTTCCCCTATCTCCAGAATTTTTTATGTTATACAAACCATTTGTTATACAAGGGTCCACTGCACCTCTGACAGTTCTTGCATTGGACATAGGAGTAAGCAATAGGATTCTGGCCAAGAAATGAAAGTGTGTTACAAAGTGACACTGCTTATAACATGTCATTCATTTCCAATTTCTGTATTTTACTGATTCATCTGAACAGGTGCCAGTGCATAGATCAGTGGTTCTCGACCTGTGGGTCTCCAGATGTTCCTGGACTGCAACTCCCAGAAATCCTGGCCTGCTCAGCTAGTGATGAAGACTTCTGGGAGTTGCAGTGCAGGAACATCTGGGGCCCACAGGTTGAGAACCACTGGCATAGATCTAGTCAGCTGCATGATTTCCTGGCATCAAGGTACCAGGAAACCTTTGAAAACAATTTTAGGTGTAGTACATACCCCTGTTTGTTACAGTAGTTGTTTGTTCAGCTTTTGCTTGCTAATCTTAACGGCATATGCTTCCTGCCTTTTGGACAGAGTTTAGGGTAGCTTTTTCTTCATCTATAATTTTATTTCAGTGAAAGTATTTTCATTTAAGAGAAAAATACTGATTAGCTTGTTCTTCGGCCCTGCTTTCTAACGTTCTGTTACTACTGAGGGACCTCAAGCTCCAGATCCCTGTTTCTTTAGTAAGGAGGGGAAGTGTTGCTGCCAGAGGAGAAGAAAAGTTTGATTGCTTCCCAGTAGTAAGGCTCTAGAACTACTACCAAAAAATATTTATTTATTATTATCCCACCTTTCTCCTTGGAAAAGGACCCAAGGTGGCTTACAATAATGAGGGACAATATACAGTCCAGAACATTTAAGACATATTCGAGTTAAGAACAGGGAGTTTGAAGAGGCATCTTAGAACATTAACATTAGAGCTACAAAGAGCATGCAAGAAGAAAAGAAAAACCATTATGAGGGGTGAAAAGCAAGATGGAAAACACTAGTGTTCTTATGAAATTAGTCAATGCAGTCATGTATGGTAATCCATATAAAGTCATATAGCAGGTAGTCCCTCATTCAGGGAAAGCTTGCCTAAAGAGGTAGGTATTTGCCTGCTTCTGGAAAGACAGCAGAGATGGGGCAGTCCTGGCCTTCAGTGGGAGGGAGTTCCAAAGTCTTAGAGCAGCAATAGAGAAGGCCCTTTCATGTGTTCTTCTGAGGTGCACCTGTAAAGGTGGCGGGATGGAGAGAAAGGCGTCTCCTGATGACCTTAGCACCCGAGCAGGTTCATACTGCGATATTCGATCTTTGAGGTAGCTTGCACCCAGGCCGTTTTGTGCTTTGTAGGTTAAGGTCAACACCTTGAATTGTGCCCAATAGCTGATTGGCAGTCAGTGGAGCTGCTTTAGTAGGGGTGTATTGTGATCTCTGTAACCTGCCCCAGTCAGCAATCTGGCTGCTGCGTTCTGGAAGTTTCCTGAGACTTTCCATTGGTAGCCCCACATAGAGTGCATTACAGTAGACCAGCCGGGAAGTCGCTAGGGCATGTGTCACAGTGGCCAGAGCAGGTTTCTCAAGAAACGGATGTAACTGGTGTACTAGTTTTAATTTTTAATTGATACAATTTAGATTGTGGGTCTTCTGATGGCAATTTTAGTGTGATGATTTTAGTATAAGGTGTTTATTATTGTTTTAATTATTTATTGTTGTTTGATGTTTTTAACTGTTTTAATTCTTTGATTGGAAGCCGCCCAGAGATCTTTGGGTAGTGGGCGGCATATAAGTTGTAAAAATAAATAAATAAATAAATAAATAAATAAATAAATAAATAAATTTTGCAAATGCACTCCTGGCCACATCTTTGACCTGGACATCTAGGCTCAGGGTTGAGTCCAGAAGCATCACCAAGCCATGTTCCTCTTTTTTCAGTTGGGGGGGGGTCATCCCATCCAGTACAAGTTGCATCCCTATCCCTTGATCTCCTTTTTGACTGACCAGAAGCCCCCTTGTCTTGTCTGGATTTAGTTTCAATTCTTCCTCATCCAGTTCATTACTGAAGATAAGCACTGATCTCAAGTTGAAATAGCTTCCTTGGAATCCGGAGGTGATGACACTAGATCCCAAAACTCCGAATAATTTGCCCCAGTAGTTTCATATAGATCAGTGGTTCTCAACCTGTAGGTCCCTAGATGTTCCTGGACTGCAACTCCCAGAAGCCTCCACCACTTGCTATGCTGGAAGGGATTTCTGGGAGTTGAAGTCCAAGAACTTCTAGGGACCCCTAGGTTGAGAACCACTGATATAGATGTTAAGTAACATAGGAAACAGAACAGAACTATGAGGTACCCCTTAGGTCAGTGGCTGTGGTGTTGAACATGAGTCCACTAACACTACTTTCTGCATTCTCTCCTGTAGGAAAGACTAAAGTCTCTGTAAGACAGTGCCACCAAGTAAGTCCCATGTCAGAGGGACAGATCAGGAGTATGCTTTGGTAGTACTGGGGCAGGCAGACTTTCCACATGGGTTCTTTTCCTTGTCCTTGATTTAAGTGTTGTGTTTTAATGCCTAAAAGTCCAGTAAAGTGTTAGCTACAACAAGAATGCGAAACCATTGATTTAAGACAGAAGAGCAAACCATATTCTATATTCAATGTGAATACATTAGTCAACCTTTGATGGAATCTGTACCACATAAACTATGATTCAGGAAGTTCAATATCTCATCATTGTCTGATGCTGCCATCACAACATTTGAGTGGGAAACAATTATGAAAATGGTGCCCCATAGTGATGATGATTACTATTGCTGCAAAGGCCGTATGATTTTACAGCAGATTCAAAAAATGTGTACATGTAGTGTCACACAGTCTTTGCCTTCTAATATCAAGCTATAGAAATTTTCATGAAACTTTGTGCTGTACTTTGACAAAGGATTAAGATGGCAAGCTATGGACAATGTTATGGACAGGCATCTGATGCTAAACCATGTTTGAACCTACCCAGAGGGCATCTCTTTGTGTTTCCTATTATTAGCTAGTCTGGGAGGCCATTCAAACTATTGCTGACATTGGATTTGAATATGATACATTAGCTATTCTAGCTGAATCGAATCCCTAGCCTGAATGTAGAAAATGTCTTCCTTCTAATTTGGCATGTAACCTTTGGAATGAAACTATTTCAAGGCTCCGTGCCTTTCCCTTCAATTGGGAGAGACAAGGAAGGAGTGGAATATTACTGTGCTTAATCTAACTTTCCCAAAGGAAAGAGAACGCTTGGTTTGAAAGGCACATTTTTCAGAGGCTTGTCATATCAGTAATAGGCCCATTGCCTTAAATATGTAAATTGCATGCACAGTGCATGCTGGCAGTCCATCTTTGGTTCTGTCAGCACACCCTTTAAGATCCCATTTGTCCAGAAGACTGCTTTTCTGAAAGGTATGATTATTCTAGACTGCTGAACAAGTTCCCCTGTGTGACTGGCATTTAAACAACCGGGCTGTTTTGCAGAATGACACTTAGAGAAGTACTCTCCAGGAGTGATTTTTTTTGTCACTGTTGAAGGAAGAGAGAAAATAGAGAAGGTGTTGGGGGATGGGTTGCAGTGACGATTTGCACTGCTGTCGTGTTGTCCCCCCCCCCCTTCTGAACTGTAGCGAAGCCTGAATTGACTGCAGTCAGAAGATTTCTGAGGAATGATCTGAAAGCCAAAGAAAATTATATGGGGGAAGGGGCAAAGGTGCTTATTTACTGCAGTCTTAATCCGTAGAATGCAGAAGAGGGGGCCCCTGTGAATTCTGATTACATTTCTTATTTCTTATCTTACCAGCAGAAAGATCAGTTCTGCAACTTTGCCTCTAGGCTCCTAGATGGTAAAGAGGGCTTTAGCTCCGTAACAAATGCTCATTTCAGACAGTTCTCAGGTCTGTGCATTTTATCATCTAGGGACGTGTGAATCTTGGTCGTGGTGTGTAAATCTTCCAGGCTGCTCATTACAACCACCATAGGGAGATGAACTAGGTGCCCAACGGGCATGTGTATTGCCATTGCTTGTACTGTTTGTCTTTCATTGCTCCTTCCTCCTGCCTGCTTTAAGCGTTCTCCTTAGTTTCAGCTTCAGCTTCCTCCTCTCTTTAAGGACAACAATTTGTTGAGTGAAGATACTAGCGTTCCCTCTCCTGGTTTCTTTTATGACTACTGGTGGGTGGACAGCTAGGAGAAAAACAATTGTTTCACTGTGTTGCTTATGTTGAATGCTAGCTTAGTGACAATAAAATGTTTGTTGGACAAACACCTATGTTAACCTGTTTTAGGAATGAAGAATAGGCTGTTGTATCAGATTAAACACCCTCAGATCAAAGAGGTTATACTGTACTTGAAGCACTTTTCAACTGTTAATTACTCATTATTCAAGTGTAATTTTACAATTCCCTTTCCTTAACTGCAGCCCGTAGCACAGGAAAAGGTAGAGAGCTTGTGTGATTATCATAGTCCTCTTTTGATTCTTATTGTATATGTGTCAGCTGGTTGGAGGATAGAGTGAATGGGTTGATTGACAGGTGAGTGCTGGGTGAGTGAGAGCTTATGGCAGTTTTGAGGGGGAACGAATAGGCTGCTATAGAGCTTTATTGTGAGTAGCTGCTTTCGTCAGATGTAGTGGGAGCAAGGAGGGACTGTATAAAGAGTTAGTGTAAGAGAGTATTGTGGGTCATAATAAGAATGAGAAGATTATGAACAGATACAGAATGGGAGAAAGATGAGTTAAGATAGGCATAAGAGTTTGAAGTTTATTGGGATTAGGACAAGATATGAAAAAGAAATAGGCGGAATTAGAATTAGAGAGGATAAAAAGGAAACATGAACTCTCTGTAGTCTATTTTGTTACTGTTATTACAATCTTTATACAGTAAATCTGTTGTAAAATAATATTTCCCTTGGTTTTGTACAACATTTATTTATTTATTCTATATATCTGGTGATTCTACGATTTCATAGTAGCAGTTACAAGATAAGAAATGCCAATGTTGACTGGGCCTTCTAGGCAGAAAGAAAAAGGCAGCTTCTTAAAAGACTTGCTGGGAATTGGTGCTGGCAGCTTTACCAGAGGGTTAGCCTAATGGAAGGCTGAAATAAAATACTCTCCCAGGAGGGTGTGCCAGATGGAAAGGGGCCCCAGAAGTCCCAGATGTTTAGACAGCGGTGTTAAGGAACACACTTGGTCTCTGAGTAGTGGCAAGGGCAGGTCCATGGACAGAAGCTTCTGTGTTCTACTTAACAGTGACAGCTCAGCTAAGGGAAGCTTGGGGATGTCACAGAAGAAATGTGTGGAGATAATGACTACTTCTCTCTGGATTGCATGTATCCCATATGTATCAAGAATTGGCACCTGAGTTTGCTTTTTCCCCTTTGCTTCACCATTCCCTTTTCCTTTTGCATTGCGTTTTATAGACTGAAATCCTGTAGGACAGACAGTCTTTATTATTGACTGAATGTGAGCTCCTGTTGGGACCTTTCTGTCAGAATAAGAAGATTCAGGTGCTTCAATCAATGAAATAAACGAATAAATGGTTAAAGAGCTATCAACTTAAATCTAGATCTCTGCTACTGCATTAAAAAAGACAGTAGGGATGGAGCTAGGATTGTGAAAGAAGGAATATCTTCTTAGCTCTTGATATGCATGGAAGGACAAAAAAAGCAAGGTGATTTATGTAATCCAGGAAATAATTAAGTTACCTGAATTATAGATTAAAGTTTTTAGAAGTAACAAAGTCATACTTATTTAATCTCTGTTTCTCCAGGTGGTGGAATGTACACACTTGTGCTGTTAGACATAAATAGTGATGATTTATTATAATAATACAACACACAGACTTCAATCCAATTCAGAATTAAGCATACTTAAATTCTCCCAAAACAATTGGCTTAAGTATACTTTGTGTTCTATTTTTATTCCTAATCCTTGATGTCACAACTCAGACTTCCATTCTTATAACCCAACCTGTCTCCCTGTTTTTACATAGAGCAAAATTCCTTATATTGTATTTAAAGTGTCTGTTAGAGGACCATGAATTAGATTATAAGAAAATCATAGACCATTTTAAAAATTAAATTTATATTGATTTTAAACTTGCTTATTCCATTTTATATAACACAGTGAAAGCTGATTTAGAAAGTATTATTGCTGGTGAAGTTGCCTGACTGGCCCAATTTTGTGGCTTGAAAAATGAATGTTGGTTTTGGCTAGGGGTCATTCCATGTCAAATCAACCAATGATTGAACCTTGATGTCATGGATTTGGTTCATTTTTGGTACATTTGTACCTTACTATAAGATGTTTTTTAAAAAAAAATTTCCAGATTTTTTTAGTCCACTTGTTTCTGATATACAATGGAACCTTGACTTATGTTATTAATCCGTACCGGAGGTCTAGACATAAGTCAAACATACCTTAAGTCAAACGAACCTTTCCCATAGAAAGTAATGGGAAAGTGCATTAATCCGTTCCAGACAATGAAAAAGACCCCCGAAAGCAGCAATTTAACACAAATTTGACTGTCTAACCAGACAACAATAATCCATGCTGTACTATAAAAGAAATAAGACAGCATTGTAGATGAAATAAATTAACTTTGTTGGTTTTGGCTAGGAGATTTGTGAAGGGATCAGGGAGCCCCTGGCGCCACTGCCCCCCCCCCGTGTGTTTACATTTAAATCTCATGAGTCCCAAAAGGGAAGGGCTGCATTCCGGGGGTGGAAATCCTCTGAAGCCGCGCTGGAACCTCCCGAGTCCAGGCCACAGCAGGCCAGGTGGGAGACACGGGGTGTGGGGGGGGTGGAGGTGGGGGAAGCAGACATACTCCCTTCAGGGTGTCCTTTTTCCCTGGCTGGACCCTGGTGCTTAGGACCACCTCCCCCCCCCCTCATTGGGCTTCGTCTCTCTCTGTGTGTGTCTTACTGGCTAGCAGCTCTAGAAGCTCTCTGGGGTGGGGGGGCTGCTTTTTAGCCAAAAATATGGAGGGGGCGTTCTGTGAGAGGAGGGGGGCTCTGGGCGTGAGCTGTGGGGAGGAGGGGGGGAGGGGAGGCCATGAGGAGGGCTAAGATGTGGGAAAGGAAGGGGGAGCGCCGTCACAGAGCTCTTATCAGCTCTCAGCAGGGCTGCTCAGAGAGAGAGAGAGAGAGAGAGAGTACGGGTGGCAGCGGCACAGTCCTCTCCCTACAGTTGCTCAGGGAGAGAGAGAGAGAGAGAGTCGGGGGTGACCCTGCTGCCCACCAAGGGAGGCTGGGTGGCCCACGAGGCCCTCCCAGACCCCGCCACCTCACCCCACCCCCGCAGCTGAGGCCGCTTGGCTTCCCTTTGCCTCCCTCCGTTCTGGCGGGACTTCCTGCCGGAATTAAATTGATTTAGCCCCGAAAATAGACCAAAATTTTGTGTGTACGGTATGTGGTCTATGGGAATCCAGAACAAATCATCTGAGTTTCCATTATTTCTTATGGTGAAGTTTGCTTTGATATTAGCGTGTTCTGGTTTACAAGCATGTTTCTAGAATGGATTATGCTCATAAACCAAGGTACAGTGGACCCTCATATAAAAAACGGGTTGTATAACATAAAATCTGTACAACATAAAAAATTCTGCAGATAGGGAAAATTTGCTTAACAGAATCGCCTATGGGGTAAATCCATACAACATAAAAATGGTTGCGATTACGGATTACTCTGTTTTCAATGCATTCCTATGGGAAAATTGTATAAAGGAAAATTTGCTTAACAGAATTTCATTTGGAATGAATTAATTCTTTTATACAAGGTACCACTGTATTACTGTATCAGATGCTTTTGGGCATGAGTTCGATATCCATCTTTGTCTTTGATTGAAATATTTCAACCCTGATGCATCTTTTAGCCACTTAAATTGCTCTTTGACCTTCATTGGTGAGTCTCCAGTGTGTAAGAAGAAAGTATTAAAACGGTCTAATAATAGTCCCCTGCTTGTTCACGGTTCATATACTACAGGCATGTCCAAACTCCGGCCCTCCTGATGTTTTGGACCACAACTCCCAGAACTCCAAGCCTGTATTTCCAATGGCAAAGGACTGTGGGAGCTGTGGTCCAAAAGATCTGGAGGGCCGAAGTTTGGACATGCCTGTTATACTATATTGCAGGACTGCAGTGTATGAAAAAAAGCACCCTGGGATAAGGGGCAAAGGCCTGTTTCACGCCTTCTGTACTTACCCCAGGACTAGCACTGCCCCGAATGGGCCTACGAAAACATTCCCGGTCCTTATGGAGGCCCCAAAATAGCTTCCCTGTGAACCGGAAGTCATTTCTGAGGCTTCCGAGGGCCTTTATAGACCTAGCAGAGGCCTCAAAAATGATTTTCAGCGATCCAGAGGTCACTTCCGGTTCGCAGGGAGGCCCTTTTGGGGCCTCCAGAAGGCCTGGAAAGGCCCTCGCAGGCCCTGGGTGGTAAGTACAAGGGCCCCCAGCTAGCCACCCCCCCCCAGGCCTGACCCAACCTGCATCCGCATGTCGCGGATTTTCAATTATCACGGGTCGGGTCGGGTCCCTAACCCCCACAATAGGTGGGGGGAGTCATTGTACTGCAAAGAAGATATGGTGAAGATTAGCCTACAAAGAGTTATGTTGAACTTCTGAATATTATGTAAATGAGGAAGAAAGTAACTGTTCTGATTCAGAAATTGCTCTGCGACTAAAGGAAAATTTTATAATTGTGAACAAAATAAAAAGCTCATGATTTTGACAGTTTTACTAGAAAGCTGGTCATGTATAAGCATAGAAAGTGAATTCAGAGTAAGTAACTACATTGCAAGGAAAGCAAAAAACTTATGAAAGAGAAAGGAATTTTGTCCTCAATTGGCTCAAGCTACAGGAAGCCAGATGTCAGGAAAAACATCT
The DNA here is from genome assembly GCA_023846285.1 of Phrynocephalus versicolor. Classification (NCBI taxonomy): domain Eukaryota; kingdom Metazoa; phylum Chordata; class Lepidosauria; order Squamata; family Agamidae; genus Phrynocephalus; species Phrynocephalus versicolor. The sequence goes on along the minus strand of JAHTLZ010000015.1, from coordinate 32,162,853 downwards.
TAACTGTTAGAGCAGTACAACAGTGGAATCAGTCAGCTCAGGTGGTATTGAACACTCCAGTGCTGGAAGCGTTCCAGAGAAAATTGGACAACCATCTGTTAGATCTGCTTTGATTTGAATTCCTCTAATGAGTAGGGGATTGGACTGTATGACTTCATAGGCCCCTTCCAACTCAATTAATCTATGATTCTGTGATAAGAAAATATTTAATTGCAGTGTTCAGATACAGTTTTAATGTGATTGCTATGATTTTAGAAGCACTATTATGTGTGTTCCATAGTGTTGCATTGTAAACATAAAGCAGGAATAGCATTTGAATTAAAAAAAATTCAGCACAGTACTTTTGAGTTCAAATGGCAATAATATAATGACTGACTAATATAGGGGAAAGTGAAGAGGAGAGTGGGGAGATACACAGATGGAAAGCTAGTTGACAAGAATGCTGTAAATGTCTTTATTGTTAACTTTTAGCTGACATCAGTAAGCTGATGTCAGGGGAATAATTCTCTCTGCTCTGAAAACAGGTCTGCAGAGTTTGTTATAATTGTTTTGGAAGCAGAATTAACATCTTGTTAGAATGTAGAAGAGAGCCCATAATAGCACTATCCACAAAGAATGATGATTATTTTAATGTTATAGTGTTCTTCTGTTTTTAAATATCTTGGACAACAGCTTTTATTTATCTCTTGGTGGATGATACTGGGTGATTCTGAATATAGGTTGTTCCATATTTGAAAGATGATTCTTGCATTTGGGCCCCTTTTATCTTCACAGAAGCCGTATCCCATAGTGATGGTATCTTTTGCTCAGATTTGAGAGGGTTAGTTTAAGGGATGGCTAGACAGTAATAATATAATAAACTTAGAACTGCAGAGTTGGAAGCAACCTAATGGATCATTGAGTCTAGCCCTTGACTCCCATCCTCCGGCTCTGTAGCCAGAGACCTAAGTCATTGAGCGAGAAGGCAGAATGCACTTCAGAGCAAAAAAATGTGAAGTGTTCTGCTCATATACCACCCCATAGCATTTAAAGCACTCACTGGGTTGTTTGCAGGCTACACATCCCCCCACCCCTGTAAACTCAGTAATCAGTTGACTGACTTGGAAAGGATGGAAGGCTGAGTGAACCTCGAGCCTGCTACCTAGAACTGAACCCCAGGTTGTAAGCACCATTACAGCTGCAGTACAGCATTTAACCACTGCACCATGAGGCTCCATTTCACTGATGATTTGTCGGTGGTGGGGGTGGTGGGGCATCATCAATGTGCCATCAAGTCAATTCAGATTTTTCGAGGTAGCCATCTTATCCAAGACCACACAGTTTTGTTCTTGACTCCTGCAAATTGGTGTAAAAATGGATCAGATATCATGATGCTTGAACGGCTTGTTTGACAAAATGATTATTAAAATACCATCAAGATGCAAATTAGAATCTTACACCACCTGTTTCAGCAGCAAAATAGAGATGGCAAAGTGGAAATTGTTAAAGAAGCAGGAAAGTCATTTGAGTTCTGTATGTTTGCTTAGGGGTGTTATTTGGACGGGCTTGCTAATGCCTGGTCCCTTTTGAGGAGTTCTGCAGGGTGGGCAAAACAGCCCTTCTTTTATTCCCAAGAAAAGCAAAGATAGCAAATTGTGATAAACGTAAAATTGTCACAACATGCAGTGGAGGGTGGAAGAGTCACCGTGGCTATCTGAATGTGAAATTGATCTGAAGAGCTGCCTTGCTCATTTGAAGTTTTGCCATTGATCTTCATGTAATGAATTGCTGGTACTCCAGGGCCTAGGATGGGTGAGTGGAGCAGTGATATATCCTCTGCTGCTCCCAAACAAATGTTTTTCTATTCCACCAATAAATCATGTAAAGACAGAATCCATTTTTATATATTTGAAAAACATTCTGGGTTTTATGTGTTTATTTTTAAAGAAACTTTGGGGGAAATACCTGTAAGAAGTAGAAGGGGAAATTGATTCTTCTTGAAACTACATGTTGCTATTCTGAGGATTACAAACAATAGGAAAGTTACAAAGGGTGTCTATAAAATGTAATTAAAATGGCTGCATCCATCAGTTTTGGATTGTCCTTGAGATTTGAATGGAACGATGGAGGTGCAGTGCTTAATATTAGGATCTTGTATTCCACAGGTGCTGGAACAAGATGTGGTTCTGCAGTCAATTGACAGAGCGATTGAGGCCATCCATAATGTAGCAATGAAGAATGGGGGGAAATACAACCTGGAGCAGAGGGATGTTCTCCAGTAAGTAGAGAAAGCATGAGTGTTCATTGAGGCAACACAGTAATAATAGAGACATTATTTGAATGCAAATAAATATAGTATGTGGCTTTAGCAATCAAGGCCAGGTCTGGTGTTGTGAGAGACATTAAGCTGGACCCCCTCTACTACCTAGCTTTGGTCACAGTTGCTTACAGAGGTAAGGCAGCATTTCCCAAATCCTCTGTTTTCTTATGAAAGATAACTTTGATAGTGAGGGTTTTGGAGACCACAAAAAGCCCCCAAGGACAACTTCCAGTATAGAGTGGCACAATCCCCCCTGCTAATGTATGGTGGGTTTTTTTCTTGTTTGGTATAAATGCAGTTGCTAGATTAAATTACATTCATTCCTATGAAAGAAGTGCCTCTCATTCATTTATGTTCTCAGACAAAACTCAAAAAAATTTAATGACTACTTTAGAAGGGATTACATTTTGCATTACAGTAGATTTAGAAGAAGTAACTGTGTTTTTTTGCTGGTGTCAGCCAAAAATAACATAAAAATAGAAACTAAAGAAGGCATGATCATTTTGCACCTTAAAGACAAACTTTTGATGTGAGCTTCTGTGGACAAGTTCACTTCTTCAGACATAGAACCCTTTTAATTTATGTATTGGTTTTGCCTCATTTCGCATTGTGTTTCCTTTCAACCACAGATGTAAACACTGAAAATTAGAGTGATCATACACCAAATAATTCTATAACACTACAAATTCCACTGTGGGATGTCAGGTATCTTTTAAAAAATACTTTGCTATGTAGTCCATGGTTACAGTCAACATTCACAAGTGAATCTTACCTTTATTGGGCCATCAAAATATCAGTGCGAGACTTCGTATCTTTTGAAACACTTTGTCAAGAAATTGGAATAGGAAAGTGAAACAGAAAAGTTCAAAACTCCTTCCTCCCTTTTCTATTTCTTTCCCTCTCCATCCCAAGCCTTGCAACTCCACACCTATTCAAGGGTTCAGAAGACCTCAGAAGCTTTCCTTTCTAATGACAGCTTAGGGGCTTTGTTCAGTTCTAAAGGTTGGATGTGTTCTCTGAGCTATAATGGGGTGTATCTCATAGCAGATATAGGAGAACAAGAGAAAATGGAGGCTGGGCACCCAGGGAATTTGCAAGCACTTTATCCCACCATTAACATTCCTTTCTCCTGATAATCCAGACTGGGACAGGCTTCTAAATCTCAGTATTTGACATGCACTGGTAGTTTTACGATTTTAAGAATTTTAAATCTAAAAAAATATTTTTATCTATGCACATCCCTTTCCCCGCCTTAGCCCATTTAATAAGAGGAAGGAGAGATGGGACGTGAAAAGAAGTAACTATGTTAATTAAGAGAGAGAGAGAGAGAATCCACAAAAGAATAGGACGTTAGAGGAGAGTAAAGGGAAGGTATGGCAATAGGAAAACCCAAGAAACAGCAGGAGACAGAAAAAGCCCATACTATAGAGCATGAAGATCAAGCATCCTACCTATTGAGTACAGAGAAGCATGTTCATTTCCAGTATAGTAAGATAATCTGTTGACAATCAGAGTAGCTTTGGGAACCAAAAGCACCATATATTTAAGGAGTACTCAATAGATATACAGCAATCTGCATTACTGATTACATGGAACTATCAAGATACCTTGGGTTGCCACAGAAAGAAAAAAAACAAGTGGTTCCTAGAGCAAATTCAGCCTGAACTACCTGTGGAGACAAAAATGTTGAAAGTGAGGTGGTCTTACTTGGGGTCCATGGTGAAAAGACAGGATTCCCTGGAAAATGCAATAATGCTGGGAAAGGTCGAAGGCAGAAGAAAAGGAAGAAGACCCAAAATGAGATGGACTGATTGTCTAAAAGGAACCACAAGCTTGAATCTGCAAGAGCTGAGCAGGACAGGACATTAGAGAAACCACTCATTCATAGGGTCTTCCTGAGTTGGAGATGACTTCATGGCACACCACCATCACCGCCACCGCCTCGAAGTTAGGCTACAGCAGTGTCTGGAAGGCCACAGGATCCCCATTCTTGGCTCACCTTATTGCATCCATATCTTTTGCAGCTGAAGTCTTTGAAGGGCAGTGAAGAACCTCAGGGGGTGGGGGTTCCTCATAGGTTAAGTGTCCTGATTTTCTAGGTTAAATATTCTGAAGGTTGAAAATCAGAACAGATATCGGGAAATGCAACTCATTCTGGTTGGTCTACACTGGTATTTCCGTTTCACTTGAAAAACTCACTTTATGCTTGGCACACACACTTTTTGTAACCCTTTGTACTAGAGAGTCATGAGCATAGTTTAGTAAATCAAAAACTATTAAATTCTTAAGAGTAAATTGGAGAAACTAAGTACTTTCCAGAAGGCAGTCTTTGTAAACCTTTTGCATAAAACTTCCTTGGTCCCTCAGTGCAGTTCAAGTTGTTCTCTCACCGAAATCAAACCCTCACTCTCTGTACAGAGGTCAATCCGCTGTTCCGTGGCTAGTGCAGTGGGACTTTCCTACCTCCTTTCTCCACTTTCTCGCCTTTTGCAATGTTTTCCCAGGAAGCTGATCCATCATCGGAAGGAAACTGTTTCCCGGAAAAGTCATTTGCCATCTTCCCAAGGGATGACTCCATCGTGCAGCGATCACCATCTGGACCTAGCCAAGCAACCCAATGGGGTCTGCAGGACTGGATATGAGAGGCATCATAGTTTGCCCAACACAGAGCCCCAAGAGGATGAAGGAGGCCTTTACCAGGTAATGTTATTGGCAAGTTTCCATCTTGATGTTCTACAGGCTGTTCTGCATGTACTAATTTATTCTCATTTCTTAATTTTTTTGTAAGGCATCCTTTTGTTTCCTATTGCATAACAGTTTGTTATTGATGTTAATTCTGATGAATGAAAATAAATAAATAAGTTTGAACGTTCATATGAACCTACCTGGCAAATAAGATCTAGCGGGGGTGGGGGTGGGGCTCCTGAAAGAGCCATCTCTTAAGGAGGTGAAAAGGACGGCTTGTAGGCATATGACTTTTCAGCAGCTGCTCCCAAGCTATGGAACACTCTCCCAAGTGAGACCTGCCTGGCGCTAATGTTGATGACATTTCAGTGCCAGGTAAAAAAAAACTTTGCTGTTCCAGAAGATTTTTGAACTGATATAACATTGATCGTGGGTCCTGATGACAATTTTAGCGTATTTTTAGTGTATTGTATTTATTGTATTTAAATGTTTTTATCATTTTAATGTTGGCATTTTAATGTTTTAATTGTTTATTTTAACTGTTAGCCTCCCAGAGACCTTTGGGTAGTGGGTGGCATACAAGCTAAATGAATGAATGAATGAATGAACGAATGAACGAATGAACGAATGAACGAATGAATTTCCCTGGGATGAATTAGCTATTTAGAAGTTTTCTAAGCTCTCAGACTTCATATATTCTTATCAGACTTTGATATTCAGAAGGAAAGCGGTGATGGTGGAGTGAGGTACATGCCATCTTCTTGGCTGTCCACATCTGAATGTTCTGTTTTAAGAATAGAGGAACTGAAAATGGGTTCTCATTTTACACCCCACAAACTCCTGTTAAATATGGATCAGACATATATCTGCTCCTTGTTAGAAGAAATGGAAGGCTTCTTATTCCCTAGCTCAGTGGTGGTGAACCTTTGGTGCTCCAGATGTTTTGGACCACAACTCCCAGGATTACAAGCCTAGATTGTCAATGACAAAGGACTGTGAGAGTTGTGGTACAAAATATCTGGAGTGCCGAAGGTTCACCACTACTGCCCTTGCTTAATACATAGTGCAAAGGTACTTCATCCATCCATCCATCCATCCATCCATGCATTCAATTTCTACACCATCTATCTGACTAAGGGTCACTCTGGGTGGTTTAAAACAGGGGCAATCACATAAGATAGCACAACATCAAGTAAACATTAAAGTTAAGTTAGTACCCTATTACATTTAAAAGCAGATGGCAATTTAAAATTGTAGGCTGATATTCTCAGTGGCTATTCATGTGGAATAGTCTGCTGAAATAAAAAGGTTTCAAGGGTTTTCTTCAAGGTCCCTAGGGGAGTGGGATGGACAGATTTCAGGTGGCAGCTCATCCCAGACTTGAAGAGCAACTGCTGAGAAGGCCCGGTTCCTTGGTTTCTCCCACCAGCCCTCCCTTGGGTTTAATGCCTTGACCTGTCCAATCTGGGATGGATAGGATGGGCAATCCATATTGAAGTAGGGATTCTGAGGTTTACTGATGTCTCAAACATATGTCTGTCTCTAATTGATAAATGGTGGAAGGAAATATGACTTGTAAGAAATTCATGTTGGCTTGTATGCCAAGGCCTCTGTGACTCCCAAGCACATCATCAAATGAATAGACCAAGTCATGAAGCCAATAGAAGTGACAGAATTATTGATCCAGCAAAGAATGGCATAAGGGGAAATTCCACCCACCCGTTAAGGGAGTAATCTCTTGCTTCAAAAGAAGTTGTTTGGCTCAATGATTTGGGGGATATTAACTTTTATAGGAGTCTAAAAGGTCTCATGACTGGAATGAAGTATGTCACCTGCCATGATAACTTCTTGATCTATTTATATCTGCGCTCAGGGCAAATTAACTCGTTAAACCTCTCTGGAACAGGCAGGAGACCCTAGTAATGCCTTTCTGTGGAGAAGATGAGCGACGGAGTTCTCTCCCCATCTGTATTTCTTGTCATGATCCTGTTGAGGGTGTGAAGCTCTAGCAGAACATAAAAGCCATGTTGACTGGGAAGGATTTATGGCTCATCTTTCAGTGGACTCTTGGCAGGATGTGTTCTTGCACTGTGATAAACAGATGATAAACCTAGAATCAGTGGAGGTAAAATACTTTCATAGCTCTTTAACCTCTAAACTGACGAATGCACATCTGCCATCTGTCCTGATTTTTAAAGTTAATCCTCTTCCTGCTGCTGTGAAGAGTTATTTCCTGGCTTTGACCTTGGTCTATGGCTCAGCCTCACTGTCACTATAATTTTTAAGCAATATTGGTTTTACCTAAGGTAAACGGAGAATTGCTTTTTGGAAAGAAATTGTGAGGGGCAGCAGACCCACATTACTGTCAGAACGGATTTAGGAATGAACAATAGCATTGTGTGAACCACAGAGCACATATTTATGAGGCCAGCATTTCTCTCCATTTTGTATCAGCACAGTGATTCTTTTAGCTAAAGAACATGCTTCTTTTACAGACTTAGGGACACTTATGGGGGTATCTTAGGAAGAGTGGGTACTCCTTGTTTATACAAGTATCTCTGGGTAGGTGTGTCATCAACCTGAAACAGTCAATTCCTGGAACTAATTTAACAGTGGGATGGATTATGTAATTTAATATATCATCCCTCCTGCACTAGCAAAAGGAAGAGAAAGAAAAGGAGAGTGGATTTTTTTTTTGTTTTCCTCTCCTACATTCGTTTTTATTGTTATTAGTTTGTTCCTTATTCTTTTACCAGCCGCAGAAGCATGAAATTGACCTGATATTTTGCAGTTTCACAGGTTCTTATATTTGATCATTGTTTAGGAAGGAACAACTACAACAAATGTTTAAAACCAGTTTATTTTTACCCTTCTGCAAAGGACGACTAAGTGCAGTACCAGAGGAATCTCAAGCCAACTGCAGAAGTAAAAGCAGAGTGTCATATTGTGGGATAAAAATGTCATTTTGAACCGTTGTTTCCCTTGTAATGCTAGATGCCAGATGGGAATATTTATAGGGGAGAATTGGGGAACAGTGCTTAATTCCTCTTTCGGTAGATGGCTACTCCCTTTCAGCTCTGGTCATTTCCTCCTGTTTTTCCTGTACTTGCACTGTGAATGCTGAAGAGGCCGTATAGTTGGGGACTAATGAGGGATTGATTATCTGCAGGAGAGAATCTGCAAAAAGGAATATTCCACTCTTTCCTTTATACATTAGCTATCCTGTTTTTGAGAAACAAAAACCAGCATATGTTTGTTTATGTAATGTCTCCTGACACTTTTGCCTCAAGTTGAGCTTCCAGCCTTTGTCACAATAATTTGGGCATTGCTTCATAATCTTGACAGCGTCAAATCTGGCTTTTAAAAATAACTGCTGTTTACGCAAATGAAAAGCTATATTTAAAATGGTTTTCCAGAGCACCGCTCAGGACCACAGCAGCTCTCAGTATCTTTTGCTATAGATAAAAACAAATTTGGGGGGGGGGGTGCAGGGAGTTCAAATTGGGAAACTCCATGGAAACCAGTGAAGTCCTGAAGTCCCTTTTCTCCTAACTTCCTTTGAAGCTACATAACTAAAGAGGAAAGCTAAATCCCAGTAATACCAAACATTTTGCAGAGACTGTGCATTTTACAGAGTGTCAAGTAATTTAGCTTCCGTTGGCCTTGGTGCAAATGTTCGCATAGAAGTTGGCAGGGAGGTGCAAACGGCATTTTGCCAGTATTTTGAAAAGATATCCTCTGTTCTCTTGCTCACAGCTGTGATGTCCATTTTGACGGAAGACCAATCATTTCTAAGGGAACAGGAGTTCATTATTGTCGTATTTCCACTTGGATTCTGAGTAATTATTACGTCTTTCAAGCAATAACACTTTATTAAAGTGCTAAATCTTCTAACTATGGAAGATAACTCAAGTTTCATTTTTAAGCTCTTTTTGAAATATCTGTTAACTACAACCATCTGAACATTCTGAGTTTTGGGGTAAAAATGATGGAGGAAGACAAAGGAAAGCATAGAAATAAGTACGTAGGCATCACGTTCCATGAGAGTGTGTTAGTGAATTAGTGAAGTTATTTAAAATCATAACATCACCTTAAAAACACAACTTGTTATTTTTTCTGAAGCAGATTGGGGTATTCTGAATGGCTAAAGGCTAGATATAAAGTATGTGAAATGCATTCATTCATCATAATTTCTAATTCTACCTGTTTCGTGGTTAAAACCTTTATTTGTTTTAGTGATCACACCCCTTTTCTTCCCTTTTCTGTGGATCTCTGAAGTTCATGTCACTCATTCTAAATTAAAATGTATGCCTCCCATTCTTGCCACATTCCCTTCCTATTTAGCCAAGGAAAGACAGGTTATGCCATTTATCATAAAAGAAATAAGGAGCCCACTAATACCCTGTTTCTGTAGGTAAAGACCAAGGCCACTGCTTGGAAAGCAAAAGGCAGCAATCCTAGAGTAGTGTGCAATAAAACCAACCTCTCTGTGAGGCCTCTGGACCCAGCGGAGGGTACTGGAGTGCTCCAAAGCTGGCACCCCATAAATGGCATGGATCCGTCATTTATTTTATAAATGGGATCATTTATCCTCCCCAAGACGTGTCCCTGTTAAAGGAACCTTGTAAACTCGTCCCCTTAGGTTCCCTAACCTCTCACAATAAATAGAAATCTGCAATATGTGAATGCTGTTGCCGTGATGGGATCTGCATATTGGGTTGTGCTCGGAGGCGCAAAGGAGGCTGTGGCCATAGTGGAGGCTTTCGGACCCAGCGGAGTTCCTGACTGCGGAGGTCTCTAGACCTGGCCACAACTGCAATGGTGGCCTGATCCGGAGGCCTCCATGGCCAGGACCTCCGCTGGGTCTTGAGGCTTATGCTCCAAGCACAGCCGGGTCCAGAGGCCTCCACAGCCAGGACTTCTGCTGGGGCTTCTGTGCCTGGGTTGGGAGGCCTCTGCAAAGACCACCTTCATCAAAGCAGAGGGGTATGTGGATCCCGCGATATAGCAAGACCGTAATATTTGGGGCACGATGCAGCAGGGAGTAATGTAACATGCTTTCTTGAGAGGCTTCACAGAGAAACCACTTTATGGTTGTTTTCTTTCTTTCTGAGGGAAGAAACACCATAAGAGGAAGGAGCCAAGAAGGCATGGGGGGGGGGGGGAGAGACCCAGTGAATGGTTTAGAACAGGGCTGTCCAACTTTGAACAGGCTGAGGCCTACTTTTTTCTGGCCCAAAGTGCCTGAGGGCTACTACACTGATACCTCTACTTACGAATTTTATCCATTCTAAGCACATGCTCGTAAGTAAAAAAAAAATGTAAGTAGAGCAGCGGTTTCCCATAAGAATGCATTGAAATCCATTCCCTCCAGAATGGATTAATTAAACAGTTTTTCAATGCATTCCTATGGGAAGGCTGACCATGCACACACTTCCCTTGCACCCACTCAATAATCTGGCCAGTGGGGGGAAACAGGGGACCACGCCATGGCCCTTGAACTGCCCAGTTCAGCTGAGACAGTGGGCAGGCAGACCCAGAACTTTGCTGGGGCAGTGCTGGTCCTTGGGATGGGGAAGGAAGGGGTGGAGAACTTATCCCCTCACCTTTTTTATTGGTGGCCGGTGGGCTACCAGTAGCCCACGGTCTACCTGTTGGGCAGGCCTCATTTAGAAGATAGAGGCTACTATAGGTTCTTAGAGGGGTGAACTATGAGGACAGCAGATTAATTGAAGCCAAGTGAAGAACGGAAGATTCCAGAACACGGCCAAACAACCCGAGTAACTCACAACAACTATCAGATCCCTGCTGTGAAAGCCTTTGAGAATACAACGAAGACTGGAGCATTGGCCCCAGGAGATAAGGAGAGAGTTAGCCAATAGTGAGGAGGGAAAGAAACAAGAAGTCATGTGACAAGACATGGAAGCGTATGTAAAAGTGGAAGAGAGGGGCCTTGGTAAAAAAAAAAAAGACAAGAACCTTTCTGGCGAAAGTGTGTAGAATCCACTGCCAGCTGGGCTCAAGGAAAAAAAATTGAATTGAAATGAAATGAAAAAAATAGCTAGCAAGAGGAAAGAGACCCAGTTAGATGCCATCTGAATGGCTAAAATTCAAGAAACAAATGCAGGGCTCTAAAGAGCCTAAGTGAGGATGCGGACATTTTGCATTATAAGCTTTCAGAATTGTTTAGCATTAAAGGTCCTGAACAGGCAGTCAGTCCTCCTGACTGAAGACTGATTGAGGTGAGCAGCGTGCTTTCCAGATATTGTTTGGCCATGGTTCCCATTGTCTGTCATCAGGGATCCTGGGAGTTGCAGTTGAACTATGTCTAGGGAACTGCAAGTTGCCCACCTTTGGCCTTAATTAAATAAGCACTTTGGTTACAACACATGCCCCAGGACCATTTCCCACCCCCTAGCTTTGAGGTGCTAGATCCCGTGGATCCTCGTGGTGCAGTGGTTAAATGCCTGTGCTGCAGGTAAAACTGTGCTCATGACCTGGGGGTTCAATCCCAGGTAGCCGGCTCATGGCTGACTCAGCCTTCCATCCTTCCGAGGTTGGTAAAATGAGTAACCAGCTTGCGGGGTGGGGGGGGAGAAGCAATGTGTAGCCTGCATACTATAATTAATACTGTAAACCGCCCAGAGACTACTTGAAGTGGTATGGGGCAGAATATAAGCAGAATACTTTGCTTTTGCAATCAGTACTCCACCCTTATCTGCTCCTATTAGGTATGTAGGACTTCGGAAGTGTGCTGTCTATGGAGAATTTAAACACTGTGCTGTAGTTAAAGCTTTTCATGTCGTGAGTCTCCGCAGGGAATGAATGGCATTGTAAATGGCCTTGTTTTTTTCCAGTTGAGGTAAAAAAAAAAATTGCTCTGAATGCATTAATGCGAAGAAAGCCGATATGCTTTTTCTTTTTGTTTTTATCCCTTTGTGAACATAATTTGTTGCATGGATCACTCCAAGTACATCTAATATGCACATGGCTTACTGCCTTTGTGGAGGAGCTGAGAGCAATACAACGTGTACGTGTTTGACAGGTTGGTGCAGCACGAGCGCAGGGAGCGCCTGAACGTAGCAATTAAACATGCTGCTTTTCTTGTCGTCAAGAGGGGAGGAAAGCTAAGTGTTCAAGGATTTCTGCTTTCTGCTTTTCTCTTGGTGGAAGCTGATTATTATTAACATTCCTGTCCGCCAAGGGCATCTTTAAGGAGTGAAAACAGCAATGTTGGAGCAAATCTGCACAAAACTGTAAAACTTTTTTTCTGCCAAGTCTGTCTTGTTCACTGAGGCGTCTTTGACATGTTCTAATTTTTTTTTCCGTATAGATCCCGCCACAGTCACATCGTGGTGCTCCTGTTACTCCGCCACCTCCAGAGAAACAGAAGACTACGCAGATGGGTGCCTCCTTTAAAAGTAAGATAAAACGCCTTTTGCGGGCAAAGGCCACTGCTAACAACCCATACTTAATGGGTGTTGGGGAGGGTTTCAGAGGTGTAGCTTTCACAGTACCCAGGCCATTGTTCATCCAACGAGCCTATTCAGACCAGGTTGGGGTGAAACTAAGGTGAAGGTATAAATTGGAAGCCTCACATCAACTTTTCTCAGACTGAAGAAGCTACTTGGATGTGTAACAAAACAGTTCAATCCCTCAAGAAAAGAAGTCCAGTTTCCATGACTCAACTCCCAGATAACCTCACCTGGGTGACTGAAAAACTTCATAGACATTTTGAAGGCGAATGACATTAGAAATCTAGAAGTACCGTAGAACAAAGTAGCCCGATTCCCCTTGCATAATTCACTGTGGTAGGCAGTCAGGAGTCCAGCAGAGACTAGCTAATTAGCAACAATCTGCCAGTGTGAGTTATGCCATTTCCCTTCCACTGGTTTAACTACACAAGAGGATTTTGACCAGTAATTTGGAGAGTGTACTCTAGGAAATAAAGCACATGGTAACACAAGAACACGTCTAAGGTATGTTTCTAATCACGTTCAGGTTTTGGAAGTGGCCGTGCCAGGGCTTTTCCAGTAATATTGGCAGTACTGGTAAGAATAGCTTACAGTGGTACCTCGAGTTACGAATGACTCAGGTTATGAAAAACTTGAATTACGAAAGGAAATCTTTGGAAATGGAGTTACAAAACACTCGAGCTATGAAAGGAAATCATTGGAAATGTGGATGCTCTGGTTAGGATTTATTTTTCATAATAGAAAGCACCATCGGGAGAACTATTTTCAATGATTACCTTTCAGTATGAAGCGCTGCCCGATGCATGCTGTGCATAGCACTTCTGGAACCAGGGCATCAATTTCCATTTATTTCCTTTCAAATTGAAAGCTGATGCCCCGGTTCCAAAAATGCTACACACAGCATGCACGGGGCATGCATTTTGTGTGCCCACCACAAGACAACTATTTGGGTTATCCCACCATATGTTGTGGTGGGTGCATGGAAGGGGAAAGGCAGCGAGGCTTTCGTGCCTGGTGCAACACAAGGTGGGAGCCTTGCGTTGCTGTGGGCATGGAAGCCCCGCTGCGTTGTGTGCGCCCTCTGCAACAGAAGGTGGGGCAACCCAAAGAGTCTTCTGTTGTGGTGGGCACATGAAACACAGCCCCCCCCCACATACATGGACCCATGCATGCATGTGTGCGCACGCACACACACACACACACACACACACACACACACACACACACGAGTTCTCCTGCTCCTGACTGTAGTGGGTGGGTGGATGGATGTGCGTGGGCTGCATTTTGTGCACCCGCTGTACGAGGAGGCTCTTTGCGTTATCCCCCCTTCTTTTATGGCAGGCACACGAAAGAGGGAAATCAGCAGGGCTTTTGTGCCTGCTGCAGCACAAATGGGAGCCTTGCGTTGCTGCGGGCATGGAAGCCCTGCTACGTTTCGTGCATGTGCTGCACCAGAAGGTGGGATAACTCAAGAGCCTTCTGTTGTGGTGGGTGCACAAAACACAGCCCACACTCATGCGCGCAGACACACACTGTCTCTCCAATTCTGGACTCTGCAGTGTGTGTGTGTGTGCGCGTGCGAGTGGGTGGGCTAAGTTTTGTGCACCCGCCGCAACAGAAGGCTCTTTGGGTTACCCCACCTTCTGTTGCAGCAGGCGCTCACACACTCCTCCGCCTGATTCTGCATTGTTTGTGTGTGTGTGTGGGGGGGGCTTTCGGGATGCAAGGAAGAGAGGGAAGCTTGGAAAGGGGGAAACTTGGAAGAGAAAGACAGGGAGGGCAAAAAGAGGAAGAGAGAAAAAAGGAGGGAATAAGGAGAAGGGGAAAAAAGTTGAACAGGGCACCTGCCCCAACCCAGCAGAGCCGTGGAAAAACTTCCCCGCTTTGCTGTGTTGAGGGGAAAGCCCCTCAATCAGCTGGCAGCTGAAGGCTGCTTTTTAACAGCCATGTGATTTTTCCAAGCTGTCAAAATCAGCTGGGTGTTGGGCTGGGAGGAGCAGCCTTCTGCTGCCTTGATTGAGGGGTCCCACCCGCAAGCTAGCAAAGAGGGGAAGCTTTCCCCCCTCCTGGGACAGGCTTTCAAAAACCCACCTCCCCCATAGACAGCAAAAGTTCTTTCCTGTGTTTGGAGGTGGAGGGGTTTTGACAGCCCCATCACTCTTTGCAATCTGGGGTGTCAAAAATCCAAAGCCACCAAGGAGGGGGAAAGGCTGTGCTTGTTTTTTCCTGGCGTTGGGACAGTCTTCCCATAGGAATGCATTGAAAACGAATGTAATCTGTTCTTTCTTTTTTAACTTTTCTGGCCTCCAGAAAGGATTAATTGGTTTTCAATGCATTCCTATGGGAAACCGTGTTTCGACTTATGAAAATTTCAACTTATGCATTTGGAATGGATTGATTTCATAAATCAAGGTACCACTGTATATCTCTTGTTTGTGGAGTGGAACTTAAAACAATTCTGTCTCTTTCTTTGTTCATTACAACCAAATGGAATGAGAACTCCTGACCAGGATGTGATAACTCCATAGAGCACCAGGGGGAGCCCACTGGTTAGGAATGGTGAAGACTAAGAGCTCAGTTTCTGAGCAAGGTTTGTTCTGCACTTTGTTCAGATTTGAACATAGCAGAACTGTCCTTTGGGAACAAATTATTTCATACCATGAAGAAGTCGTATCAGTTAACATATGAACCATCAGTGGTCATGCTAAAAAAAACTGAAATATGAAGTGCTGCTGATTTAAACCAACGAGTTCTAAATTATGTGCTGTGTTGAGTTAATGATCTGAGCAAAGATGGTGGTTCAGTGGTTCTTCAGGTGCATAGGAACAGCTAGTCCAGTCATCCCTCACTATTGGCCAAACTGGCCGTGGTTAATGGGAGCTGGAGTCATGCAACATCTGGAGAGTTGCCAGTTCCCCACCTCTGCATTGGAGTTTTGCCTCTAAGATTAAACGCCCCATTCGCCTGCCTTGCCCATAGTAAACAGATCCTCTTAATCTATTTTCAGTTACCATAACCAACCCCAACGTATCAAGGAATAAGGTTATGAAAATTAACTGTATCCAATAAAACATTTTTCCTTTTGTTTCCTCTTCAGAAATCCTGAGCATACATAGGGATCAGTAGGCACAACTAGAAATGGGCATTTACTGAAGTTCAGTGGTTTGGTTGATGGGGTTTACAGGTGTTGTGCAGGTACCCTGGATTCTGTGCCCAGCCTCCTCCCACAGGCATACAACTTGGAAGAGGAAGAAGGGCAGGGAAGCCGTGGCAATGGAATCATCTTTGCAACACCTGTTAGTCTGGTTGGCCAAGCCAGGGTAAGTGCCCATCTCAAGGCACAAATATTTCCTCTTCCGGAAGTTTTTCTTCCTGATTCCCACCCACCCACAAGCACCAGTGATCAGTTCACACAATAGAACAGCTAACGACACACATCAACTATAGAGAAAGATCGCTGCCACCCCTGATTGCAGTGAAACTTCTTAATCTCTCCATCACAATTCAATGACTAACACCTATTCTCCTGCATAGGACATGTTTCTTCTTTCCCACAACTTTAAAGTCTCATAGTCTTACTCACTCTATACCCCAGAGCACAGAGAAAACTCCTAGTTCCCTGAGCTCCTTGCCCTCTGAAGATGCCGGCCACAGAGTCTGGCGAAACGTCAGGAAGAAAAACTTCCAGAACAGGCCAAACAGCCCGAAAAATTCACAACAACTATCAGATCCTGGCTGTGAAAGCCTTCAAGAATACATTTCCACTTCCCTTTGAATACTTTTGTACAAGATTATGTTTCTAGTAGCACAAAATTGTGTTGAGTAGAAGGCAGGGTGATACGTTAGCAGTTAGAAAAATGCAGGAAAAATGAGTACATATGTTCTCTTTTGATTTCTGAGAAGCTGGTGGATAAAGTAAAACTAGACTATGGGTGATACCTCCATAAGCTTTTAAAAGAAAAAGAAAAAAAGTTGCCGAGCTTTCGAGAGCAAGCTCTCTTTTTCAAAGCAGGTATAGAAGTCCAAACATGGCAAGGGAGGTTATTTCCCAGGAGAAAGATCTTAAAATTTAACTCGGCAAGATGGATGCCAGGCTTCTTCTTGGAAGGCACAGAGCAGCATGGTCCGATGGGGCTGGACTTTACAGGCCAGTTCAAACAAAGAGTGGCATGGTATGGGCACCTCCCTCTTGCTTACAACCATCATCTCTCTATTGGCTCTTCGAAGCATAGAGCTCCTGATTGGCCAGAGGTGGGGTAGAAGCAGGAGATTAATACAAAAACATGTTCTCCACTGGGGGGGGGGAGAAAGAATTTAAAACATGTCCCACTAGGTAGATCCAATTAAGACCCCATTGAAGGGGAAATGATATCACAGTACCTAGTGTTCATGTCTTGGTGCTGTAGTTGTATCTTTAGCCTTATCCGTGGTGGAGACGGCTCATTCATGATATCTTGTTCCATTGCAGTAAAAAAGAGGTTTGGAGCCATGCAGCCATTTAAAAAAAAGCAAAACTAGACTATGGGTGATACCCATTTGACTATGGGGTGATAGCCCCATCGGATCATGCTGCCCTATGCCTTCCAAGAAGAAGCCTGGTGTCCATCTTACCAAGTGAACTTTTAAGAACTCTCTCCTGGCAAATTACCTCCCTTGCCATGTTTGGACTTCTATACCTGCTTTGAAAAAGGCGGAAAAAATTCTAGCAGCCTATGGAGGTATCAGCTGCCTAGATGCCCTAAGCACATCCAATCTCGCTTGATTTCGAAAGATAAGCAGGGTCAGCCCTGGTTAGTACTTGGATGGGCGACCACCAGGGAATACCAGGTGCTGTAGGCGCCTGGAGTAGGAACTAGCAAGCCACTCCAGTACTCCTGCCAAGAAAACTGCATGGACATGGAGTCACGTAAAGTCGGTCACGACTGTAACAACACAACACACACACATGGAGGTATCACACATAGTCTAGTTTTGCTTTTGTTTCAATCGATGTATGCCTCCAAGTCTCTTTTTTTCCTGCAATGGTGGATAAAGTGCAGTTGATAAAACAAATCAAGTGTTAGAATCAGCATTGTTGCTATTTGAATGTGTGGCTTTATTCTTTTTACAGATAACGTCCTTAAGTTGTTTATCTATGTCACTATTCATCCTATGTAATCTTTTTTGTATTAACTCTGGAAAAATGGCTAGAAGATATCTTTAGTACCCTTTTTTGGTGTGTGTGTTTTTAAAGAAAGGAATTAGACAGTGAAGGGAACAGAGGCAGAATGTTAAGTGAGACAGTCCAGCTAACTGCAGTCTGCTCTGCAAACACATTCATTTTACCTTGAGCATTCCATTTGAGCGGCTGTGGGTGCAGTGCCACACCGTAGTTGCTTTAAGCTAGCATTCGTTTTTGATTTATTAGACGCAGTTTCCATTATCTACAAAAGTTGTAACTGATTAATACCAGTTCTTAACTGTACCAGCCATGCAAAGTTCCGTCGTTAGTGCTAATTACAATCAGATTCAGTAGTAGAAGACAGAGCATAATGGGGCTTGTGAAATATTGGCAGGGAACTAAAACCGGACAATCTCATTTCCCCTGCTTATACAAAGCTATTTAGTGGGCAGTCCTTTAGAAGCTTATCTCTGGACCTCTGAGGTCTGGAAACTTTTTCATGTTTTTTAAAAGGCACTGCTTTCCTAATTACCTTTCCGGTCTAGTCACAGCAATGCAGGGAACTATCCTACTAGGTTATGTTTCTGTTAATCTGCCAAGAAATCCCTTTTGGAGATGAGAGGGGACACTGTTGTAAAAAAGCTCAGAACAAGTGATCAGCATGTCCTCTTGTATCTTAATTTTGAATGGGTGCTTTAGCCTTCCCCCAAATAACAGAACAATGAGGGTTTGTTTTTTTTAATCCATTCTGTTGTGGCCCCTGTTGCTTTTCTGATGAACTCATTGAGGAGGGCTCAGCCATCTCCTGGGAATTACTTAGGGGCACTTGTGCCAATCCTCATCCTGTTTATAGGTGCCATTGCCAAATTAGTTAGTGAAACGGACAGAAGTGGGGAGGACTGGGCCACTCTCCCATTGGAAACCAAACCCCCATCACAAAGAGAGAAGGAGCTTCTTACAGAATTCTGTTGTGGGGGGGATCCATTTTCCATTCCAGTACTGATGGAAAATCAAGTGCCATTATTGTTTAACATTAAAACAGCATCCATAAATTCCCCACAGAAGAACATAGTGGAGCAAATTTATGATGAATTTTATGAGCCCAAATCCCTTTTTTTTTTTTTTAAAAAAAGTGTAAGCTGTAGATGAGTAAAGCATCTGTTTCTTTCAGACAAGCATAGTCTGGCTCCTTTCTCCCATGTGTTCTCTCACTGCACGGGAGCAGCTGCAGAAAGAACAAGCAGGTGGGGTGGTGGTGGTACCTGAGCAGTTTCGTCCTTTTTAAATTTTAAGAACGATAGGCATGTTATTCAAAAGTAATAGCTGTCTGCCTAAAATGAAAACTATTGCATAAGGTTATGGGGGGGGGCTTTCCCACCCTTGCATTACAATGATATTTCTGAAGAACATTCAAATCTGTAGCACAGGCATTTTTCCTCCCTAGTTGCAAAGTGGTTCGTGTTCAGAAATACTCAAGAGGCAGTTAATACAATTGAGTTTTGAGATAAGTGAAGCAGGAGGAGTAGTTAAACTACTTTGGAAGCAGACAGAATGAGCATCTTAATGGACTCTGCTGTCGCAAATGGTTCTCCCCCCTTTTTCTCCTCCAAGAAATGTTACGAAGACATTTTAATTGTTCTCTTTCAGATGCAGTTGAAATCCCCTCCGGAACAGTTTCTAGTGCCTCTTCTATCAGCACAACGTCTCTGGACACCTTGTACACGGGTTCAACTGAGTCTGCCCTCTCAATGGCTACTCCCAGCCCCAGCAACACCCCTCCACCAGTTCCCAGCAGAAGTGCCCACACCATGGTATCAGGGAGCTTAGAGGTCAGTCCTGTCGTGCAAAGGAAGCACGGGAGTGCAAGTAAATCACCCCAGGCCAAGAGACTTGCCCCACCACCTCCTGCTCAGACTGCAGCTTCACAGGCAAATGGGGAGAAGGACATGCAAGCCAAGGAGATGGTGCCTGCTTCCCTAGCAGGATTAGAAGATTTTCAGTCTCTTTGCTTGGAGGATAAAAAATCTGCTGGCTTGGAAGATGTGGAACAGGAATCAGCTGGCCTAGTGGTCTCTGTGCCAAACACAATAGGTGCCGAATTGATCGAGTTAGTCCGCAGGAACACGAATCTCAGCTACGAGCTGTCTCGGGTTGCCATAGGAGTGGTCATTGGCCATCTTCAAACTTCTGTTCCGGCCATAAGCAGCATCATGGAGCAGATTCTCATCTCCCTGGTGGAAAGCAAGGTAGGAAATATGCTCCATTTTATCTCAGTGATATATATGTGTCACCCTGATTTAATTAGGTCATTTAGGAAATGCTTAAACACTCCAGAAATTCAGATAAAAAATGGACTGTTCATATACGACTACAATTATGTGATTCAATAGCAGTTCTATTGCACTTTTTTCATCGTCTCAGACCTCTTCAAGAGAAAGAAAACAGAGGTTCCCCAACAAGATGGAGGAAGCTGGTAACACAGAACAGTAGTGTATGTGGGTGCTCCAGGATAATGGAACCCCTGTATCTGTGGGATTGATGCCCACAGTTCCACTTATCTGTAGTTTGCTACAGCTCTGTATACAGCAAATAAGGGTGCCTCCTTGTGACCTTGTCCACTCCCTTATACATTGCATACACAGTTTTTGTGTCTCCACAGTATATCAAATCATATGCAGTTTTTGGCATCCACAATAGAACATAGAACTAATTCTCCTGGAGTTCAGGGGTCCTTCTGTAAGTTCTAGAAAAGATTGTTGGCTTTTTTTATAGCTAGTGTGAAATGAGCTGAAACAGTGTTTCCTACCCTAATTTTTGCTGAACTTGATTTTGGGGGCACCATCTTTCATTGAGAACATTTGAGAACATTTGAGAACATTCATCACATCCTTACTCCCAAAGTGTAAGGTTGCCTAACCTGATTAGAGAGCCAACAAGGTATTCTCATTCCCTATAGCTCACAGGACAGACAAGAAAAAATACTTCTGTGGATGTACAGTATAACGGTCCTTGAAACAATAGTCCACCCGGTTTGCCAGCTAGTGAGGGTGGTGAGACATTTCAATCAGTCCACTAACATAAAAGCATATTTCTGACAGAAAGAGTACCCAGAAGTGTTCTTTGATGTATTCAGACTCATTAAACTGTTTGTTCAAAATTTAGATGAAATCATAATTCCGTTTCCTCTCCACAGTGAAATAAATCAGTATAACGAAAAACAGACCTTCACGTTCTAGATATCATAGGACTCATAGAGTAGTGACTTTTTACTTGATAATGGTGTTGTATCAGCACTCCGCCTGGGTTTCAGCAGAGATCTTCAGACAGGTTACAATGCAGGTATTGCTCCTTCACCTTTCACCCAAAATTTGTCCACAGTTTGGTTTAAAAATGTCATTTTCTGACTTACGTGCACTGAGGGACCCAGAGCGAACACCTGAAAGCCTTTGAGTTGACCATAACTTGATAAAACAGATTTCACAGCCAAAATTAATTAATTTTGTTACCATATTAAAACCTGGTGGTTCAGCTAAGCATTTGTAGCCCAGTGGGATCATGGCTTGGTTCTCAGTCTCTGGTAATGTGGGTTAAGTTTTAAAGGTGTTTTAAACTGTATCAGCTCTTACAGATTTTTTTTCTAAGCTGTTTAGTTGATTTTATTACCTTTTTTTCTGTTTTCGTTCTTCTTTTCTTAATTCTTTCTCGATTCTTTTGCTGATGTTGCATTGTGTTTTATTTGGTTGTCTTAACCCATATTGTTAACTGCCCGGAATTCCCTGGGAAGACGGGCGGTATAAAAATAAAATAAAATAAATAAATAAATAAATAAATTACCAGACAAGGAACTGACTGATCAAAAATAAGCCACAGTCTTGAACTGAAGACTTGTGTAAGATTCATGATTGGGCTTTGGGGTGGTATTATTTTTATGCATTATTTTTAAATTTAAAATTGGGAATGACTTGATCATACTTGGAAATGGCTTGATCATACATAACAACAGCACTATCCTACAAATGTTTGATATATATGATGTGCTAGAAATACTGCAATAGTTATATAAATTAGATGTTGTTTGCTCATTTGAGATTGGCTTCTTCAGCATGAAAAATGAGTGCAAAAGTCAGTGTTTGGGATCGGGCGCTTGTACTTTCCAATTAATGCTGCTGGCTTCCTCTGTGCTAGTGGAAGTTGCTCATTTAGGACTGGTGGGGGATTGTACCACCTCCTTTTAATGCTTCCATTTTGCAGATCATGTTTTGGAGGCACTTCTTCACTTCAAGGGAGCCACCTTAAAAACCTAGAGTAATATTCCTTTTCTGCTCCTGTAAATAGCTTCCAGTCCCAGCCAGCCTCACTGGTAAACACAAAAGCTTTCCCTCCAGGTAACATCTAACATGCTTTTCTGTTGGAAATCGGTTCTACTAGAAGTGACAATCACCAGATCAAAGAAAGGCATTGCATATTAATCTAATTCCTCTGAGGTTTTGAGACATGGCAAGACAGAAATAGGCCATTTCAAGTACGACCCTTCTGCTTGCAGCTCTAAGCAGGGCAAAACAAGGGGCAATGAAAAACAACGTCTGGCTATTCACTTAATTTTCTGTTATCATATGTGACACAATATATGTCTGGAGAAAATGTGGTTGCTTTCACTATTGGGATTGAATGGATCTGGACAGGTAGAAGTAGAGAATATTTTTTCTTTAGAAATGAAACTCCTTATGATATCTTATGCCTATGAGATGTCTCATATTCATTCCTAAAAGAACATGTTCCTCAAGGAAATAAAATTTTGTGTAGGGTTGGTGGTGCATATTTCTGTTTTTGGATTACATCACCTAGAATTTCTCAGGCAGCATATATCCTCACAACTATAATTTTTAAACAATCTTTTCTCACATTTTACACCAATCATTTATTTCCCTGGAAATGTGGATTTGTTTGCTTGCTTGTTTATTTATTATTTATTTTATTTTATTTATTTTTATACTGCCTGTCTTCCCCAGGGAACTCCGGGCGGTTAACAATGAGGATTTAAAAAAAACAGATAAAACACAAAATGACAACCACAGAAATCAACAAAAAAATTAAAAGGGGGAAAAGGGGTAGAGAAGGGGACTTTTATTCCTCTTCTGTTTGCTTCATTCCAAAGTGAACATGCTACACAAGAAGCTGTACTTCTATAGATTTTGCTTCCCTCTTCCTGGGTTTTTTACCCCATTGGCTATTCCTTTTGAGGGGAGAGAACACCTCTCTTAATGAGCCATATTTAGGGCAGCAAGAAGCAGTGAAAGCTGATCCCTTCAGGAAGCTCATACTGTTTGTAAGTAACTCCATGTGAGCATCTAAGGGGCTGTGTGAGAATATGCATATACAGTAAGTGAATAAGCCAACTGCCCAGCTTTAAAAACAGGCACAGAGGAAATAAAGTGTTTTTTTATCAATTTCTCATAAGGTTAAATGGTGAATCAGTGAAAAGGGTGAGGAAGCATTGATGTGTGTCTCCTCATATGTTTGGAAATGTGTGTGTGTGAATACCTATTTCTGCACTAACTCAATCACAAGCTGATAAATCAGCTTGTAACCATCTCCAGTATCCCTAGCTCTTGGGCCTTCCATCTGGTATCTTGAAAGCATGCTACGGCATGCCTTTCAGGACTTAGGCCAGTTTGCGGTTGTGTCTGGTCAATGCTCCGATGTTGAATGTAGTGATTCTCAGTGGTTTCGGTCTCCTTTGAGCTAGTTTCTTTAAACAGTCCTGCTCCCAAACTGGTAGCCCTTGTCCACTTCTCATGTCAGGCAGTCAGGGCCAGCATGCATCACCTACTACACTACAGGGAACCCCTATGAGTTGTTTTGGTCTGATTGTTATGGCAAAAATACTGGCTGGCCTGTCACCTCAGCCGGACATTGGGGCCCATGTTTAGCTCAACACCATCCTAGATGGGGGACAATGTCCAGAAGTACCACGTGGAGGAATGGACTATCACTGCTCGGCTGGGAAGGTGTTACAAATTATTGTATCCTTTGTACAAATGGGTTAATGAACCAAAGTTTTGTTCAAGTGAATGTCATGCATTTGAGACAAAGGTTTGCCAAGTGTTGCAATTTGACACTGGTTATGAAATCAGTATGGCACCACTTCATATCTAAGGAAGTGCCTTCTAGACATACAATGGTGGCTAAGAGTCACTTTGCCATGAGGTGAGGTGATGCAGTTGGAGCAGTGAGGCACATTCTTTAACCATGTGGAACTGTATCACAGCAATATGGATCTCTCACTGTTGAGGGTGTAATATAAAAGACATCAGTGAGGGTACTAATTACCCTGTATGCCTGATAATAATCCTGTAGGCCAATAGAAAATGAAGACATGCCATGCAGGCAAAAGACTATCATAAAACAATAGGTAAGGTGAGTATTTCATGATCTGTGGACAGACTATCCAGACTTAGGGCCTGTTTCCATACATTTGACATATAGAGACAGTGAAGATATCATGTATATTTCAGATTTACAGAATATTTTACAAGGGTAGCATATGGATGAGAAGCAAATGCATATTCACCACATTTTGATATTAAATCATGTGTGTAGGAGCAGGAGTAGGGCATCCATGCAGAGATATCCAGGCCTTGTTGTCAAGGCTTGGATATCTCTGCATGGATGCCCTACTCCTAGTGTACTAAATGATGGGGTAAACCTCTGGTACCTGTCAGGAAGATTGTGGAGAAGTAGGTCTTCCTACTGCCCAGGTGGGCAACAGGCCCAGGCCAAAAAAAGGATAATTAAGGCATTATTCTGCCATAGTCCTGAATCAAAGTAGGCTGGCTTTTCTCGATCCTTGATTAGTGGAAAGTTAGCTATTCCAGGGCAACCACCCTTTAAAAACTAACTTCACTTGCAACATGTGTATTAGGGAATCCTGCCAGACTGGGTGCAGTTTCAACAATACTGTTGTGTTTCTTCTTTAGTCCTTGCTGTTTGATGCAGAAACAGAGGAATAAGGCAGACCTGAATGAAGAATTCCACCAGCAGTTCATCCTTCAAAGAACATATTGGGAATAAGTCTCTGATGCTGGATTCTAAATTTGATTTAGCAAAGTAATGCTTTGAGTTTTAATTTAAAGTAAGAGGATGGAAGAAAAGGTACAACTAATTAAATAATGTAATATGAGCCCCCTCCCCCCCAAAAAAGGTGAGAAATTTATTGTAGAGCAGTGTGGAGCTTTAATCAATGATTATCTGTTAGTCTCCTTGGGGGGTGGGAGAATCTTAGAAAATCTTACAGCTGTCCTCTCCCTGAGTCAAAATGTACTCAATTGCACTGCTGTCCAGACATTATGTGAGTTTCTAAAAAGATTCCTTTGTCACTCCTAGCAATTATATTTTGCTTTGGGGAGGGCACAAAAATGCATGGTGAGAATAAGTTTTACTTTCTCTGGGACATAACACATTCCATCATTGGATAATTCTGAAAATAAGATATAGTAATTCTTCCTCCATGCTATTTCTGAAGACCCTTTCTTTCCAGTTTTTGTCTTTCTCAGAAAAACTGGACTGGTGAGGTCTGTACTAGTGTGATGGCAGGATGAGGCCTTGAACCTTCATATGTAAAGCTGGTCTCTCTTCTTGTAAAATTGGAAGTCGGTTGCTTCAGACATTTGACTTCAGCTCTCAGCTGACTTGGCTTGAACATTTCAATATGTTAATTTAAAAAATTGTTTAATTTGCTTTCCCCACCCCCCATACACAAAAGGCTTCCATTGCATTGACCTGAAAGTTATGAAAGGATTTGCTTGCTGCGGTCTATGGACAAACCATGTAGGGTATAGCTTTAGGATTGGCAAGGTGAATAGTGCAAAATGTTTATTTTTTTAGAGAATAATTTCAGTAAGGGAATAAAGTATTGCAATTGAAATAATCAAATGGAACTGATAAAAAATTCCCTAGTGCCAATGAAATATTACTTGCTATTCTTCCCTGTCCAGATAAAGTGCCCAGCTCTTCTCTTAATCTCCACTTCAGCCAATCCCTTTACAGATGCTATACGGTTTCCAAGATGATGCTATTTCACAGACTAATTGCTGAAGTTCCATCTGGTCAGAGCTCTGCCTGAGATCTAAGTTTGCTGGATTCTGCTCTTCACTTGATGCTGTATTACATCCTCGCCAGGCAGTTTCCTGCGCCTCTTAGCCACCAAATCCTTGACCTTCCAGTAGAGTTCTTCAGACAGGGCTGTCTCCTTCCTCCGCTTTGAGCGTGTCTTTCAGCCAGTAGCTCTCTTCTTCAGCTCTGATCTGCTGCTCTCATTAATCCTAACAATTGGAGGAAACATGAGATGGATGAGTGAGAATTCACGGTTTCCTTACAGAGCTCATGCATAGGTCCACTAATTAAGCCTCCAGAAAATAGATCGGGAAGGTGTTAGAATAATGTTGGTGTCCCCAGTATTGGGGGAACCAAATGTGGATGCTTAATGAAGAGACACCATCAGCAATGTGTCACAAATGTTATATATACCTACATGCCAACAAGTGCAGGATCCCCATTGCTAAAGTGTCAGCTTCTGATATTTAGAAGTGTTAGCGGTTTTCATGCCGGGAGTGCATAACTCGTGCAAACACAAAGATGCCCAGGGAACAAGGAAATCTGGGTATGCCTCAAGACTTTAATGGAGGGGTTGCAATCAGCCACTGATGTTTGCTGCCCAGTTACTCAGTTGAAAGTGCTTCACGGAGTGCCCTGAGAATGCCAAATAGATAAATCCAGAATTGCAAGTTAAGGGAGGTGAAGGTGCCAAGAGGGCATCCAGTGTGGTGTGGAGGACACAGTGATGGAGGAGAACTCTGGAGACCAGGGCAGAAATCCACACTCAGCCATGGGGATGTGGAACTGGTACCACTCCTGAAATATTTCACTTAACTTGACATCCTTATGGCAGTTGTTGGATGTTAGTTGGGACTCGATAGAAAATAACTAACTAGAAGCCAAGAAACTACTCTTTCTGTCTCACACAGCAACCAGGTATCTGCCAATGCCATGGTTGCCTCTGCTACTCAGTGAAACAGGCCTGCTCTGTAACAGGATTATAACTCGAGCAGGAGAATGGGGAAATCCTGATATTGCTACAAACTCAGCCAGGAAACTGAGCTGGCTTCTAAATGAAATGGTAGGTTTTTAAATGGACTGCCCTCGAGAGTGGCTCAATAAATTGAATTAAATGTCTGCCTCACTCTGTCCTGTTACTCTGGGCTATAGTCTCCTGGGGTCTGCTTTTGAGCTGAAGGTTCCTTCTCTTGCATTAACTGTACGCAATATAAAGTTGTAATAGACAGTAGTCACCAGAGAATAGCATGAAGTCATATCTTCCTTCTGAAAAAAAAAGTGGGCCTAAGAGGAATTGCCTGGGCACACCTAAGGAAAGCTAAGAACCAGCAGGATGATTGTGTTTTAGATTGCTTTTGGTTCTCTGGAGCTGCTAACGAGTAATTTGATGGGGTGGAATGGAGCTGCTTTTGCAGGAATGCCATTGGATTTGCCTGCCAAAATCAGAAATCCATTTGTTAGTAGCAGGAGTGATAGGAATAAAGCATGCAAAAGGACAAACACAAATGAGTGCAGCACAGATTTTTCAGATATTGCAGGATTTGCCCATTTCCGGTGCCTGTTGCTTTCCTGATGTGTAATCTGGTTCCCGGAACCAACGGCAAGCAGTAATTGCTGCCAGTTACTTAATAAAAGCAGATGTGACCTCAGCCGTGTGAGTGAAAGAAATGGAGTGAGTGCTAAAATTGCCTTGAAGCAGTGCCCATGAGATGTCAAGAAGTTAGTCAGATTAGAGAGCTTTGCTGATAGATTGGTCTTGTTCAAGTCCATTAGCCACTTGGTGTGCGGTGGAAAGCCTATGAAATGGGATATGGTGAGGAAATAGATGTATAATTGTGTATGTTAAGAGATGGAGAAAGAGCCAGGGTGCGATTGCAAAAGCAGAAAGATAAAGAGGAAGAAAATGTGCAGTCTTGCAGCTCAACTGGCCTGAATATTCTGTCATCACTGTTTTATTAACTTATTTATTCCAATTAATTTGTTGCTTGGCTTGTATCAACTTTATGCATTTTCTCCACATATGCACTTTCAATCCCCTACATTTTCATGTGTCTAGTTTTTATTTTATTATAATACAGGCTTGATTTGTTCCTTGAAATGCTATGTGCAATATTTTAAATAGTAACCTGGATATAATGGTATGGTTTATGCTGAGATGTATCCTGAGATTCATACCCAGGAGGGTAGACTAGCTGGGTTTTTTGGGGTGGGTGGGTGAGGTGGGGTGGGGTGGAGTGGGGTGCTGTTTTGGGGATATCCACCACATAGGGAGTTCTCTGTTTCAACAGTGCTGAACAAGAAAAGCACACATTTTCTCCACCAGAGTTTATGGTCAGGTGGATCAAGTGTGGCTGTAGGTGAAATGCAATCCACCTGGGAAGGGTAAGGATGTTGAGACAGTGCATGGGAACCATGAGACTAACTTTTCCTTGTACAGTGGTACCCTGACTTAAGAGCAGCTCGACTTAAGAGCAGAAAACTGTTGACGTTTTAACTGCCGCCTTACAAATTTTAGATATGGTCTGTTCGACTTACCTTTTTTCATTTTTTTATTTTTTAACTTATTTTTTCATTTTTTTAGATAGATACCCCGACTTAAGAGTAGTTCGACTTTAGAGCATGCATTCGGAATAGATTAAATTCATACGTTGAGGTACCACTGTATTACTATTAGTAATAAATCATGCAAAGACAGTCTAAATACATTGTAGGAAGCATGTTGTTAGGTGAGAGACAGCTTAGCTAGGAGTAATTCTGCAAATTACAGGGGAGCGGGCTTCCTTGGTTAACCTCACAGTCTTTTATCAGGGTTGGAAGAGTTTTAGGAAATCTAGGAGAGATTGCCACAGTAGTACACTGAAGAAGTATTATTTATTAATCAAGTTGAGGAACGCATATTGCCTTGAAACTGTTTTTACATGTCCCATTTTTAACAACAGGCTGTTGCTCTTATTGTCTCTGCTGCCGAGGATGCCTTTCATATAACCTCTACAATGTTGAACCCTTGGAATCAGTTATAGGGAGAAACGGGAATTGCTCTTTTGCAGCTGCAACAGAGTTTCCTTGAGGTGTTAATAATTCATAGCTTGTTGACACATCTTCCTCTTTCCTCCAGTTTTGATACCTTCCTTGTCTGAATTTGAAAAACTGTGGAGAGAAATTCTGGAAAATAATTATTTGGATGGGATTCCTCAGTGGCAATATGTATCACTTTTGTGGCATTCTGTCCAGTTTTCCCAGTCTCCCTCCCTTGTATGAATGAATAGGGAAAGTTTGTGTCTCGTGACCTTTTGTGGGAGTTTGGCCGTGTCCTACTGGGGGAATGTTTAACATTTGGAAATCTTTAGGAAACTCTGCTTAACTCAGGTTTTGGCAAGTAACGATACTTGGAAAGATTCTGAAAAGCAAGCAAAACTTGTATGAGTGTCAAAATGAAAAGAAGCTGATCGTTAAATGCCTGATTCAGCTATGTGAAGAACAGAAGTTAAACATAATGAATACATGGTTCGATCAGCCCAAACAATGATTATACACTTGGACCTCACTAAATGGAGAATATTGTAATCAAATTGGCAGCATTTTATGCCAACAGAAATGGAAAAATTCCATCCCTGCTGTGAAAACCTTCCCTGGTTCATATTGTGGATCAGACCACGAACTGCTAGTGGCCGAGGTGAAGCTAAGATTGTGCAATGTCAAAACAACCACCCGTGACCCAAAAATTTGATGTTGAAAGGAGTCCTCCTGCATATGTGGCTGAAGTTAGGAACAGATATAAATTCACAGGAAGGCAACCAGGCAGGTTATGGGAGGAAATAAAAGCAGCTGTCTATAAAGTGGCACATGAACATTGCCCACAAGAAATTGATGAAATTGGTTAAGTGGCTATCAGAAGTGACAGTAGAGACTGCAGTAACACGAAGAAAGGCAAAAGGTGTTGCTGATGAGGAAGAAGCACGGAGAGTAAATGCAACGTTCCAGAGAGAAGCGAGGAATTTTTGGGAATGAGCAATACAGGACACTGGAGGAAGCAGCCCAGAAAGGCCATAAAAGAGAGTGCTTTGCATATGTGAAGAAGGACAGATTTCCTTTTATGACAAGAAAGTCAATAGTCACTGGACACGATGGGCAGGAATTACATGATGAACAAGTGATCAGTGAAAGGTAGCGGGAGTGTACGGAACAACTCAATTAAAATGAAAATGAAAAGACACAGGAGAGGAGGAAGCACTGGAGCTGGAAGCCGATATGCTCGAGGAGGAAGTTGAATGGGCACTCAACCAGATACCAAACCACAAAGCCCCCGGACTTAATGGAAAACCAGCAGAACTACTTGAGACCACTGCCAATAAAATCATTGACAGTACTATGTCAATGTGTATGTAAGACTGGTCAGTGGTCAAAACAGTGGAAATGGTCAGTATGTATTTCATTACCGAAGAAAGGTGACATGAAAGACTGTTCAAACTATCAGACCATCGGCTTAATACCTCATGCAAGTAAAATTCTCCTGAAGATCATCTAACAACATAGGAATTCAGTTATTGAAAGAGAGTTACCAGATGTACAAGCTGGGTTCTGAAAAGGAAGAAGATCACGTGACCATATAGCTAACACTTGGTGGATGATGAAAAAAGCATGGGAATACAAAAAAGACCTCTACGTGTGCTTCATTGACTATGCAAAATCTTTTGACTGTGATGATTGTGACAAGCTCTCTAACTGACAGAAAGAAATGGGAATTCCATCACACCTCATCCAACGGATACAATCTCTGTACTCTGATCTAAAAGCAACATCGAGGACAGCTTTTGGAGACATAGAATGACTCAAAATAAGAAAAGGCAGTCATCAGGGTTGTATTCTATCATCTTCATTTAATGTGTGTACAGCAGTGGTTATGAGAAAGGCACATATTGAACAAGCTGCAAAAATTGGAGGTAGAAATATCAACAACCTTCAGTATGCATATGACACAAAACTGCTAGCAGATAGTCAGGAAGGTCTAGGACAGTTTATCCCAATAGTCAGCAATGAAAGTGAAAATGACAATGGCAAAGCACATACAAGTTGGTGTTAACATCAGTACTGAAGTGTGAATATCAACAATGAATTGCAGTAAAAGAATTTAACTTAATTGGCTCTGAAATTAACCAAAATAGTGACTGCAGCCCAGAAATCAGAAGATGTACAGTATAGCACTTGGAATGACATCTGGAAGAACATCTGAAATAATAAAGATATCAACCTCCCAAATAAAAGCAGACATGATCATATTTTTGAAAGCTTTGTATGGTTGCGAGACTTGGTTTTGAGGTTAGGGTCCATTCTCTGTTATACCTCAGTTAAACAAAGGCATTAAAATATTGTCTGTTTTTGGATGCCTGGTGTGTGTGTGTGTGTGTGTGTGTGTGTGTGTGTGTGAGAGAGAGAGAGAGAGAGAGAGAGAGATTCTTTCAAAGAGTAGCATCCATGAACTTAGCCTGCTCTTCATCTCTCAACCCACAAATACAAAGCAGTCATTAGGAAGCCTTTTGATTCATTGCTTCAGATAAGAAGTTTTGAAGATCTTAACAGGATCACACATCTGATTGATGATAAACAAATGATGAGCAAGTGAGTTTCTGATAAGTATAATTGTCTGAGTTCAGAATCTGTTGTGTATAATAAGGACTGATGATATCTGAACCCTACAAGATATGCATTCAGTGTGCAGGTCCTAGGAGTAGTCCTTGATATTTCCAGATGGATATGGGAAGGATCCCTGCCCAAAATCCACTGTTTTGAGCAGCGTAGGCAAGACCCATGTAGAGGCAGCCTATTTCTCTTTAGCAAATAGGTTAGATGGCAGCAGATGACATTTGAAGTGCTTCTGGGCATAGTTTGATTCAAATGCGAGCGTGTATTGCTTTTTTCATATGAATTAGTTTTTTTCAGTGATTTTGCATCTTCATTATGTTATTAGCCAGTTAAGGTGATCCTAGGCGTATTTAAGCTGCTGTGCTTTCAGGAATTTTCTAAATAACAATTTTAAAAGGTACCCATAGAGGTTGTGGTTGTTTTTAATTTTAATTATCATTATTTGGCCAAGCCCTATTGGGATAGTTTTTAATATTTGAAACCTACAGGAAACATGGCTTAACCTAGCATTTGACATGCTATTTCCACTTTACTGACAGAAATTGATACCTTATCCTCAACTGATGATAGGTGGAGTGTGAGGAATGAACTGGAATGACGATAAAGACATATCAGTGATTCTGTTTGCAATTTCTATTTACAAAGTACTGTTGGGTAGGTATGATGGTGGAAGGTTGGAATTTGGAAAGGATAGAAGGCATATCCACCTCTTTGTCGCAAGAGTGCTAAGGCTGTGGCATTACACATTTCAAGCACAGGATATTCACCCCAGTGTTGCCTGGGTTGTGAGAAAACAAATGTTGCGTTTAGGGAGAAATGCATTCCAGCATGTCTTAATCAAGAAGAAGGTGACTGTGACGTTATAACATTTCTGAAAATAGAGGGTTCATGTCTCTAATAAAATGAAAAATATGGATGGCGGCTGGAAGAACCAGTTGTAACATCCCAAAAACTGCTGCAGCCTTTTCAAGTATAATTGTGTTCAGTGAGCTGTACTGTGTTGACACTTCGGCTCCCCAGGATACATCTACCTTTGAGGAATATGGTTTTCTATGTACTGATGGAATTAACTAATTGTTAGAGCTGTTTCCCTTCAATTTCCCAGGATGCTGAGTAGAATTGGCATTCCAGTTTTCAAGTTATTAATTACAGCTTATGATGGTGTTCTTTTAAGTAATGCTAACCTCACTGAGACTCGAGTGGGGCAGGTAACAGAACACAAGGTACAAAATAATCCATTTGAGGGCCCAAAGGCTGCCTTGCTTTAGTCATTGAAAGCTTCATAATCTTAGCCACCTGTTAGAGTTAGAGATGGGCACTTCCTGT
Source organism: Phrynocephalus versicolor (assembly GCA_023846285.1). Lineage (NCBI taxonomy): Eukaryota > Metazoa > Chordata > Lepidosauria > Squamata > Agamidae > Phrynocephalus > Phrynocephalus versicolor. The sequence continues at coordinate 32,130,155 of JAHTLZ010000015.1, read as the reverse complement.
TCATATCAAAGGATGTAGATACAAACCACAGCAGCACATATGCGACAGTGGCCCAGTGGCCTCCTCCCCAGACCAGACCATCTACTTACTGGTCTTCAGGCAGCACAGTGCTACCAACGTCATTGTTGCCATGTAGTTGCAGAAGCAGTCTGGAGGTCCTTTCCCCTCCTTGCCCCACCAACGCCCCCTTTGCAACTGAGCAGGAGTACTGTTTGTCCTCCCTCCCACCCCCGTGAAAGGGACTTCAGTAGTTGTCTTTGACAAGACTGACTAAACTGCTGTAGGTAAATGAATTACAGGCAAGAAAAAAATAGTAGTTACCATTTACCCTTGGTAACTAGAGGTACAATGCTCTAAATCAGTGATGGCGAACCTTTTAGAGACCGAGTGCCCAAACTGTGATTCAAACCCCACTAAGTTTTCATGAAGTGCCGATGTAGCAATTTAACTTAAATACAAGTGGCTGTGAAGGGGCGATGCTGGGTGCCCACAAAAAGGGCTCCGCTTAGAGTTCTGCACAAGAAGATAAGCGGGATACAAATATAATAAATAAATAAATAAATAAATAAATAAATAAATAAATAAAAAGGGCTCTGAGTGCCACCTTTGGCACCCGTGCCATAGGTTTGCCAACACTGCTCTAAATCATCTAGGATCTGGTTAAGAGATAATGCCACTTCTTGTATAAATATATGTGCACAGTACAACCACAGTATTAGCAGAAACATAGGTGCCCTGTCATCAGAGTATGAGAGAACAATGGAACCTTTTATCAGTAGAACCACGAGGTTACAAAACACTGTGTACAGAATCTTGCCTTGCATGTTTTTCTGTCAATTGTTGGTAGTCAGATAAACACATTTTTATTTCAGAGATCCTTAGTTATCTATAATAATATGAATTCTTTGCTAACAAATCAGTTCTGACATAGTGACCCTTGCAGATAATACTCAGAAGTGGTTTATCATTCCCTACTTCTGGGCTATCCTGGGACTGTGTTTGCCCAGAGTGATCCAGGCTGGCTCTTCAGCTAGAAAGCTATTCTCCTAGTGGGAAATTGAACTCCCGACCTCTTTCTCTGCAGCCTGGGCTCCATTAGTTTACATCAGTGGTTTTGTAGGTGCCCAGATTTTCCTGAACTGCAACTCCCAGAAATCTCTTCCAGCACAGCAAGTGGTGGAGGCTTCTGGGAGTTGCAGTCCAGGAACACCTGGGGACCCACAGGTTGAGAATCACTGGTTTAGATGATAACCTTGAGGTTTGTTTCTGGCCAGCAGTTTTGAAAACAACCATACTTTTCCATGTATAACATGCCCCCATGTATGTTGACCCCTATATTTCCAACCCCAAATTACAGTTTTGCAACCACACAGTTCTCGGCTTACTTCAATTTTTAGTCTAACAGATTTAAATAAAAATATAGTCTTATACACAGAAAAATATGGTATTTTTGCATTAAAAAGTATTTCTTGAATTATACATAAAAATGAAACATGCTGACTGTGCACTTGAATTCCTTAGCTTCCATAGTTAATACGACATTTGACAGAACTATCCCCTGTAGTATATCTATTCTACATGGTTAATCATTCTTAAAGCCATTTAGGATGTAATCCTTTGCACAGATATCTATGAGTAAACCTCACAGAATTAAGTAGGGCTTACATGTGAACAGACATGTATAGGGGTCACTATAAAAGAACTAGTTGCCAGGGCTCATTCCCTTGCAGCAACTGTGCAACCTTCAATGAGAAATCTCAGTTCAGCTCAGAAGAGACTTCCTTTCAGAAAGAAAACTGCTGACAAGCTGTATTTTCATCCATTTGCAATAACCGTCAAAGTTATTGGATTTGTGAAGACACTGTAGTGGAAAAGTTATAGTGTGTGCGTTTTTCTTTCTTTCTCCTTTTTCTTTTTTTCAAGGATCTGTGTTCAGGACTGCCTTCTGGGCAGATCTGCCATGATGAGGAAAGGCTGAAGGTGATCTTTGCAGATCTAGCCCGGCATAAAGATGATGCTCAACAACGTAGTTGGGCACTCTATGAAGATGAAAATGTCATTTGCTGTTACCTGGAGGAACTGCTTCGCATTCTGGTAATTTCACACTCTCACTTGGGTGGCCGTAGAATCTTGGTTAAAATTGACTTGTTCAGCACTTTAGTAGAAATATGGAGCTGATAGTAACATCGCTAAATTTATTAGTTGATGGACGGCAGATAGAAATGAAAAATGTAAATGTGTTACTGCTATGCATGTCTGGTAATAACCCAGCCTTGATCCATGTCGCTCCTGAGAGGTCTGCGCTTCTAACACATAAGGAGTTGAGATACAAAATTACTTTAACGTGCCTTGTTTTAAAACTGATTATAGTGGTACCTCGCAAGACGAATGCCCTGTGATACAAATTCTTTGTAAGATGAATGAAATTTCCAGGTATTGGCATTTTTTCGCAAGACGACAGTTTGCCTACTGGATGTCTTGCGAAAAATCCGTCTTACGGGGCAGGCGTTTGAATTTCACACACCCACAACCCGAGGGGGTTATGGGTGCGCGAAATTCAAAAGCCTGGTCTTCCATCCTGGCTTTCCAGACTATGTTGCACCTGATCCATCGGGAAAGCCAGGATTGAAGCCACCGCCACCACTGCCCCCATGTAAAGGGCTCCATGCACGGAGCCCTTGAAGGAGGAGAGGCTGGCCCAGCATAGGAAGGGTACGAGTGGGCGAGTCTCCCCTCTCCTGGGTTGGGGCAGCTAGCAAAATGGGGGAAGCTTTTCCCCTGCCCCAATCCAGCAAAGAAGGGGAAAAGCTCCCCCCCCCCTTTGGGCTGGGGGTAAACCCCCTCAATCAACCGGCAGTGGAAGGCTACCAATTGATTGAGGGGGTTTGGGACAGCATCCCAATAGGAATGTATTGAAAACTAGTTTAATTCTTTCCTCTGGAACAGATTAATTAGTTTTCAGTGCATTCCTATGTGAAACCATGCCTCTTAAGATGATTTTTTTCATAAAACGAATGGACCCCTGGAACTAATTAAATTCATCTTAGGAGGCACCATTGTATTTGAAGGGTTTCCAAGGAAGAAATATGTATCATAAGACGAGAGGATCTATTTTGCAGTATTGTATTTTGCTGTCTATAAGACGCCCCCAGGTATAAGATGACCCCCACTTTTCCAATTCCAGATTACAGTTTTACAACCACACGATTCTCTCCTTAGCTTACTTCCAAGTATAATATGACCCTCAGTTTTTAGTCTAACAATTTTAGACCAAACTGCAATCTTATACATGGAAAAATACTGTAATTTGGGAGATTGGAAAACAAGAGTCCAGAATAGTTACATCTTTTTATTTAGTACATTGGAGTGCTTACTATATTTTTGCTCCATAAAATGTACTGGATCATAAGATGCACCTACTTTTAGAGCAGGCCTGCCCAACAGGTAGACCGGGGGCTATCAGTAGCTCGCAAAGGGTTCAAAAGTAGCCCACCGGCCATTAATAAAAAAAAGTGAGGGGATAAGGACCACCACTGCCCTAGCAAAGTTCTGGGTCTGCCAGCCCACTGTCTCATTGAAGTGGGGCAGTTTAAGGGCCATGGCGCAGTCCCCTGCTCCCCCCGCCAGCCAGATGATCGATGCACTCCAGCTGGGTGTAAGGGAGGCATGTGCATGGTTGCATGGGTTGCTCCTTGGAAGGGGCGATCTGCGCAAGCATGCACACACCTCCCTTGCACCCGCCCACACCGGCTTTCCACAGGAATGCATTGAAATCTTTTCTCACCAGAACAGAGTAATTGATTTCCAATGCATTCCTATGGGAAACCGCTGCTATACTTACAATTTTTTTTACTTATGAGCATGTGATCGGAACTGATGAAATTTGTAAGTAGGTAGCCCTCAGGCACTTTGGGCCAGAAAAAGTAGACCTTGACCTGTTCAAAGTTGGACAGCCCTGTTTTAGAGATATGTATATGTGAAAAAAATATTCACACATACATACTGTGATTCTGGTATATCTTCAACCCCAGTTTACTCTCCAGCCATGCTGCTCTTGGAAAGCCTGGTGCAGCATGGATAGAGAGTAAAATGTGAAGACAAGCTACCCCCCCCCCACCAGGATCTCCATGCTGGGAAACTCCGGTCCTTGCAGAGGCCTGCAAACCTGGCGCAGGTCCCAGCCCCAGCTTCAGCCCCAGCAGAGGCTTCCCAACCTGGCTGTTAAAAAATTCCCTTGTGCAAATGATTGTTTTTCATAGAATAGAAGAGGGAGAGTAAATGGACCTACCGGAGCCCATAGAGATGAGAAACAGGCTAGCGAGTAACCATCCACCACGATGACCATAGAGCTCCTCTTCAAGATGGGCTGAATGGGAGACTTCCCTCCTCTGGATTCACATTCTGCCCATCTTCCCCTATTTGGGGAAGGGAGTTCTTTTACTACAGCAAGACTCTTCCCCAGGCAGTCCTAAAATGAAAAACTGTAAAAAATTTGGTGGAAATTAAGAGGGAAGGAATCTTCTTATGAACTAGTTTTAAGCCGCTTAGAGTTCATTTGAAGATAAGTGGGGTAAAAATGCAAAAATAAATAAATAAATAAATAAATAAATAAATAAATAAATAAATAAATAAATAAATAAATTTCAGAATGAAAGGTGATACACTGTATTTCTTAACCTGGCATTTTAAAATAATGCATTTAAAAGCCAATCCCCACTCACACAAATCTTTGATTTGAAATTCAGAGGTGATAATTTTAATGATTATAATATTGCTTTTGCAGTTTGCAAAATTACTAAAAAAGCAATATTTGAAAGATTTGGTGTTCCGTGTTGTAGAAGCAGAACCATCAGGAGTTTTGTGCAATCTGAAAGTCCAGTTGTATGTCCAAATTTATTGCATTTGCGTCTTTACATCAACTAGATAATTGTTTTGAAAGGAAGTGCCCTTTAAAAATGTTTGAAGTGATGATTTCCCCCATATTATGTTGAAATGTAAACAAAGACATCCAAAGATCTTGACTAGTAGTGTGCAAGGGCTTTCCTGGTGGGAGTTTGCATTTCGAACAGCTGACATTGTGCCTCCGATACCAGATCACATACTGCAGAGACATTTGCCCCTAAGGCAGAGATCTAATATTCAGGAGAAACAAGGACACATTTCCTTGGTGCATTCAGAACTTGGTGTGCACTTCTTGTCTCTTTGGAGAATTTATGGAGTTGGTGATTGTTTTTTTTTTTTTTTTGTCGTTTGTTTTTAGGGCTACCGTTTCAAATTTGGGAAATGGAAATGGTGGGATTTGGAGTAAGATTGCAGCTTGGACTTCCTTCCTGTCTATTATTAACAATCCACTCTTGATATATCAGAACATTTGTTTTTCTTCTATATTTCCAGACAGATGCAGATCCTGAAGTTTGCAAGAAGATGTGCAAGAAGAATGATTTTGAATCCATTTTGTCTCTTGTTACATATTATCAAATGGTATGAGATTGCATTTTCCCCATTGCATGGTACCATTGTTGCTTCTTCTTTTTTCTCAGAGACTATTTGAAATCCAGAGCATGGAATGCAGCATTGCCAAACATAGTTTTTGTACTAACTGTTTTTGTACTAACTGTTCAATTGGTGACACCTACAAGTTTTATTAAATTCTATATCAACATGGTAATTGTTGGTGTCTCGGAAGTTTCTGTTCATAATTTGGAGTAAGTGTAAATGAATGTGAATGTAAATTTAGGACTGATGGGCCATCCTTTAGTATTTTCTATTGTATTAATTTTTAAAAATGTATTTAAAGCGTATGTCCATCTTCTCCTGTCTGCTAGCACTCAAAAAGATCTGACAATAAATTAAAATAATTAGAAACTATTTGAAAAAATAGATAAAGACATTCTTTAAAAGCAAATTCCAAATATTCTCTAAAGGCTAATTTCAGAGACCAAAGGCCTTCAGATCAGTATAGCTTTAGTGGTCTCTTGGAAGCTTAAATGAAATGGAGCCAGCCTTGACAAGGACTTCTACAATAGGTTGCAGCTGTAGGAACCCCCTGCTTGATATACCTACCAATCTTGCCTGTTGGGTCAGTGGAACATATAGCAGGGCTTGTAATGAATATCTTTGAGTCTGGTTAGGCCTATTAGGTAAGGAGTCTTTTAGCTATCTTGGCTTGAAGGCATTTAGGTGTATATAGATCAAAAGCAGCACCTTGCATTGAGCTTGGGAGGAGACTGCAAGCCTGGCCCATGTTATATGATCTCAAAAGCATACAGCAGGCAACAGTCAGTAGTCACATATTTAAGCACTTTTGCAAAGATAGCTCTGCATAAAACACAAAGTAGTTTTAATCTGAGAGGTGATACAGCTATGGAATGCTGTGGACTAATCAGTTTTTTCTAAGAAGAGGAACAGCTAGTAGTCCAGGCAAAAGTGACTGATGTCAGTCCCGCCCAAAGCAGCCACCTAGCTTTCCAGAAGTAATACACTCCTGTTCTGACCTGTTTCGCTTATTCTGTTTAGCCTGGATCTCAGGGTCTGGATCCAGTTTTCTCCTTCTTGGGCCCACTGTAGATCCAACCCCCCTTCCAATGGGATTGGGCATTGACCACCCAATCTCATTTTTTAAAATTAGCAGCCCGCTGTAAACGTAGGAATAGCAGAACTAGAAGGGACTCTCCCTACTAGATCATCCAGTCCAGACCCTGTCAAAGAGGCACGGTGGGGAATTGAACTCCCAACCTCCAGCTCCACATCCAGGCAGCTAAACCACTGAGCTAGCCTCAGTTCGAGGGAAAGAAGTGTGGAATCTGATGTAGGTTTTGTAATACAGGCAAGAGTAAGATGTAATCGAAGGCGGCCGGGGTGGGGGTAAGCAATTAGCACAGAGATGGTTTGGAATTTGCAACCTCAGGAAAAGAATGGATAAAAACCACATTGATATCTGGGTCACAGGACTTCCTTAAATGATAAAAATAAGTAGCTGACTCCCTGTTAGGGGGTTTGGAAGATAAAGCTAGCTGCCCTGTTTTTAAGAAGCTGCACTAAGGTAGCCGCTTGGCTGTCATCAGGAGGAAGGATTTCCAAAAATGCCTTGGGAACACAGGCAGGTTGTTCCTTCCCTTCCTTAATTGAGGCACATGTGTGCCTTGGTAAACAGCTTTGGACTAGAAATTAGGTTAGGAAGAGACTTCCCTGCAAGAAAGGAAGGAAATCAAGTATGCCGGGGACATGTGGGAGTTTGCCTTTGGTGCCTTCACACATGCTTCCTCTGTTGGGCTTCATCCCTTTCTGAGGGTTCACTGCTATAGCAGCCTGACCTAGATAAGTTGTTCCTCTTATTTGCTCCTCGCCTTTTCCCCATTGCATGGTACCATTGTTGCTGCTGCTGCTTCTTTCGTAGAGTCTACTTAAAATCCAGAGCATGGAATGCAGTGTGCATGTGTTGCCGAACATAGTTTTTAAACTATGCATGGGGCTCATAGGATAACATTACCCGTGAGGTACCTTGGCTCCTTTTACCAGGAGAAAGATGGTGTCGAAATAAAGTTAAGAGCCATTACAATGGAAAACTATTTGCAGCCGGATGTCTTGTCATCAGATATGTTCTCCTTTTTAGGAACACCGAGTTGCACTGCGGTTGTTGCTGCTGAAGTGTTTTGGTGCAATGTGCAACTTGGATGCTGCTATCATCTCGGCTCTTGTGAATTCTCTTCTGCCCATGGAGCTTGCCCGAGACATGCAAACTCACACACAAGGTGAGACATGGGCGTCTTGCGGCATCTCTCTGGCTTCTGGTGCTCCTTCCCCCCTCTTGGTTGCCTATTTGCAACAAAGTGTTGGGCCAGATGCAGAGGAGTGGGATCAGGAGACAGATACCTAGTCTCGTGCGCTCCCAGATGCATCTGGTGAGGCCACTGTGAGATGCAGGAAGCTGGACTAGATGGGTCTCTGGCCTGATCCAGCATGGCTCTTCTTATGTTCTTATGTTCTTTTCAAAGAATGTGCATTTGAAGCTGCTGTCGCAGGCACAGGAGTGGAGATCAGTATTGAGAAGCCCTTGAGTGGAGATCAGTGGAGAAGTGGAGATCAGTGGGAAGTGGCACTGGGCAGGAGCAGTTTGGCCCAGGGGCCAAAATAGTTTTCTCCTAATTGCTAGGCAGGATTAGTAACTTACTCCTTTCAAAGCTTGGATTCAGTGCTCTGCTTATTAGGCAACACGTGACTTTATATTTGTCCTCTTATCCTTTTCTTTCCTGAGTATATTTGGATGCAGATGCACCAATAATTGTGGCAATGGATCGCGCTTCTGTATAGGACACAAACTAACATGTTCTGCAAACTCCTTCATCTGATGGCTAGTCCATATTGTTCTAACGAGAGACCGAGAAGGAGCCTTCTGAGGAAGCCCGCTGGCATGTGATGTCCTGGGCTGCTGGACATAGGTTTGACATAGCAGTGAAGCGGCCTTTCCCCCAAGCAGGAGGACATGGGCGAGAGAAGAAAGCTTACTGGAAGCCAAGAGAAGTGCAGAGTAGACCTGAGAACAAGAATGTTCCACACATGCGCGCACACACCCTCCTTTGAGCTGCAAGAGACCAGGAGGGAACCTTGAGCAGTGGCTATTTGTATGCCAAAGAACAAGAATTCTCTTCCTTGACAGGAAAAGATAACTCGCCAGGCATACCTAATACGAATGAAGTGGAGAATGGTTTGTGCTGCGGACCAGCTCCGGTAGATGGGCTAGTGACTGGGGAGATAGTGACAGCCGTCTCGCAAAGCCATGTGGTTGCGCCCTGTGATTGTTGGGTTTTTTTTCCCTGCACGGTTTACAGTGCAATCTTTCACAGAAGCATTTGAGATTTGTTATGCTTATGTACGCAAGGGTTTTCTCTTTATCACAATAGATTATTGATTGTCTGCAATGTCTGAAGCGCTCACATTTTTATCTTGTCATTTAAAAGTCTCTACAGGCTCCATTTCTCCCCCTTGCTTGCTCAGATGGCAATAATGGAAGGAGCCGCTGTTGTATTTCGTTTCAGCAGAAAGGCTGCCTGTGTTTCCAGATTAGTCCTAACTTGGCTGCCATCTAACAATAAACTTTCAGTTGCGTCCCTCCCTAATGTATGAGATGGTCTCCAGGCAGATGATGTTATGCTTTGTTCTGTGCTTCTCGTGAAGGGATTCATTTCTTCGTCCATTTCTCAGATATTGATAATTTATTTAGCTGTCATTTCAAGGTCTATAAATTATCTTTCTGGCAGATCTGTATCCTTTTGTTCTCATTCCCCTCCTCCCCCGTGCCCATTTGCAAGAGCTGTATGGTAGTGGTGACACACTCCTGATCTTTTTCAGTTCTTGGAAAATCAAATAAAATGGAATGAGTGACTAAAAGCGGGGGAGACAGGTTTAGATGATGGGTATCATCATTCATTGTATACAGACACAATTCATATGAGGCAACAAGTGCATGTTTTCTTGATGGTCAAAAAATATCAGAAAAACAAGGCCCTTCCTGGTCCACAGAGCATTTGAAATAACAGCTCACAGGAAAATAAGGCTGCAATCACTGAGACGGTGAAAAATGGGAATGTGTGGCAAACTCCTTGCCACCGCTCTGATTTCAGCATTGTTCTTCTTTTTATGGACCATGTTGTAGTGTTGTACTTGGATTAAATTTTGTCTGTTGCTGTTGTACTGCTTGTAAACATGAAAAATGACCCGAGTGTCAAAGTGATAGAAGCTAATTTTGGAGGCAGGAACATGGGAATCAAGGCTGGTCCTTCTTCTGATAGATAATAGAGTATCTAAACCCTTTTGAGGATGGAGGGGAGACTCTCCGGTGGTGACTAAGGATTGTTCTCAAGTCCACGGGACCTTGCCTCAATATTAAAGAGGTATACTGGAGGCTAAAAATTGGTTCATGGATTTTTGATACTTTTGATGAAATAATGATTTTTCCCTTGAGTCAACAGAGGCACCTTAGCAACTATCCACCTTCTTTGCTAGATTTTTCCCCGCTAGACAATTCCTTTCCTACCATACTTCTGGCTTGCAGACCTTCTCAACATACTGCCTTTTATTTATTTATTTATTTATTTATTTATTTATTTATTTATTTATTTATTTATTTATTTATTTATTTGTTTGTTTATTTATTTATTTGCTTGCTTGCTTACTTACTTACTTACTCACTTACTCACTCACTCACTCACTTACTTACTTACTTACTTACTTACTTACTTACTTACTTACTTACTTACTTACTTACTTACTTACTTACTTACCATCATTTTAGGAAAGCTTAATGAGGAGCCTCGTGGCGCAGTGCTTAAATGCCCTGTGCTGCAGCTAAAACTATACTCATGATCCGGAGTTCAATCCCAGGTAGCAGGCTCATGGTTGATTCAGCCTTCCATCTTTCCGAGGTCGGTAAAATGTGTACCTGGCTTGCTGGGGGGACGGGACGACAATGTACAACCTGCATACTGTAATTAAACTGTAAACCACCCAGAGACTACTTGTGGTATGGGGTGGTATATAAGCAGAACACTTTGCTTTGCTTTTGTAAATCACAGAAATGCAGAATTACCACTTTATTCAGTCTATAAGATGCCCCCACTTTTCAAACACAAAATTACTGTTTTGCAATAGCACATTTCTCTCATCTGCTTACTTACTTCCATGTATAACACAACCCTCAATTTTAGTCTAACAATTTTAGATAAAAATATACTCTTATAAATGGAAAAATACTGTAATTAAAATAAATCTGATATTCTTGTAATTCACTGATCCAGGCTACTGCCCAAAATCTTGTCCTTTAGCATAACAAATCAGAATCAAGTGGGCCTATTGAATCATAGGAGATTTAGTGAATCACCTCCATAATTTCCATTGATTCAAATAATCCTAACTGCAACTTAATTCAGCTGACTCTAGTGCAATTTACTATGCTAAACAGCAGGAATTTGGCCACTGTAAAATATACACATGATCTTCTTATGTGAATTTGTCTTTCTTGAGTAATGCTATTGTTATTTCTTCCCAGTCCTTGGTCTTCTTTTACTATATTTGTAGTTCAGAGGATTGGCTTCATAAAGGTCAGAAAATGATGACTTTAAATCAAAACTGTAGAAAATGCAGTTTTTATACACCCCTGAGCTTCATAATCTGGTCTCAGTTATGCATATTTTCAAGTACAGTGGACCCTTGTATAACAAACAGCTTGTATAACATAAAATTTGTACAACATAAAAAATTCTGGAGAGAGGGGAAACTTGCTTAACATAATCTCCTATGGGGAGAATCCGTACAATGAAAAAATGGGATGACTGTTTTCAATGCATTCCTATGAGAATTTGTATAAAGGAAATTTTGCTTAACATAATCCCATTTGGAACAAATTAATTCCTTTATACAAGGTACCACTGTATTAGCAAAGCTTCCTCTAGTAAATTTAAGTACAGTATCTTCAAAGTAAATTACTGCTTTAACTCTTGAGTAACAACTTCTACTTTCATTTGAATTTGAGCATGACACAAAGAAGTCTTTTACATCTTGGTGACTGTAGCCTTGGTGTTAGTGTTGTTTTAGTATTGAGTGGGAGCACACTATTTCACCAGTACTTAAAGGAACATAAATAGATATGATGGAACAGGTGTTCTAGATTGGTGTTTAAAAATGTTGCATTTTGGTTACTGAATGTGAAGAGCAATAGGTGGATCTGAAAGGCCATAACAGAAAAAACTTACTTTCACCTGGAAGGGTCCGTTCTTTGTACATACGCTATTGGAGTGCCAGAAGGTTTCCTTGGATCCATCATTACTCATTTGAAGGTGTTTGGCCATGGAAGTCTTAGTGCAACAGGCTAGAGAACTTTGCTTCTTTCCCAACTGGTAGATGCCTTCTCATCAGGAAATGGCTTATTATCGTAGGGCAGTGGTAGAAAACCTTTGGCACTCCAGAGGTTTTGGACCACAACTCCCAGAATTCTGAGCCTAGATTGCCAAGGACAGTGGAAGTTACGGTCCAAAACATCTGGAGTTCCAGTAGTTCATCACCACTGCCCTAGGGGATTATACACATATTGGGAGGAGAACAAGTAAGTGTGTGACAGAAATTACCTCTTATTTCACATCTGCTACTATCCAGCCCATCGAACTTGTGGAAAGAGACAGAAAAAATGTCAGTGGAAACCAGGTGCAGTCTGCCAGCTATCGGTTCCCACCCCTCCCTTCTATAAAAGAATTACAGTGGTACCATGTATAAAGGAATCAATTCGTTCCAAATGAAATTACGTTAAGCAAATTTTCCTTTATACAAGTTTCCCATAGGAATGCATTGAAAACAGAGTAATCCCATTTTTATGTTGTACGGATTTGCCCCATAGGCGATTATGTTAAACAAATTTCCCCTATCTCTGGAACTTTTTATGTTGTACAGATTTTATGTTATACAAACTGTTATACAAGGGTCCACTGTTTAGTGAACTCTGGTGATGGATCAGTATGGTTAGGAGGACCTGTCAATACTAAGGCTGCCAGACATGCTATCTCAATCTACTGCACCCACTAGCAAATATGATGGAATCGGAATCTGAAACAACTGGGTTATTTGTCTGTAAGAAAATGCATGTTTAACCAAGAGCAGAAGGGGGTGTATCATGCATCTGAAGGATCCCAGTTCTCTGCCAAGTTCTGCAGTTTCAGAAGATGCAACCTGCCACAAACCGGTAATGTTAACCTGCTTGATAGGTAGTACTCATTGAAGGTAGCTGATTGTGACAGATTAAAGTTTTTGATAGGCCAACCAGAATGGTAACAGAGTTCATGTTGGGACAGAAATGAATAGATCCATGCTATCAAGGCTAAGGACTTGACTAATCATCTTCCAAAAGGTGGAACCTCACTGGTAAGCTACATGCAGCTTTTACTGAGTTGCTCATTACTGCATATAACATCTAAGCTTTGTAGATCTCTCCATGCTTAAATAGATGGGCAGTGTAAATAGGATGGGATGTGTTTCATTGTAGCCAGATGCCCTGTCATGTGGGGCTTCTTACAGAAACTCCGGCTGGAACATGCCAACTAATTAAAATTCAGGGGAGCCAATGGCAGTAGTTTTGCAGAGCATTCATGAACAGACACTGCCAGTGAATATTGTGCTGCACCAGCAGGCTATGGGACAGATTGATGCATGAGATAACAAATGGTCACTGGGAAGGAAGCAAAAATGCACACCTGGAGTGTTTCTGAATCTCAGATGACTTGTAGCTGAACTTAGTCATGCTGAACTATGGGAAAGATGTGTATTCCACAGGAAAAACTGCAAAGTCGAACATGTACCAATACCCACTATTTAAAGAGACAGAGAGCACCTTCCAATACAGCTTTATTTATTCATTTTTTAAATTCTGCTTTTTCCTCTCGAAAGTCCAGTCTGTTAATACTGGTCACAATCATGGAAACAGTATAAAGCCTGAGAATAGTAACAGTCACCGAAAAAAAAATTTTTCCCATCCTATTGGTAGTAAAATAAATAAATGAACGAAACCTCTTCGAACTCTGCTTTATCCCAAAAGATTGAGATGCCAAAAGGAAAAGCATACAGTGCCTTAAGCTGTTTTAGGGAAAGCATTCCAGAGCATCAGGCACAACCAAAAAAGGCTGCCCTCATCGCTTCTCCCTGCAGCACCTCAGTCTTGAAGGAAACACCACCCAGGACCGTGGTGTGCTGAAAAAAGTGCACAAAAAGGAAAAAACTAGTCCTCATGGTACCAGGGCACTGATACGCAATTCAGTACTGCCACAGTGCCATAAACATCAGTGAACCTTGTTCCTGGTTCTGCCAGCCTATTGCTGTGTGTTCATGTTCACTGATACGTGTAGTTGGTAATCAGGCACATGTAATGGACTGCTTGGGCCCATGTGAGCTTTAGCCAGAGGTTTCCTGGTGTTTAAAACATTACATTCTGATTCTGACAGTAATCAGTTATTCCCGTATTAAGGAATAATCCATCCAAGCTTTTTTGCGGTTGTTCTTAAAGGCATGTGTGACTAAAAAAGACCAATATCTTAGTCTCATACTCATCCACAGCATATGATTTGGTATACTAGCTGTATCTATTAGATTACATCTAGTTTGTTATTCAGGAAAATGTAGCACATTATTCAAGTTTTTTTAAAAAAATCCTTGTCATAATTGGTGTTTCCTGCACTGATAGAAAGCTAGGGAAATTCCAGACTCAATTTGTTTTTCCCACCAATCCTTTCCCCAAAAAACAGTATATAATCCTCCTGACAAATAAGTACAAGTGGGAAAGGATTGCAGCTTCAGACTGATAAACGAATAATCGAAAAGAAATAAAAAAATCATTATTTAGAATGAGTTCAGCTCTCCAGAACGAGATGAACTGCATCCAAGAATATTGAAGGAACCGGCTGAAGAACCCACAGAACCACTGTCTATTAATTTCTTGCCATCATGGACCATGAGGGAAGTGCAGATGATTGGAAGACAGCTAGCATTGTCCCTATATTAAAAAAAAAAGCCAAAAGGGGGAATCCTGGCAACTACAGTTTGGTCAACCTAGCAACAATGCTAGAGAAAATTCTGAAGCATATCTTGAAAACAATACAATAATAACTAGAAGTCAAGAGTAATTTTTATGAATTAATACTTCAGACTAATCTTACCTCATTTTTTCTTCAGACATCCTGTCTGGCAAAGGGTGGGAGTGGTGTAGATGCAATATATCTTGACTTCAGCAAAGTCTTTGACAGAGTACCCCATAATATTCTGATGAGCAAGCTAGGTAGATATGGGATGGAGAATGCTTACCAGTGGTTCTTTCTCAAACTGGGAGAAGGTTAACAAGGCTTAATCCTGTGCCCAGTACTCTTCAACATTTTTTGTTATGACTTGGATGAGGGAGTGCAGGGGATACTTACCATAGTTGTGGTTGACATAAAATGAGGTGAAATGGCTAATTCCCTGGAAGAAAGAAAGCAACATCATAAAGACATTGATAAGCTCAAGCACTTGGCTGAAAACAACAGAATGAAAGTTAACAGAGATAAATTCAAAGTTCTTCATGTAGGAAAAATGCCAAATGCACAGGTCCCGAATGGGGATACTTAGCTCAGTAATACAACATGTGAGAAGGATATTGGAATTGTAGATCAGAAGCAGAATATGATCCAACAATTCAGTTTCTGGTTAGGCCTCATCCAGAGAGTGCTATATCCATTTATAGACAACACATTTTAAAAAGGATGTGGACTGGAACAAATTCAGAAGAGAGCAGCAAGGTTGATCGGGGACTGCAAACCAAGCCCAGTGAGGAACAACTGAAAGAACTGGGCATATTTAGCCTTTGGAGAACAAGACTGAGGGCAGATTCTTGAACAGTTGTCGTACAGTAATATGTATCTGTTACAAGTAATCTCAGAATACATGCAATAATGACCTCAAGCTACAAGAAACCAAATTTCATTTGAAAATCAGGAAAAAAAACTTTGCAACTGTTAGAGCAGTACAACTATGGAACTAGTTGTTCTAAGACACTGTTGGCGAACGTATGGCATGGGTGCCAAAGGTGGCACTTGGAGCCCTTTCTGTGGGCACCCGGCATTGCCCCTTCACAGCTACCTGTATTCAGGTTAAATTGCTGTATTGGCACTTTGTGACAAATTAGTGGGTCTTGAATCACAGTTTGTACGCTCGGTCTCTATAAGGTTTGCCATCACTGTTCTTGAAGATGGTGAGTGTTTCTACACTGGAGGTGTTCAGGAGAAATCTGATGATCATGCTTTGATTTGGATTTCTGCATTGAGCATGGAGTTGGACTCGACAGCCTTATACAAGGCTCCTTCCAACTTCATTATTCTATGGTTCTCTTATTGAGCAGTTCAAAGGTACCTTCCAAGGTGAGCCTGCTTTTGGTGTTACAGTTAGCTGGCTATTTGAGCGACTCTTCTTCCTAATTCTCAGTGTGGTGTAATAGATAGTGTGATAGGTTCTAATCCCAGCTCAAACATGGAAACTCACTTGAGGAGTCAAACTGGTAACACCACTCCTTAAATTTCCCGCTTACCTTGAAGGGCCCTATTACAGGCCTGAACAACAGATAGACTGTGGGTTACCAGTACCCCATGAAGGGTTCAATAGTAGCCCACCGGCCATCAATAAAAAAGTGAGAGGATAAACTCTCCACTCCTTTCTCACCCATCCCAAGGACCACTACTGCCTCAGCAAAGTTTTGGGTCTGCCAGCCCACTGTCTCAGTCATGTAGGGCAGTTCAAGGGCTATGGCACAGTCCCCTGCTCCCCCCGCAGGCCAGATGATCGGCGTGCCACTATCGTGTGACCAGCTGAGTCTCTGGTGTGGAGAGGAGGGCTGCTTGCAACTTGGTATAGAGCTATTGTTGTGTGCTTCTACTCAAGGCTTCCGTGTAGTTGGCATTGCCAAATACAGTAACAAAGGTATCTCCTTAACACCTGATATATTCAGAAGTCAAAATGTGCCTGACATTTGTATCACACAAGTTGCATATTCAAATATTTTGCATTAATTTTATAATTCACTTCTCAGTTAATTGGTGAGTTATTCTCAGTGTACTGGGAATTCTTCTTAGAAATGAAACCGTAGACCTGATGAAAATGCTGCTTTTCTGGTTGGTCTCTTCTAGGTGCTCATTATGTTTGCATATAATGTAATGTTAGGAACTATCAAGTGTTCTAACTATCTAATGTGGTTCTATTTTCAGATCACCAGAAGATGTGCTATTCAGCTTTGGTGTTGGCTATGATATTCTGTATGGGAGAACCACTGCCCTATCATCACTATGGTAAGAAAAAGCTGAGCTATCACTCAGGGGCAAATATGTACTTTATTATATTTTGTGTTGAAAAGTGTTTGTTATTGAATTGCCATTTATTCATCTCTAATTAAGAAGGCACAGCTTGTCCAGAATCTCATACTCACTGTCTGTGAAATGGCTAACCATAACACTTATGGGAGATGAGGAGAATTGGACGGAGTCCAGACAAGTGAAATCTGGCCTGCTCTGCTCTTCACAAGAAGCTGTTAAATTCTGCTTCCGTCAGATCAAATTGTCAAACTATATCAGTTTCAATGTTCATCAAACAACAGTGCTCTTCTTTCTTTCTTTCTTTCTTTCTTTCTTTCTTTCTTTCTTTCTTTCTTTC
>JAHTLZ010000015.1:32095511-32112940 GCA_023846285.1 Phrynocephalus versicolor | reverse complement strand
TTCTTTCTTTCTTTCTTTCTTTCTTTCTTTCTTTCTTTCTTTCTTTCAATAACCTGCTCCTCCCCTTAAAAGGGACCCAAGCTGGGTTACAGCAATTAAAACACATGACCTAAGTTAGCATTTAAGTTAGCTGCTGCTCCCAGACTCTGGAACTCTCTCCCACATAAGGGAAGGCTGGCCTCCATGTTTACCATCTTCCCACAAGCAGGCGAAGACCTTTCTCTTCAGTCAAGCTCTCCCTGAGTGAATGGCTACCGATGGAGGTTTTTAAAATGGCCTCTTGTACTTTTATTACGTTGAATGTATTTTAGTATTGCTTTTGGTTTTTGTTACTGTATTCATTGATCCTTTTAGTATCTTAACACTCGGAACAGTCTCACAAAGGGAGGTGGAGTCCTTGAGGTAGCTTGGGCCCAAGCAGTTTTAGAGCCTTTTAGCTTAGAACCATCACTTCAAATCTGGCCCAGGAGCAGATCAGCAGTCAGTGGAACTGCTTCACTGGAAACTGTATGATCCCTGTGTCCAGGCCCAGTTAACAATCTGGCTGATGTATTCTGGACCTGCAGAAGTTTCCTGGCACTTTCCATAGGCAACCCCACGTAGAGTCTGTAACAGTGGCTTAGGTAGCTGGGAATGTTTAGCTTTACAAAAAGAAGGTAGAGGGGGGATATGATAGCAATGTGTAAATATTTGAAAGGATGGCATATTGAAATGGGAACTGGTTTGTTTTCCATGGCTTCAAAGACTAGGACTTGGGGCAATGGGTTCAAACTACAAGAAAAGAGATTTAATTTAAACATTAGGAAGAACTTTCTGAAGGTTGGAGGTGCCTGGAGGGTGGTGGAGTCTCCTTCTTTGGAGGTTTTTAAGCAGACACTGGATGGCCATCTGTCAGGAATAATGTGATGGGGGTTCCTGCATGGCAGTGGGTGGACTGGATGGCTCTTGAGATCTCTTCCAACTCTGTGATTCTATGATTCCAGTAATCCAGCCAGTATGTTACTAAGGCATATGTGACTGTGGCCAGATCAGACCTACTGCTGTTGAAGGAACTCTTTCAGATGCAGTTATAAAGAAAAATCTATTAATCATGGGATTCCTGTTGAATCTTCTAATCTGACCCTTAGTTTTTTAAATGTCAAAAATTCAACTAAAGTTTGTTAACATGAATATATACTGTAATGTGGCCCAGTACATACATACGAGCTACAGATCTGGCTTTAATAAATGGGTTACAGTTCAAGTATATATACATATTTATTTGGAAGCAGGTCCAACAATATTGAGTGGAAAACACTCCCTATGTTTTAAGATTGTTGTCTTGGCTGTATTTTTTGAACTTGGAATATCAGAATACACAACAGTGCCAAAAAACATTGGAATTCTTAATATAGCTCACACATTGCATGCCCCTGCTTAAAAAAAAATTGTCCTCTAAATGTACAATGTTGGGGGGTTGGTATTTATTTCCCTTGGCCCAAACCTAGGAGTTATTTCCTTGAAATATTGGATTTTAGAGCTTTTTTAGTAATTGTATGAAACACTAATTAGAGATGGATGATGATGATTAATGTGGTGCAGGAAAATAAGTTTATTCCTTTCCCTAATGTTCTTGCTTACATGATTGACTGCAGGTAGACAGAAGCAATTTATCAAGGGGACATCTGCTTCTCAGTCACAGTCACTTAATGCCATCCTGTAGCTTTGGGTATATAGATCTGTCATGGGGATGGGCTTGGGGTACTACTTTGATCATTTTTTTCCCTTTGTACAGAGCATCTGAACTCCCAGTTTGTCCAGTTCCTGTTAGACGTGATTGAAGATGGGCTGCCATCAGATACCACTGACCAACTGCCTGACCTCTTCATTAATGTTCTTCTGGCTTTTAATCTTCACATTCCAGGTATGCATCTCTACATTTTAGATTCCTTTCAGGAAGGGCTGCATGCATCTTTCTTTTTTGTATTTTCCATGTACCAGTCCTTTCATTTTACACAAAAGAGAAAGCCTCTTTTGGGTTTCTCATTTTTGTTTTCTGGCACTCAAATCTCCCAAACAACACAGAACAAACAAAAGGCGACCAAAAAGCACAGAAAGTTCACATACAAAATTATGCAGGGCATGAATAAAGTGGATAGAGGAACGCTCTTCTCCCTCTCACAAAGTACCAGAACTAGGGGACATCCACTCAAAACCATTTTTTTTCCAAAGGGAAGATGAATAAAAGGGCAAGGAGCACATCCACATACATGCTAGACAAAAACATCATTAATGTTTGGGTTGTGATTTTTCCCCCTACCCCTACATAAGATTAATGACACAGAAGCTGATTAAATTCATTTCCTTTGCATTTCCATTCATTAGTTTTTCATCTTCCTAACTGTACTAAGTAAGCTTCGGTAATTACACAGTTGCACTTGATGGGTAATGCAGATCTGAGAATTATTCTTGCCCACCTGTAGTGAAGTGGGAAACAGAAACTTTTCCTAGTCAAGAACTCATT
Organism: Phrynocephalus versicolor; assembly: GCA_023846285.1. Taxonomy (NCBI): domain Eukaryota; kingdom Metazoa; phylum Chordata; class Lepidosauria; order Squamata; family Agamidae; genus Phrynocephalus; species Phrynocephalus versicolor. Next base: position 32,110,437 of record JAHTLZ010000015.1, on the reverse strand, counting down.
AAACAAGGCTATCCGATTGCTGTGTTTGTTTGTTTTTCTTTTTTCTTTTAAAGAAACAAGCATATTCAGAACCTATGCTTCCACGGCAAAAAGGGGTGGTGGTGGTGCATATTAACAAACTGTTTCACTGTCCTTCTGAATGCTTTACAGATTTTCCAGCATGGAGGTTTCCTCTGGCTGAGCCCCATGGGTCACACATATTTTATGGTTCCCCAGAAACATTCCCAGAAAAAAACAATTCAGCTTTTGCTCCTACATCTTCAGAGGCCTCCCCCCTTGAGGGTAGGGAAACCTGCTCTTTTCACATCTCCATCAGTGCCCCAAGATGAAGGATATGTGTCGATGGGATAAGATAACTTTTTGCATGGTTGATGAGAAACCATGCCAGAAACCGAACCATAGCCCTCTGCTCCCAAAGAGACTTGTGGGATGCCACTTGAAACAAGGATGAAGGTGGATGTTCTGGAGGAGGTGGTACTCCATGAAAAGAAACCACCATGGGGAACCAGTAGATTAATGAAGAGGAGAATTCAAAACTGGAGTTCTGGCTGATACAAAATACCTGGAGACAGCACTGATGGGGAGAGAAGATAGAGGCTTGTTAGTATGGTTTTGTCAAATTTATGCTTTGCATAACAAAAGCAAGGGGGAATCTATACAAACGGAATGAACACTTTTACTACAGGTGTGCTTTCAAGCATTGTTTGTGTCACAACAACCATGCTGCCAACAGTACAACCAGTCTAGTCAGTGTGAAATTTGCATTCAGGTTTAGTGGAAACTCCTCACTAAGCAGTGACATGAAACTTTCTGGATGAAGTGAAGAATGTCTATCTGCAGTTTCCCGTATCTCTCATGAGTTGTAGATATAGATCTACAACTTCATCAGTTGTAGATACAGATCAAGTGATTGTTTCCACCTTTTGGGAAGTGTGAGTGGAATATTGTCATTGTCCCCCCCCCCCCGGGGAGTAAAAGTGGTTGCAACTTTTGTGAGTCTCCACCATTTGTACTACCGTGAAAGGAAGAATGATATACAAGACATGAATTGTTTACTAAGGGGGGGAGAGAGGGAACGAACCTGACCCTTGGGGTAATCTGCATTCTCAGTCTTATAGTGGGGGGGGGGGAGTAGCCAGAAGACTTTAAGATGAAAAGTCCCCCACTAAAATTTGTCCTCTCTTCTCATAAGTAGTAGGAGAGGAAGTGGCAATCTGTGAAACAGGGAAGAGGCGAGGACCAAGCCAGGTGTTTCTGACAACCATGATAGAACTCCCTGGACAGAGGCCTGGATCCTGTCTTTATTATTTTACAGTATTTGCATTATTCATTGGCTACTTTCAAGCAAGTTGCTTCAGGTGAAATATAAACCATACCAAACACTCATAGCACTATGTCACAGTGAGGAATTGGCCATAATAGCCAATTACTGAGGATGCCTTCTAATGGATATTCAGTGAGCCTCTAATGACCAAAGGAACAGGATGGGGAGTGGGCCACCATTGCGTGCCATTGGCTGAGCCCCGTCCATGCTGTGCAGTAAAGAGGCACTGATGACTGAAGGAAAAGGACGGTCAGTAGGCCACCACTGTGTGCCCTTGGCTGAGGCTCGGAAGTGACTCCCCACTCTGCATGGTGGACAAGTGGAGGTGAACCAAAAATTCTGCAGTCATCTGAACCGTGGCTTCTTAGCAGATGTACTTTGCTACACTAAGTACTTAGTACACTATGTACTAAGTAAAACGGGAGAGTTTTGATGTGTCAGGTTATTTGGCCTGCAAATGTATGACTCTGAATGAGGATTTAAAGCATAAACACGGATGTGTGTTCCAACATAAGCTGTGAGCCATTGTTCTGAGACAGCCCCTGACACAGTCATGAAAGACAAACTCAAAGTAGAAATGTGAAAGTATATATTGGCTGAAATCTAGTTGGAAGTCACAATTAGAATAGGCCTATTGGATTAGGGGAACTTACATTGGTGTTGATTTGTTGGTGGACACTAAAGCAGTAGCATCTTTGCACTGGGGTGCAAATTGGCGGCCTTCCAGATTGAGCATCACCAGCCCAGCAAATAAATGGTGAGGAATGGCAGGAGTTCCAGTTGAAGGCTATCTGGAGGCCACAAACTTCCATCTTTGCTATTTCTAATAAAAGCAAGGGGAAAATTTATAGATACTAAAACAAAACAGCCCCACCAGAGAACATCTAATGCTCATGCATTCGGAAGCATTGTTTGTCAGGGTGCAGCTAGCTATATGTCAGGCTGTGGAAATCCACATATATTGGGATTTGGCAATTATATAAAGATAGCCAGTGTAACATCCCCAAGGAGTTGTGAGAGGACCAACATTTTCTGGAAGGGGTAAGAGCACATTCCTTCTTTTAGCAAAGGTATGTTAAGGACAATAAAGTACTTAGGCTGTTTCCTGAAGGAGTTTCCTGAGAACATCAAAAGGAAGACAGTTCAAAAGAACCTACCCACCTAGATTAGTCATGTTATGGCTCTAGGTGTGTTTCCTATATACCTGCTGCCTATCTTTGGCTCACTTTTGGGGCTGTCTCTACTGGCCAATATTGAATAAAACACTTTCTTAAACCTGTAATATGCCTCCTGACAAAATTTGTAAGAGAAAAGTTCTCTAAATAGCTGGGCTTTGCTGATGAAGAGGTGTGATCGCTCCAGTGCAGTCCACTTAGTCAAGTGTCGGGTTTGCACTTGGGTTTAGTCAAACCCCCTTGCTATGCCACACTGTATAAACCATATTACCCTTTCCTCTTAGTTTCATTTATGATACTTTTTACTCAGTCACTAACAATAAAGGTTCTTTTATTATTATTATCATTATTACTTTTAGTTCCTGAGCACAACGTGATCATGGCCACCGTGAGCAAGCACTCCAATGTCAAAACCTTCACAGAAAAGCTCCTCCTCCTCCTCAACCGCGGAGGTGAGTGTGGGAGCAGCCTTGGGCCTTTCTCTTTATTGGGCAGAACTGGCAGTGGAACTGATCGGAGAAGAGATGCCTGCTAGCTCTGCAAAGTGGCAGTAATTGGCTAACGGGCTCTAAGCTGCCGTAGAGCTTTCTCATTTTGAAACGCCTGGGTCGGGCGAGTCTCATCTGCTTCAGCAGTTAGGAAGCTGACCTGCTCAAGTGCAGGTAATTGCTCAGTTAGCGGCGTAAGAGCCCACTTGGCAAGTAGCCAATGAACATGTATAGCAACAATTCAAGCATAGCTCCTGGAATGTACAGCTAAGACAGGGGTGGCTTGGGAATCCATCTTTGTGCGAACTAAATGCTTAAGGATGTATTTGGGCCCTTCTCAGTTGCAAAGCAAAAAAAAAAAAAAGAACAACAAGTACAGTGGTACCTCTACTTACGAATTTAATCTGTTCCGACTGCACACTCTCAAGTCGAACAACTCTTAAGTAGAGGGGCCCTATCTAAGAAATAAAATAAATAAATAAATGAATAAATAGAATTTTTTAAAAAAAAATAATTTCATGTAGAGCAGAACACATCTAAAATTTGTAAGGCAGCAGTTAAAACACCAACCGTTTTCTGCTCTTAAGTCAAATTGCTCTTAAGTAGAGGTACCACTGTACCTAGTGCAACACTTTCTGTAACTTTTCCCAAGGGATTTAGAAATCTGCACCTCCCTCCAGGATCTGGTACCTGATGGGAAATTCTGAAATTCTCCCCAAGATAAGTTGTTAAAATCATGCTTTTAGCCTTTGTTGGTGTTGCAACACGCTCAGTCGAGTAACACCTTTACTTTTTTTTAGAGATGGGCACGACTCAAAAACATAATTTTTCGTTTTTTGTTTTTCGTTAAGGGGTCCGTTTCGGTTCGTTTTCATTTTTCGGGGGGGGGGTTGCGCATTTTTCGTTTTCGTTATGAAACAAAACGAAAAAACAAAACGAAAATGAAAAATTTTCATTTTCGTTAGCATTCTTTTCATTGTGCTGTGTCTGTCATAACGAAAACTAAAAACACGGCAAATTTTTTCATTTCGTTTTGTTTTCTGGAAAATTTTCGTTTTCGTTTTCGTTGTTTCGCTGAGTCGTGCCCATCTCTACTTTTTTTCATTTGGTTCCCTCTTTCATAAATACTTAACAAGTCTACAGACAGGTCTTAGAAAATAAATAATTATCCATTTTGTTGTTTCCATACTGAAGGGAAAGATTCAACATCAGACTCTGTATCAGGTTACATTTCTCAACCCTTGATTTTCTTCCCAGTGAAACCAGAGCCAAGAAAAGTTGCTCTTTTTCTTTTTCTTTTTAATTTTTTTCTTTGTCTTTTATGTCTTAAATGCCGATCCTGTGAGTTGTGGCCCAAAACTAACTTTTCTGAAGACTGAACTGCACATCCTGCATGACATGGGCCCCTTTCCCAGAATGTGTAGGTGGGATGCAGTCCTGTTCTCTCCCCCCACCACTTCAGTTCTCTCATTGGCCAGGTGTGAAATGCAGCCCGGTCAGCCAGTTGAGCCCAGGAAGCCAACATTCTCTTCATTTTGAGGCCATGTATAAATGTTTGCTGTGTAATCCCACACTTAGGGATTTGTCCAAGAAAGCTCATACTAAAACACAGCATAACACACTTGGCTGCATTGTGTAAACATCTGGCTTGTAGTTTGTTTCAGGTTTTTTTGTACCCAGGCATCACATTTTCATGTCTACCATTTTATCAAGGGTTGGGGATGTTGGCAAGTTTTTGGACCTGGGTCTCAAGTCTGATTGCAAGTTGTCGGGTTCATCCCAGATCTCAAGCCATTTGTGCCTTTAAGATTTGTTTAAGTCCAGAAAAAATATGAGGTGACTAGAACATACTCTACCCTACTTCCGTTACTGGAGATAATGGGCATGATGCAGGATCTTAACCCATAACATACAATTAGTCTTCGTCCTGTTTGGTCTGAGAAATGATGCCACGTGGTAATGCTACCTCTCTGTATAGCTAGTAGATGTTTCTTTTCCCAAAGGGTTGAGAACTAGGAGTGCAACTTCTGAAATGATTTCATCTTTCTAACGCAAAATATTATAAAATATGATGGCCCTGGACTACCAGGGGTATGTTCTCTGGGAGATGCGCATCGGGGTCCTGAGCAAAGGCTACCCTTCCTGAGGCAGGATCTGGTTCCTTAGTTCCCGCAAGCAGATTGAGAAACAGCCCAGCAGGCCTGCCGTGGCCATTTTTGATTTGGCAAAATCAAGATGCCCCTATTTCTTTCATCCCCACCCGTTGTACCTCAGTTCTGACAAGGAGGGCCTCAGGCCCTGAATCAAGTTCTCAAAGAAGCTTCTGTTAGAAGAAGAAGATATGTGGCAATTCCTGTTGGATTAATCTAATTGCAGAAGGAAAGCTGCTCCACCTTAAATTTTCTTCTACACAGCTTTGAAGCTTGTGTTATATAAAGACATTAGAAAATCTAACCTGCAGCTACTGAGCTGTCATGTTTCTGGTCATGTTTTTCTCTATCCGGTGCTTCCTGCTGGGAACAGATTCTCTAGATGAATATTCCAAGCCTTCTGTCAGGTGCTTTACAACTGCCTGCATCTGTCTTTAAGACAAACACATCCACCATCCACCCACCCACCCCCGAAAGACCGCTTCCTTTGGTGCTTGGAATGAATTTGCCCATTATGCACATCATGTGAATTGCCCTTTCTATCTCTCTTCTCTCTCTCTCTCTCTCTCTTTCTCACCTGTAACTAGATGACCCGGTGTGCATCTTCAAGCATCAGCCCCAGCCACCTCACTCAGTGCTGAAGTTCCTGCAGGACATCTTTGCCAGCAAGGACACGGCTCACATCTTCTACCACACGGACATGATGGTGATGATTGACATAATTGTGCGGCAGATCGCAGATCTCTCCCCCGGAGAAAAGGTACTGGCAGGAGTGAAGAAGGCTTCAGCCGTTCTACGTTGATACACATCAAGAGAGATAATTTAATAGGTGCCAAGGGGTTAGAACTACTCAACATGCATTTGACGGGCTACATAGCTCTTCTGGCATCAGAGATTTCACCAGGCTTTGCCCAACGGGCTTGGAAGCAACCTCCCTCAGCCTGGTGCCCTCCAGAGGTTTTGGGCTATGGCTTCTGTAATCAAACAGCCACCACCTCTTCAGCTCACTCAGCCACCAGGTTTGGAAATTCCTGCTATATGTCTCTTTGGTCCTTCACTAAGGATCCAAACCGGTTGGATAATTCGGTGGGGCAGTATTTTGGCCGCATCTCCCTCTAAACAAAGCAAGACAAAGCTAGTGACCTATGAGCAAGGATGAGCAAGTTCAGAGGATGTGGGGAACCAAATGTATGTTCTCAAGTCTTTCTTTGGGGCCTCAGAACATTCCCCCATGGCTATTTTGACCACTGGGAAAAAAAGTAATCAGGAAGTGCTGGGATGGGTTTGTTTGTTGCTTTGTTTGTTTCTTTAAAGGTTGGAGGGGGTTAAATGAATCCTGCCAACTTTATAAAGTGAAAACTCTGGTCCTTGAAGGCATCCAGGAGGAGAAATCACAATTTTGTTTAGAAATAAAGCTTTTTTGTTTAGAAATAAAGCTTTTTAGTACTATACTTCCCTTCCTCTCTTCCTCCTTTCCTCTCTTGTTCTCTGTCTGTCTTTCTCCTCCCCCCTCCCCCCTCTCTCACACATGCCTACCTCAAAACACCTCTCAAAATATCAAACAATCTTCATTTATCTGTATAGCCCCTCCTTTGATGCACCAGGAAAGATCTGCTTGAAGGTGGAGTTGATTTTAGAAAGAGAGAGAGAGAGAGAGAGCTCAAAGTCAATGTCACAAGTATTTGAAAGCTGTTCTAGCAGCTTGTTTGGGTGGTTGAGGGTTTCAGCAGCAATGCTTTGAAAGAGAGGGTTTCTGAAGGCCAGTGGAGGAGCCAGGATTGTTCATCAGACCTTCCAAAGACCCTTCTTGTTGTCACGGGTTGTGGTGGAAGTCTTGCACTTGGCAAACAGCAGTTCTTTCCCTCTGTTTCCTGAAGAGGGCCATTCCTGTTTATCTCACTTCTGAAGCTCTTCTGGCGTGTTTTGCTTCTACAGCTACGAATGGAGTACTTGTCTTTGATGCATGCCATCATGAGGTCGACGCCTTACATGCAGCACAAGCACCGCTTCACTGACTTGCAGGGAACTTTGCAACGCATTATGTTGGAAGAAGAAGAGAGCCAGCAGTGCCAGATGGACAAAATGATCATTCAAGAGATCTACAAAGAGTTTCCAGAAATATCCCCTGGAGCTAGCTAATTGGCCTAGGGAGAGGATGATGTGGAGTCCAATGTGGATCTGCCCTTCCCATTCCCTTCCAGTCCTTGCTCATACCTTGTTATCCCTTCAGGTGAGCCCAAAGGTTTAAGTGGAATGCTTAAAGGCCGTAGGGGAAGAAGCTTCAGCCGTTAATGCCACTTAGTGCAAAAAGTGATGATGGCGGTCTCTGCAGGCCTGTTTGAAGGTCAGGGGAGGGGGGACTGTGAAAGAGACACAGGAGTACCTTGTCACTCCTGCGCAAATGGCATCCTTGACAAGAACAGGAGGTTATGTATTACGTCCCTGACTACTTTTGCACTCAAGAGAAGGCCGAGGCTTGTGGTAAGAGGTCTCTGCCATAAACATCCATTTCCACGGTCATTTCTTGTCCTGCAGCTGCTCAAGTGACGTCGGCCAGTTTTTGGAACAAGCTTTTGTAGCCGCTTGTCTAGTGCAAAAATGCCACCGACCTTGCAGTCTCGGAGTGGTTTGCTGCTCTTAATGTGCCCAGTGAGCCTTTCAGTCTTTTCCTGACCACGTAGCTTGGTTGGTTGGGTGAGAGCAGCCAAGCCCGCCGCTCCGAAGAATTAATCTAAGCCAGCCCCTGCTTCTCTGAACCGCTCTCTGTTGTAGCCTTTACAACTTGAATTTCTTGCATGCTGCCCAGGCAGGGGAGGGATGGTGGTCAAGCCAAGTTACCGCTAAGACTCCCTGTCCTTTTTGAAAGCTGTTGCTTGCCTCTTGCTATGCACTAGCTGGCTTTGTTGCCTCTGGCGCTGTGTGTGCAAGGGCTGCGTATCTGTAGAAGGCAGTGCTCTCTGCTCTCTTTCAGCCTGGGGGCGTTTCTTGCCTTGAGCTTAGTAGCAATTGGTTCTGCTGTGCTTTTCCTTTTCATGTCCTGGGGGCTGCCTAAGCGCCCCCGCCCCAATGTCTGATAGCTCTGCTCCTTAATATGCACACTTTGGGAGAGCTCTTTTCTTCTTTATCTAATTCCTCCAGGTCTCCAGCAAAATGGATTTGCTTGCCTCCCTACTTAGATCTTTCCGACAGGCACACGTGCCAAGATAGGTCTGTAATATCTTAATAAACACGCACGCTGCCAGAGCTCTCTGCAAGGGGCGAACAAGAGCTTTTGCAATCTGGGACTTTTAATTTCAACTGGAAATACTTGGATAATGTGAGCCAAATAAATCTGAAGGAAGTCCTTTGGTCAAGATGTCTCCTTGATGTGGTGTCCACGAAGGGAGCCTCTTGTATTCGCCATTGGTTTTGAGCAGATGAGCAAAGCCACTAGACAAGAGTGGCTGCCTGAGGTGAGGGAGCAGCCTTTTTTTTAAAGAAAATGGTAAAAAAATAAAACCATGGTGAACGTTGAAAAGGATTTGCTTTCTGGTTTTGGGGTTTGTTTTGTTTTGTTTTGTTTTTTCCTGTAGAATCAAATAAACATAGTCAATGAAGAAATGTGTCTGTACTTTTCTGTTGTTTGTTTTTAATTCGACCACATTTTTCATGTGCAGCATCTGTTGAAGGGCATGGTGTGCGTATTTAACACTGGAGGTAACATTCCGCTGCAAAACTGCCCCGTTAAAGCTTCAATACTTCACATCCCATTTAGTTAATTGCTAAGTTTGTAGCTGCAACCTCAGGAGAGCTCAGAGTGCTTAACAATTCACATAGAAACATAGTTAAAATTCATATTTTACAAATATAGTTGGGCCCCTAGTATCTGCCAAGCCAGTATTGGCAGTTTCAGTTGTCTTCAATCACCACTGTTGCTGCCTAACCCAGATTACGCACACCGGCATACATCAATGCCACATCAAAGAGCCATAGCATTTTTTAAATATTTGGGCATCCCCTTTACTGGCTGTCCAAGATACCCAGCTCACTTGCCAGGTGTCTCAGAATCACAGGACGTGGTTGCCACCAGGGTACAAAATGAATGAGTAGATAGTGTCATTTGTTGTGAAGGCAGCAGCAGTTTCCCCCTGTTTATCTTCATAACAGGATTTGAAAACAGTCCTGGGATAGGGGCTTGCTTCTTGGCCTGCCTTATTAGCCATTACAGTGGACCCTTGTATAACAAACAGCTTGTATAACATAAAATCTGTACAACATAAAAAATTCTGGAGATAGGGGAAATTTGCTTAACATAATTGCCTATGGGGATAATCCGTACAACATAAAAATGGGATCACTCTGTTTTCAATGCATTCCTATGGGAATCTGTATAAAGGAAAATTTGCTTAACATAATTTCATTTGGAACGAATTCCTTTATACAAGGTACCACTGTATATGAGAAACAGTTCTGTTCCTAACTTATAACGAAGTCATGAAAAGAATAGGAAAAACAAGCAGCAGTACTTAAACCTCTCACAGCTACACTTAACACAAGATATGAAATCATGAAATTAAGGCCCCCTGACCACAAGGTCCCATGCAATTGAAAGGATAGGTGGATGGGAGATGACTTAGAGAGCTGGCTGCTCCAGCCGAACACGGGGAAGCATTTTGGATGCTTCTCTAATTAGTGAGGCCTGTTAGCTTAGGCCAATTGTAAACATTGTAAATATTAATGTACAAACTAGCTCTTTCCTTAACTGTTATCTGAAGTGTCTGTGTAAACCAAGGCCAGAGGAGATTCCAGCTGGAAGCAAGTGAAATCTGATTGGTCTGTAAGCAACATGTGATTGTCGTTTCCTGTGCTTGTGCACAGTCAGGAGGAAGAGAGAAAGGACTTTTTTGGAGAAGGATTTTTGTCTGCGCTTGAAATCAAGAGTCCACCTTAATAATGTAGGTGATAGGGATTTAGAGGGGCCTATGCCTCAGGCCTTGCAAGTTAGTGTAGAAATCATTCTTTGTTATGTTTCAGAGAGTAATATTTTTGTGTAACCTCCAGTAGTTTTAATAAATATATTTTTGATTATGAAGATGGTGCCTTGAAAGTGGTTTTTGGTAAGTCTAAGCTCTCAGCAATTGAAAGGTTGGAGAAGTCATTTGTTTAATCAAATTCACTGGGTTTTTTGGAAAGTCCTGGCTCCTGCAGTAATTCAGCCGAGCTTGTTCAGTAGGGGAGAGCCTGTAGAGGCTAGAAATTAACCTGATTCCAGAGGCTGAGGTCCTGGGATCCCATGCAGGTATGATTGGAGTGAAGCTGGGCTGGTATTTAATGAAATGGGTCTCACTCCTGGGCCTTCCCAAACATTGTTAGGAGGACAGGTTACAGGAAAGTAGCAGTGCCCAAATAAAAGTCCCCTTTGTTTTAATTGTTGTGCGCTCCTTACATTTTGCTGTGCTGTTCTCTCTGAAAACATACAACTTCACTATTTATCTGTCTCTTGAGTTCCTTTTTCCTTTCCTTTCTGCAAGAGAATCCATCATCCACTGGCACTGTCTTGAAGGAGTGAAGAACGTAAATGAGGACAGGATTATTCCTATGCTCAAGAACACCAGGGGAAGAATTCAGAACCACAATATCCCCAGCCCTCCAGTTCAGCGTTCAGGGATCATTATTGGCTTTCCTCCTTGGGTTCTTTGCATAATCTGCGTTTTTAATTTCCTTTGCCTTTTTTCTGAAAGAGGCAGCTCCCAGGAGCTGCATCTGCTCTTCAATACATTCCAAAGCTGATAATTGACAGGATTGGGTGGGTTCCCAATTAAAAGCCACATCATTTGAAGGGAGCATTTCAAAAAAGATCTGCCCAGTGACCAATTTCTACCAGATTCCTTTGCATGCTTTAACACATATTCTTATCTTTGCTGGTGAATGACAAGGGCACACTCTTAAGAGAAGATAAGCTTTATTTTGATTTCTATGAAATATAGCTGACACAGCTCAATTGCAGTGCTGGCAAAAGAGGGGTTTAAAATAATGTTTTAACACTTAAATTGGATGTGTTTTTTTAATATATACATTTCCAGTTCTCATAATTAACAAAGAAATCACTTTGAGATGAATGCATACCCATTAAACCCAAACATGTACTCGGTGCAAGAGATGGGTGTTTCTATATAAAGAAAATGTGGTTTGCGTTATCAACATTAACAATACAAAACAAGAGGTCATGGAGCACCACAAGCATGGTATGAGAGACCCAAATAGCAAGTCACTGCAGGTGTTTGTGTCCAGCCTGCAACTTCAACATACATTATATTGTAGCCATCCATATTGTAGTCCTTCTATTCATCTGAGCTCTGCAGCCTCCTCAGTTCTCAAGCTGTGACTATTTGAGGAGGAGAAGGAAGAGGATAATTATGCTGTCAAATGTCTTCTGATTTAGGGCAAGCCTTTGCAGGGTTTCCACAACTCAAAACTCTCATAAGTAGTTTACCATTCCATTCTTCTTGGGGACACTCTTGGGCTGTGTAAGTTGCCCAGGGCTGTATAGGCTGCCATTTTTCCCCCCTGACAGGCACAGTGGGGAATGAAACACCCATCTTCTAACTCTGCAGCCAGGGATCGGATATTCTCAGCCATCCTGCTTGTTTGATTTTTTTTTTCTTCTCAAGAAAATAGTATGAATGTCTCATATTCCATATAAACAGACACATATGGCTCTCCCAAGTAAACCTTACCTATGGGAAAGCACCGGGCTGTCAGATAAACTTACTTGTTTAGAGCCTATTTGGGTAGGTATATATCTCACTACTTGTATCACTTTTGGTGTGATTTTATTCAGATAAAATTGCGGCATCAACAAGTGTTTTGACAACCATTTTCAGAGCTATCCTGCTCCTTTCTGGCACAGCACTGGGACATTTTTTTTAACATACTCAACATATTCCGAATTATCTTTTTGTCTAGCCTGCTTAACTCACACACCTAAATGGATCTGTTGGTGGTGTTATCTGAGGTGAACAGCATGTGACATAGGAGGTGGGTTGTGAGTTTTTAATGGACGACAAGAAAGCCTTCTGTTTTATTTTCATTTTCTCTTCTGCTTTTTTAAAAGTAACATCTCCCTACTGAGTCAACGTTATAGTAAATAAGCAAGATAGATTGGCAGTATCATGTGTGTCATGCTAGTATGGTGTGTTGCTGTTATGCTTTGTCAGTTTATACAACCAAAAAAGAAAAGGTGAGTCACCATGGCCTGCTGAATGACAGCTGCAGGTAAAAGCTGGTGAAGGGAGCTAGGAAGCCCTGGTTGAGGTGTGGGGTAAGGTTACCTTTTGTCTCCCCATCTCTTCATCCCACAGTTTCCCCTCATGCTGTTACCATGGCAGTGGCTTCCCACGCGACCACTGTCCTCCGCTGCCGTTGCTGCTGACTCCTTACTTACAAGTAAACTGGACAAAAGTTACATATTTGTACACGACCCCTAAACTCCGCCGTAAATGGCTGCCAGCTCCGGAGCTTAAAATTGTTTCCCCACCAGCTCCGGAGTTTGCAGGAAATTAAGTGCGACCACACACACCTACGTTTGTCCCAGCGCACTTTTCATGTACCTGCTCTGGAAGGGCGAAAATCCCCAGATCCGGATGTAATCTGGTGAGTGCTGGGCTCTCCTCGCTTCTGTTTGTTTTTTTGCCTCCCACCCCTTTAAGAGAAGGAATCAGGATGACGACGGGGCGGCTTTGGAGGTGAGCCTGCATTTTTTCCTCTCTTTTTCTCTCCCTCCCTTCATGCAGGCAGGAGCAAGGAAGTGCAGAGGGGTGGGGACGCAGGAAGAGCAACGAACCCCCAAGATCTCTGGTCCGAATTTAAGTGGCCAGCGGATCTTAGGGGTCGTGTGAAAAGGAATATGTGAGTGATCCAAAAACCTGTCCGGACCATTTTCATGGGAGAATAAACACCTCCATTGTAAGCAGAAGGATGATTCCAGTGCAAGATAACATAGATCGTAATGAAGATAAGAATGATTTTAAGCACGAAGTAGACTGCTCCAAATTTCCCTCTCTGAATAGGTCCTTATAGTTTTTCCTATGGATACGGGAGGTGGAGGGGGCCAGTCAGACATCTATTTCACACTTCCTCAGATTCTTGCCAGCTCAGCAACGAAACTGCATCATTTATAGTTCCTAAAAATATATCCCACAAAGACTATTTTCTCTTGACTGAGCACCCTCATCATTCAAAGCCAAGTGATAAAATACATTTCGAAGCCTGTCAATGGATGCACCCCCACAGACACATTATCCTTGGTGGAAGATGTCTTGTCAGATAGAGCCAGAGAGATGAGCAGAGGGAGACGCAGCTCAGTTTACTAATTTAGCTAGGGAAATCTAGCACCCTTCACTTGAGAGACAGAAATTCTAATCTGAGTTTTCCTTCCATCCCAATTCAGGGCTCCAACTATTTTAGGGTGCTCCCAAATAATCGTTTTTGCAGGTCCTCTCTAGCCCATGTTACTGGCTGCCACCACTCGTGTGATTTGAGACAAACTTTGGGTTTCCTTGGAAGACTCCACCACCAATCTGGGGAAAGGCTCTTCCTCTTTGGGGCCTGCCTTCTGTCCAAAAGTTGTGGAGCCCAGGCCTGACTAATCATCCTCATTCACTTGATATTAAGTACAGAATTTCCCCACATTTTTAAGGGTTATAGGAATTATGTTTGTTCAGGAAATATAAGGAAAATGTTTCAAGCAGATGGGGCATTTTAATCACATGGGACTCACAAAAAGTCATAAAGAACGAGACCAACAAAAGAGGCATTTTAATAATATTTCTACCCAAGCAGTTTTAAACAGTGTCACAGAGTTTCAGCTACATGTCATGTACATTAATTAAGAGAGAGAGAGAGATGAAACAAACATTGTCCTTACAAATCTATTGCATTTCCCCCCATGGGAGAACCACATCTCTCAACACTCAATGACATGTATATAAGAGAGAGAGAGAAAATGCCCACTGGCCATTTTGTGGTAGATATATGATGTGGGGAGGGGGGAGCTGCTGTGAGAACTGGGGAGAAAAGCAAGCCCTCCCACTGGCAAAACAGCCAGAAAATGGAAGGTGCTTGCTGGATGAAACTCTGCCACCTGCATAAATTGTTTACTCTGGTTTGATATATTCCTGAACATTTATTATGACGCTTACTACATCCAGGGGCCAAATTAACCCCAGTGGCTTAAGCCATCAAGCACTTTGATTTGTGTGAGTGAAGCATGGGCGCCATTTGCTGTTTTACCTCAGACATCAAAATGGCGGGCACAGGCTCTGTACCCACAAAGTCAATATCTTCCTCCCCAATCTTTCAATACTGTACCCATCAGTTGCTTTAGAAGAAAGCTTTTGGCACAGCTGAAAGGACCTGGTACTGAGGCCTCGTGGGGAGGATAAATCAGAAGGCAACTTGGAGTAAAACAGGGGGGCTGGTGGGTTTACAAATGGAGGAAGGAAAGCTGTGGGTAGCGGCAAGAGGCTATACCTCCATTCCATTTCTATGGGCGGTTGGCGAGGAATTGCCAGCTGGGATAATGACCATGAGAGTGATTGCTCTTTCCATTCTGGTCTTGTTTACAGTCTGGAGCATGCTTCTTTCCTTTTCACAGGCTGCCTATTGCATTGTTTGAAATCTCTTGCAAATGCTAGATAATGGGTGAACCTCAGATAAGTATCCATTCCTTCCAGGTTGTGTTCGAATATTCTGAAAGAAGGGGAGGGGGAAGCGTACAGCCTGGAAGCTCTCAGCAAAATTTATTCATTC
>JAHTLZ010000015.1:32077835-32095501 GCA_023846285.1 Phrynocephalus versicolor | reverse complement strand
AAAGCCACACTGTGATTCTGGGTAGACTCTCTCTGCAAGTATCTGGAGCCTCTTCAGTATAACACATGCAAACAGCTTCCCGACAACACTAAGAAGAGAGATACCGCGATAGTTGTTCGCTCCTGCCACCTTTGTTCTTATAAAGCGTAACAATATTAGCGTCCTTCATATCCTGTGGTACTCCCCCTTCCCTCCAGCAAAGGCAGAGGATTTCGTACAGTTCAGTGGCAATGATCTCTTTGCAGCACTTCAGAACTTCAGCAGGGATGTTATCTTTCCCAGGTGCCTTGCCAGAGGCAAGTGAATCCAGAGCAACATTTAGTTCTTTTAGTGTTGGTTCATTGTCAAGCTCCTCCAAGACAGACAAGCACACAATATTATTTAAGACTTCTTTGGTTATTGTGTTTTCTCTGGAATATAGTTCAGAGTAGTGCTGCACCCAGTGTGCCATCTGCTGCTCACGATCCTGAATGATCTCACCTGAAACAGTCTTTAAGGGTGCAGTTTTCTTATGTATTGGCCCTAAGGCCTGTTTAATTGCATCATACATCCCCTTGATGTTACCTGTATCAGCTGCCATCTGAATCCGAGAACACAGTTGCAGCCAGTAATCGTTAGCACATTTCCTGGCAGTCTACTGGACTTTATTACGAACAGCTCGCAGGGCCTGTAGGTTGCGCTCACTGGGACAAGCTTTATATGCAGTCAAGGCTCTCCTCTTTTCCTCAATAGCTGGCATCAGCTCTTCTGAGTGGGCTTCAAACCAATCTGCTGTCTTTCGAGTCTCCCTGCCGAATACTGATAAAGCAGTGTTATAAACAACATTCTTAAAATGTTCCCAACGTTTAGATGCATTATCTTCAGCAGGGCCAGGAAGAGCTTCCTTGAATACATGGGAGAATTCCTCCACTTTTCCTTGGTTATAGGTCTTACCGGTATCAATTTTTGATCTTCTTTCCTTCTTCAGGTGGTGCAATCTCTTTGTTTTCAGTTTTACTTTGCTATACACCAGGGAGTGGTCTGTGTCACAGTCGGCACTCTGATAACTGCGTGTGATTGCAACGCTAGAGATGCTGGAGCGCCTGACGAGAATCAGGTTGAGCTGATGCCAGTGCTTCGATCTTGGATGTCTCCAAGAGACTTTGCGCTGGGGCTTTGTGTTAAAGAATGTGTTGCTGACACAGAGACCATAATAGCAGAAAAACTCCAGCAGGCGTTGGCCATTTTCGTTCATCTTTCCAATGCCGAACCGACCTAGGCAGGTGGGCCAGGAGTTATAATCAGCTCCAACCCTGGCATTAAAGTCACCGAGGATAGCTATTGGTCTTTTTTCAGGGATTTTCTTGATAGTGGCAGCTAGATCATCATAGAATTTGTCTTTGAGTCCTGCTGGAGATGATAATGTTGGTACATATGCACTGATAAGTGTAACCAACCCTGCTGTAGTGTGTAGTTGCATGGACAGGATTCTCTCACTTCCTACAGCAGGTGGGATAATGAGACCTAGTAAAGTATTTCTAACAGCAAAGCCAACCCCACATTCCCTGGTCTCGTTTAATGATTTTCCCTGCCAGAAGAACGTAAAGTTCCTCTCCTTGACAGATCCAGAGTCAGGTAGCCTTGTCTCTTGGAGAGCAACAATGTCCATCCGCAGTCTGCACAGTTCCCTGTTGATGACAGCTGTCTTTCGTATAGTGTCCATTTCTTGGAGATAGTCTGAACAGCCAGGATTCATTGTCCTAACATTCCATGTGTCATTATCTGTGTAGCTTTTTGTGATCTGTTATATTCATTTTATTTGTACTCTTATTTAGCTTGGTTTACTTAATTTTGCTGAAATATTGTTACACCATTTGGTGTGTGTGTGTGATTGAGATGGTGATTGTGAAAAGCTGATTGTCTTGACTTTGACTGGAGGGGCCACACAGTTGAGGCATGTTTAGCTTCCCTCCAGGTCTCAGTTAATGGCATCCACACTCCAATTTGAGGGAACTTTTAAAAACCAGAAATCCAGAAACATGCAGAGACAAAGACGGAGCAAGACGGCGGATCTCCTGAAGGTACGGGGCAGGTTGGCCCCATCTGTGTGTTCTTTCTTTGGGTGCAGGAAGGAAGATGGAGGAGTTTGCATAACTTGTTGTGGCTGACTGCAGCCAGTTGATAAGCTGCTGGAACATGTCTCAACTCCATGCCTGGCCATGTGCCTGATTGCACAACTATGATGCACCCCAGTGTGTCATGAGTTAGCCATAATGATCTGCAGCAATTTGCCCAAATCTTATGCAAATTCCAAATAGAATCCTGGCTCTTGGCAGCAGAATTATTCGCGGTCCCATCATTTTCTTCTAGTGCCCTTTCAGAAGCTTCCAAGCTCTTCCTTTCTGTGCACGAGGCCCTTTCCACGTGCTTCAACACCCTCTTGTCTTTTGAGTTCAGTTCCTCCCATGCTACTAAAGGGGCTGCAGTTGTACAACACACAGATCCATTAAAAGCTTCCTTGATGGTATTGTCTTCTGATACATAATGCTGCTGAACATTAATCAGGCCCTGTTCTTCGTAAGCCTATTAGAGGATTCTGTGGATTATAGTGCGGCATTAACTTTATCTCTATCGGCTGATGGCAAAAGTTGTGAGAATAACGTAGCCATCGACTCTTCCGCACACACCGTCAGAAGAGCAGCTTTTCTTTCCATCCCATCCAGTTAACAATTATGGGGTGCTTCTGCTGTGACCCCAGTCCTTCCATCAAAAGGCAGCAGTTTTTTTTCTTGGAAACAAAAGAGAGAGAATACATTATAGCACAATTCAAATATATTGGTGTGTGTAAACAAGCAATCCAGGAAAGCCAAAGCAATGTCATGGCTCAAGTTTCAAGTTTCTTGTTTGGATGAAGGAGTCATGGGTTCAAATTCCTCTTTGATCTTGGAAATTAACTGGCGAATGGCAATGGTGCAAACCGCTCAGTGAATATACTCTCATAAACTATGAAAAACCCTTCTGGGTTGCCCCAAGTCAGAAGTGATGTGATGGCGCAGTACACCAAGTAAACAAGATCCCCATGTCAAAGGCAAGCCACGGCAGCTCCTGGCATATTAATGCTGCCAGACAAATCTCTGCCCATATTGATCGCAGCTGCACTCTTCTGGGTCTCTGTGCCAGTGTTTCAAAAGGAGTTCCATGTCAATGGTGGTGGTGGTGGGGACTTGGGTGGAGAGACATCATGGGTCTGGAACCCTGGATCCAGAATGTATGCAATACATCGTTTGACTTAGCACCAAGGACTAGGTGAGAAAAGGAGAGCCCATAGCCCAGCAGATGTTGGTGGACTGCAGCTCCCATCAGCCCCTACTCTGCATTGTCAGTGATGAAAGATGATGGGAATCCCAGACCAAAAGCATCCACAGGGACACACATTTCCCTTTTCGATGGCCTAAGTAAAATCTGTAGTTTGACGCTGTTCAACAAGAATCCAACTGCTATGGATTGTGTTCTAAGCCGCCCAGAGTGGCCAGATGGGCAGGGTATCAGTTTTAATTAATTAATTAATTAAATAATAATAATAATAATAATAATAATAATAATAATGTTGGACTTGGAATAGCAGGAGCTTCATTGCAAGAGCCTAAAGAAAGCTTGGATGCCTGACTAGGCCCCACTTCAGTGGATGTGTAGTTCAGTCCATGAAACCCCTTGCCTGTCAATACAAGAAATAGGGTCTTGCACAGAGTATGCAAACCCTTCCCACTGTTCTCTCTGTGTTGGAGCCTTTAGCAGCCACAGGGGGAAATGCATTCGTTTGTTGTTTTTTCTAGGACCCTTCCAGGATTGTGGGAAGCTACTGGCTGATGTGTTTTCAGACCCAGGAGGGCTAAAGATAAGGAGAGACCGACGCAGAGTGCATGGGCCAAATGCAGGACTCCAAAGGCTGTCCCTAAGCTTGCACTAGATGGGAAAAGCTTGATCGGATTCTAGGATAAAATACCAATTCAATTTCCCTCATTGGGTAGCTTACCCAGGAAAGTTCTTTTATCTGTTCTTACAGATATAAGACCTTTTAAAAAAAATCCGTGAGGTTTTATAAACACCCTTCTCTGTTTAGAATTTTAAATGCAAGAAGTGAAACTGAGGAGAGAACACACGGAAAGGTTTAGAAGGGGTTTTCTGTTTATTATCCGGAATAAGAGCCTGGCAAGAATTGGCAGCCGGCTTACGTCAGATCTTTATGCTTCCTATAATTCTACATGGTTAGAAGGAAGGCATTCTGGGCATACCATCCACCTGTTTGTGGCTATTCTCAGTGTTCTGCCAGACTATAGGAAGGAAGACTAGGAGTGATGATGTTGGGCTCTTCCATAGCATGGGCATCCAGGAACCAACCAGCCAGCCAGCCATGCCAGGCATGTTATGTGAAAACACCTGGAAGGCTTCCTTTCACATCACTGTCTTTGGGCACGAGAAGCAACACCAGCTGCTTCTGTGTAATCGGCCTTCAGCTTTCATAAGATTTCACAGCAAGCTACTTCAAAGGAAAGAGCTGGTTGGGTGCAACAAATGAGGCAGAAGCCAGAGCTCTCCTGAAGCAAAACCCTGTTGCTCAGAATAGGAAATGGCACCATTGAATAAATTGGATTTGTTAAGTCAATATGTTCCATTGATTAAAAGGGATCAACTCTAGCTGCAATTTATTTTAGCATAGTGTGTTATGATAAAAGTAGACACATCTGACTCAGTAGAACTTACAGAGGAGTAGACGTACTCAATCTGCATTGATTCAATTGGCGTGCCCTAGTGCCATTTACTATATTATTAAGCAATTTGACCAGTGTGTACCTCTGATTTGATTGTTGATCCTCTGTGTGCAGTGTTCCCAAACGAAAGTTATTCCCCTGCCTCCCCAGCTGGATCCCCCACTCACTAGCTGGAATCCGCTCCTCTCCTCCTCCTTTTCACCTGTTCGACCAGTTGCCATATATACCTGACATACTCTTCTGGTCATTAGGGGTGCTGAGAAAGGTTTGCCCCATGCACCTTTAACTTGCTTAAGGAGAGAGGGTATAAACCCAAGATGGAGTGGTGGAGCTTAATTACAATTGAGGTCCCCAACATTTTTACAGGATTCTTCAGTTTCAGGTTGTTCTACCTGCAAGTCCATTACTTTGGCTATTTTTAGGATAAGCTGGGAGTAAAAGCAAAATCCTCAGATGGTGATGGGGGTTGATTATCTCCCACATCCGAGTCCAGAGTAGGCACGTTAGGGGGAGAGGATGGAGCTGAGCATTGAGAAGCAGAGTTGGAGTCAGAAAATTCCGATGGAAGAGGTTGGTCCAATGATTCAAGTGAGTCGCATTGGTCTGGAGGAAGGACCTATTGCTTGTAAGAGAAAGGCTGAACCTGTCCCAATGGAGAATGGTGGGAGTAATGTCCCTGATCAGCCACTGCAGGTGTGGGTCCTTTATAAGTTGTTGTAACATGTAGGGACAACTTTCTCGGTACTGTAGCTGGCATCAATGCTGGTTTCAACATGTAGTGCTTGTGCTCTTTCACTGGTGGTTGACGTGGCATGTTGGAGAGTTGTCACTTGGTTTGGTATCAAAGATCAGTTGATTCCCGTCTTGGGGTCCATCATCCAATGAACAGGAGATGACTTCTATATATTCATTCAACATCAATGCTCGGTATGGGTCTGTTGGTATCAACCATCAGGGCATTCTTGATACTGAGGTGGAGGTGATGAGGAAGCAGATGACTCATACTGTAGTAGTATGAGTGCTGCTTAGGTTCTCAGTACCAATGTGGAGCGTAAGTTGTCGGTGTTGGAGATATGTCATGGTAACATGGCAGGTCGAGAAGACAGATCTGCTTGGGATGCCTCTGTTGGTGTTCAGGTGGTAAAGGATTGTAAGCAGCCTCAGCCTCATGGGTTGTTTTGATCCCATGATCAGAGAGGTGGATGGGCTTCTGGAAACTCATGTGATGCCGAGGGAGATCGACTGCAGCGGAGTCTGAGTTTTGCCCAAGTGATGAGCCTAGAGGTTGTACCAGGGCTCTGTAGGTGTGCTTGCACCATAGTGGGTGCCTCGGTGGATGTGCCTCCCCAGCCAAGGGACTGGCTAGATGCCTGAGAGAGTGCCTGAATTTGATGAGAGGGCAAGCCAACCACAACCATTATACCAGATTCCCACGGTATTGAAGTTGAATCGTGAGCCTTGGAGGGGCTCAGTACAGAGTGTGTCAGTTGCGAGTCAGGATTCGATGTTGAGGTTGAAGCCCTTTTCTTTTACTTACTGGAGGTTGATGCTGGGAGTTTAAGCGTCATTGTCAAAGCTCCTGGTGTTTTAGATTTTGAGCAAGTCTTAGGTAGAGGAGGCACTACACGCACCGACACTAGAGGTTTGGCTGATGCCTAGGATCGCTCCACAGGTCTTAAAGATCTCTCCCAACTACGGGCTCAAAGGTGCTCAGTTCATTGCTTGAGAACAGGCTTAGTCAGATTTTAAGCATGTGTGCCTACCGTTTTGCCACTGCTGTATGATTTTTGGATGAACTCTGAGGTATTTTTATAGATGAGGAATGTAAAAGCAATGTAGATCAGTAAAGCTTGTTGAAATAGGCAAGCTGATGTTGGCTGGAATTATTGTGTCACTGAAGCAATTTGTTCCTTGATAGCCTGGTTATATGGTTTCCTTTTGGAATTAACTCTTTTCCCGAGATACAGTAAATGCCAGCTGTGACAAACACAGGCTTCTAATTTATTTCCTAGAGGTCTATAACCTTCTATAGGGCTCTTGTGGGGGGGATGCTCTACCCTCATACTCTTTCTGACCTAACTGTGGGGGCTCAGGATGCATTAAGGCTGAAGAGGTAGTTAAGAGGGTGATATGCTAGCCTTCTTCAAGTACAGTGGACCCTTGTATAACAAACAGCTTGTATAACATAAAATCTGTACAACATAAAAAATTCTGGGAAATTTGCTTAACATAATCACCTTTGGGGAAAATCCGTACAACATAAAAATGGGATTACTCCATTTTCAATGCATTCCTATGGGAATTTGTATAAAGGAAAATTTGCTTAACATAATTTCATTTGGAACAAATTAATTCCTTTATACAAGGTACCACTGTATTTAAAGCCCTGTCTTAAAAGCTGTGCCAAATCTTTCACCTCTCTTCTCCTCGCCCTTTTGCAGGACCACCCTCAACATTGGGCAGAGTAAAGCAGTTGCCTCTGATGGCAAATGCAAGTCAGAGTGAGGTGGCAGCCACATGATGTTGGAGGCTAGAGCTGCGTCCACAAGGCAGCCTGCCCTGATGCCCCCAAGATACTCAGGTGCTTTTGGGTGCAGTGAGGGACTCCTGTCCCCCTTGCCAATGTCAAAGAAAGAGCTGGCTGCCCATCCCATAAAGAGCGGGCTGTCAGTCTTCTTTGTCTCAGGAAGAAAATGTCCCAGGCTTGATTTGCTTTTCTGGCCACAGGGAGATGTGCTCCACCTTCCTTAAAGGTACATTGAGCCCACTTTTTGAGGCAGCCCATAATAACCGAGGTACAATGCACTTTGACAAGGATCCAGTCCATTTAGTAGAAGAGTGGCTGATGTAATACTGCGCTGAATACACTAGGAGTGGCTTCCAACTCTTTCCCATAAATGCCTCGCTTTCCCCAACTTGCTTCAGACTGTGTCACAGCTCATTCCAGCCCCTTTCTTGCTAAGAAAGCAGCCCTGCTGGTGTGCTGCGCCCCCCCCAAGACACACATAGCACTTTGAAAGGATGGCTGTTGCTAATTTGCAAAGTTCCAGCGTCCCTCTGCTCCCCTGCATTGACCTGGTGTTTAAACAGGCATTAAAATTTTTATAGCATTAATTGGCCAGGCTGTGGCACTGTGATCTATTATCTGTGTCATATAATTGGATTTTTTGAAAGTTGGCAGGATCACCCCATTATTCAAACATGCGAATATAAATGCAAAGTTTTGGCTACTACTTGGATTAAATGGACTAGGGACCTATTAAATATTCTCTCAGTTGTGCAAATAATTAAAGTCCTTTCCCTCCAACCCTCACCACAATCTGAGCCTGGATTTGATTGGTATTACTAGAATTTGCTTCATTTTGTGAAGCTAGCGTGCTCCTAACTCTGGCTTGTTCAGTCCTTCCTTCCCTTAACCCATAGAGTCACTGCAGAATTAAACACCCAAGGGACTTCACAGGTTTGCACTGAGTGATGTTAAACAAGAAGGGTGCGCCTTAAGCTCAAGAATCTGCGCCCCTGAGACAATAAAGAGCAGACCATCAGCTCATGCTAGATGTGCTGGCGTGAGTGAAGAGGGTGGTTTCCTTTCTACTATAATAACGAGGACAATGAGCTTCTGATTGGAATTCTCTTTCCACCTTGGCTTCTATTAAATCATTGCAGCAGCTTCCTATTGGCCAGCTGAGTTCTGGCTCGTGCCATCCACATGCCATAGCCAGGGGTAAGTAAGGCTGTACCACTGGAAGCCATCATAGAAACTGGCAAGGGAAAATTAACCCGATGTGCTCTGGATACTCACATTGTCAGAAACTGTTTGGAAGATATTGGGTGTGTGTGTGTGGGGGGGGGGTGCATTGCCAGATCAAAGCTCTCAAGACCACCCAGATTGTGAAGATTTAGTGATAAAATGTCTGCTGCTTTGCATAAATTAATGGCTTCTGTGATGCTACGTGCCTTGAGATGAAAGTATGCGTTTAAATAGTTTGTCTTGGTGGTATACAATACCACCCTTTCCCATTTATAAATTGCTTTGGGGGTATTGGCATGTTAGGACAGGGCCCAAAAAATAGAAATAAAAGGTTTTTAAAAAATATTCCAAAATACAATATGATTGGGCATGATGAATGAGTATTTTGGGAGTTATCGTCCAATACATTTGGAGGTTGCCAAGTTAAGAAGACCTGTTAAATTGCCTGTATTTTTTGGTACTCAAGTTTTGGGTCACATTGCCGCCTCCCTCCTGGGTCACAGTCCTTTGAAAGAGAGCTAGTACAGGTGGGTGATGAGGACCAGATTTCAGAGTGTTGCTTCTTCCGAAGACTCTTTGCTGTGCCTGTTGCCACTTGCGTCTCCAGAGCCAAAAGTGGATTAAGGGTAGGTGCTGCAGCTTCCCTCGGGCAGCAAAGATGCCAACTGCCAAGGCTGGAGTGGCACTGGATTAGCTGGGTGCTGTATTTCCTTCAGTCCCTGATCCCTTCCCTGGCCAAACAGGCTGGGCGGAAGGAGGAATTCCACTTGTCTCCCCCCTCCCATCTCCACCTCCGCAGAGGGACAGAGTCAACACTTCATCCAATACAGCTGATGATGACCTTGAGCCCTACAACTCTAGTCTTCTTAGTCCTGCCATTCAGGCCTTCCTTCAGCAGTCCCACGTCAAGCAGTGTCCTTTCATCCACCTGGGGTGGTGCATCCCTGCCAGCTAGGATCCTGGGAGACACACGCTCTCCCAGGCTCCTCTGGGCTTTGTGGGACAGAGCCAGAAGGCCTGCTGGGGTTGATTAAGGCGACCCCTTCACACAAGTGTACAGAGAAATGAAGCCTAATTCACTTCACTAACCCCCCTCCCCAAATCAAAATCTCCCTTGCTTCCACCCTCCCTTTAAAAATGTTGCATGAGCCTCTTCAAACCTAGAACAATTGCTAGGCAGTGGTTCATTAAAATGCTCCCCCATTGTTGTTGCCTTCAGAGATGACAAGAATTTCACAAAATCTTCATCACCTGAGTGGCAGCTCAGGGAACGTAGTCTCTTTCCTGGAATCATGTTTTTCATTCAGTGACTTTTTGTCATATTTACACTTCTTGCATACAGCAGACAAGCTCCCGGCACAAGTTCCAAAAGAGCAGTGAAACCCTAAATCAAGAAGAAGTGACAGAAAAGGCAGAGTTTGCCAGTAATTTGCCTGATAGCCTGTTTCCAGGAAATGCCTGACGTAACCCTAACCCTGAGCTCAGCATAATACATAAATTAGCCTTTTCATAGAGGAGTGATTGGATCTTGGGATTAACAGGGAGCAACTCCTGTCCTGAGCAAGGGGGATAAAAAGGAGAAAGCTAATATGTTTTGGTTTCATCCATCCGTGCAAAGGGAATGTGTGCCCTCTCTTCTCCTGGGAGAGTTTGCAAATTCCTCTCGCTCCCAAACACACGCTATGGATCTCCCAAGCCAAAACCTATTTCTTGCTGAAAAGAGGTTTGATCTTGAGAGTCAGAGGGGCATCTCACAGTGCCTTAGGGCTATAGAAGAATCTGGGCAGGTTTTGGCTTCTGCCAGAGAATGCTGACTTGGGCTGAGGGGGGCACATGGATGGAAGAGTGAGTCAACCTCCAGCCAGCTACCTGAGCTCAGGAACGAAATTAGGTCCCAAGCAGAGTCTTTCAAGCATGGTGTCATGAGGTTCCTGGTCTAGATCTCTAGCCATTCACTGCATTCACCACCACAAAGCTTTTATGAAAGTGTCTTTCAATTCTCCCTTCTTCCGCCACAGTCATTCTTGGGTTTTGGCTTAAACCACTGAGAAAGTGAACCTGTGGACTGCCAGTAGTTAGTCGTCCTCTCCTCTCCTTCCTCACTACTGGCCATGCCAGCTAGGGTTGAGTGGGAGTTTCAGACCAGTAATGCCTGGTGGAGGCATGTGTTGACCAGCCACGGCTTAAAGGAAGCTCAGGACAATAGGCTGCTGGTGCCAAACCCTCCCTCGCTACTTGGTGCTCATTCCCCTGCCAGCTGTGCACCACTTCTTGCTCAGTGCATTCTTTTGTCTATTCTCATCTGGTAGCAGAATTTGTGCATTACGTGTATGGGAATAATTCAGCGAGCATACCTCATTTAATTATTTTGCGTAGCTCTCTTTGGTGCATTCATATTTATTTTCCCTGGCCAGTTGAGCACAAATAAATACTGATATGTTTACGTGCTCCCCCACCCCTGCTCTTGAGTTTGCATGCACCGCAGTCTAACATTTGCCAGAAGCGCAAGAGAGTTCTGGCTAAGTGAGTTGTTATACATTTATTGGGATGATCTGTTTTTGTAAGTAACACAGCAAACAGTGAAACAGAAGGATTTTTTTAAAAGTAGGATAAAGTAAATGGAATTAAATGCAGAGCTTCCTGTCTTCAATCAACAGTGTGAGCATGTCATCCTAGCAGCAATTTCCTGGTTCCCTAGTTTAATTAAAAACTGAGTTTCCCAGGAAGGAGTCCAGCTCACTACCCCACCCCCATTAAAAATGTATGTTTAGGGAGTTGCTATTGTGTGGGATGAGGCACCAGCTAAAACTAACTGCTGCATGGTCACCCTGACTGATGGGAAAAGAATTATTTGAAGGGGAGAGGGTGGGCTCCCCCGAGACTGGCATGGGCGATGTGTGAGTGTGTGTGTGTGTGTGTGTGTGTGTGCATGCTTTTTGTGTCACTCTCTCTTCTGCAGAGTCACTGAAGACAAAGTGAGGACAGGTTTGGAGGGAAGGAAGGCATAAGGACTGAAGCATTAAGGAGGGAAGGAGAAATGATCTCACGAAAGAAATGACAGTGGGTCAGAAACAAAGCCACTTAATCTGAATAGGACAGCTGAGAGATACATCAACGTGACATTTCATGCAACTCCTAGAGTCTCCCCAAGCTTTCTTGGCCACTGAACATGGAAACGGAGCAAGCATGCTCTCTCTCTCTCTCTCTCTCTCTCTCTTCCAAGATTTCAACCTTGCATACTTTTGGTGTGGAAATCTATTATTGCCTTTTACTTATTACACTTTCAGCTCTTTATTTCTCAAAAGGGGCTCATCCGACTGTGTGTGCTTTCCTCTTTCACCCTTCTTCCCTCATTTTTTACCCTTTTTTTACCTGTTCCTGTTATTGTTGTTGCTGCTGTTACTGTTGTCAAAATAAACACGAAATGTGTTCCC
This sequence comes from Phrynocephalus versicolor, assembly GCA_023846285.1. Classification (NCBI taxonomy): domain Eukaryota; kingdom Metazoa; phylum Chordata; class Lepidosauria; order Squamata; family Agamidae; genus Phrynocephalus; species Phrynocephalus versicolor. Next base: position 32,083,568 of record JAHTLZ010000015.1, on the reverse strand, counting down.
TTCTTTCTGTGCAGGAATCTGAGCATTTTGGAGCACCCATTCCTGAAACAGACTCTCTCTCTCTCTCTCTCTCTCTCTCTCTCTCTCTCTGGTCCTAAGCTGATACTGATTCCTACTTCTCATACCCTTCTTCAAACTGGGTTTATGTAAATAGCCAGCATTAGAAACATATGTGTTTGCTTTTGTATCAGAAAATAAGCTCTCGTTGACGGACTGAACCTTGCGCACCATCATATTTCTTTCCTTTCCCTTTGACCCCTGCCATTGCTGAAGACCCCCCAGTCATTTATGATTCCCTACCCTACCCACCTCTCTTCCTCCAGCAAATGTTCTCTCTGTTTCTCTCAGCGAGAACCCTCCATTCCATTCTCTATCAGCTGTGCTGATTTCAGAATCTTTTTCTTCCAGTGTCCTCTGGGCTTCTTTCAGAGTTCTGACAGGCAACAGGTGCTGTGGAGTGGCAGCAAAGTGATGGAGGAGACAGCTCTGCGCTAAACACCATTGTTGTTCATCATCTAAACTAGGCTGCTGCCGCTGCTGCTTCCAGACATAGGGAAGAGTGCTGTCCCAATCCAGTACTGAAGGAAGTTTCAGTTGTTATTGGTAGGGACTGTAGCTTACTTTTGCCCTAGGGAGGCAAATACCAGGAGTTGGCCCTGTCTGGTATGCACTGGCCCTTTTAGAAATGAAAGGGTGCTTTGTGAGGTTGAATGGTCTTTTCTTGTTGACACCTCACCAACAACAACCATGGTGGTAAGGCATATTATACTTCCTTTACTTTGAAAATTGATCCACAACCCTTGTTGGATGCTCTGTTTGCTGAATTTGCCCAGTTCTTTCAACAGATGCATGAAGTTAACGGGTTGCTAACTAAAGGTGCTTTTACATGACCCCTAAGATCCGCTGGCAACTTAAATTCGGACTGGAGACCTTGGGGGTTTGCTCCTCTTGCTGTGTTCCCACCCCTCTGCACTCCCTTGCTCCTGTCTGCCTGAGGGGCGGGAGGAAAAAAGGGAGAAAAGAATGCAGGCTCACCTCCACTCTGCCTTCCGGAGCTGCCCTGGGAAGTATTCCAGTCTCTTAAAGGGGTGGGGGGGGGGAAACAAAAACAGAATGCGGGGAGAGCCCGACACTGCTTTGCAATCCACATCAGAAATTTTTCAGTTGCAGAGACCAGGTACTTGGAAAATGCACTGGGACGCGCTTAGGTGGGCGTTGTCGTACGTAAATTTTTTTTTAAGTCCAGAGCTGGTGGGAAAACAATTTTAAGCTCTGCATCTGGGAGCCCTTTGCCTCGGATTTTAGGGGTCGTGTAAAAGCGCCCCAAGTCTCTAATCCTATGGATCCTTACGTGGGAAGAAATGACATGGGGTTCAATGGAATTTACCGCTGAGTAAACATGCATAGGAGCAGTTAGTACATTTGTTAAAGCTATGGCAGACAATTTGCTGCACCCCCCAAAAAATGTTTCACTGGTTGATATATGCCGCCAAATCACTTCTGACTTATGGCAATCCTTACAAGGGTTTTCAAGATATATGAGATGTCAAAGAAATGGTTTACTCTTGTCACCCACCAGTGGATTTCTCTATTTGAGTGTGGATTTGAATCCAAGTCACCCAAAACCTAGCCTGACTCCCTGTCAACTCACTACACAATAGCTTTCCAATGTAATTGCAGTTTTGACTATAGTTGCCATAATCCCTCACCACTGACCATGTTCACACTGTACAGCAGGTCAGCCACATTTGCTCTCAAGCCGAAAGGGAGGCACTGCTGTGATTCCTTCCAGGAGCAAGTGGACAAGAAGAGAACCCAAGGGGTGGGGGAGGTCTTCTACTCCAGTCAAGGCTACCCCCACCAAGCCTCTTTGTCGATGGAAGGCACTCCCCTTAAAGATATTTCAAGAATGCCTTTTGGCTCCTAGGGAATCCAATGCCAACAGGATTGCTTTGGAGTAGGGAGGCTTCCAGAGACTCCTTACCCTCCATTTCAATCTCTTTGAAACGCTTTAGATCAGCACGTTGGACAGCTCCCAACCCGGAGCTCCCACTCCTAATTCCAGAGAGATCCCCCCCTTTAGCCCTTCGCTCCCCGCACCCACCGCCCCCCCCAGCCTGAGCAAGACGGCCTGTCCGCCGACCCTGCCCCGCCCACCTCCGCGCCCTCTCCCTTCCTTTCCGAGTCCCCCCAACCCCCCCCCGCAGCCCCGCTGCCCACAGTGAAGATGGCGGGGGCGGGGGCTTCAGCCGCCTACGCTAGGCAGGTGGGCGCTACCATGGCAGAGCGGCAGGAGGGGAGTCGGGGGAGGGAGGGAGGGAGGGCGGAGCGGACCATCGGGGCAGCCGGGAGCCATGTTTGGGCTGCGGGAGGGGGCGGGGAGGAGGAGGAGGAGGAAGAAGAGGAGGAGGAGGGCGCCGCCGCCGCCTGCGCTGCTTTTGCCGCCGCCGCCGCCAGGACGGAGGCAACAGGCCCGCGGGGAAGGCAGCCGCCGCCGCCGCCGCCGCTGCTGCTTCTAGATCGATGGTGGTGGCGGCGGCGGCGCAGGCGGAGAAGGGGCCAGAGCCAGAGGCGAGGCGGGGCCGGGGCAGCGCCAGGCCCCGCCGGTAGCCGGGCGAGGGGGTGGGCGGGGAAGGGGCCGACGGACCATGGCTGGAGCGCTGCCGCTGCAGGGGCGCCACCCGTCGTCGCCGGGACCGGCGCGCCGCCCTCCTGGCCAGGGCTGCCGCCGCCACCGCCGTCTCCTCCGCCTCCCCCAGGGGCTGCCGCCGTGCGTGCTCCTTCTTCTCCTCCCTTTGTTTCCCTTCAGCCTCGGGGAGCCGGCGGAGAGAGCGGGCTCGGGCTGCCCCCGGCGGGCTGAGCCGGCAGGGCCGAGCCGGGGGCTGCCTTGCCTGGCTCTCCTTGGGGCCCCGTGCGGAGCCTCCCTCGCCCACGGTGCCCGAGGGGGCCCCTGGCGCTGCCCGGCTCCCCCGCCGCCTCGCCTGCCCGAGCACGGGGGCAGCCCGCCTTCTCCGGCTGGACCCGGGATCTCGCCGTGGCAGGAGGAGGAGAAGAGGAGGAGGCGGAGGGGGTGGTGGCTGCACCGGACTGGGTCCAGCCCGGCAGGCCCTCGGAGCGAGTGGGGCAGCGGCGGCGGCGGCTCCTGCTGCTGCTTGTGGATTATAAATGCTTCCGCGCTTCTTCCGGATCGCTACCCGAGCCCGGCGGCGGGGAGCCGTGCCATCCCTCCTTGTGGCCGCTGGATTCCCTGGGAATGTAGCCTGAGGCTCGACGGCGCGGATCCGGAGCTTCCAGGCGCCTTCTTCAGTTGTTCCGAGCCCAGCCCCGAGAAGGGGCCGGAGAAGGTGGACAATGGAGTGTCGTCGGAGGAGAAGCGCCGGACAGCCCCAACCCCACCCCTGCTAAGCGCTTCGCCCTTTCTGGACGCCTCTGTCCCTGAAACCTGGAGCTGCCAAGTCTGCTTCTGTGTCAAGCGATTTCACAGTGTTTGTAAGTGCGATCTCCCGATCTGCGAGCGTCCGGGCACAAGAGTGACACCGCCAGCAGGGAAGCCTGGAGCGCCTTTGGGGTGCCCGAGGATGCGACCCGCTGCTTTTTCCTGTCCCCGCGCCCATCCCCCTTTGTGTGGGTGGCTCACCCTTTTCACCTGCCTTCGGCTCGGCGCCGGGCAACCCATGCCTTCCGGAGCTTCCCTCCAAGACCTCTGCTGGCCCGAGCCCTGCTCTGGGCGAGCGTGGCCCGGGGCCGTTTCAGCACCACCGGCGCCTCGGACAGCTCCCGGCACGGAGGCATTGCGGAGGCGGCCTCCTGCCAGCATTTCCTTGCCTCCGTTTGACTCTACTACCAAAGGCTGTTTACAAACTCTTTGTTTTGACGTGGATTTTAAGAGCCCATCCACTCCGGGATTCCTTTCCCGTCTGCCACGAAAACCTACCCATTCACCTATGCGGACTGAGCTGACACCTTCCTTATGTGCCAACAAAAGGAGGCGAAGAGAAGGGCCCCTGCCCGCCTTGCTGAGGACTCAGAGGGCAGCCAATCGCCACCCCCTCTTCCCTCAATATAACTACCAGGTCCAAGTGGCTGAAAACCAGCCACCGGGGACTCCTGTGATCACAATAGCAGCACAAGACCCAGACGCAGGGGAAGCCGGGAGGCTGCTCTATTCCATGGATGCCCTGATGAACAGCAGGTCTCTGGAGTTGTTTAACATCGATTCCCAAAATGGCCTCATCAGCACCACTGAAGTGCTGGACAGGGAAAATATGGACCTGCACTACTTCCGAGTGACTGCTGTGGACCACGGGCTTCCCCGTCTTTCTGCCACCACCATGGTTGCTATCACAGTGGCAGACAGAAATGACCACAACCCGGTCTTTGAACAGAATGAGTACCGAGAAACCATCCGAGAAAATGTGGAAGAAGGCTACCCCATCTTGCAGCTGAGGGCCACCGATGTGGACTCACCACCCAATGCCAACATCCGGTATCGTTTTGTAAACGAACAGGCAGCCCACTCCGTCTTTGAGATTGATTCGCGATCTGGTCTGATCACCACCAGTGGCCAGGTGGACAGGGAGAAGATGGAGAAATATTCCTTGGTGGTGGAGGCGAATGATCAAGGTAAGGAACCCGGCCCTCGATCGGCCACCGTGAGAGTCTACATCACTGTCCTTGATGAGAATGATAATGTCCCCCAGTTCAGCGAGAAGCGGTATATTGTCCAGGTCAGAGAGGATATAAGGCCTCACTCAGAGATCCTGAGGGTGACTGCCACTGACTTGGACAAAGACAACAATGCTTTGGTTCATTATAACATAATCAGTGGGAACAGTAGAGGCCAGTTTTCTATTGACAGCGTGACTGGGGAAATCCAAGTGGTGGCTTCTTTGGATTTTGAAGTTGAGCGAGAATACGCCCTGAGAGTACGTGCCCAGGATGCAGGGCGGCCACCCCTGTCCAACAACACAGGCATGGTAAGCATCCAAGTGGTAGACATTAATGACCATGCTCCCATCTTTGTCAGCACACCCTTTCAAATATCTGTCTTGGAAAACGCCCCCTTTGGCCATTCAATGATCCACATTCAAGCTGTGGATGCAGATTATGGAGAGAATGCCCGCCTGGAATACAAACTTACTGGGGTCTCATCTGACACCCCCTTTGTGGTGAACAGTGCCACAGGCTGGATTACCGTGAGTGGCCCTTTAGACCGGGAAACTGTGGAGCACTATTTCTTTGGGGTCGAGGCCCGTGATCATGGCTCGCCCCCTCTTTCTGCTTCTGCTAGTGTTACCATAACTGTCATGGATGTCAATGACAACCGACCTGAATTCACCCAGAAAGAATATTTCATCCGTCTCAATGAAGATGCTGCTGTGGGCACTAATGTCCTCAGTGTCACAGCCGTTGACAGGGACATCAACAGTGCCATCAGCTACCAGATCACAGGAGGGAACACTCGGAACCGTTTTGCCATCAGTACTCAGGGGGGAGTGGGGCTGATCACTCTCTCTTTGCCTCTGGATTACAAGCAGGAGAGGCGCTTTGTGCTCACCATTACTGCCTCTGACCGGACACTGCATGACAACTGCCATGTTCATATCAACATTACTGATGCCAACACCCACAGGCCCGTATTCCAAAGTGCTCATTACTCAGTAAGTGTGAATGAGGATCGCCCTGTAGGCAACACAGTGGTCGTGATCAGCGCCACGGATGACGATGTAGGGG
>JAHTLZ010000015.1:32056002-32072960 GCA_023846285.1 Phrynocephalus versicolor | reverse complement strand
ATACATACATACATACATACATACATACATACATACATACATACATACATACATACATACATACATACATAAAAAGGCTAAAGGAGCTCAGGCAGGCAAAGGGAATCAGGGATAGGGAAATAAGCTCTCCCTGGGGGAAGGGGGTAATTTCAGGCAGTGGGGAAGGAAAAGGTTCAGCTTGAGGCCTTTTCTTGGCTCCCCTGCTAGGGGTGGGGAGATTTAGACCACTCAATTAAAGAACAGCCAGTTACTGCAAGGTCTGCATTTTATTTGAATGTGTTTTTTTTTTTTAAGCATGCTATTGTTCCTTACCTTCTGTGCTCATTTGATACCTTCTAAACACAGGCGTCCATGTCTGAAATCAGTGCACAATTAGTCAGGTCTAAAAGGGCTAAGGAAACAGATCTTAACGGATGGAGATCCAGGGCTCAGGATTACCTGGCTATTCTTCAAATAGGTCATGGGTTCATAGGACATGATCAGCAGCAGGGTTTGGGTTTTGTTTTGTTTTTTTAAAAAGCAGAATTGGTCAGAGTGTCAGCCCTTGAGCTTCCTGCCTTTTTGGGCGAGGATTTCTCATCCCATGAAACTGTCACAGAGGCATTGCTGGGTGTTGGCAAAGAGGGGCACCCCCTGCTTGCTCCCCCATCCTTTCTCCTTGCTCCTAGCCTTTGGGGTACCAATGTGGAGCAGACCCAAGACACAAATGTCATCACACTGGGCAGTGAGGCCTGGCACCAGCTCATAAAGGGTGGAGAGGGTTGCCCAGGCCATCCAACAATTCCTTATTATTTTGATTTGTATTAAAACCCCATGTAATACAAATCAAAATTGTTCTTCCTCAATTGTTCTTGCCCTTAGTTTGTCTCCCAGAGAGACATATCAATCACCTGAGATTTCAGCTATCCTTCTGAGACCTGGCAACTTCACAGGCCAGCTTTCTCTAACCCTATACGTTCCCATCATCTCCATGTTATGTGTCCACTGTCCAGTGGCTGACAGACATCTAGAACTGGCTTCTACCTCAAGAGGTGGCGAGTGCTCCAACTCTGGAGACATTCACGAGAAATCTTGACAACTACTTGGCAAATATCCTACGATTTGTATTCCTGCTCGAGCAGAAGGGGTGGACCTAATGGCCTTATAGGACCCTTCCAACTTTATGATTCTAAGATCCTTGAACTAGGCTCCTGTCTAGCTGCATGCAGCTGCAATCTCTGGGGCTTGGATGCTCACTTCCACACTCCTTCCATTTCTCCTCTTGTACAAGAGTCCAATGGTGCTTAGAGACCCTGCTATACCCTTATCCATAAGAAACAGCATATCCAACCACTCTGGAAACAGTAAAATGAACATCCCAACCGAGCTGCACATCTCTATACAGATTTCCCATATGTTACAGCTGTAAAGCATTTGCATTCAATTATTAAATTTAATTATAATGAAAAGACCTTAGTAACTGCCATGCAAGCTGGACAGTCATTTTATTAGCTTAACGAATTGTAAAGTAAATATTTTCTAAAGGGTAGTCATGCTAATCTGTTGTGGCAAAATCCTTAAAAATGTAACATTTATTGTAGCCTGAACTTTCCTGGACTGTGGTCCACTTCATTAGAGGCATTAAGAGTTACACTGAACTGCAGGTATGTGTATAGTACACACAATTATGCTGAGAGGCTGTAGACACTCAGTTCAGCAAGAAGTGTGTATTCATATTGCATCCAGCCACTGCCAGTTTCTATCAAAGGAGATTGTCTTTAATTCTATACATGGAGGAAGAAAAGCGAGGCGTGTAATTCAGTGTTATCTCACAGGTATAGACTTTGTCAAACCAAGGATAAGGAGAGACGATCCGTATCATACTAATAGGTTTGACTCAAACTTTATGTTCCTGTGATCAAAATTATTCATCCCAAAGGGAAGTGAATATGAATAAATTAGGAGAATTTCCTGGAGTGGGGAGGACAAGATGCGTCCCAGATTCTTCAATTATCTCTGTGAAAATCCTCATGTCAAAACAAGGAGTGTTGAGGCGGTAGCTGGTGCCATAGAGACAGGAAGTGCTGCAGATGCCTGTGGCTTGGCAAATTAATTCTGGGGATACAAAGCCAAGCAGCTGACATGGCAGGGAGATCCATGTCTCTCACTTGAAGGGCCAGGTGACATGCTAGGAGGGACATGGGTCTGTCACAGGAAGGAGCAGATCTGTAGGGAGTCTCCCCACACACCCCACTATAAGGTCTAGTGCAGCTTGCTTACCGACCTGTTGCCCTGTTGCATGCCCCTGTCTCTCTCCTACATACACACACTCCCATCCGCGAGGGACCACGAGAGGGGCCAGGGACGAAATAAAGCAAACCACAGTGTTCTGCTTATATACCATCCCATAGCGCTTCAAGCACTCTCTGGGCAGTTTACAGTTTTTTTTTTTAATTATGCAGGCTACACATTGTCCCCCGCCCCCCAGCATGCTGGGTAATCATTTTACCAACCTCAGAATGATGGAAGGCTGAGTGAACTTTGAGCCTGTTACCTGGGACTGAACCCCAGGTTGTGAGCACAGTTTTACCTGCAATACAGGGCATTTAACCACTAGAGTAATGACACTGATATGGGGGAACAGAGTATCAGGGGCTCAAGACCGAACTCTCCCTTGGGCAATCATCTTGTGTTTCTTTCAAAGGAGAGTTGCGCCGCCTGCTTTCCTATTGGAATGTGCCAAAACATAAAAGCAGACCATATTGTATACAACAAGATATAACAAGCGCATGAAATGTGTTGATGGGTAGCTATTTTAACACAAACAGGTTACCAAGCCCTCCTACACCTCAGAACGCATGCTTTTTCTCTTCCTTAATCTAGTTCATTAATGCTTGCTGGGGTGCAAAAATGAGATATTAGGTCTGATCAGACAGGTCTTTGATCAGAGGGGTACCTGTGCTGGATATGACAAGCCTCTGAATTAAGAAGTGAGTGCCCAGATTTATAGCTAAAATGGAGGCCTCTGGTTTTTCCAACCACATGTTTTCCCTGTCAGGCATGCTAGTTCACCGCCAGGTTGCTGCTATTTATCATGCTCATGTGGTAGGACTAGGGACATTTCATGCAGCTATTCTGCATGCAAGAATTACGCCAGCTCCATTCTGATCTCTGCTATGCTAAACCTGGGGACGATGAAAGGGAACCCTTATGCATTGCGAAACACAGACTGCACATGCTCCAGGGAGCCCTGGCGATGTTCCCCTAGCGTGTGTCAGAATTTGAAGCTGCGAAGCTGCCTGTCACATTTCACATGCTCACACAGCAGTAAGCACAATTGCCTTCTCAAGTGTAAAAAACATCTACTCCTGTTGAAGATACTTGGCCTTGGGGTGCAGCGAGCGTACAAAGAGAACAGCCAAACCTCCTTAGCTACTCCTATGTCTGTGGCTTGGCAAACTAATTCTGGGAATACAAAGCCAAGTAACTGACATGGGTGTTGGAGTACCAAACAGAACTCTTTGCATTTCTAGTGCGGTGTAGTGGATAGACAATTAGACTCAGACTGAGGGGGCCTGGGTTCAAATTCCAGGTTGGCAAAGACAATTCATTGGGGAATGGCAACAGTGACCCAAAAGGGATTTTAAGATGTTTAAAGTTCTATAAGTCAAAATTGACATGATATTATGTAACAAACAACTGAGTCTGTGTACCTTCATCAAGTCCAAAGAATGATGTTATCCTGAGTTGGCAGTTATGAGTATACATGTGTATAGAAAGAAGAAGAAGATGTAAGCTTTGAGGACACAAGGGAATGGGACAAAAGCAACACAGACAGTGTCTGTGAAGATTCTCAGTCATCCAGGTGAGGTTATTACGGGAGTTGAGTCGTAGCAACTGGACTTCTTTTCTTGTGAGATTGAAATGTTTCACTACTCATCCAAGCAGCTTCGTTCGTCATCTTACAGAGCTGCTTGGATGAGTAGAGAAACATTTCAATCTCACAAGAAAAGAAGTCCAGTTGTCATGACTCAACTTCCAAATACAGACAGTGATAATCATGGTAAACATAAAATAGTCATGGATAGAGATGGGCACGAATCGAAAAAATGACGTTTTGGTTTTTCATTTTTCATTACAGGTCCGTTTCGGTTCGTTTTTGTTTTTCGTGAATTTTTTGAAAAAAAATCATTTCGTTTTTTCATTTTTCGTTTTTACCCGCTTTTTGCGTGACTTAAAGCATTTCCACACGTGGACATCCCCCAACGCCCCAGGCCAAAGGGAAAACACTAACAGAAATGATGCTGGCAGAGACATGGTATAGACAAGGTACGCAGGGAGGCTGCAAAGGCAGTGGCAGGTGTTGCCCAGGGTGTAAGGCAGCTGCAGAGTGACTGCACTGCAGGGCAGGGGAGGGTACTCACCAAGAGGTACGCACGCACACAGGGAGGCTGCAAGAGAAATCTCTTCTTTCTCTCCCCTAAGAGCCAGGCTGCCGCCAGCAGGAACACAGAGACACACACCTGCTTGGCTGGCCTAAAGTAATGAGTCACAGAGACAGCAATCCCACCCCAACTCCCACCACAGACTGCAAAGAGGACGGGGGGCTGCCAAAGCTTTTTATGCCCTCTGTGGCTGCCACACCTACCCAGTCTGCAACCTGGGCATGCTATTGGTTGAAATTGTCCAAGAATTTACATGATCCCATCACATGGCTTGCATCCATCTTGTGGCTGGAATCCATTTTGTGTCATCCTTAAAGGGAAAAGAAAAAAATACATTGCGATGGGAGAAAGACAAAAACAAACGTTTTAAGGACCCCAAACCCCTGGTAGGTAATAATGTCAAATAATTATTCCTGCGTTTTTACGGATGTTCGGGGCGTTTTAATACCCAAGAAATCAATATTAGGCATCTGGGAGCCATTTTGGGTCGATGTCCCCTAACTCCCCTTAAAGGAAAAAAAAAATACAGCGATCTAAGAAAAGACATAAATGCACGTTTTAAGGGCCCCAACCCCCCTTGTAGGTGTTACCAGGCAGAATAAATAATCCTCGCTGGGTTTTTACGGATATTCAGGACGTTTTTAACATTTAAAAACAGCTCATTTCATTGTGTGTCGCCATTAACGAAAACAAAATATAACAAACCTAATTTTTGTGGTTCTGTTAGGTTCGTTCCAATTTCATCGCAATTTTTGTTATTCGTTTCGTTACGTAACAAAACGAATAACGAATAATGGAACCAAAACTTTTTTTCGTTTCGTGCCCATCTCTAGTCATGGAGGCTATTTAACATTGCTGATAAGCAAGCTGACTTTGATGAGTTAATTAACACCTATAGTGAAATAAAAATATATAATTCCAGCTCCCATGGCATAGATGATAGAATTTATCTACTTGGTAAGTATCAATGCAGAAGTTTCACATCAGATTCTCTCTTAAAAGTTTCTTTTTAACATTAGCCTCAGCACATTCTGGGCAAGCGAAACATTCTTCTACTGGGGCTTTTCTGCATTCTGCCTCTGCTGCTTTCACATTTCCATCTAGTTACTGTAGTCTTTTGCAAGGAGACTGACCTACTTGTCCTGTATGGAACACACAAAGACATTGCTGGGATATGCCGACTGATATGTCGAGTCGGAAGATGAACAAAAGGCTGTGTCTTTTATGTTTCAGCTGGTATTAATAAGCCTTGTGATACTGTTGCCTGAGTTGACGGGGAAACATAATTGGCATCTGGAAGTGTTGCAGGATCTGGTGCCTGTGTCTGCATCTCTGTTAAGTGGCTTGTTGTGGAAGTGGATATTATTCCCCATTAAAGAACTGTCTGTAAAGCGAGGCAGGCCTAAGTGCCCAGCTAAATGGGCAAAGGAGACCCTGCCCCCACCTCAACTTTGTGTTATGCCTCACCATCTCATTCCTGTTTATATCCCTACCCAGAAATTGGAGGTGCAGAGCCTTGCTTGATCTACCGTCTTAGAATCTCTGGCTGTGGATAAAGGAGAGGGGAAGGGAGGAAGCCATATTGTCCTTAGATCCAACCCATTTGGCGGCTCTGTCTATCACCCCATAAACTCAAAGGGGCACCAGCCACTGCGGAAGACGGCAACGACCTGTCACTTTCTCTTCTAGGTTGTTTTCAGTTGCAGACAACGCCAGGGTACCAATATTCCTCAGTAATATGCTTTTTCACATCAGAGTGGATAATGTAGCCTCACGAAAGCCTGATATAGAGCCTGGTTGTGAGGCCCTGCCTTACAACAGTTACAAACAATTCTGTCGCATGCTTTTGCTGTAGACTAGTGTTTTCTAATCTTGCATCCCCAGATGTTCTTCAACTAAAGCTCCCAGAAATCCTGGCCAGCATAGCTAGTGGTGAAAGCTTCTGGGATTTTTTTTAAATCCAAGAATATGTTGGAACCCAGGGTTAGGAACCATTGCTACAAACTGCAACAGCTGATGTTCACTATGTAACCACCTGGCAGTGTCTAAGATGTATGTGTGATCTAAACCAGTGGGATGGAAATTGTTGGATGACCTGGAGAAATTTCTCAAGTCTTACCTGCCTGGGAATCCAGGAGTAAAGATGGCATGCATATATAGCTCGGTCCCACGTCCCTTTAAAAGCAGTTTAAATTACTAAATAAACCGAGTCCAAAAATGCTGTCCCCAGGGCCACTGGGCTTTTTGAAAAAAGGAAAAAAGAAAAAAGAAAACATAGTAATGATCCCTTAAGCAAGGTTCCTGTGACTCACCTACGAGGTAGAGAATTTTTTGCCTCGCTTTGAAAATCCAGCTTTTAAGGAGGCAGATGACATGGGACAACGCTGATGATCTGGGTTTCTTTTTCTTTCTTTTTTTGGCTATTCCTGGGGCCGATGGGCTGTGTTTTTTTTTTTTAATTTATTTTCACCTTCGGAGAAACATGAAGCTCTATCCGGTCCTACAAGCATTAATTTCCCCCAGCAAAGTGGTCCGTTTTTTCAAATACTAGTGCCACCTGCTGGCCAAGGGGGCTGAGCTGCACTTTAAAATAAAACAACCAGCTTTTTACGTGAGAACTCTTGTCTCACATTTAAATCACGTGATGGGAGGAAGAGGAAAAGCTGGACCTTCAGAAGATCAGGATCAAAACCCAGGTGTGACCACAGCCATTATGATGAAGGAAAGGCTTGGGAGAAAAGTCATTCCAAGCCAGCTCTGAAAATAACTTTCAGCTACAGTATATGATCTACAGTATATGATGTCTCGTGAATTCCATCATATCCTGGAACAGTTTGTGTCAACGAAAGTGGAAATCACGATGAGTTCTCAGGGTTTAACGGTGAACAAGAGTGCTATGGGTTACATGAGGGATCACAAGGAAGCTGCTTCATGGATCAGCTTAGTCTTGTCTGTGCTGACTAAACTAAACTGGACTACCAACTGTTCCCGAGGACTGCTACATCCAGCCCTCTTTGAGTTGAATATGGAGTGAGTTGAAGTTCAAGTGGAAATTTATCTTTAAACATCTGGAATTCACAAGACATCATATACTGTATATCTTGATGCACCAGCAAGAGTGACCTTTGGGCAGATGGGTAGAATGGATGAATGAATGAATGAATGAAATATTTGCTATCAGTGTTTTTAAAAATATTGCCTATTTCTCCACTGAAGTAAAACAAATTATCCCAAGCCTGCATTCACCCTCTGTTTAATGCCAGATGTTTCTCTGGAGGGGATCCATTTTTGAGTTTGCTCCTTGTAGGTCTGCTGGAGCTCCAGGCTAGTCATTTTTTGGATGTTATGCAAGTTGAATTTATTGAGGTTAGTTGTTAATTAACCGTTTTGTAGTGGTCTTAGACTGTATGTTTTAATCTTGGTATTTAAAGATTTCAAGGCAAGAAACACTTTAATTAAATTAGTACTAATGCATTGTAAAAGCCAAATTTGACCTGATTTGCAAAATTACTTAATTCCCCCATGTGGTCATCAGGAGCTTTGAAAAGCTAAGGATGCTTTGCAGAATTAGGAGAAAGAAAACAAACAAATAAGAATTTTCTTCACATTGCTTTGGGGTTTTTTCTCCCTCCCTCCCTCCCTGTTTCTTTGATATTGTATCCAGCAATTAATTTAGGAGTGTATTTATTCAGAAATAAGTGCCACTGAGCACATGTCTCAAAGTCTAATCTATTCCTTCTGTTTATGCCACAGTTTGTTGTGTACAGTAAACCCCCGGCAATTGCGGGGGTTAGGGACCCACCCCACCCGCGATCCATGAAAATCCGCGATATGCGGAAGTGGGTGGGGGGGCCTGGGGGCGGGGGGCTCACAAAAGCCTCGGAGGAGTGGGGGGACGGCGTGGAGCGACCCGATCACCCCCGCTGCCACCCCATGGCTCCGAGGCCCTCCGGAGGCGCCCGGGGCAGCTGCGGAGGGGGACGCCGTCCCTCCGCGCACCTGCCCTGCGCGGCTCGGAGGCCCTCCGGAGGCGCCCGGGGCGGCTGTGGAGGGGGATGCCATCCCTTCCCGCACCTACCCCAGGCGGCTCGGAGGCACTTTGGAAGCGCCTGGGGCGGCTGCAGATGGGGACGCCATCCCTCCCCACACCCGCCCTGGGCGGCTTGGAGGTCCTCCGGAGGCACCCGGGAGGGCTGTACAGAGGGACGCCCTCCCTCCCCGCAGCCCTCCCACGCGGCTGGGAGGCCCTCCCCGTCCCTCCCCGCCGCCCCCCGCGGCTCCAAGGCCTTTCGGGCTTCTCGGAGATGCGGGGGTATGGCGCACTGAGCGACCAGATGCCCCCCCCCCGCGGTGCAGGTACTGCGATCCCACAATATAGTGGGACCTGAACCACGAAATGACGGGGGGTTACTGTATGACATTTTACAGCATATGACCCTATGCAAGCAGGTATCTCAGAATCTAGGTTTGGAAATTATTCAATCGTAAACAAAACAGACTATTGTGCATTGTGGAAGTGGAAGGAGCAGAGATAATTCTGACCAATGAGTTTTGTTCCCCATAGTGTGTGTAAGATTGCAACTTGAGTGCACAAAATATTGAGAATTGAATTGTATCTTCATTCCCTTACACTCACACCTGAGAATCATTGGCCTCTATTTATGGTGTGAATTGTTCATATCAGCCGGGCAAACATTATTATGTGCATTTGGTGATGTATAGGGCAAAGCTCTGAGCCATAGTGGTGTTGGTGAGTAGCAGAGTTTAGGGCAGTTAACATCAGCTAACCTGTTGCTAACCTCATTCTGAAGTCAAGCTATAGCACTGTAATATGAATCCCTACACAGCTAAGTGCACCCTGGAGGGTTTTTGCTACTAGAAAGCCAATATGGATGGTCCTACATTAGGGACCAATTTGTTCCATCCACTTGGGCAGAAATTCATGGCTGTAGCTTCCCTTTTCAGGATCAGATCTTCTTTCATGCATTTCTTGATGGCCCTGGGAAAAGCAGTCAAGTCAACAATGTTATTCCCCAGCAAATGACAGATAAAAATACCAGCTAGCCAAGTCCGAAATCAACTCTAATTCAGTGGGAGTCTTGTCCTAACATTTGTGTGGACTAGCTCACTTTTCTCCTGTTTGTATCCACAAAACAATGCTGAACAACATGGTCTACCTCCATTTCCCTAAATGTGGTACAGTATATCTGTTTCCCTGACAGTATGTCTTTAGCAGCGCATGGATACCAAACAGCTACACTACATATCGGTTGCTAGTCAGTTATCTGCTCTCAGCCTGTATAGATTGCATCAGACATGACAGAAAGGGTTCTGCTTATATACCACCCCATACCACTTCAAGTAGTCTCTGGGCAGTTTACAGTTTTTTAATTACACTATGCAGAAGACTCCAAACACCTGCTTCTGGTCTGGCAGTACTTTGCTTCCTCATAATGTGCAGCTCTCTGCTGGATAGTCCTCTGGTACAGAGGCCAATTGCAGTGGCATTGTTGTTTGCTTTGTTAGAAGGCCATGTGTTAGAGTGTCTCTCGGATGGATACTGCATCAACCTGGTTCTTTGTTAATGTTTTTACACGTCCTCTACAGTTTGGAACTTAAGACTACCTTATGCAGTTTCCTCCATAAAGATCCTTTGTTGCGCAGTGGTGTAAATGGCAGCTGCTTTCCTGGATAGTTGCCTGTTTCTGAAGTCTTTTAAAGATCCTCTTTGCTGGTCCTCCTGATACTAATAGCAAAATGCTCCCTCCAATCCTTTCTTGCACCACCACCCCGGTTATCAATTTGCAGGCTTGTGTTCCTTTTCATTTTCCTGTTGGACCACATCTTCCTGTTCCGGAAGAGAAGTGTTTTTCTGTAATGCGATCATTGAAATATCTTGTTAAATTTCCTTAGATGTTGGGCTACCTCTCCTACCTTGTGATTTCTGGTTTGTGTGAGAAGACTGGGTTGGACATGGTCACACTAATATTTAAATGAAAACTAAGTCTGATTTCCACTCTTTCCATTGTTTAAAAAAGGACTCCTATCTCATACTAGGCTGGCTCTAGAGGCCATCCCGTAGAATTAAATCCACAATTGTTTCTCTTTTGGTCAGGTCTATGACTCGCTTTTAAAGGGCACAGTCTTTTAGAGCAGTGGTAATCTTGAGTAACCCAGGCGTTCTTGGACTGCAATTCCTTAGGCTTGGCGATCATTTGCCTGGGGAAAGGAGGAGAGGGAAGCATGCAACAGAGTTGCTGCTTGGAGGGGAATCCCATTGTCTGCTTCCCTCTCCTCCTTTCCCTGGGCTACCGATCGGCAAGCCTTAGCCAGGGAAAAGGAAGAGGAGGAAGCGTGTTACGGAGGTATGCTTGGAAAAACATTGCGTGCTTGGCACTATCCAGGCGCTGTGCGGTTTGCACAGGAGAGCCTTAACTGGAAAGGAGACCCAGAAAGAGGGCATGAGAAGGAGAGACCCTTCTTCCCCTCCCCCACTGTTCCCCAGAGGATCTGCCCCCCCCCCCCGTGCTGGGTGGGTGAGACACAGTTGGGGGGGAGGAAAGGGTGCAAAAACTGACGTTGTCCCCGGGTGCTCCAAACTCTAGCTACGCCACTGCCAACAGCCCCCGTAAGCCCTTTAGAAGGAACCCAGGAAGACTCCAAGAAATTGCAGATTACCAACAGCTTCTTTCAGGGCAGCTCTAGTTGTGGGTTTCTCACTTTGGAAAAGGGTTGGTCTTGGGATCCCTTCTAGCTGTTCAGTTCTGTCATTTGTTGGCTTTTCCGGGTGTATTGGAGGAAAACAGTATTAAAGATAAAACTGCCATGCACATAAAATGGCAGTCTCTGCGGGAAAAAAGAATCAAGGTAGCTACTGGAAAGGAAAATTATATTTCACTCAATTTTGGGAGTCTCAGTAAGCGTATGGAAAGGAATTATCTAATAGCCATTGTTCACTTGGGCTTCCAAAAGCCCTTCAACAAAATTACCCAAGACTCCAGAGCAAACTCAGCAGTCACGGGATACAAATGATCTGCTTATGGATTTGTAATTTGTTAAAGATAGATAGTGGTGTGGGGGGAAATAAATGGCCAAACCTTGCAATGGAATGATGTAAACAGTGGGTTTCCCCAAGGATTTCTATGTGGATTCATAGAAAATAAATAAGAGCTAGTCAACATCGCTATATAGACTTCCTCTAGCATTGGTGATGGTATGATTCCAAACACTAATCACTGGTGCACACAAGTGTGCATGTGTGTGTGTGACTCCAAATCCTTTTTTTAAAAAAAAAATTTATTTAAAATTTAAATATTTTAAACATAAAGAAAACACACAAATAACAATAATACACAATTATATATATATATATATAAAAATAGACAATCATAAACAGTACAAAGTGCCCCCCACCCCCAAGAAACCGTCCAGTATTCTTGCATCTTCTCTTTCTTCTTCATCTTCTTCTTTTTAGTAGGCTTCTTAAGGTCCTTTACACCAGAACTGTGTTGGATTATAAGTTGGTTGTATCCCTTTCCCTTTTAATAACACATGATCTATAAATTTCCCCCAAACGTCATAGAAGATATCTTTTTTCATTTCTCCTCGCAGAACTTTTATATTGCAAGACAATTTATCATTTAGTGCTATATCCCACACTTCCTTATACCATTCAGTAATTTTGAGGTCTGATTTAAGTTTCCAGTTTCTGGCAATGATCAGTCTTGCAGCTGTCATAAGGTTAGCTATTAATTCTCTAGTTTTCACATCATATTCATTGATAGATGGTAATGATAACAATGCAATTTCAGGTACACATTTAATATCATTTTGTAGTATCTCTCTTATCACCTCAAAGATCTCTTGCCAAAACTTTTGAACAATTTCACATTCCCACCATAAATGAAAATAAGTACCTATCTTTTTTTCACATTTCCAGCAAAGCTTGGAATATTTTGGATTCATTCTATTTACTCTAACTGGAGTCATGTACCATCTTAAAACTAATTTGAAATAGTTTTCTTTTATTCTAACTGATAATGACCGTAAAATCCTCAGATTCCAAATTCTTTTCCATTCCTCGTTGTTTATTTCTTTCTCTATGTCTTGTTTCCATAGCTCTCTTATTGTGTCCTGTTCCCTGTTCTCGAGTGTATCTTGAATTATTTTATATATTTTAGCAACTGCGCCTTTACCTGTATTTCCTTTCTCTGATTCATATGATGTCAAGAATTGCTCAAATTTTGTATATCCTCTGAGTTGAATATTTCTCCTAATCCAATCTTTCGTCCAGCTTTCTAACTGGACGTAGTTCAACCAGGACAATTCCTGAGTTTGCAAAACGCGTTTAATTTCTTGTTTTGTTGTCATTTTTTTAATCGTCTTTTAACCTTGCCACTTTCCTTAATTTAAATAGGTCTCCCAGTTTCTTCATGTTTGTGGGGAAATTTATCTGATCAATCACCACTCCAAGCGGGGAACCTTCCTGTATCAATTTCTTTCCATACTTTTTCCAAGTGAATAATAGGGAACTCAGAAGCGGGTTTTTAATTGGGTAACTTTTCCTTATTAGGGGGAGGGTAAAAACATATTTATTTATGTCTTCGCTTAGCTCTTCTGATTCAAGTTCCCACCATATTAATTTTTGAGGTTTAAATAGTATTTCCCCCAGAGAACTGAGCTGATTAGCTGTATAGTAGATTCTAAGATTAGGTATGCCTATACCTCCCTCTTTTTGAGATCTGTACCATAAGCTTTTATTTATTCTTGCTTTTTTTCCACCAATGCAGAATCTATTTATAAGATCTTGATAGGCTTTGATTTCAACTTCTGTGTATTGAATAGGTAACATTCTAAAGAGAAAATTGATTTTAGGAAGTATTTTCATTTTTACCATTGCTATTCTGCCAAACCATGATAAGTTTAATTTGGAATAATTTTGTAGTTTATTTTTAATCTCTTCCTTTATTTTTATATAATTTCGTTCTTTCGTTTTGTTGATATCTTTATCTAACAATATCCCTAAGTATTTTATGCATTTACAAACTTTCAATCCGTAATTAGAAATCACCTCCATGTCTCGGTTATTCAGATTGAAAATCATAATTTCTGATTTCTGCCAGTTGACACATAGTCCGGTTGTTTCACCGAATTCCTTCAAATGTGCTTTTGTGCTGGAGGGCTTTCTATTGGTATCTGGTCACTGAGGAAACAGAATGCTGCCCTAGATAGGTCTTTGGCTTGATCCAGCAGCACCTATCATCTTCCATCTCCCTTCAGGCTTCAAGGCACTCCTGCCTTGTTAGAGACCATCCCCAGGTATCATGGATGCTTTCTCCAAGCAGCTTGCTCAAACTTGACTCATTGTGCAACAGATAACAGCCTATTCCCCTGGTTTGGAGCGATCCTTCTGGAGTTCATCACAATCTTCTCTGGTTTTTATCACCCGGAAAAGTTTCGTGTCATCCACAAATTTGGCCACCTCGCTGCTTATCTCTGTCTCCAGGTCATTTATGAACAGATTGAAAAGCATCAGTCCCAGGACAGATCCCTGGGGCACACCACTTTTCACTTCTCTTCATTGTGAAAATTTCCCATTGACACCTACTCTTTGTTTCCTGGATCTCATCCAGTTCTCAATCCATAAGAGGACCTGCCCTCTTATCCCCTGACTATGCAATTTTCTCAGCAGCCTTTGGTGAGGGACTGTGTCAAAAGCCTTCTGAAAATCCAGATAGACAATATCCACAGGTTCACCCAAATCCACATGCCTGTTGACCTTTTCAAAGAATTCTAAAAGGTTTGTCAGGCAAGACTTAGCCTTACAGAAGCCATGTTGATTTTCTCTCAGCAAGGTTTGTTCTTCTATGTGTTTTAAGATTTTCTCAGGGATGAGGCTTTCCACCATTTTCCCAGAACAAACGTAAGGCTAACTGGCCTGTAGTTTCCCGGGTCCCCCATCCTTCCTTTTTTTAAAAAAAATGGTGTGATATCATTATCCGCTATCCTCCAGTCCTCCAGCACTGTGGACATTTTAAGAGACAAGTTGCATATTACCGTTAAGAGATCTGCAATTTCATTTCTTAATTCCTTAATAACCCTAGGGTAGAGGCCTGGTGACTTGTGGATCTTCAATTTATCAATTAAACCTAAAACATCCTCTCTTTTAACCTGTATTTGATTTAATTCTTCAGTTAAGAGGGGCCGTTCAGGCAGCGGAATCTGCTCAAGGTCTTCTGTCGTGAAGACAGATGCAAAGAACTCATTTAATTTCTCTGCAATTTCCGAGTCCTCCTTTACCTAAACTTTTTCCTCCCTGACCATCGAGAGAGCCAACCGGTTCTCTGGCAGGTTTTCTACTTCTAACACATTTAAAGAAGCTTTTATTATTTCCCTTTATATTGCTAGCCATACATTCCTCAAAGTCTTTCTTTGCCTCTCTTATCATCTTCCTACATTTCTTTGGCCAGAGTTTGTATTCCTTTTTATATGAATAAATAAATAAATAAATAAATAAATAAATAAATAAATAAATAAATAAATAAATAAATAATACATCTGAATGTTAAACCCTTTGCATAACACTTCCACAGGGTTTCAGTCAGTGAGTCTAATCTGAGAGCGGAGAACCTTTAGACTTCCAGATGTTTTAGCTTGCTGCTCCCAGCATCTCCAACGTGAATAGTCAGTCATAGGGTGCTGAGGGTGTTGTGGAGCAAATTGACTGAAGAATCAGCAGTTCCCCACTCTTGATCTATCTGAGATGTGATTAAGTCTGGAACCAAACCTTCCCTCCTTTAAACATCAGCTGATACTACACTTCTGTGATGGTATCTTCTGCTCCCAGAGGCTAACCATTGATTCAGGAGCTATCTTTGCTTCCCTACATTTTCATTTTCCCTCTCCAAGGAGAAAGGCATCCTTTTCCAAGGAGAAAGGCAGGGTAAAATACACTAAATACACTAAATAAATAAATAAATAAATAAATAAATAAATAAATAAATAAATAGTCTCAGTTCCTTCTGTATTTCTCCTGGGAGACACTGCCATAACACAGTGTCAATGCAGGAGAAGGCAATGCCTTTATTAGAACACTAAAATTTATATATCAAACAATCGTCACAAGTTTTCACGAATTAAATCCACTTCTTCAGGCTTGCACCAGTTTCTTGTGGACAGGGCAGGAAAAGTTATAAATGACTGCCCCAAAACTTTGCAGCAAACATTTGCCAGTTATGCTTCTTAAGGTGTGTTTAAAACTGGCTACGGCTGAGCTTTGTGGGTGTGGCCTAATGCAAGATGTGGTTGGAATTTTTCATCCAGACATTCAAATAGAGATAGCCCATCACTCTGCATAACCTCCCCTCCCCCTGCCTACCCCAAACTGTCTGTTTTTGTAATACACATTTCCAATTTGACTGGGGGTAAAGGAAGGATCACACTCAGGGAGAAGGTTTGATTCATTCACCAGGTAGAAGCCAATTAAAGACAAATTAATAAATGTTACCTGGTGTCTTCTCATTTTTTAGTACACGTCTCCTCAGAGGTGCTAATTCCAGCTAAGCCCACGCTGGACTGGAAGGTAGCCATTACTTCTTCTGATATATATTAAATGAAAGCATGAAAAGAGGAGGTAGTGAAATGTTTATATGTAACATGTAATATGTAGCACTAGGCAGAGTTTATAAGAAGCAGTTACTTCCTGGGGAGCAGGATGCAATCAGAGTGCCTGAGAATTGATTCCTTTTTTCTATTTGTATACTTGGGTATCTTATGAGACCACCTTCGGTCCTTGGGAGGAGAAGGGTGAGGTAAAAATATTTTAAAGAAATAAAATAAATAGACCAGCCCACCACAAGACAGCCAAGGGCTCCCACTGTGTTGCTGTAGTATTCCATGAGTAGGGAGGAGCAGTCTGCTTTGGGTATATATTTGGTTGGTAGAAATCCCCACCACAACAATATGTGAAAGCCACTGTTTGCTGTTTCTGGATTCTTGCTCCCAGGGAATTAAAAAACCTACATGTTGAAGAAAGTAATCTGAGAGGGATATGAATATTCAGCAGCCTCTAGACCTTCGTCGGTTGCCAGGGCCGACATTTATTCGTTTATTCGGAATGGCTGAGGCTGTCTGATTAAAATTACTTGGGGGGTGGCGGTGGTGGTTGTGGTTTGATGCTTCCAGCCAGCTTGGGGCGTTCTTTGTGTGGAGATTGAAAGGTGGAGAGGGTAGAAGGGTCATTTTCTTAACCATCTGCTCTGCTTTAATGTAGAACAGATTGCGAATCCGGGCAAAAGGCCTGAGCTACAGCCACTGTTGCACTGCAAGTGTTATTTGTAATAACACAGATATATACAGCATAATATATAATCACACACACACACAAACACGTGTGTGTGTATATATATGTGTCTGTGTCTGTGTCTGTGTCTGTGTACATACAGACACACACACACACACACACACAGATAGATAGATAGATAGATAGATAGATAGATAGATAGATAGATAGATAGATAGATAGATAGATAGATA